>OX422223.1:257808935-259008935 GCA_949130495.1 Sambucus nigra | reverse complement strand
TATGTAGAACATTAACCACAAAATTTTGATACCCAGTAGAGATAGAAATCTGGAAGATAATGGAGTTCTTGAGAAAGTAAGATAATCTAGGGTTTACATGATAAATTCTTGAATTGAAACCATTTGATGATGATTCTTGGAGACTTATTGAATGGTTTACGTTAGAAAACATCTATACTTGTCTATATAATATTTGGGACATTTGGTTGGGAGCTTGGGACTTTTTAAATAAAGATTTGAGGATGAAAATGGAAAAACCCATAGGCAAAAATATGCATAAACGCAACCATACCTGATGGATCAATCGATCGATCATGAATGTCGATCGATTGATTGGTTCGATCGATCGATCGACTCCCCTGGAAATTGTGAAGATATTTTCCTTTATGTTTTGATTTAACCCCAACCTTTTCAAATCCTTGGTGTTGATTAATTGAATATAATAAGACTTAGGGGAGGTCAGTAGGGTCGTGATTGAGACTTGGAAAATGTGATTATGAACGGGATTAAATGATAAATGTACGATTATTCACCGAGTGAGTTACGATTGGTAATTATATAACGCGAATCAAGGTTAAAACCAATAGTAAGGGGATCATTATAGCTACTGAAATAACTTAAGGCATGGTGGGGTGACTTAGTAACATTTTTGCGAGTAGGGAAAGGTAATTTAAATTATACGATGAAAGTGATTATGATAATTATGTGTTACGTAGGACAGTCGAGAGTTATACGCTACGTACGGATCATATGTGTATAGGTCATGAGTGTACCTATCCTAATTGAAATCAATATATACATAGGTCTGTGAATATATATTTTGTGTGAGTATTTTGTGTGATAAATCGTACCTGCGCTACTTGCTATCATGGAGGTTTTTGCAACGGGACAGTCTTATTCTGTGTGCCCATTGGGGGAATATTGACTTGTACACTAGAATATAGAACCTTGGTACATCCTATCTGTTAGTGATAGAGCAGAAGGTCCTAAGGGGTGTATGGGTATGTGCTTACCTCTTAGTGACTTGGGACTATGATTCGCCTCCATTTTGTGTGTTTTATGTTAATACAGTTCGAGAGTGATTCTGAACTAGTATTTCCTTTTTAATGTACGAGAGGTATGGGGACTTGATAGCAGAGTATGCCTGCACCATAGATTTTATATGGGGTTCCCTATTAAAATATATATTGGGTGATGACTATATATTCCTATGTTAATCTATTGTGCTTGTGAGTAGATGAGAAAGATAATGATATTAAAGAATAACTTAAGTTTGTGGGAACTTAAGACGGTAATGAAATTATGACATTGATTCATAAGTTCCATGATTTCGATAATGTATTAGTGTGTAATACGTACGAGCATACAAAAGAGAAAATGTAGGTGAGAACTTAATTCAAACTAGTTAATCGGGTTAGCATTAACTAGGATGGTTTAGCGGTACGTTAGGCCTGCACACTAGGTGAGAGGTAAGAATTCCCAAGTGAGTGTCGAAGTACTAGCATGTATCTGATATCAACAGGTAAGCATTTTATATACTTGCTAAACTGTTTTAAATCTATGTTACACTCGGGCTATGACCCGTTTCTTGTCATTTCTTACTTATCTTGTATATATATGTATATTATATCAGGTGTCCAGCCATAGGGACGCCAAGCTTAGACCGTTAGACTGATTGACGTTCTGCAGGTGGTGTGGGAGTTGCAGGTCCTTGCATTTAGACGACTTCATCCTTGTTATCTCATCTCTTCATTTAGTCATTTTTAGATAGGGCATGTGTCGCCCCCATTTTCAGTTTCTATTTAGTTCAGAGAGACATTGTACTTTCTTATTTTCTGCACTCAATTTTAGTTGGGATTGTGAGTATTATTATTGTTCGTGGTTTTGAGATATTATTGGGATGCTCTTCCAACCTGCTTATTTCAGTTGAATGGTTTGGTATTCATTACTATAACTGTATTCATTTAAATGGTTTATGTGTAAAATTCTTATCGCTGGGACTTAATCTATAACATTAAATGTTTTAACACTTAGCTTAATTATTTATTAGGTGATAAATAAAGAAAAAATGTTTTCGACATTGATGATAAGAATGAACCAACTGGATACTTTGGTTTAATTTAATAAAGGACCGATCACCCGGTATTTAATTAGGCGGGGTGTCACAGGTGGTATCAGAGCATCAGGTTCTAGTGTCCTTAGGATCTACATGGCTTTCCATGTTTCAGCGTAGAATTCTTTGATATAGAGCCCTATTATTAGGATGTTGCATTCCTCTATGTATTACGACTTATGTACTCATGCCAGGAAATATAAGTGATGTAATTCTTATTCGATCTCGGTCCTTCATTAATGACTAGTGAGGGTCATTAGAAGAACAACGTGAGGCGGACTCAGCCAAAGATATAGAGTGGTTTGGGAAAATGGTGATTGAGATAGAACTCACCAAAATTATTGTTCAGGATAAGGACAATAAAGGCATCGCTCGGGAGTTATAGTTTTCCAAACACCGTCGTAGATGACGTTTGTGCCGTTACAAACTCACCCGACACTATTAGTGAAGGGTGAGGGAGCCGGAAGGATTTTTGTGAAGGAAGAAATCCAAAGACCATTATGTAGGGTGAAGTGCAGTAACACCAAGGACTTGAAAATTTTGGACTAAATTTTGCTCATAGGGACATTTTAAAGTAAGACCTCATATGAAGAAGTATGTGTGAAGATAAATGAGAAATTTGGGTATGGTTCGATTATGAAATCGTCCATTTGATCGGGTTATGAGGGGAATTTTGAAACATATTTCTTATGGGCATAAAAGAAAGCCCAACACGAGAGAACATTCAACTTGCTTAACGAACTCCTTACCCAGCGACTAAGGGGTATATAGAAGTTAAGAAGAGTTCCTTATTATGAAAGGACTAAAGAGTTAAATCCTCAAATACGGGTGAGATATATGACAAAGATGACTTCGGTCAATGTCGTCAAGAAATTTATAACCGCTTCCAAAAGAAGGGAAACCCAGAAGGTTGGGAAAACGTAGCTAAAGGACAAGATTGAATTCATTGGTGCTAGTGAAACATTATCGGAAGGTATACCCAGTAGGGGAACCTATTTAAGTCCTTAGTAAGTAGCGATGAATTCAACCAAGACCAGCGGAGTCGACAACATGCTCCATGGGACCCATGGAGCCAATGGAATGACAAAAATAGTAATTGGGATCTAAGACTGCCAAGTCCGAGGGAAGGACATTCCAAAATGGTCAGTAGGACCAGTGACATGGAAATGGCTCAAAAGGTTTCCCCACGTGTAGAGAGTGGACCTACTAGTGTTGAATATGTCCATGTTGATAAATGAGACTGATAAGTTTCAGAATCGTAAACCGTGGCAGTTAGGCATATTAATGGGAGGAGTGAGATTTCGAGCGGAGGAAGTGGGTCCAGAGAGTTGGGCCTAGGAATTTACAACCCAAGAGTGGTGGGTTTAGGCAGTACCAGTGGAGTCCTTGATGATAGTAGCATACCGTATTTAAGGCTCGACGGGGCCCAGGAAGAAACTGGGTGGCCAGTAAAGCTATAAGTGAGGCCTAGAGATGTTAGGCTAACATTTCAGTGATGGGTGTGTAATCCGCAGAACATAATAATTTTCCCAAAACGAGGAGGGGGCGACTATTAGATGAAATCCTAGATGTATAACGAGTGCAAGTGATCATGAGTTGTTTTGGCCGCGAGAAGTGCACGTAAGGACCATACGATTAGGAGAGATTGATGAAGTTTTGTTTCATCCTTGTGAGTAATAGATTTAATTACATGACAGAAATGTTTCACAACTTATATATGAACGATTAACACTAAAATTTTCATGCGAGTCGAGTTTAGTGGGTACATTAGTTTTGGACAGTCTGGTTATAAATGTGTCTAGAATGGGTAACATAATTTTTTAGATGTCACCCGTGAGTAAGCCCGGTGGGCACTAAAAGCATATTTTATTGTCATAATTTTACTACTGCATTGAGTTAGTAAACTAGAGCTTATTATGGTAATGTGTAGTGATAACTATAGAATGTTTGAACGATAGTGGATTGAGTGATGGACTATCACGCTGGATACTTCGGGGGAGTAATATTAATTTGGTAAAGCGTCACCCGATATAGGGTTGGGACTATATATATGTATATATAGGAAAATTTCATAGTATCGTAGACTTCAGTAAGTATGTTGTATAGTTATATGTGATCCAGGTACGTAGGGATTTATTTATTAATGTGACTTAGGGTACATTGTGTTATATATATAGCGCCGAGAACTTGGGATAGTGAGAGCGCTATGTTTCATATTATTTATTTAAGGACATAAGAGGGGACGAGTAGACTTTTATGTCAACATATGGAGATTGTAGGAAGCTATATATTATGGACTAAGGGCCTTATGGATCTTGACAACTGACTAAGTTAGGTAGTAGTGTATCAGGGGGTTCCTTGTTTGGATTTCGCTTTACGAGACACCCCACGCATGAAACTAGCGAACTTCGAGAGTTGGAGAGAAGTTTGGATAATAGTACATGGGTTTCGTACCATGGTTAATGTACATATATGAGAATATAATCAGAATTGATAATTCTATTATGACTTAAGGCCAGTAAAGTCGCCTAATTTCGTCCACATTTAGAAATTGTGGGATAAAGTAAATATAAAGGTTAAAAAGGTAATATTGAGATAATGCTTGAGTTATTATTTAATTTATATATGATATTCGTATTTTTGCGATTTATTCATCGTGCTAATTATCTTTGAGCATCTATTCGTGTCATATTATGTACTTCCCCGTATTTTCTTGCAAGGGGAAGGCTAGCGTGGATTGGGACGCTATGGAATAGTTTGGAGAATGGTTTTAGAGCATGGATTTGGAAGATATTTAGTGGTGTAGTGGTGTAATTTTAGTTGGAGAATTTTGTTTTTGAGAGAAACTTTATTGTAATCACTATTGTGGAAATAGAAGGATTACGGACTTGTTGCATTTAAATTGTGGAAATCAGATGCTCTATACTCGTTATTGATGGTTTTAGTATAGTTTTTATCGTAGTAGCACACCGCGTGTCTCTTTTTATTTTCGATCATTTATATCAGTTATGACCATCATTCCCCAAATTTTCATGAGGATGGTTTTGTATCAGGCAGTAGATGATAATTGTCGTATGAATTCGACAAAATTTAGCTAAGGAAGTTAAAGCTTATTCCGTAAGATTTGTCAGAGGCTTACGTTTCATGAGAAACTATTTTAGAGCAAGGGGAAGGATTTATGGCACGCGGTGAGGTAAAGTGACATGGATCAAGGTTTGAGGTACATTTAAGAGAATATAAGATGTATCATGTTATAAAGGACAGTGGTGATGGGATTTAATGAAGAGAGATATTGCTAAATTCGTTTCACAATGGGTCACATGTCTATTGGTAAAGGGTGGACCATCCGAAACCAGCTAGGGTTTCCTCAAACATTAGGGATTCCTAGGTAGTAATGGGATGTAATTTCCAAGGATTTTATCGCGGAAGGGGTCACGATACTATATGGTGATAGTGCATCGGTTGACCAAAGTAGCTCACGTTATGGAAGTTAGGACTGATCATACTACGGGACAATATGAGAGATCTTTATAATCGAGATAATAAGGTTATATAGGGTACCATTTAATATTGTGTCTGATTGAGACAAGATCTGTGTCTTTTGATTTTGGAAGAGTGTTCGCAAGACCATAGGACCGAGTTATGATTGAGTACGACCTATTATCCGACGGCGAATGGGCAGAACAAGCGGACTAATAAGATATTGAGAAAATAAATTATATGTGTACCCTTGAATCTTAGTGTC
This sequence comes from Sambucus nigra, assembly GCA_949130495.1. Classification (NCBI taxonomy): domain Eukaryota; kingdom Viridiplantae; phylum Streptophyta; class Magnoliopsida; order Dipsacales; family Adoxaceae; genus Sambucus; species Sambucus nigra. The sequence continues at coordinate 259,003,077 of OX422223.1, read as the reverse complement.
ACACCCCAACCCAGTTACTTATAATTTAGTTTGAAAGTCAAAGTGAGTCAAACCATAATTGCCTTAACCAAACAATAAACACAAGTATCCTTTTTCAATATCAACATGAAGCCATAACACTAAAAACTTTTCAAAATTTTAAAGTAATCGTGATTATTCAAACTTTCTCAAAGGATAAGTAGGATTAAATTACCCATTTTTAATTTGACAAAAATTATAGTTTTACGCAACCCTTGCTAACCCCACCCGACCTCCTAGATTTGGCAGTGACATTTCATTAACTGAAAAAAACATAACATAGCAATCGTGAACAAAATAGCTCAGTGAACGCATTACTACTACACTAGTTCATAAAGTTAAATGCAATAAGTGATATCTATGTAACAATATAAAACATCTCAACATCTCTTTGTTGTTAATAAGACATAACATATCTTGGTTGTTAATAAGCCATAACATCTCTTGGCTATTAATAAGCCATAAAATCTCTTGGCTATTAATAATCCATAACATCTCTTGGCTATAATAAGCCATAACATCTCTTGGCTGTTGATAACCCATAACATCTCTTGGCTATTGATAAGCCATAACATCTCTTGGCTATTAATAAGCCATAATATCTCTTGGCTATTAATAAGCCATAACATCTCTTGGTTGTTGATAAGCCATAACATCTCTTATAATACATTAACATCATATCCATAATCAACTCAGTAAGTACAACATATAACATTCATAATCATCTCGATAAGTATCACATCTCATATTTATAATCAACTCGGCATATACAACATATAATATCTTAATCATCTCAATAAGTAACACATCTCATATTTATACTCAACTCGGCAAGTGCAACATATAATATCCATAATCATCTCAATAAGTACCACATCTCGTATTTATAATCAACTCGGAAAGTACAACATATAATATCCATAATCATCTCATTAAGTACCACATCTCATATTTATAATCAACTCAACAAGTGCAACGTATGACATCCATAATCATTTCAATAGTTACAACCTCTCATATATATTCTCAACTCGGCAAGTACAACATATAATATCCATAATCATCTCGATAAGTACCACATTTCATATTTATAATCAACTCAGCAAGTGCAACGTATGACATCCATAATCATCTCAATAATTACATCCCCTCATATTTATACCCAACTCGGCAAGTACAACATATAATATCCATAATAATCTCGATAAGTACCACATCTCATATTTATAATCATCTAATCAAGTGCAACATATGACATCCATAATCATCTCAATAATTATATCCTCTCATATTTATACTCAACTTGGCAAGTACAATATATAATATCCATATTTATAATCAACTCGGTAAGTACAACATATAATATCCATAATCATTTCGATAAGTACAACATCTCATATTTATAATCAACTCAACAAGTACAACATATGACATCCATAATCATCTCAATAAGTAAAACATCTCATATTTATACTCAACGCGACAAGTACAATATATAATATCCATAATCATGTATAAATACATCTTACTAGTGAGTACACTCACCTTGGCCACTTCATGTGTTTTTCCCCTGCCTTTGTCTGGAACTGGTTCGACCAGTTCTTCTTCCCTTTCACATATTCATTATTATAATATTAGTATCATCATAAGGATGTTAACAATCCAAAGAAAACTTAACCTTAATCGAATTCTTAAGCATCATAGCATCCCATTCTAATCATTTATCATAATGAAGTCTCATTCAATTTCATGTTAAAATATTTAACATATCCAATCCATAGCCAAAAAATTCTTTAATTTCTTCTTGGTAATCCAATTCTTATCATATAAGGTTCCCAATATAAAATACAACACATCATTTCAAATTTCTTAGAGAAAGATGTGTCCATTTCTGTATTACAAATCAAATCTGCCCTATAAACTCTTTTATCATCCAGTCAACTTCGAAGAATTTTCATAATTTTCTGCATCATAACATCCTTTTATATTTCACCCAACATCCATAAACATATTGAAAAATATAAAATTAAAGTTTAATAATTTTAAAGGTTCATTTGCTATGTCAAGCAAAACATCGAACACCTGGTGTGCATACTTACACCTTTGGGGAAGATTTGATACATGAACTTCAAACTATCACCAAAGATTCATTTGTTGGTATTTTCACATAATATTCGTATATGTTATACATATATGAGTCTATTTTAATATTCAACTTGAATTATTCAATTTCAATAAATATACAAAAAGATATAGGAGTTTGAATACACAGGGGGTCCAATCGAATCAATACACATGATTTACACGTTCAACTTTGCTTAAACCCGCATCTATCCATACGTATACGTCAAAACATGGATGTTTGGTAAAAAAAATGATTATTTATATCATTTTAAATCAATAATTATAACAATATACAAGATTTATAGGTAGAATTACCTTAGGGAAGGTTTCGTAATTTCCTATGGGTTTTTCTCCAATTTTTCCTCACCTGTCTCTTCTTAAACTTCCCTTTTCTCTCTCTTCAGGCCAAACTCTCTAATGGCTGAGTTTGGCTGAATAAGAAGGTCCTTTCAAGGGCTTTAAGTCTTCCAAGCTTTGCCCACCCTTCCAACCAATGAAATTCATCCTTTTGTTATACATATAAGACAAAATACCACTTAGCCAATGGATAGATTTTCCTCTGCTTCGTAATTCCAGCATAACTTCTTTCTCGGACCTCTGTTTTACACACCGTTTGTTGTGTTACAAACTTAACTCATATATATATAACTATATAGTTTTCACCTCAAGTCAATTATTATATTATAGCGACCAAAACTAGTCCCGAACTTGAACATTCCTACCGAAGACTTCACAAATTTGTGTTTGTGACTAATTCAATATTTCATAAGTTATGAAGGTAGGATTAGACTAAACATAATAACTTAACATTATATATTCTAATAACACATTATCCTCATCCCATATGGTAATCATGATTTAAACATGGTTTATCATAATCATATTCGGGTCGTCACAACCTCCCCCCTTTAGAAAATTTTGTCCCCGAAATTTAGGGGGAATTTGACTTACCAACCAATTGGGAATACTATTTCCCCATGCCCAATAAATCTTCTCTCATATCATATTAATTTTATTTATCACTTACATGTAAGAATAATCATCTAATGATTTCTTATAAATGGAAGTCAATTCCCAACTCATATATTGCTTCATACCTTCATTCCTAAGGTCCATCCTTATTATCGTGTAATATTTCTAATAATAAATATTCTATCACACGACTAACTTCTTATATTTACTTTCTCCAACTTCCATTCAATATTTCAATTCATAAATATCATACTAGAAGACTAGCTTATTATATGCCATCTTCCATTCAACACCAAATACATATGTTTGACCCTAACTACTATCCATATCATTTCTGAGGTTTAAGGGTATGTTAAATCTTATCCTTACAATTTCTTAATTTAAATATAGCCTCACTAGTATTCATATATTGAAACTGAGCAATCATTCACTCAATTTTTATTCTTAACCAAGATTTCATATTCACCTTCATGTATATTATGCAGTCATGCACTATGAACTCAATCTAACTTCTCACTATATTCCCATTTTCAGTATCATTTGATTGTTCTTTAACTAAATATACAATAACCTTAATAAGTCATTTATCCAATACAATCACTTTACAATCATAATCTTACCCCAATCCTTATAAACATTATAGTCTTATGCAATATTATTAATACACTCACCTTACCCGTTTGGTAACATGGATGTTAAACATAACATCACCATTGAAAACATTAACCACACATACCAACCCCATAATACTTATCTTAACTATTATATGTCATGTTTCATTCAAATAACCTATACAAATACATTAACATATCCCCTTACGGTATCTCACATAGCACATTATCCTTAGACATATTTCTTGGTGACTCCGTATAATGTCAATCATATTCATTATATGTCATACTCTTAGTGATAACATGCACGTACAATGACAAACATAACTCAATATCCACATAAACCAGTTGCCGACATTCAAACCCGATTAGCATCTTTCCTATACTCATACACAACACATACTCTTAAAAGGGTCTCCAATATTTTTAAACTTCCAACTCTTTAACACTTCGTCTCAATTCTGCTATTCATATAAGCATTTCAAAACATCCCAGGAGTAATATTCACTACATATACGCATACTATAAAAAAAATACATCTCAATTCTTATTACTCTTTTCTTATACTTATCATAATTCAGTATGAACTCATATTCGGATCGATTGTGATATATTGACTAGTAATTGAATTTCAGACCATTTCACATATTAAATTTAAACATATACAACTATTAATCTTCTCACTTCACCTTTACCATGTGAATCTTCATTTGATTCACACTCTAACAATTTACCATCTCATCCTTTAACGGAATATGGGTTCCCGTACCTCATACTCCCAGATAAATTGGCACACACCAAACCATGGCTTAATAAGTGACACTACTTAAGTTTACATATTCCAATATAAGAGGGGATTACTTCCAATACTTCACAATTTTTGTATACCACTTTTGTCTTTAAAAATTTTCCTTCAATGACATGTTTGTCCATACCACAAATAAATAATGCAATGATTCATATAAAAATACCTGTATTCGTTGTCATCAAGAAACCTCAACATCTCATTTCCTTTCCTGCAAGATCCTTGCATTTCGTATCTCGTACCACAATATGTATGTATAACTAACAAATGTTAGTCAACAAAAGACAATTTACTTATGACTCAAAACAAATTCTACTTCCACTACCAAATCTAGGCGTTCCTCACCCCAGAACCTCTAAAACCTAGGTTCTGATACCAAGTTGTCACACCCCAACCCAGTTACTTATAATTTCGTTTGAAAGTCAAAGTGAGTCAAACCATAATTGCCTTAAGCAAACAATAAACACAAGTATCCTTTTTCAATATCAACATGAAGCCATAACACTAAAGACTTTTCAAAATTTTAAAGTAATCGTGCTTATTCAAACTTTCTCAAAGGATAAGTAGGATTAAATTACCCCTTTTTAATTTGACCAAAATTATGGTTTTACGCATCCCTTGCTAACCCCACCCGACCTCTTAGATTTGGCAGTGACATTTCATTACCTGAAAAAAACATAACATAGGAATCGTGAGCAAAATAGCTCAGTGAATGCATTACGACTACACTAGTGCATAAATTAAATGCAATAAGTGATATCTATGTAACAATATAAAACATCTCAACATCTCTTGGATGATAATAAGCCATAACATCTCTTGGATGTTAATAAGCCATAACATCTCTTGGCTATTAATAATCCATAACATCACTTGGTTGTTGATAAGCCATACATCTCTTGGCTATTAATAAGCCATAACATTTCTTTGCTATAATAAGCGATAACATCTCTTGGCTGTTGATAAGCCATAACAGCTCTTGGCTATTAATAAGCCAAAACATCTCTTGACTATTAATAAGCCATAACATCTCTTGGTTGTTGATAAGCCATAACATCTATTATAATACATTCACATCATATCCATAACCAACTCAGTAAGTACAACATATAACATCCATAATCATCTCGATAAGTACCGCATATCATATTAATAATCAACTCTACATATACAACATATAATATTCATAATCATCTCAATAAGTACCACATCTCATATTTATACTCAACTCGACAAGTACAACATATAATATCCATAATCATCTGAATAAGCACCATATCTCATATTTATAATCAACTCGGCTAGTACAACATATAATATCCATAATCATTTCAATAAGTACCACATCTCATATTTATAATCAACTCAGCAAGTGCAACACATGACATCCATAATCATTTCAATAATTACAACCTCTCATATTTATACTCAACTCGACAAGTAAAACATATAATATCCATAATCATCTCGATAAGTACCACATCTCATATTATAATCACCCCAGCAAATCATCTCAATAATTACATCCTCTCATATTTATATTCAACTAGGCAAGTACAACATATAATATCCATAATCATCTCAATAAGTACCACATCTCATATTTATAATCAACTCGGTAAGTACAACATATAATATCCATAATCCTTTCGATTAGTAAAACATCTCATATTTATAATCAACTCAACAAGTAAAACATATGACATCCATAATCATCTTAAAAAGTAAAACATCTCATATTTATACTCAACCCGACAAGTACAACGTATAATATCCATAATCATGTATAAATACATCTTACTAGTGAGTACACTCACCTTGGCCACTTCACGTGTTTTTCCCTTGCCTTTGTCTGGAACTGGTTTAACCAGTTCTTCTTCCCTTTCACATATTCATTCTTATAATATTAGGATCATTATAAGGATGTTAACAATCCAAAGAAAACTTAACCTTAACCTTAACCGAATTCGTAAGCATCATAGCATCCCATTCTAATCATTTATCATAATGAAGTCTCTTTCAATTTCATGTTAAAATATTTAACATATCCAATCCATAGCCCAAAAATTCTTTAATTTCTTCTTGGTAATACAATTCATATCATATAAGGTTCCCAATATAAAAGACAACACATCATTTCAAGTTTCTTAGAGCAAGATGTGTCCATTTCTTTATTACAAATCAAATCTTCCCTATAGACTCTTTTATCGTCCAGTCAACTTCAAAGAATTTTCATAATTTTTATGCATCATAACTTCCTTTTATATTTCAACCAACATCCATAAACATATTGATCAATACAAAATTAAAGTTTCATAATTTTTAAGGTTCTTTTGCTATGTCAAGCAAAACATCAAACACCTGGTGTTCATACTTACACCTTTGGGGAAGATTTGATACATGAACTTCAAACTATCACCAAAGATTCATTTATTGGTATTTTCACATAATATTCGTATATGTTATACATATATGAGTCTATTTTCATATCCAACTTGAATTATTCAATTTCAATAAATGTAAAAAAAGTTATAAGAGTTTGAATACACAGGGTTTCCAATCGAATCAATATACATGATTTACACGTTCAACTTTGCTTAAACCCGCATCTATGCATACGTATACCTCAAAACACGGAAGTTTGGTAAAAAAATGATTATTTATATCATTTTAAATCAATAATTCCAACAATATACAAGATTTACAAGTAGAATTACCATTGGGATGTTTTCGTAATTTCCTATGGATTTTTCTTTAATTTCTCCTCGCCTTTCTTTCTTAAACTTCCCGTTTCTCTCTCTTCAGGAAAAACTCTCTAATGGTTGATTTTGGATGAAGAATAAGGTCCTTTAAAGAGGCTTAAGTCGGCTAAGCTTGTCCCCCGCCCCCCTTCCAATGGACAGATTTTCCCCTGCTTCATAATTCCAGCATAACTTCTTCCTTAGACCTCTGTTTTACACATCGTTTATTGTGTTACAAACTTAGCTCATAAATATACAACTATCTTGTTTTCACCTCAAGTCAATTATTATATTATAGTGGCCAAAACTAGTCCCGAACTCGAACATTCCTACCAAAGACTTCACAAATTTGTGTGTGTGACTAATTCAATATTTCATAAGTTATGAACATAGGATTAAACTAAACACAATAAATTAATATTATATATTCTAATAACACATTATCCTCATCCCATACGATAATCATGATTTAAACATGGTTTATCATAATCATATTCGGGTCATCACACTTAGGGGAGGACGAGAGCAATCCCTTCCACGAGTTGAGTTTGTGTACAATAACTCATATAAGTTCACTTTTGGGCATAGTGTTAGTTTAGATATGACACGCTAAGCCTCGTTGCTTTTCCTGCTTGTTATCTAAATGTGGGGGACCAAGTCCTATTGCAAAAATAAGAGATGGGTTTATACTTAGAGTATATTATGTGTGTAAAATATATATTGCACAAATAACCTACTTGATATGCTCACAGTGTACCCTCATACTCTGAGGAGAAACATCGACCAACCTCACAGTCGAGTCATCAGGAAGTTTACAGTAGCCATCAAAGAGGTCGTCCTTCATTAGGTCGGCCCTACATTGTTCAACCTCGGCTCATCAGCAGTCAAGTTCAACAACAGCCTTATGAGCCCAACTATGGCTCCTGCAATATCGTACTCTGCTTTATCCGATATCGTAGCTAAGCCTAATACCTAACCTCGGCTAGACAATTAGGTTGAGGTCATATATGTGATTGGCAGACTAACATAGCTATCAGACTCACCAACATCGTACTCAACTGAGCCGAGGTTACAATCGATGACATCGCAGGTCCGAGCATATGCAAGTACATGGAAGACTTGGAACACGTGGACAAAACTGTTATAACCAAATCATTCCCCTTACGCGAGGGACTATTCAATCATCATTATCTACATATGGCACAACCAGGTATTCGCGTAAGATTGTCTAGATCATCACACTCATGCTTATTGCATGCTTGGGAGGTACACTACACCTTCTTCTATATCTATATTACCTACTTGCTGCCATTGCTATATTTGTTTGATCTCAACAACATCTTAATCTGGTGGAGCTATTTCCATCATCATCAGTTTGGCACCGTCTATGGGAACGAGAAGCTATATCTCTTCCCTATTAAATCTTGGCCTCATCGGAGACTCTGGTGGGGAACCAATCATCCCTCTTTTTGAGGAGTTGTTTCACCATTAAAAGAGATCCATTAAGGTTTTCAAGCTCACCAGTCTCTTAATCGCCGCTCAAACATATGGAACCAGAGTTACCACCACCTCTTCCTCTAGCTGGTGGTGGAGGGCCAAGTTTTGGCCAAGCTCCATCGCAGTCCGAGATGGCTGAGGTGGCTACTGCCATGAATTCCTTAGTGGCTAGTCAACAAGCTATAAAGGAGCAATTGTGCCCAGTTCAGCCAAAACATGATGATGAGGTCACCAGTAGTCTCTTCGGAGATGATCACTCCAGCAGCTGTGCAAGGGCAACACCAGGAGGCCAGGGACCACCCCAGGCACCACGCAAAGATCTACTTCCTCCCCAATGGCAGAAGGATGTTGCTGGCCCTAGGCGTTTACGCCTCGAGAAGCAAGAACACCCCTTCCCTGAGGACCAGTATGATGATGTGGAGGCTGATGATGCTCTAGTGGAATGTTGGGAGCCATATGATATTTCCAACAACACTGTACGACCTGCTCATCACAACCGAGGTCAGTGTGGTAGACAAGATTCTGATGCTTGCCCAAGAGGCTCAGTATTTGATCGATTGAGCAGAGGGCTGGCCTTTAAAAGGCTTGGCCCGGTTAATGACCTGAGGGAGAGGTTATCAAGGTCAAGAAGTCTTACTGGCTCTAGAAGAGAAGAGGGGGATTATCGGCCCCGTCATGGCCGACTCTCACATGGACGAGATGGAGGCCAGGGGGAGGTCAACAACCGACATTGTTCTGTAGCAGGGGAACCCTAAATAGAACCATTGGAGATGGAAGGGGAAAACGTCATCTAGGCCGATATTGCTAAGCCATGGAATGACTCAATTCAAAGGCTTCAAGATAATATTGGGAATTTCTTAAAAAGTCGAAACCCCTTGCATACGGGGTACTCAGAGGGTTCACACTTCGTGGAAAAGATCGTCAACTTTCCAACCCCGACCAAGTTCAAGCCTCCTGTAGTGTCTCCCAAGTACGATGGAAGCACCAACCCTATCCACCATATTGAAATGTACCGGTCAGCAGCTGATATCTACTCCATCTCTGATGAAAAAAGGTGTCGAGCTTTCTCAAGCACTCTAACTGGGGCTGCACATGTATGGTTTACACCCCTTCCAAAGAATTCCATAGAGAACTTTAAAATGTTGGCCGAGCGATTATCCAAAACTTCTGTTTTGGGGTGAGACCTCAAAAAAAGTCGACCCATTTGCTTTATGTCAAGAAAGGAAAAAATGAGAGTCTAAGAGACTACATCGCAAGGTTCAATAAGGAAAAGTTGAAAGTGGAGGACTATGAAGAAATCATAGCTATGATGACCCTCATCGGAGGTCTCCAGAAGGGAAAGATATTATAGAAGCTCGTTTAAGACCCTCCCAAGTCAATTGCCGAGTTGCTGGCAACAGCTGGGAAGGTCATGAATACTGAGGAGTCAATGGGTGTTAAATATGAGGATGAGAAAGGAAACGACACTAGAAGCAAGTTTCAGAAGAAGAGAGATGGGAAGAAAAGGTTAGCTAATGACAAGTTTGTGGATTACACTCCGTTGACCATAAGTTGTGAACATATACTTAATGATATCAAGAGTGATCGGTCTTTAAGGTGGACAGAGAAACTAATGGCTCCTCTTCATAAGAGGAATAGAAAATTATGGTGTGAATTCCACCAAGACCACGGTCATCTGTGACTGATAAGTGCTTTGTCTTGAAGGACGAGATTGAGAAGATGCTGAAGTTTGGGAAGCTAAGGAAGTATGTGGATACTAAAGCTTCACATGGTATCCGATCTGACTTTAGAAAGAGAAGGAATAATAAGTGTCGAGAAGATGCCCTTGCCCGACGTGATGATCCCTCAGACGATGACGGTGACGACTCGGACCTCCCACCAAAGGACGACATTATCCCAGTAAAGAGGTTAAACATGATTTCCTTTGGTGTTGGTATGATCTATGGGGAACTAGCAGGAGGAGGCACTGAGATAGCCGATAGAAAATATCATGTAGTAGAGGCAAAGGAAGTCACAAAAGTCGAGGTCGTGTATTTGAGTTCAATTCATATGAAGTCTGAGAAGAGGAAGAAGGTGGACATGGACAACCTAATAGTCAGCTTCTCAAGATTGGATTTTAAGGGTATCTTAGCCCCACATAATGACCCTCTCATCATTAAAACTAGAGTGCATGGATGTGAGGTGCCGATGATCTTAGTTGATGGGGTAAGCTCGACGGATGTCATATTCTGGCCTTATTTTAAGGCGTTGGGACTTAGCCGGGCAAGGCTCATCCCCTATCACCATCCGCTAATCAGCTTTAACGAAGAGAAAGTTCACCCACTGGGAATGTATGAGATGGATATAAGGATGGGGGACGAGTGGCCAAAATGGCTAACTAGAAAAATTAACTTTTTGTCATGGATGAGAATGTATTCTCAGCATACAACCTCATACTTGGACAAGTGGCCCTTAAAGAGTTTGAGGCCGTGCCTTCAACGGTCCACCAATTGATAAAATTTTTGACTCCTTATGGAGTAGGGGAAGTTAAAGGCAACCAAGTGTCGACACATGAATGATACTTTAACTCTACCAAGGAAAGAGAGGCATACAAAAAAGTTACAACCACTTATAACATTGACACTCTTAATTCGAGATATGAGACAAAGTTAAAAAAGGGAGAGGTCACGGAAGAAGTAGAATCCATCATCCTCAATGAGGCCAAAAAAACCCATCCAGGTTTGCAAAACCCTAAAGCCTGAGATTAAAGATGATCTAATCAAGTTGCTGAAGAGAAGACATATCATCTTCACCTGGAGTCATGCAGACATGCCAGGTATTGACCCCAAGATCATGTGTCACAAGCTTAATGTAGTGGAAGATGCCAAGCCAGTTAAGCAGAGGAGAAGGATCTACTCTCATAAAAAGTATAATGTTATCAGAGATGAGGTGAAGAAGCTTGAAGAAGCCGAGTTCATTAGAGAAGTCATCTACCCATAATGGGTGTCCAATGCTATCATAGTGCCAAAAGCCAATGGGGAGTGGAGGATGTGCGTGAACTTCACTGATCTGAATAAGTATTATCCCAAAGATAGATTTCCTCTCCCTCGTACTGATTAGATGGTTGATGACACAGTAGGTCATGAGATAATGAGCTTTATAAATGCATATTCTGGATACAACTAGATCTTCAGAGACCCAATTGACTGAGAGAAGACATCCTTCATTACAGATAAATGGACCTATTGCTACAAGGTCATGCTTTTTGGACTGAAGAATGCAGGGGCTACATATCAGCGTCTGGTAAATAAGATATTTGTGGATCATATTGGAAAGCCTATGGAGGTTTTTGTGGACGACATGCTGACGAAGAGTCTAAAGGCTGACACTCATGTGGCCGACCTTAAAAAAACCTTTGATACCATGGATACATACAGGATGAAGCTCAACCCTGCCAAATGCATCTTTGGGGTCAGAGCTAGAAAGTTTTTAGGCTTCATTATCAACCAAAGGAGAATAGAGGCTAATCCAAAGAAGATAAAAGATTTGCTGGAAATGAAGACACCTGAGACTATCAAAGATGTTCAGAGACTTACTGGACGAGTGGTTGCACTTAACAAGTTTGTTTCTAGATCTACTGACAAATGTCTTACATATTTTTAAAATCCTCTGAAAAGATTTTTAATGGAATGAGGAATGTGATAAATCTTTTAAAGAGATTAAGTCCTACATCATCTCTCCCTTAGTTATATCACAACCAGTACAAGGAGAAAAGTTGTATGTGTAGTTAGCCGTCTCAGAGTCGACAATTAGCGCGGCTATAGTGCGAGAAGAGAATGGGATACAGAACTAGTGTATTTCAATAGCAAATCCCTCCAAGGATCTGAGTAGAGATATCCTAGGATGGAGAAGTTGGCTTACACATTGATTCATGCGTCTAGAAAGATAAAACTGTACTTCCAAGCTCACTCAATGGTCGTCCTCACGGACTCACCACTCAGACAGGTCATCCATAAACCTGAGAAATCAAGGAGACTAATGGCTTGGTTAATTGATCTAGGAGAATTTAGCATTGTCTACCAGCCAAGGGTGGCAATCAAAGGGCAGACATTAGCTGATTTTTTAGCCAAGTTCACTTGGGATGAGGCCAAGGTTGAAAAATAAAAATGTGAGATTGCATCCAGCCGTCCAAAAAGAAGTATCGACCCTTCCATGGATGAGGCTAAAACAAGCACAATGAGAAGAAAGACAGTCGAGAATGAATATGGAAGGTATCTCTTCAAACAAGGATCCCTGACAGAGGGAAACTTTTCCAAAGTCGATGATATGTGGAGCCTCTTAGTTGATGGGTCGTCCTATGAAAATAGAAGTGGTGCGAGAGTAATAGTGTCGGCACCTGACGGCACAGATATAGAGTATGCCCTGAGGTTTAATTTGAATGACTCCAATAATGAGTCTGAATATGAAGCTTTAGTAGAAGGTCTCTTTTTAGCCTGAGCTTTTAATATCGTCTAACTCCTAGTCCATAGTGACTCAAGACTAGTGGTAAATCAAATCTTGGGAGTATATGAGGCCAAGAAAGAAAGAATGGCTAAATATTTGAAGAGAATAAGATCGATTTTGGAAAGTTTCAAAGAGGTAAAGATAAAGAGAATCCCCCAGCTAGACAACGGCCGAGTCGACACGCTCGTGAGGTTAGCCCCAATTACTATAACCGACATCAGAAGAACAGTGCCAGTAGAGGTCTTGCTCCGACCATCTATTGAAGAGGGAGATGATCCATTCAAGTTTTGCCTAAATCTGAGCATGGAATATTCATGGATGGATCCTCTTATTAGATACATTAGAGAGGGGGAGCTCCCCTCATCAAAAGTCGGGAGAAGAAAGCTGAGGTACAGACCTGCCAAGTTCTTCGTTATGGGAGACACTTTATACAAAAAAGGGTTTTTTCTCCCTTTGCTCTATGTGTTCATCCATATGAGTTGCCTAATATCCTAAAAAATATACATGAGGGTTTCTGCTCTAGCCATGTTGGAGGAAGATCATTAGCCAAAAGGATCATAACTCAGGGGTATTGATGGCTAACTCTGGCAAAAGATGCAACAACGTATGTGAAGAAATGTGATAAGTGCCAGAGGTTTGTTACTATTCCCCATCAGCCTCATTAACCTCTGACCTCCATCGCATCTCCCTGGACATTTGAAATATGGGGAATGGTAGAACCCATTCCAAGAGCTGTGAATAACTATTGCTACTTAATTATAGCAATAGATTACTTTTCCAAGTGGGTAGAGGCCCAGTCGATGATCACTATCACAGAATAGAAGAAATTCTAGTTCATCTGGAAAAACATCATCTGCAGGTATGGTCTCCCAAGTACCCTAATCTCAGATAATGGGATGCAGTTTATGAATGTATCTTTAGAGAAATATTGTAAAAGAGTTGGAATCAAATAATTCTTCTCCTCCCCTGGCCGACCCCAGGAAAATGTGCAGATAGAGGTGACAAATCAGATGATCCTTGATGGAATTTAACAGAAGCTAGAAGAGATAAAGGGAAGATGGATTGAAGAAGTATAAGCTATGTTATGGGCCTACAGAATGATTGTCAAAACTCATATAGGGGATACCCTATTTATGTTGGCATATGGCTCAGAGGTTGTCATCCCTACCGAGATTGGACTTCCTACTCATAGAGTTCAAATGTACGACCCTTAGGGAAATGCAACAGAGATAAGACTTGATCTTGATTTGATTGAAGAGAGAAGAGAAGATGTCAAGGTGAGACAAGTAGCCTACCAGCAAAGGACTGCCAAATTTTATAATCAAAGGGTGAATGAGAGGCCGATAGTTGTGGGAGACCTGGTTTTGAAGAAGACATGGTAAAAGCCCAACAAGCTCCATCCAAATTGGCATGGCCCCTACAGGGTAACTAATGAAGTTGTCCCAGGCACATACCGATTGGAAAATCTAGAAGGATAACCCTTCTCAAACCCTTGGAATGCCGACCATTTGAAGAAATATTACTTATGATGTTATAGTTGTCTTATTTCCTTATAATTTAGACATCAAATTATGAAGTAAATTTCAATGAAAAGTATCAGTGTTCTGTTAACACCTTTGTACTAGCAAATGTATCTTAAACATCATTGATTTGGTGAAATTATGAGGATGAACATCATAATTTGGTGACCTCAGACCCTTAACATCATTAATTTGGTGGAATTAATGAGGATAAACATCATTAATTTGGTGACCTCAAACCTTAACATCATTAATTTGGTGAAATTATGAGGACAACCATTATTAATTTGGTGACCCCGGACCCTTAACATCATTAATTTGGTGAAGTTACGAGGAAAAACATCATTAATTTGGTGACCTCAAACCCTTAACATCATTAATTTGGTGAGGATAAAAATCATTAATTTGGTGACCTCAGACCGACCCTTAACATCATTAATTTGGTGAAATTAATGAGGATAAACATCATTAATTTGGTGACCTCGAACCTTTAACATCATCAATTTAGTGAAGTTACGAGGATAAACATCATTAATTTTCATTAATTTGGTGAGATTAAGAGGATGAACATCGTTAATTTAGTGACCTTAGACCCTAAACATCATTAATTTGGTGAGATTATGAGGATGAACATCATTAATTTGATGACCTCAGACTCTTAACATCATTATTTTGGTGAAATTATGAGGTTAAACATCATTAAATTAGTGACCTCAGTTATTATAAAGCAACAAAGCATTAGGATAAAAGAGCAATATGAACAATGACATGGAATCTCATTACAATCATAAAAAGAAGATGTTGCAAAGTTTACATTCAACTCAATAAAAAAGGTTATAACCACGAGTTCATAAAAAGAAGGATTACAAAAAGCTTCAAAAAAGATTAATGATGAGCAGGAGAAACCCTTAGAATTAGGTTTGTCCCTCAGCAGGAGCCGACCCATCAGCATCTAGATTTGTTTGGTCAAGGCCAAGGTTTGTGACTTCAACCTCGTCTTCATGTTGAGCAGCATCTTCAGTCTTCGTAACCTCCAAAGGACTGATCTCGACCGGACCACCTTCTTCCACTACCTTTAAAGCCTGAGCAAACTGAGGGTTGGCAAAGCAGAGACGAATAAAATCCTCAGCAGTCAAGCTCCCAGACTCACCCTGCTTCATAGTCGCCCATCAATTCGTCAGTTTGATTCCTCTCTCCAAATAATAAAAAACAAAGACTACAAATTCGTGAGTGACTTTGTAGTCTTTAATTATCTTCTCTAAATCATCGTCCAGCACAGCCTTCATAGCAACATCAACCTTTGATTGAAGACTCTGATCTTTTGCCTTCAGAGCCTTATCGTGATCCTCCTTAAGCTGAGTAATCTGGTTGTACCTCTCCTTGAGGTCTCTTTTCAACTTTTCAACCTCATCCTTCAGATCGGCCTCAGTTTTCTCAATATCCTTGCCCTTTTGTATAAGGGATAACCTCTTCAGGGTCCAGTCAAATAGGAGGTGAAAAGACACCACACTCTGTAGAAGAAGGTCAGATATATGAGTAACAACTTTTAAAGAGTAGAGACGACACTTGGAAGAAAAATTTTGATACCTGAACTGCCCTATAAATGGTAAACTCGACCAGTAGAGGGACATCTAATACTTGGAGAAAATGTTTGTCTTCCTCAGTCATGATGGTGCCAATAGCATCGGCAGCTTGCAGGCTATGGTTGATGATGCTGTCTCCTATTTTGAGTTGTAATAGATGAGCATCTAGAGCATCTTCAGTAGAGATAGGGATAACACTGTCCTTAGTAGGAGCCTTGCTCAGCTTGGTATGAGCAGGATCAGTAAGAGCTTTCCTTTTCTTTGAATCATCAACCTTTGAAGTATCGATGCTCTTTTTTATTTGGGCACGAGGGGTGCATTCTTACCCCCACGTCTCTCCATAAGCTTTGTAAGGCTGGGGGCTGACATCTTCCAGAAGTTGTCAAAAATGCTTACTGGTCTCTCTACAAAAAGAGAAGTATCGGAGTTAGCAAGTCAGACAGATAAAAAATATGAGACATAACTTGATAAGGAAAATTGTTGAAACTTACGAAGCTTGTCTAAAGTACAACCCCCTAAATCTGTCTGAGAAAGGTATCGGATGTTCGTATTTGATAAGATGACCCTTCTCGCATTAATCACAAAGGACCTTAATGTCCTAATAGTTATGCTGGCTTAAACCAAAGTTGGCTTTTGTCATACTAGAGAGTTTACTCCAGCTCAAAGGTGTTCGTGGATCAGACGTCCCACAAGCCTCATTTGGGCCGAACTCCCAAGCTCCCAATACAAACAAATACTGGGGTTTCCAGTTGTGATCGCATGTTTGGGTAACTAGAAGCATTTTATTATTGGATTTCTTAGCTATGAAGTGGTAGTATCCTGGATGATTATTTGCAAATGAGGGAGTATAACACCCAATAATAACCCTAATTGGAAGGTCGGCGTGGTGAACGACCTTCTAGAGGATGATAGCCCCAATCATGACCCTCCAGGAATTTGGGGATAGTTGGAAGGGGAAAGGTTTATATAAGAGTGTATGGCTCTGATAGTTGGGTGAATGGGAAGACAAAACCCTAACTTAAACATCTGCTTAAAAATGCAGATTTCACCCTCTCGTCCATCAAATGGCCTCTCTTCCCTAAGAGGTTTCCTCAGAATGATTGAGGAATAAATGGAATAAAGGCGTGTTAAGGATAGAAGGTCGTACTCATTTATAGGGTTCTCATACTCTGTCACTACTGAGGTATCAAGTTCACGTCCTTCATCATCATCGCCATCCCCAGCAACCTCGGCTTGGGCACTAGCGGGGACACCACTGGGAAACCTCTTTGAAAACTCAATGTCAGTGGCAACTGATAGAGTAATGGCATCAATCGGAGGAGGAATCGTGACATTAGACTCTAAAATCTCTATGGTGGGAGATCTACATGAAGGCCCATCATCTTGGTGAGACGAGGCACGGTCTGAAACCACTTTATCCTCAGAAACTCCACTTTGCCTGGGGGAGTAATCCATAGACTTTGCAAAAGATTCTACGCTCTCAGAAGCTTCTGATGTTGACATGGGGTCTGAATTAACTTTAGATATTGACATTGGGTCAGAGACCTCAGCAAGCACAGGATGTACGACAACTAATAGATGAGAGAAAATTGGTCATAGGGGAAAATCCTCGGCCTCATGAGCCTTGGGCTTGGGCTGACGCTATTTGTCTGATTTGTTTGAAACACACCTCGTTCAGAGATGGAAACTCTTCAGCAAGTTTATACAAAGGTCGTAGCATTAGTTGTATGCCACTACACTTGCGATTTCATTCAAAAATACAAACATGTTGATTACTTCTAACACCTAGGCAAAAGTTCAAAGTTTGGAAGTTGTATGGTTTTCACCAAGAAAAGTTGAGATAAAGTCCATTGGAAAAGATGACCGTAAGGTCATCGGAAGTCCCAAAGATGAGAATTTTTGCCTAAAATAACCTTAGAGCAGCCTGATATGGCTACAGGGGTGGAGAACCTCACCGAAATGGAAAAAGCTCGCCAGAAAATTAAAACAACAAATTAATGTGCAGAAATGAAAAATGAAGGTTGCAGAACAATACCTGACTTAGTTTGAATGAGGGGAGAATGAGTTAAGCTCTAAATGTCCTGGAACAATGAATAATGGTGGAGTTTTGGGGAGGCAGTTATAGGAAAATATCTAAGCGGGAAACAAAGGAAGAAGAAAGAGAAAAAGGGTATTTAAACCATGGCAATGATGAGGCGCGAGTACCAAGGCACTCATCATTGCACCTAAAAATCCTAAAAGGTGTCATCACTTAATTAGGTGCATTGGAACAGACATAAGCCAGTTCAAAGGGAGACATGTGTCAAAGTGACTACACACATATCCCAAGACGCAGAAACGTCTCCTCATCAGCCTAACTTATATACCCCTCATCCATCTACTCACATAGAAGACTAAGGGTTAGAGGTGATTGATATGCCCAAAGTATACCCTCATAATCCGAGGAGAAACATCGGACAACCTCACAGCCGAGTCATTAGGAAGTTCACAATGGCCATCAGAGAGGTCGTCTTTCATAAGGTCGACCTTACATTGGTCAACCTCGGATCATCAACAACCGAGTTCCACAACAACCTTATGGGCCCAACTATCGCTCCTCCAACGTCGTACTCTGCTTTAGCCGACATCTCATCTATGCCTAATACCTAACCTTGTCTAGAAAATTAGGCTGAGTTCATACTTGTGATTGGTAGACTAACATAGCTATCGAACTCACCAATATCGTACTCGATCGAGTTGAGGTTATAGTCGATGATGTCACAGGTCTGAGCATACGAAAGCACATGGAAGACTTGGAATACGTGGACAAATCCGTTATAACCAAATCATTCCCCTCCGATGAGGGACTATTCAATCATTATTATTTACATATGGCATATCCAGGTGTTCGCATAAGATTGGCTAGATCATCACACTCATGCTCATTGCATGCTTGGGGGGTACACTACACCCCCCAAGCACTATATATACTTGTCTTCCCATACCTTTTAAAAGGAGGAACATTGTAACCCTAGCGAAAGCTCTGGTAAACTATAGAGTAGAGAGATAAAGTGGGTGCATTGTAACACAAAGTCCATTAGATCCCGTATTTTATTAGTGAAGATCACTCACCTGCACAGATGACGTAGGCCTAGATGGGCTGAACCACTTATATTGGTGTGTCTCTCCTTTTATCCTCACCTCCTTCTATATCTATATTTCTTACTTACTGCCATTGTTATATTTGTTTGAGCTCAACAACACCTTGATCTGGTGGAGCTATTTACAGAATCATCAATATTTGTGTGTGATTGTCGCGAGACGAGATTGTATGTATCTAAAGAACGATTAATCTACAAAGGTGCGAATAGTGGAAGGCTAGATAGTGAATATTTTAAGTAGTGAAACTTAAACGATAAGGCTTGGATAAGAACTTACGTGGCAGGGTAACAGGGAATTTAAAACCAACATACATGAGGTGTTAATTATTAAGGGTACTTGATAGCGTAATATATGGGCAGTACGGAGTAGTTTACTCGTAAGTGCGAGGATGTGATGCGCAACATATATCCAGAGTTGTTCTTATCTGGTATACTTTTTTCGAATTTCTGGACGAAATTCCGTTGTAAGGGGGAAGTATGTAACACCCAGTATTTTTAATGACTTTTAAAATGGGATTAATTAGAATTAATTATGAGATAATTGAAAATTAATTTGGATTTAAATATTACTTGTGAGTAAAGTAATATGTAATTTATGTTGAATATTACTTGGTGATTAAAAGTAATATATGTGATTATAGCTTTACATATGATTATGATTTTATAAAATTATCATGAGTGATGAATACGATAATTTAGAAAATTAAGTCGGGACGCGCATGTGAGTCATGTAGGGACTATTTTTAAATTAAATGAAAAGTAAAATATTTGTATGTCATCCAAATGATCATTTCGAGTCCGCCAATGTATTCGGAAGGATCAAGATAGTCAAAAAAGTGTACTCGGGGGGGGGGGGGGTTAGTTTGGGTCTCATGACTATTTTAGGCCAAACCGACACCCGGGAGGGATATTTTGGTCATTCACATTTTTGGGGTAATTAAACCTACGAAAATTAAGAGGTTATATCTGATGGAAACTAGAGCCTTAGAGGGTTATAAACACATGAGTTGCAGAGAGGCTAAGGAAGGGAGAAGAGAGGAGGTTTCCAACGGGGAGAGCCATCAATCCTACACTGTTCTCACCAATTCCACCACCAATGCGTAGATCGGAGAATGAGGAGCATAATTATACCTATCATCTTCTACAACTTAGACCTTCAATTTATAGGCAAGTATCTATCTTGCTAATCTTGTGTTGATAAGACATCCACGTTAGAATTGGATGAATAATTATATATTTTCATGAAGATTTATTGTTGTTTGGAAGATTAAATTCACATATTGGGTAAGAATCATGTTAAGATAACTTCCTTGATGTAAGTAGAACATTAACCATGAAATTTTGATACCCACTAGAGATTGAAATCTGGAAAATAATGGAGTTCTTGAGAAAGTAAGATAATCTAGGGTTTACATGATAAATTCTTGAATTGAAAACATTTGATGATGATTCTTTGAGATTTATTGAATGTTTTACGTTCCAAATCATCTATACATGTCTATATGATGTTTGGGACATTTGGTTGGGAGTTTGGGACTTTTTAAATGAAGATTTGAGGATTAAAATGGAAGAAACCCGTATACAAAAATATGCAGAATCACAACTATACTTGATGGATGGATCAATCGATCATGAATATCGATTGATCAACTAGTTTGATCGATCGATCCTTTTCTTCGATCGATTGACTCCCCTAGAAATTATGAAGATATTTTCCTTTATGTTTTGATTTAACCCTAAACTTCTCAAATCCTTGGTGTTGATTAATTAAATATAATAAGACTTAGGGAAGATCAGTAGGGTCGTGATTAAGACTTGGAAAATGTGATTATGAACGGGATTCAACGATAAATGTACGATTATTCAATGAGTGAGTTACGATTGGTAATTATATAATGCGGGGTTTAAATTGATAATATGATAACTCAAGGTTAAAACCAGTAGTAAGGGGATCATTATAGCTACTGAAATAAGGCATGGTGGGGTGACTTAGTAACCTTTTTGCGAGTAGGGAAAGGTAATTTAATTTATACTATGAAAGTGATTACGATAATTATATGTTATGTAGGACAGTCGAGAGTTATACGCTATGTACGGATCATGTGTGTATAGGTCGTGAGAGTACCTATCCTAATTGAAATCAATATATACATAGGTCTGTGAATATATCTATTATATGAGTATTCTGTGGGATAAATCATACCCGCGCTACCTGCTATCATGAAGGTATTTGCATCGGGACAGTCTTATTTTGTGTGCCCATTGGGGGAATATTGACTTGTACCCTTGAATATAGAACTTTGGTACAACCTATCTGTGAGTAATAGAGCAGACAGTCCTAAGGGGCGTGTGGGTATATGCTTACCTTTTAGTGACTTGGGACTATGATTTGCCTTTATTTTGTGTGTTTTGTGTTAATACAGTTCGAGAGTGATTCCGAACTAGTATTTTCCTTTTTATGTACGAGAGGTACAGGAACTTGAGAGCAGAGTATGCCTGCACCATAGATTTTATGTGCGGTTCCCTATTAATATATATTGAGTGATGACTATATATACTTGTGTTTAATCTACTGTGCGTGTGAGTAGATGACAAAGATAATGATATTAAAGAATAACTTAAGTGTGTGGGAACTTAAGACGGTAATGAAATTACAACATTGATTCATAAGTGCCAGGATTTCGATCATGTATTTAGTGTGTAATATGTACGAGTATACGAAAGAGAAAATGTAGACGAGAACTTAATTCGAACTAGTTAATTGGGTTAGCATTAACTAGGATGGTTTAGTGGTACGTTAGGTGTGCACACTAGTTGAGAGGTAAGAATTCCTAAGTGAGTGTTGAAATATTAGCATGTATGTGATATCAACTGGTAAGTATTTTATATACTTGCTAAAATGTTTTAAAACTATGCTACACTCGGGCTCTGGCCCGTTTCTTATCATTTCTTCCTTCTCTTGTGTGTGTATATATATATATATATCAGGTGTCCAACTACAGGGACGCCAAGCTTAGACCGTTCGACTAATTGATGTGCAGCAGCTAGTGTTGGAGTTGCAAGTCCTTGCATTTATAAGACTTCATCCTTGTTATCTCAGCTCTTCATTTAGTCATTTTTAGACAGGGCATGTGTCGTCCATTTCCAATTTCTATTTTGTTCATTAGACATTGTACTTTCTTATTTTCTGCACTCGGTTTCAGTTGGGATTGTCAGTATTATTATTGTTCGTGGTTTTGAGATATTATTGGGATGCTATTCCAACCTGCTTATTTTAGTTGAATGGTTTGTTATTCATTACTATAATTGTATTCATTTAAATGGTTTATGTGTAAAATCCTTATCGTTGGGACTTAATCTATAAAATTAAATGTTTTGACACTTAGCTTAATTATTTATTGGGTGATAAATAAAGAAAAATTATTTTTCAACAGTGATGCTAAGAATGAACCAACCAGATACTTTGGTTTAATTTAATAACGAACTAATCACCCGGTATTTAATTAGGCGGGGTGTCACAAATCATTTCCTTGTTTATCTTTATTTTTTCCTAAAATAAATATCTCAGCAGAAAACCAAAAGTGCATATAGGATAGATTTTTAAATCAAGGAAAATTCCAAAAAGAAAATGCATAATTTTTCATATATATTCTTGCTTCACACGATTACATTTTGAATATAGGAATAAAAATAAAAAATATAAAATGGGACCTCGCCCGAACCATCAACCTTCCCCTCAAACCCTCAGCCTCCATAGTCAACACGCTTTCCTTGGTGACAAGTAGCGGATCCTCCACTCCCAGAACCAAAACCTCATCTGAAGTGGCAAGCGGCACAAATCAGGAAGGAGCCGACTTCTTGATATACTCAAACATGGTGGACATCCGATCCTTGATATCCCGCATCCAGTTGGTCGGCACCCGAACATATTAAACACAATAGGAGCAACAAAAGACAAATCAGTCAATAAAGAGCAAAGAAAAAATCGATGGAAATAAAAAAGAGAAAGTTCATACCTAAAACCAGAGGGCCTCATCCGTAAGCCCCGTCAACTCAGACACTAATGCATGAGGACGATGCAGTACACTCAGTGACTCCCCACTATTCAGTAGAAAATTGTAAGAAGGGGGAGTCATCTGAATGATCGGAGCCTCCTCTGTCACCACTGCCGCTGTACCACCACTCGTTCTATGGGTTGATCCCACTGGTGCACTGGTACCCCTACCGAAAGTCGTGGCGAGTGGAGGCATGTTCTCCATATCATAAATATAGGAGGGCATCAACCAGCTCATCATAAAGTCTAAATAATCATAGCTCGCTATTGTATTCGTGTAGTGCATATAGGAGTCACCTATCATCATTGCCACCCTGGCCTCATCAGATATATCCCTCACTCGCGTCATATACATAAGGGCATTAATGATGGGACCACCACATCCTCCTCCATGATCTTCCCCACCACCCTCTCTCCCATGTACCAGACGTACCAAAATTTGTGCACATTTAATTGCCGCATCTATGCATGCATGCATGTAACCCATGTATCCTATGGAGTCACCCCAAGGTGTAAAAGGTCACCTGTACCCCCAAGCACCCACCGCTCCCCCACTAAAGGTAAGGACTAATTCAACCGTCGATTAGACTTACATCACTGGAACATCTAACAAAAGTCCCACGTATCCTCATCCTCCAGGGGCCATCACCCTGCATTGTGCCCAATCACTTCATAAAAACACGTCTGCAAAAGAATGGAATCAAGAAAAAGAATAAAACGAGAATGCAAGGAAATGCATAAAAATAAAAAATAAATCCAAAGTTACCTCCAGAAGATATGTGGCTCAGGTAAAGGTTTACTTGCAGCACCAGCTAAAAGCATCCAAAGAAAAAGAAAGGGACGCCAAAGTCAGGCTTCCCAAATCATATAGCTGGACATCAGAAATTGTCCCCAAATACAACAAAAACCAAACATGGATGACGCGCCACTCGTCACCACCAAGAAACCACCAAATAAAAGAAAAATAAATAGACGAATTGTCTGTCTCACCTATCACCCGTCAGTCACATCCACCCTCCTCCTCAATAGCATCTCCCTCAAAACATAAATCCGAATATAATCCCCCGACACGATTCTACCCACATCCCTGCACCGCCTCCCGTGTAACTCTCAAAGTGTGGTCCACCACAATTTAGAACCCCTTACAATCTAACCCCAACAGGTGTTGGATGTCAATGGGAGTAAGAGTCGTCTACCCAAATCCAAGATGGAATGTGTGGGTAGTGTCCTACCACCTCTCCCCAAGATCACATAACATCATAGTGGAATGCAGCGTCTCATCCAAAGCCTACACCAACGGACCAAACCTGACGTACAACACCATTCAGGGCACAACAGCAAGGAGCTTCTCCCGAACCTCCTTTAACCCACTCATCCCTCGAGATCGAATGCTCGAAGAAACTATGTCAATCTGCAGGTAAACAGAATAAAAATCATCCATTAGCACAAGGAACAAAGAGAAAAATGAAATGAAAAACCGAAAGTCACCATACTCATATAGCCACTATGGTTCTTCACCCTAGACGAACGATGGTATGTAGACTCATGTAGTAAGATACGCTCATCACCTATGGGTCAAACAAATCAAAGGAATTCTAATTGCCCAGTCATTAACAACCAACCACTCGTTGTTGTACACCTTGCTTGAAGAGCCAGTAATTTGAAGTCTTGAAGTAAAAAGGACTTAAGAATAGTTTTTGGAGAGGTAAAGCAGATGATTAAAACACTTAAAGGAGTGAAAATGGGGAGGGATCACTGATAATACGCAAATATCGCGTATTTCATCCGTCGAACCTACGCATTTTTGCCCCCTCGGGTGCCTTAATCTCTATATTTAAGCCCATTAACCAGACAACCTTTGTTTATATTGTTAACATGCTATTTGAGGTGTAATTGGGCTTTTGTAGGTATTTAGGTACTAAGTATGGGATTCGGATGCATTCTGCACAATTTTCATACACAATCGCACGTTCAAGGGCAATCCAATCATTTCACAATTTGGGCACCTTGCCTGACATCTACACGGAAGTTGTATCCCTCCTCGCTAGCTTCACGTGGCCGCGAACGGTGCATGATTTTGAGTCCATATAACAAAGTTACATAGATTTGAGCGGAGATGAATTTCATGCCAAAACAGGGGATTCTGCAGGCTGCCCTTCTTGATCGATCGATCGATCGAGCCTGGGGGTCGATCGATCAACCCTCCATATTTTTTCCATGAATTTAGCAGTCGATTGATCAACCCTCCATATTTTTTCCATGAATTCTAAGGAGATATCCTGACGCAAGCACGAGCCACTCGGGCTTCTCTCCAAGGATAATATTTCAAAGATTCTTAAGCACGAGTGGGAGCAACCAGGAAGCAAAAGATAGAGGGCAGAGGTGGATGATGAGTCGAACGTCGAGGAGGACGAGCTTAGGGGATGGAGCAGGATAAGGGTTCTCACGCACCACACACTGATTATGATGCCTGCTTTGAGGCATTCCAGGCTATGCAGGACCAACGCTGGGAGGAGACCCAGCTCTGGTGGGCTACATGGAAGTCCCGCCTGGACCAGTTGCAGATCGAGCAGCGGCAGGAGTGGGCCCTGCAGAGGCAGGCTAGAGCGCAGCACAGACATGAGTACAGGATGATGCAGCAGATGATGAGAGATCTTTATTTGCAGCAGCATGATTCCGACACAGTGCTACCTCCTCATTTTCAGGACCCTTCTGATCCTAGTGGTTCTGTCCACTAGGCTGCTGTTGTACTGGGTCGTTTTTACTGGGATCGGATATTAAATTGTACTTTTAATTTTTATTTGTATTTCTTTTATATCACTAGTTGTAATGTATTAAGTGATTTTTTATTGAACTTATGAAATGGGAAATTAAAATGTAGTTTGTGGTTGTTTATTGGATTTTGATGTGTGTGACCTTCCATTTTATAAAATCAAAAAGTTCGCCATCAATTTATCTAGTATTTGCACTTCAGCCCCTCTATATTATTGTGACTTGTGACATATATTCTCTTAACTTAATACATCGATACATATTCTTCATATGCTTTGTACTAACTTGTTTTGTAGCTTCATTTGGACTTGTACTTATTGAGATCACTCCACGTTTGGGTAATATCATTCTTTTCCTATCTTTGTGTTGTGTTCTTTAATGGACGCATTGGGGACAATGCAACATTTAAGTTAGGGGGTGTAGGATATTCTATCCATTGCATGTTTAGTCCTTGAATTTGATTACAATTTAGTTACAAAGCATGTTTTTGTTAAAAATTTGAAAATTTTCAAAAAAAAATTCTTTCTTTTTTCTCCTTTATTGGGCATTTTGCCCTTGTTTCCGATGATAAATTTAAATAATTGCCTGATCAAATAAACAATTCAACGATGCATGTTCTCGATTTTAGAAGTTATTAGACTTTAGTCCTAAATCATTAATATTATGAATAACTTCATGAATTAAACTTTAATCCGTGAGCACATGCACCATTCTTGTTATATTGATTTGGTTTAAGATTTTTATAACTCGGTATGCTTTTGTTGCATTGTATATACTTACACCGAGTGAGATTAGAGACTTATCTTCATTTGTGAGTGTATACACTTTTCTTTCCTCTTTAAAAACGTTACAGTCGTTGGTAATCTCTTTATTCTTTCATTGACCGTTCATTAATTGAGTTCATACTTGAAATGTGTTACTTGAGCATGATTTTCATATGTTGTTTGACTAGTGAATTGCGTATACTTTTTGAAATGATCATAGGCCATCTTTGATATATCACCCATATGACCTTAACCTCACCCTTTATATGTTCCCTAGTCAACCCACTTGAGCCTAAATACTAGCTTTTCTTTGCATTGCCCAAAATCCCATATCCAACTCCTAATTGGAGTTTTATACCATACATACCCTTGTTTGGATTGTTACATGGGATTAAATGTTATTATTGTGTTGTGGTTGCAATTTGACCATGAAAAGAGTAAGAAGTGAAAAGAAAAAGAGTGAAAAAGAGAAAGTTAAAAACAAAAGAAAACAAAAGAAAAAAGTGAGAAAAAGAAGAAAATAAAAAGAAAGAGAAAGTTGTTAATAATGTTGGTATGTGATTCAATAATCCTTGTTACTCTCTCGATTGTTATATCTAATGATCGTTTGGAAATCATTTGTCCAATTTTGAAATTGCCCACTTTTCCCCATTTTCCCGAGTTTTCATCCCGAACACTTTGAATCCATATATACATCCCTTTCATTTCGTACCTTAACCTAGCCTACATTACAACACTATTAAAGTCCTATGTGATCTTAAGTAGATGTAATTCAAAGGCTTAAATAGTTTTGATAATCTGTGAAAATGCATTTCGCCTCTTTTATATGTGTGGTATCCTTTCACTGAGATTGCAATTTTTATTTCCTATATAGCGTTCTTCAATTGTGACATGTGCACGGCCTAGTTTCCCTTTACATTTACTCCTTATGCCCGCATGTCCCGTGTGTTACCTCCTTATTTCAAGTGAATTCATTTGATGAGTGTAATGCCCGTGAGGATTGACTTTTATGCATGCTTTGATTTTTAGTATCCGAGTTATTTAAGTTTTTCGCCAAATCATACTTTGCATATGCTCACTCCCATCCCACACGTTAGAGTTTCAATTCATTGAGGTGCATTCGATAATGTTAATAACTACGGACTTCTCACTCAAATTAGTTTGCTATGCTAATAACATGTTGAAATATTATTCGCATTGATGAGTTTGTCATACTTGATTGGGCATATTTTGAGGAAACTTTATGATGTTTGTGGGTACCATCACTGAAAACCCTCACGAGACGACACTCGTCCACTAGGGTAACCTAGGGGTTTAACGGATTATTGCATACACTAAATGCAATCGAATTGTTTGCAAAAGTGGCTTTATGCTTTTATACCATATTTTTGTACTTATCCTGCATTTGGTGCTTGTTGTTCTTGTTGCATCCAATTTCATTGCTAGGGACTAGCAATGTGTAAGTTAGGGGGTGTGATAATATGCAAATATCGCATATTTCATCCGTCGAACCTACGCATTTTAGCCCCCTCGGGTTCCTTAATCTCTATATTTATGCCCATTAACCAGAAAACCTCTGTTTATATTGTTAACATGCTATTTGAGTTATAATTGGGCTTTTGTAGGTATTTAGGTACCAAGTATGGGATTCGGATGCATTCCGCGCAATTTTCTTACACAATCTCACGTTCAAGGGAAATTCGGTCATTTCATAGCTTGGGTACCTGGCCTGGCATCTACATGGAAGTTGTATCCCTCCTCGCTAGCTTAACGTGGCCATGAACAGTGCCCGATTCCGAGTCCGTATGACAAAGTTATGGCGATTTGAGCGGAGATGAATTGCATGCCATAACAGGGGATTCTGTAGGCTGCCCTGCTTGATCGATTGATCGAGCCTAGGGGTCGATCGATCGACCCTCCATATTTTTTTCCACGAATTTAACAGTCGATCGATCGACCACAGGGGTCGATCGATCGATCCCCTGTTTTTTCCTGCACATATTTTCTTTTCATTTTCTTTCTTCTTTTCTTTTATTCTAACTTGTTATATATACTAATTTTGTTGTAATATTCCGTGGGTAACATTTTTAGAGAGTTTTAGAAGATAGAATAGGTTAGGGTTTGGGTGATTTGCTTAGTTCTTCTTCATTTCTTCTTGGATTGACACACTTTTGGGCTTGAATGTTGACTATTCATCATCCTCTCCATTAATATAATTTGTATTTCTTCATTTATTGCTTTCTAGTTAATTTACAAGCTTTCTAATTTAGCTTCAC
Organism: Sambucus nigra; assembly: GCA_949130495.1. NCBI lineage: Eukaryota > Viridiplantae > Streptophyta > Magnoliopsida > Dipsacales > Adoxaceae > Sambucus > Sambucus nigra. The sequence goes on along the minus strand of OX422223.1, from coordinate 258,973,718 downwards.
ATGCTTTATTTACATGCTTTGATTTACACGCTTTCTAGTATAGATTTACCGCGTTTATTTACGCTTTCCATTTATCTCGTTTTTAACATGCTTTCTAGGTAATTTAAATTAGGTTGTGCTTGAATTGAACTCACTCGAGTTGACGCGTTGCTTTACTTTGGTGATGGTGTTTATGCGTCTATTTTGGGGTGAGTTGTCCTAGTTATTATGCCTAGGATATTTGACGGGGCATATCATGTATGTCCCGTGCTTATGACCTTTCGGGCGTAATTTTCGGGATATTTGTTGATGCCAAAATCTTATTAGGCTTTTATGATGATTTAGGGAGTAACAACCCTTGATTTAATTAACTGTCGAAACGAGACGCAGTTGTAATAACCCGTCGACCCATGTAACCATTTTATACTAACTAACTCAGGTGAGGGATATTCGACGCAACCTATAGTTTTACTCGCTTTCATAATCTAGTTTCAATACCTTGCCTAGATTAACATTTCCCTTTATGCATATTTTTCCTTTTAGTTTGTAATCATCTTTTACACTTTTATTTCGGAATATTAAATCACTTGAATTCTAGCAACTCGTCTCTGTGGATTTTCGATACCCGACTTACGGCTATACTCACCCGTTGAGTGTAGTCGTAATTTAGGTTTTTGTATAGTTCAGGTGAGCCGAATATAAAACGACCGGCGCATAGGTGACTCTTGCACCGCGGCAAAACCCTGTCTATCAATCACCTCCTTTTTATAGAAAGTTATAGGGTTTTCCGATTGGTAACTGCCTTTTCTTCTTTCTAACAAAGCTTAAGAATCCATGCCATTATCGATTGGCACCCCCTCAAGCATGCCTATAGGCAGTCCTTAAGATTTTGGTCAAGAAAATACTAGAAAAATCCAAAAATTGCAAGGAAAAATCCTAAAAACCCCTAAAAAATATGGAAACATTATCTTCCCTTAAGAAAAACATTTTTTAAGCACTATGCCCCTTACATCCCTAGGTGAATTAATCTTATGCTTTTGTACCCAACATACTCCACAGCGGAACCAATGATACACTCGCATCCAAGACCACTACAATTCCTCATCCAGAACTTCAAAAATAAATATCCCCCAGTGGAGTTTCAAGACAACACAATCTCGAGTGGATCCATAAGTACACCAGCCCCCCCAAGATAATTTAAATTTCCCTAAGAGAGCTATTTCCCCTCGCTACAACTTGTTGTCCTCGGAAATAACCTCGACCCTCAGAATTTGTCATCCCAATTTTAGATTCTCATAATTGACCTCGACCTTTAGAATTGGTCATCATAACTCTAGGTCCTCAAAATTGACCTCGGCTCACAGATTTGGTTATCATAACTGTAGCTCCCCAGAATTGACATCGGCCGTAGAATTGGTCATCCCAACTTTAGGTCCTTAAAATTAACTTCATCCAGCAGAATTGGTCGTCCCAACTTTAGGTCATCATAACTGACCTCGACCCTTAGAATTGATCGTAATAACTTTAGGTCCTCCAAATTAACATCAGCCCTCAGAATTGGTCATCACAACTCTAGGTCCTCAGAATTGACCTTAGCTCGCATAATTGGTCATCACAATTCTAGTTCCTCAGAAATGGCCTCAGCCCGCAGAATTGGTCATCACAGCTTTAGGTCCTCAAAATTAACCTCGGCTCATAGAATTGGTCGTCCCAACTTTAGGTCCTCAGAACTGACCTCGACCCTCAGAATTGGTCGTCACAACTTTAGGTCCTGATAATTGACCTCAACTCGCATAATTGATCTTCCTAACTTTAGGTCCTCAGATTTACCTCGCCCCTCAGAATTGGTTGTCATAACTTTAGGTCCTCAGAACTGACCTCGACCTGCAGAATTGGTCATCACAACCTTAGGTCCTTAGAATGACATCGGTCTGTGAAATTGGTTATCATAACTTTATGTCCTCAGAATTGACCTTGATCCACATAATTGGTCATCACAACTTTAGGTCCTCATAAATGACCTCAACCCTAAAAAATGGTCATCACAACTCTAGGTCCTCAGAATTGAGCTCATCCCATAGAATTGGTCATCACAACTTTATATCCTCAAAATTGACCTCGACCCATAGAATTGGTCATCACAACTTTAGATCCTCAAAATTGACCTCAACCTGTAGAATTGGTCGTTACAACTTAAGATTTTTATAATTGACCCCCTTAGAATTGGACATGACAACTTTAGGTCCTCAGAATTAACCTCGGCCCTCAAATTATTCATCACAACTTTAGGTCCTCATAACTGAACTCGACCCTTAGAATTGATCATCATAATTTCAGGTCCTCGAAATTGACCTCGACTCTCAAAATTGGTCATCCCATCTTTAGGTCCCCAAAATTCGTCGTTACAACCTGGACCCATAGAATCGGTCCTCCTAGCACAATCTTAGGTCCTCAAAATTAATCTCGACTCGTTGAATCGATCATCTTTGTCTTTTTAGGTCCTTAAAATTGACCTCGACCCGCTGAATTGGTCATCCTTATCTCCTTAGTTCCTCAGAATTGACCATAACTCGCTGAATCAATCATCCTTTTCTCCTTAGGTCTTCAAAACTGACCTCAACCCTCTGAATCGGTCACCCTCATCCTCTAGGTTCACAAAATTGACCTAAAATCCTCTTCCCCAATGTCGATGTGGTGTCTATCATTTGACGAACTTCACTTGTTCTAAGATCTACCATTGAGGGGCTCTCTGTAGACACCCTATTAGAGGTCCCCACTAAGCACCTCCTTAGGTCCCTAGCGCTCACTCGTTTATCGCAAACCCTAGGTCATAATTCGAGTACCAATCGAGATGTCATTAGGCACTCCCAATACCAATTTAACTCAGGTAAACTTTCTTGCCTGATTGTAAGCTCAATGAATCTTTAAAGGCCTCTGAATCCCCTTTCTAACAATCAGCCCCGTGCATGAATCAACCTTACAGTGCGGACGAACGATCCATTTTATTTCGAAGGGTCACCAAGCGATTCTGATCCCTATTTGACCTCGGTCAACACTCTGAGATTAAATAAGATGAATGGAATCTTTAAAGGCATGGAATACCCTTTCCAACGGTCCATTGTATGTGCAAATTGGACTTACAGTTCAGACAAACAATCTATTTTCCTTTAAAAACTTCATGTCTAGTGACCAATTGGCACTTTTGAGCCCCGTTTGACCTCGGTTAGCTCCTGAAATTAGGAGTGGATCCATGGATTGTTAAAGGTCTTTGAATACCCTTTCCAACGGGCTATCCCGTGTGTGATTCTGACTTACAGATTACGTTTATGACCATTTTTTCAAAAAACCTATCCTAGAATGTCGAATGGCACCTTTAGGACCCTGCCTATTGGTAGTGTGGCTGAGGTTCTATGATGATAGGAAGGTGCAGGACCTTTTCGATCGATACCTACCTTTCCCCTATAAATAAAGTCCATGACCTCAATTTGAAATGCACCCCTGGACACCCCTCTCAGTAATTCAGAGAACATTCTCTCGAATTCAGAGTTGTTCCCTTCCTAAAAAGCCCATTTCCCACATTCCATTCCACTTGTTTCTTACTTCATTTAGTAAATTCCTCCCATATCTCCATACCACCTTCATCCCATTGCAAGATCGATATATCTACACTCAAGATCAACATCAAGCATTCATAAGGAGGTCCACTTCTCCATCCTTTTTTATAAATTCTCTTATTTTAGTATTAGTTCCTTTATTTCTACTTTAGCAGTTTATTTCATTACATCACATATATTAATCTCAAACCTTTATTAGTAGTAGTTTCACATACTCTATTTTCAAAAAAATAAATAAGAAAAAGATGTTTTATCTATAAATTCCAAAAGAGGGATTCTCACTACACATTCTCACTTTTAAAACACGTTTCTCTCTACACACACATAAGATAAATCCCCCGCTTGGATTTATGGATTGAAGTCAAACCTATTTTATCTTCGAACTACGTGGACTTTTATGCCCCTTGGGTTACGTAGGCGTCTTGGATAAATACCGAGACTCGAGTCCTCCCTTATGCATGTTTATAATATGGTTTTCGTATTATATATATATATATATATATATATTCTTAATTAATGTTATATTCTTGCATGCTTCTGTTTCGTCTGATACATACATTCGTTCTTCCATAACGACTTATGATTCGATAAGCACCCATAAACCCCAAAAAAGAGGAAGAAGAAGGGGAAACCCCTGGGATGGCCACAAGAGTTAAATGTCGTCACGCCTATATCCCATAATTCTTTAAGTTATTCGATTAATGAGGCTAAAAATATCTTAATATCATCATCGGGAGCCTTTGGCCCGGGTATCAACAAAGATAACAATGTGAACTCCTTTCTCATGCACAGTGTTGGAGGGAGACTTAAAGGTGCCATGAGAACTGGACAATAACTCTGATTAGTATTAAATTACTGAAAGGGTTAAACGATCGGTTGATATTGTAAGATGGATGTTGTGCGGTTCCTTTAAAAATTTATGGTGTTGTGCATTTGAAATTTTCCAGAAGAGTGAATACCCTAGATGTCGCATCATATTTCCACCCACCTCGCATCAAGCATGCCATGTTATGGCCTCCACTATCCATAATATAGTAAAAAACCTTTTTAACCGTGGCCCAAGTGGAAAATACTTTAAAACCTTTCGTGGGACTTGCGTGCACTTGCGATATTTTACAACTTTGTCCTTTCCATTCTCACAAACCAGATATCTATGCTCACTGTATACAGGACACTCATCCTTCTCTTCGTACTCATTGCGGTACAATATACAATCATACTTGCATGCTTGAATAGATTTGTATTTCAAACCCAAACCCTTCAAGATTTTCTTTATGGTAGGATAATCATCTGGTAACGTGTTCTCTTTTGGGAGAATTTATTTAACCCACTTAAGAATTTTGATTAAGATGTTGACAAAAAAACAAAATTGACTCTTCAAATTATGCAAACCAATCATTGCATATAATACCTAGTGATCTTCATCGTACTTTTTATATAACATTCTAGCCCCATTGGCTTGCAATCATATGTATTCCCGATCTCCTGGTAGTTTAGAATCAAATTGTTAATTTACTTGGTCATAATGCGCATTATCCGTTGTTATACCCAACCGAACCCAACCTACGTAGAGCCTAACACGAGGGGACCCACAATTGTTCAATATGTGCTCGGAATCACTTCTAAAATGAGGTCGACACAAGTACCAGTCTGTTCAGCCAGCCTTAATGGATAGATGTCCTCTTCTAGGGAAATTACATTCTCATATAATGTGGATGTATTCTCATATATACCTAATGAATTTCTCATTAGTCATGTGGAAATGAGGGAGACGTGGTTGTTACTCACATGCATCTCAGAATGCCCACATGGCATCCAAGGCATATCAATTTGTTTTCAATCAGTTATCACGTTTGTATTGGTGTAACTGCCTGATTGATAAAGGCAGTCCACGTGTCCCCTAAATAAACTCCAATAAATAACCTATAAATAGAGGCAAACCCACATGGAAAGGGGGCTCAATCATTCTATAATCATAGCAACCCTAATTTTATGCCTGATAATAGTAGAAGAAGAACTAGTAGCACTCCTGGATGTAAGTTTTCCTCTTGGACCGGACCACATAAATTCTGCCTCATTCTCATTATCTCTCATCCCCATTATATTTATCATTCGTTCTCTCAGTTATTTTTCATTTATTTGATATCACCATTTTCGGACGATAACAAATTGGCGCGATTTATGGGAACACGATAAGCCATTATGATCCCTACTTGAATTCTTTCGTTCATCGCCTACCCTAAATACTTAAGAATGGTGAACAATCCTGAGAGCAGACATATGGTAGAGGTTCAAACACCTCCCACCCCCACTGGGATGGGAGACTCGCACAGCCTACTGATGAGTCTGGCCAAGGTATAAGAATCGATGCAAGAGACTGTCAGGAAGTTAACACATACTCTCTAGTTCGGACTAGCGCAACCTAACACGAATATAATTACCCCTGAGTTGTAGATGTCGCAAAGTCGGGATAAAGGTTCCCCCCAGTGCCTTACAGAGACTGGAGGTAGGAGTACTACAGTAAATATCTAGAGAACCCTAGGAGGCTGAGCCAGGAATCTCACGTAGACACCAGCTCTACTCGATGATACGAATCTCAGTGGGACCAGTCTTACATCCCCAAAGCCACATCCTCCATCAAATCACCAAGTTGTTATGGTGATCAATCCTTCTCTAAAGAGCGTCCCAGTGAGTTAGAAAGGTTTGGAAGGGGCTCGACTTTCGACCGATTAGGCCCACATCACAATCAAAGGAAGGTTGCAGTAGCACCTCGAGGTCACGACCAGATAAAAGATGATCCATACAGATCCATCACTACGGGCTCCCACCGATCTTCTAGAGCATCGGTCGAACCCAAGTAGACCACCCAATAAGAGAGCTCGATTGAAAATTGAGGTCAAACCGCTAAGTTAGCTGGTGGAAAAACCAAAGAGGACAACTAACCATGAAAGGTCTCCATCTAATGCTTGGAGGACTGGCTCAGAGAGATGGCAAAGTCAAAGAACCCATTGCAAAAGGATTTTATGAAGGGGTCTCAGTTCGTCCTACCTATTGTGGCGTATCCCTCTTTTGTCCAAATTTAAGCCACAAGCTATCACGCCAAAGTATGATAAAAAAAATCCAATTCTTCACGTTGAACAGTATCAGACTACTGGAGATTTTATTTTATTCCCGACAAGATGTGATGTAGAGATTTCTTCAACACAATCACATGTTCGGCCCAAATCCGATACAATATCTTGCCTCGAGGATAAATATCCAATTTCCAGCAGTTGGGTGACTTATTTATTAGTAACTTCTATTTCGATGCAAAACCGAGGAAGAGAATGGCCCATCTACTTGGTGTTTGGTAGAAGGCCAATTAAATCACTCGTGATTATATCACCCGCTTTAACACTGAAAAGTTGGAGGTGGTAGATTACAACGAGCAAACTACTATGACTACTTTGATGAGAGGCTTAAGGACGAGGAAGATATTTTGGACATTGGCAAAGGAACCACCTAGGATGATGATGAAGTTATTGGCTGAACAAAAATCATAAACTCCGAAGAAGCTATGGATACCAAGGAGTCTTGCAATCCCAAGTCATCGTCCAGTAAGGTGAGAGACAAAAAGGATTAGAAAGACCAAAAGGTTGAAAAGCCAAAAAAGTATAATGAATATACCCCACTGAAAGTTGGCATCGATCATATTCTCGAGGAAATTCGAGAAAGTAAGGACCTCAAATGTCCCGGTAAGCTGAAGGCACCGATAAATAGGTGGGATAAGAGCAAGTGTTGTGAGTTTCATAAGGATCACGACCATAACACTGACAGTTGCATCACCTTAAAGAATGAGATCGATGGCTTAATCAGGAGAGGTAAGCTATCTAGGTACTTGGATAAGGATGGTCGACCAGATCTCGATGAGCGCAAAACCAGAAGACGATCGGAGTCGCCATGCCACATAGTAGAGGATAATAAGCGAGGAATAAATAATGACTCAGACGACGATCCAGACGTCTCTAAAAAGCCTAAGGAAACCATACATGAGGTCGGCATGATATTCCTTGGGTGTCATTTTATTATCGAAGGAGGTGCTGATGGAGAAGAAGATCCAACTAAAAGGAAAGCCTATCTGAACGACGCTAAAGCTTCTGCTCATGTGAGGTATATTAATCTGGCAGTAGATGTGGCCACACGCCCCCAAGGTGAACAAGGACAAGTTAATCTTCGGGTTCTTTAAAGATGAATTTATACATAGTATTATATCCTCACGACGATCCTCTAGTCATCACTATAATAATCCATGAAGGTAAAGCCGCCAGAGTGTTGGTTGATAATGTCATTTCTGAAGATGTTATGTTTTACAACTATTTTAGAAGGTCAAAACTCTGAGACAGTAAGTTAACACCATACCACCGACCCTTGATCAGATTTTAGGGGAAAAGGTGTATCCACTGGGAATAATGGAACTAGAGGTCATAGTGGGTACATGGCCAACCTGCCAAACAAAAATTATTCAATTCTTCGTCCTAGATAAAAATGTGATGTCCACTTATAATATGATACTAGGAAGGGTTAGGATGAAGAAATTTGAGGTCGTCTCATCCACAGTACTATAATGCCTGAAGTTTTTAACTCATTACGGATTAAGGGTCATCAAGGAAAACCAGGCAGAGGCACGGGAGTGCTATTACACCTCCACTGACCAAAAAGAGCAGAGGATGCTGACGACCACCTATCAGATTTAAACCATTGATCCTAGAAATGAAGACAATTTGGTCAAGTGGTAGGCCGCTGAAGAAATTGAGACAGTGACGCTTGATGCCTACCATCTAGAAAGTAAAATTCAAATGGCATCATCACTAGATCCCCATTTAAGGAAGGAGTTTATAGATTTCTTATAGCAACGCAGGAACGTATTCATATATAGACATGAAGGCAGGCTCGGGATTGATCCTGATTTCACTAGTCACGAGTTGATCGTGATAGACGAAGAAAATACAGTTAAACAAAAGTGAAGGTCTTTTTATGTTGATAAGAACCTTGCCATCTAGGAGGAGGTACTTAAGCTTGAGAAGGCTAATTTCATCGCCGATGTCAAATACCCTGAATGGTTGTCCAATGTAGTGATGGTACGCAAAAAGAGTGACAAATAAAGGATGCACATCAATTTCACCAACCTGAACAAGGCGTGTCCCAAGGATCACTATCCATTACCCCGAATTGGCCATCTGGTTAATGCAACTTCAGGCCATGAGCTCCTCATCTTCATGAATGCCTATTTCGAATACAACCAAATTAGGATGACGTCTTTGGATAGGGAGAATACGTCCTTCATAACTATTCAAGGTACTTATTGCGATAATGTAATGCCTTTTAATCTAAAAAATGCTGGTGTTACTTACCAATGATTGATGAATAAAGTCTTTGAAGGGCAGATTGGGGTAAAAATGGAAGTATATGTGGATGACATGCCTATGAAGAGCAGAACAACACCTGTCCACATCAGGGACATCGAGAAGACTTTTGACTGACTAGAAAAGCACCAGATGAAGTTAAATCCAGTGAAATGTGTGTTCGGGGTAAAGGAAGGCATGTTTCTTGATTTTATCATCAACCAGCAAGGTATCGAACTCAACCTAGACAAAATCCAATCTCTGATCAACATGAAATCTCCCATAACAGAAAAAGACATGTAGCGATTAATGGGGTGAGTGTCCGCCCTCAACAGGTTTGTCTCTAGAGCCACAGATAAGTGCCTGCCTTTCTTTAAAGTGCTAAGAAAGTCTTTTAATTGGAACGAGGAATACGAGAATGCTTTCCTGAAGCTAAAGAGGTACTTAGGTTCGCCCCCTCTCTTGTCAAGACCTGTTGCTAGGGAAAAGCTTTACCTATACCTTGACGTGTCCAAATCGACTGTCTGTTTGGTGCTAGTAAGGCAAGGGGAAGGAATTCAAAGGACAAGCCAAAATTCGGTACCCTCGAATAGATAAGTTAGCCTTAGCATTAAGGGAAGCTTTAAGGAGAATGAAGTCATATTTTTAAGCCCAAATATTTTGGTCTACACCGACCTACCCTTGAGTTAAATCCTTTATAAATAAAAAAAAATTATTCGACTGATGTCTTGGGCGATCGAGATCAGTCAATACGACATACACTACAAGCCCAAAATAGCCATCAAGGGGCAAGCATTAACATATTTTATTGTTGAGTCCACTTATTAAGAAAAGCCATTCAAACAGACTCATCTAGGAGATAGCTCTGTTTGTGATGGCAAGCAGACTTCTCCCGAAGAGATCTTAATTCCAAGAGAGATAGAGTAGACTCACATTGGAGAGATCTCCTCGATGAAGGGTAATAAGGATAAGAATGATGAATCGATTTAGAAAACTTGAATAAACGGATTTTGGTGGGATAAAATTATTTGGATTTTTATTGAAGTATCATCTTGTTTGATGAGTAGCGATGAGGGTATCATCATCGCTACTCCAGATGAAATAGACGTGGATTACGCCTTGTGCTTTTAGTTTAAAGCTTCTAACAATGAGGCAGAGCACGAAGCCTTGAATACTAGGATCATATTAGCCTCATCTCTAGGGGCCGACCATATTGCGGCACACAACGACTCTCAGCCGGTGGTCATCCAACTAATGGGGATCTATGAAGCAAGGGAGGAGTCCGTGGTGAAGTACTTGACCATAGTGTGATAGTAGCTAGAAAATTTTATAGAAGTAAAGATTATGAGGATACCCAGGTTAAAAAATGCTCGAGCAGATGCCTTGGCAAGATTACCCTCGTCCACTAGGACTGATTTAAGGATAATAATACTAATAGAAATATTGACCCACAGAAGAATGAATGAGGAGATATTAAAGGTGATGGAAGTGAGACTAGGACCATCATATATGGATCCTATACGAGCATACATTGAGGATGACGAACTCCCCTCTAACTCGAAGGAAGCAAGAAGACTGCATTATAAAGTCTCCCACTACGTAATAGAGGATTGAGTGTTACACAGGAGGGGATTCATCATCTCACTGTTTAGGTGTGTCCATCCCACATGAGTCAACAAGCTAGTTTAGGAGGTGCATGAAGGGTATTACAGAGAACATTCTCTCAAAAGATTAGTGGTGAAGTGCATTCCTACCCAAGGCTATTACTGGCTAATGATGAAGGCAAACTGTGCTAATTATGCAAAGAAATGTGACAAGTGTTAGAAATACGCTAAAATCCACCACAAACTAGGAGCCCTGATAGTATAGATCACATCGCCTTGGTCGTTATCAATATGGGGAATTGATTTGGTCAGACCGTTGTTAAGAATTAACGGGGCGATTCAAATACTTGGAAGTTTTAGTGGACTACTTCATGAAATGGGTAGAGGTTGAGTCGTTGCTAGAGATGGCCTATGAAAGGGTCTTCTAATTTCTCTAGAAAAATATTATCTACTGCTACATCATGCCTTACAAGACTTCGAAAACTACTATACCCGATACAACATCCGAAAGCATCACTTTGCCCCAAGACATCTGCAGTGTAATTACCAAACTAAAGTTACTAATAAAATACTGATGGATGGAATCAAGAAAAGACTAGATGATGCAAAAGGCAATTGGATCAATGAGCTACACAATGCACTTTAGGCTAATAGAACCACTCTGTGAATGGAAACAAGAGAGATGCCATACATGCTCGCCTTGGGCATGGAGGTTATAGTCCCCACTGAGATAGGGATCCCCATGCATCAGGTTCTCAACTTTGATTCTAGAAAAAGTGATCTGATGAGGAGGTTAAACCTCAATTTGATTAAAGTAGTTAGGGAGAACACAACACTGTCTATGGTCACCTACCAACAGAGGACTTCCCATTACTACAACCGACATGCACATCCAAGAAGTTTAAAGGAGGGAGACTATATCCTAAATAAGGTGATCCATAAGAATAATAAACTCGAGCCCAACTGGCATGGACCATACCAAGTGAAAAGTGTGGTAAGGCTTGGAACTTATCGTATCAAAATGCTGGAGGGCGAGCAGTTCACAAACCTGTGGAATTTTTATCACCTGAGAAAGTATTATTAGTAAAATTATTTACTTTAGTCATATATTCATAAGCTTCATATTAGTAAAATTATGTTTTAGCCTACATTTTTTTTTTTCGAGAATAATATATGTGCACACATATCTAATTACTAGGCATCAAGCAGAATGAAAACTGTACAAACTTGTTGTATGACCTCATAGGTCACGAACATAATCTGTATGACTTAATTGAACAAACAAGTCACGAATAGGACAAGCATAATTTGTATGACTTAGTTGAGAAAATAAGTCACGAACAAGAACTGTATAGACTCGTTAAATAAAATAGACCATGAACAGAAAATTAGCTCCATCTATAATCTTTTCCTCACAAGGTTGCAAACAAGGAGCTCGACCTAACCTCTGTACAACCCAACAAGTCGCGAACAAAAATGATCAGTCACATTAAAAGTTTTATTACAATAACACTAAGAAAAGCAAAACGGTTATTGCACAAAAATCACCATTCAGGGTGCTTTATTTATGTAATAATAAGACTTGTACCAAACATCTTTAAATATATTTTTGCAGTATAAATATTCTTCCGCAATCTCCCATAGAATAATTATAAGAATCTCACCAAAAATTTTAAAAAAGAAAGTAACAAATACAGATAGCTTCACAAAAGAGTCAAACAATAGGAGTATTTGGGTCAACAGATCCCAGAGCAGTTTGTGCTGGCAAAGGGTAATCCACAGGAGCATCATTCAAAGGGGCATCATCACCATTTCCCCTAGCTAGGGCAGTAACTTCCTCAATGTCCCTTTCCATTTACTCACTTTCTTAGCAATGTCAGGATAATGGGTCATGACCCTCTTCTTCAGCTCATCATAATCATCCATAAAAAAAACCACGTAGTGTACATTATAATCGGCTAAGGACTTATACTTTTGGATGCCTACCTCTTTAACAAATGTCAGGCATTATGGGCACTCTACAGCTCAATCGACATGACCACCTTATCCCGCTCTTCTTTTTAAGAGCCTCCCAAGCAGCATTAAGGTCTTCATTCAGGCACTTGATAGTAGCATTGTCAGTATTGAAATTGTCCTTAAATTACGTGATCTCATTCTCGACTGTACTCAACTCAGTCATCTTGGTCACATAATGGTTATCCTTTTCTTCCAGCTCATCGATAGTCTTTTTTAAATCGTCTGATACCTGCCTAAGTTAGCTTTGAGCTTATTTTTCCTTTCAGATAGTTCTTAAAATCATAATATGTTCTTAAAATCATAATGTTTGACCACCACCTTCTCCCTTAAAGTTAAGCATGTCATGGTAACCTAATAACGAGAAAAAGACAAGTCATTAGAAGCGAAATGCAAAATAGAACCACTTAAAGTCTATGCTTGGTCAACCTCCATAAGGAGTCAAGGTCATAATATCTCACAAATTCAAAATCCTTATTGTGGCTATAGTAGTCGAGCATGTCATTCGCATTGTTGGCATGGTAGAAAATGGAATCTGGATCGGCCCTCGGCTCCTCAGGTGTGATCTTATGAGCAACATCAAACTTGAATTCCGCTACCTCTCCATACCTAGAGGTATTATCCCGACCCCTCACAAACCTATAAAAAAAAGTCCTAACTTCTTCCACACAGGGCATTTTATAGACGTTCTGGGTAATTGATGGATCCAGAGGTCATTTTTACCTAACTTTGGGAACTTCAGAAGGCATTGGGGCCATTCCTTTTGACTTGGCTGTGGCAAATATGACTTTATCCTCCTTATGCCGAATAACTTTCTCGGCCTTTGCCAATTAGTAGGACTATTTCTTTTACTCAGCCTCTACATAACTCTTACTTATTTCCATCTTCTTCTTTCAAACTAGCTCCATCTCCCCTTGCAATTTATGCAACGATGGGTTATCCTGAAAGTTCCCTTAGAAGGGTTCTACGTAGTAGATGAGGAGAAGAGAGAGAACAAGTTAGACAGCTAAGAAAAAAGTGACAGTAGGATAAAAAAAAGGCATGGGATACCTGGCTCAGCACCTGCTCCCTCTTCCTCAACCACCTACTCGGTTGTGTCAAGACGAGTCTCGTACAACACTTACTCCTCCTAAGGAGCCTAGACTTATACTAGGGGATGACTTCTTGGAAGGGTATGATATCCAACCACAATGAAGTTCTCTATTGAGAATAGCTCATCAAACTTTGGGGGGGTTTCACTCATAGTAGGTCTCAATAAGATCCACCGGGGATGCAACTAGTTTAAGGGATTTCTTCAATGAAATGATCAATACGCAAAACATCAAAATGATGAAATGAACTAAAGAAAGCAATTAAACAAAAAGACAAAAAAAAATTGTACCTATTTGATTCGGTCCATTCCACTCCCTAGGAATACTACATTATCTATCTTACTTATGGTGTCTAAACTCCCACTCACCCTTAGCAAATACATACTGACCCTTTCGGCCATGGTTAGTGGCCTAATATTTGGTTACCATTCAATATTAGGATTTTTTAGGAGTAAATAGTAATATCCAAGGGCTTTGGCATTATCCTTTAAGCTATGAACATACCTAAAAATCTTTTTAGTAAGGTCAAACCCCATCCTAAGTTTCCTAAAAATCATGGATTCCAAAATAGTCCTATAATACTAAGAGTTAACCGAGTTAAAGTGACCCTCTAGCCTTTTAATATTAAATGTAACACATTATGAAGGGGTAACCTCAATCCCACCTGAAGAGACTAGAGGGGAAGGCAGATCTCTTCGGAGTCATTCACATCATAGCACTTATCTTCAGATAGAGGGATGCTTATTCTAATGGCTATTAGGAGGACATATTACTCTCTTAAGTAATCAAGCTCATCTTTAGTTTTGGTACTGGGGTACCATTAGGCATCGATTTGGGTTAGGCATCAGTTTGGACAGGATCATAAGAGTCAAATGACCTAGAAGAGTCATCTTCCTCATGCTCTACCACATTAGCCAAAGACTCATCTACAGGGTATGTGGACGGAAAGGGATCCATACTCTCCTGCCTCATATCCTCAACTCTATCTGAATTAACTTCATCAGAAGGGGATTCAAGGTTTATGGCGAACATGGAAACAATATTTATAGGATTAACACCAGGAGAAAGAGGGGAGTAACGATCTACCTTAAAATCATCAAGAACGAGGGAGCTAACAAAAGTTTCGTCACGAACAAGAGCAGAACCACTACTTGAAGAGGTTTTTGGTGTATAATTAGGATGACCTGGTTCATCTTTAGGTCTAATTACTTTCATAGAATAGGGGAATCTTCACTCAGTAATTCTTGAGTGCTCAGACTCAAGTTCATGTATAAAGTTGTAGATACACTGAATGTGACGAGGGAAACTCATATAGACAAAGGTTCTGCTTTAAAGTAGAGCAAATGTAATAATACAACTAAGGATATTGGAAAAAAACTCAATCTCATAATAAATGGATACCGTTGATTTCTAGTTTAACCTAAACCATAGACCAACTGACTCAATGGTCGTCTAATTCAGAGTATCTTGCCCAGAATGATCACTAACAAATTATACACCAACCAATAAAGGGTGGAAAACCAAAAATCTAGAATGATGAAACTTTAGCAAGGACTAGGAAGGAAATACCTGATCGAATCAATAAAAGATGAAGATTTAAAGTAGGCACTAGATAGTGTCCCTAAATGCAAAGAAGAAGAAAACCAGAAAGATTACTGTTTGTAGTGAAAAGAAAGCCTCCTCAAAAACTTCAAGAACACACACACACTCTCTCTCTCTCTCTATGTGTGTGTGTGTGTGTAATTCAGAGTATTTAAAATCTATGATTATGATTGAGTTGGATAGAAGACATTTATAGTTTTGGGAGGGCGACTGAAAAGACACTGCAAAAGAATATGAAAAGTATGTAAATTTCAACCGGCGGTACGGAGTACCTACACACGCGCCCTGCCATAATCATTACTAAGAAGATGGTTCAGTTTCCTGCGATGTGTCCTCATTACTTTCATATAAGTCAAAGGTAATATTCTTATCTTAGGACGATCAGAAATGAGTTGTCCTTCATATTCAGTTACAAGCAAAATAAACACTTCATCCACTCGCTCCACATCAGCCACAGAGCTCACGCACAAAGTCTTGGGGGATTTCTATTACACCTTTGTGAACCCAGCCTACGTGGAGCCTAAATAATACAGGAGGGGACCCACAACTATTCAACATGTGCTCTTCCTCACTTCTAACATAAGGTCGCCTCAGGTACCATCTTATTTTGCCAGCCTCAATAGACAGTGCAATTACTTGCTCACACCGTGTGGTTATGTTATCATATATACCTAAAGAATTTTTCACTAGTCACATGGAAATAAGGAATACATGATTGTTATGTGATTATTACTTGCATGCATCTCAGAATCCCCATGTGGTATCCAAGGCATATCAATTTGTTATCAATCAGTTATCATATTTGTATTGGTTTAACTGCTTAGCTTATAAAGGCAGCCCACCTATCCTCTAAATATTTTCCACAAAATCACCTATAAATGGGGGCAAACCCACATGGAAAGGGGTCCCAATCATTCTGTAATAACCACAACCCTAATTGTATACTTGACAACGGTAGAAGAAGAATTAGTAGCACTCATGGATGTAGGTTTGCTTCTTGGGATGAACCACATAAATTATGCCTCATTCTCATTATCTCTCATCCTAATTATGTTTATCATTCATTCTCTCATTTATTTTTTATTTATTTGGGATCACCATTTTTGGACGATAACATTCAAATCCATAAGTTAGTGGTTTTGATGGTTGTGGATTCCGTAAGCATCATCAATTAAGTCGGTCAATGGAAGATGTGTTGGTGAATCGTGTACCACTTCCACTTATTGGGGTTCCGTCACACGATCGGATACCGACAATTCTTACAAAACATAAGGTATATTTTTTTCACCATGGTATGTCCATATTTTATAGTCTTGAAAATTTTCTAATTTATTAAATGAAACTCAACGTCTTCTAATCACTTGTATTTTCGTTCATATAATGGGTGCACAAAAAAGAAATATTATCACTTTTAAGATTTTTTTAAGCATATTTAACAAAGTCTTGAACGCCCTTTACATAATTATTTGTTATTCGATTAGTCCCCCATCCACTATTTGTATTGTGAAAAATCCATGTAATAATCTTCAAATTTCAGTCCTGTGTTGATAGATTAAAATAAACATCATGTTGCATTCAAGAAATTAATGTGATTATAGAAATGTCATATTTCATTCAAGTGATATTAATATGACTGAAATGAAAAAAAATATTATTAAAACTCAAACAAAGAAAATATTCTCACAATTGAAACAAAAAATTGTTATTACAACTAAAACCAAAAAAATATTAAAAAAACTTGACCAACATATAAACTGGCTAAGTGGAAAAGGAATTTGCACAATGCTTCAATTCTCTCCCTTCCCCGATGTTAGCGTGCACAGGTACATCTTCGCAGCCATTACTTATTTCATCAACTATTATTTGAGCCTCATTCTTCCGCAAAGGTCGATCGTGTACTTTAGTTTCAATAACTACGGACATGAGTGTGCACATGCCAATAATCCTAGTATTACCCAGGTCCTTGAAATATAATTATTTTCCATAGTCACCATGAGTGGTTGACGATGATGATCCGAGACCTATGACAGGAGAAGGCACTGGGAAGGGAAATGTTATAGGGGCAGAGAGGAATGTTGAAGGAGGCATAACTTGGGATGAGAAACTTCCAGAGGGAGGAAAGGGGAAACCTTGAGGAGGAAGGTAAGGAAAACCTTGAGGAAGCATTAGGGGCCGATAACCTTCAGTAAGAAGAGTCACAAGTTTCCCAATTTGATTTATCAAGAGTCCCAAGTTATTTTAAATCTCCTGGACACCCCCATCGGTCCATACTATTATTCCTCTTGGGATGATATACGACTCCGTACTGAAGAAAGTTCGTCCAGGAGAGGTGCGATGAGGTGTGTTGTAATTTTGTTTTTAGCATATGTTATCCAACACCTCTCATCCTCCCCCTATTGTTTATTCCAAAGGTGTGGGTTAGGGCATCAGTATTCAAGTCATCAAAAGGGCTAGAACTTGACTGACTGCTAACTCTAGTGATTCTGAGGTCTTAGCCAAGTGCGGCGAGAATTTATTATCTTTGCCCCGTCGAGCGTAAAAGTATATGTTATCCTAATTTGGTTATTTACTGGCATCTGGACCATCCTTTGTCCTACTCGATCATTCATTCTTCAAATCTTCATAAGATTTGTAGCCCAGCCTGTGGGCATTAGTTTTTTGCCTTATTTTTTTTATTCTTCCCCCTCTGGATAAGATTCTTTTCCTTCAACTCATTCTCCAAAAAATCATTCCACAGCTACCGGCATTTCAACATTGTGAGTCATCCTATCTTTCAGAGCCAAAATATCGAAGCTCGATGCATCCTTAGGGAAATGTCTCTGTCGAGGGTTTTGTTCGATTGGTCCTTAATTGTTCAGCAACCCAATAAAAACCTTATGCTTTGACTTGTTGAGAAATGTAAACCGTTTGTAGAGTTAATCGTAGATTGCATTTTTAATGGCTTGATCAACAAGGTTCCAATTGTCTGCTCCCACGACAACCACATTCATTTTTCCTAGTAACAAATACTAGGCTTTAAAGTTCAGCAGGTCATTTTTATCAGCCGTGGAGTTATTCCCTAGAAGTGAGAACCCAATGGGCTTTTTTTCATTTGAGCAGGAGGTGTTGAGAGCGCTGGATAGGGGCATTAGAACAACAAGGGTTTGTTGCCTGCCGTACTTGGACTCGTACTTGGAGTAGAGGAATGAACCAGTGGTGGAGTTGTGAGTTTCTCAGTGATTGGTGATAAGAATTCTTGTTTTTGTGCATGAGATAAGGATCCTCGTGGGGATGTCACCTCATCAGTTGATACATTTTAGCCGTTGCCTCCTGACGTTATCTACAAAAATAAAAAACCATTAGCAATGAAGTAATTATAATAATATGAAATTATAACTAACTAATCAAGTTTATGACTATTTATATATATATATATATATATATATATATATATATATATATATATATATATATATATATATACCTTTTAAGAGTAAGACTTTAGAATATGTTTGATGTGCCTGATCTCCATCCATTCGGTATTAGTTTTTTTATAACTTTTGGATTTTTCACGTGGTCAACTAGGAGGAAGCATATATATGATTGATGCATAGATATTAGGGAAATGAACTCGGAATCCCATCTTTTTCAACTTGTTAGCAAGATTCAATTTTAAGTTCGTATGACGCGAGACATCACAGTCTATGTCAATGCTCTCTGTATACAGTAGTATCCATAACGGGTGAATTTTTGTCTAACTTTTCTAACAACATAAGCAAGGTCAGAGCTACATCGAAATTATATGTGTGGAATATATCCTCTAAAGGGTCATCCTAGCTTTCTGGTAGGAAAAATAGAATAACATTGAACATGTACTATTGTTATAGATTAACTCCAAGATTTACAAGGTAGTTAAACTGTTAAATCTTCTTATTCCCGTACCTATAAAAAGGAGTACCCTCTATATGGCGTGCACTAATAAAAAGAGGTATATGTGCGGTCCAATTGCAACCTCTCTTACTCTTATTTCTAGTGATTATCACCGTGCCTCATTTTTCCTGAGAAAAATATATGAGGACGTGAATATGAGTCCTAGAAATAAGAGCTCCAAGTAATTAATGACTATTAATTCTAACATATGAGGTATAGGGTATATTAGTTTGATTAAGATTTTGATTCATCAATACCCTTCGCTTAATCCAATGCATGTTGGATCTCACTGATGTGAAATCCAAACAACAACCCACTATAAGTGTGAAGACACATTACATTAAGGTTTATTATTTTAGAGTTTAATAGTACATGTGTATTATCAATCCAAAAAATCTGACATACTATCCAACAACCAAACCAACAACCAATAATTATCCCGTATTCCTTCTATCATCTACGTAAGAAAACACATACCCATAATCACAATATCTCACTAAATTAGGGTAATTTGTCATTAAACATATACATGAAGATTAGGGTTAAAATAAATACACAGACATATACATGATGATTAGGGTTTCAATTTTAACTACGGTTAAAATAAATAAATATCAACATATACACAAAGATTAGGGTCAATTTTAACTAAGGTTAAAATAAATAGACATAAACATATACATGATTATTAGGGTTTTAATTTCAACCAGGGTTAAAATAAACACACATTAACATATACTCACAAATTAGGATTTTAATTTTAACCAAGGTTAAAATAAACACATACTAATATATACTCACAAATTAGGATTTCAAATTTAATTAGGGTTAAAATATATACACATTAAAATATATAAGAAAATTAGGGTTTAAATTTTAATTAGGATTAAAATAAACAGACATTAACATACACACATACACACACAGAGGGACGGAGCCCGGTATCATAATGAGTGGGGGTTGAGTTCGTAATGAACACCGTGGATTCGGGAGTTTCTTACTTTATATCTTAAATTTTCTCATATATTCAATAATAATATTAACACACGTCAATTACTAACAACAAAAAAATTAGAATACATTAGTGTAAAATTTTACAACAAAAATTGAACCCTCAAATTTAACCACAAAATTTGAAGCCTAGAATCACCTTAAAATTTGAACCAGCATTTGGGTATTTTTTTTTTTTTTGAAAAAACATTTGTGGGTATTATCATATATTCAATAATAATTGTAACACACACACACACGCTCCACACATATAACATAACACAATATACATATACAAATACACATGTTACACACACACACACAGACAAACACATCATATACATATATACACATAACAAAGTACAAACACATACATGGATTATACACGCACATATACACATATGAATGCACAAATACACTCATATACACATATACCAAAACACAAAATGTTAGGGTTTGAGAGTCAAAATTTGAGATTGAGAGAGAGAGGAGCTTAAACTTGAGATTGAGAGGGAGGGGAGCTGAAAATCGCCAAGGGTTTGAGATTAAGAGAAAGAGGAAAATTTTGGGTGAAAATTAAGAAATGATTTGTAATACCTCGTAATTTTAATGATTTTTAAAAAGGGATTAATTAGGATTAATTGTGGGTTAAATTAAAATCAATCCGAATTTCAATATTACTCCAGAATAAATTATGTGATTTATGTGAATATTACTTAGTGATTAAAAGTAAAATATGATTATGATTTAATAAAAATTATCGCTAGTGATTAATATGACAATTACGAGAATTAAGTCGGGGCGCACGTGTGAGTCGTGTCGGGACTAAATTTAAAGGAAATAAGAGTAAAATATTTTTATGTCATCCAAATGGTCATTTTTACTATAACAGAGTGTCCGGAAGGGTTTAAATAGTCAAAAAAGTCTATTTGGGAGTTTAATTTGGGTCTCGGGGTCAATTGCCAAGCTATGTGAACAATACCTACGAATTTTGGAGTCATCTTATTTAAGTGTAGAGTTTATCAAAGTAAGGTTCATTCAGCAAAAATCAAGAAACAAGTTTGTGAGGAGAGGAGGACCACCAATAGACTATCATCCCCAATGGTTCACCTCCTACAATCTAAAGACAAGTGATTTAACCTTGGCAAACTTAGCATGTATAATGTCCATGTTAGGATAGTTGTAGAATTATGAAAAGATTCATGATTCAAAGATAAAATATGTTAATTTTTATTGATTCTATAAATGAGAAATATGTAGGATTAATCTTCTTTTGATTATAGATGTTAATCCACGAATTTGGAATCATTTGGTGAAGAAAATGTGAGTTTAAGAGTTGTTCTTGGAGAAATGATAAAATATGAGATTTCTGGAATTTAGGAGAAATAATATGTTTTAATCCAAACCTCTTGATGATTTTAGGTTGTTTAATCATTAGAGATCATTTATATGTATTGCTATATCAATTTGAATAAACTATAAGAATTTTGGGATCATAATATAGAAGATTTGATGATGAGAAATGGTCAAAACGGTTAGCAAAATATGTAGAAAACGTAGGCTGATATCTGCTTGCTTGATCGATCAACCCCAATCATCGATCGATCGATAGGTCGATCGAAAGATCCAAATCATCGATCGATTGATGATCCCAGAAAGTGTGATTTGTTCTTTTTTTAATATTTGATAAATCCCAACTTTTAAGAATGCTTAGTGTTAATTAAATGGAGCATAATTGGGACTTAGGGAAGGTCAGTAGGGTGGTGATTAAAGCTCTGAAAATTTTTATGTTGGGATAAATCTTTGAATGTGAAATAATGGGTTAAAAATCAAATTAGAGATTATCGAAGAATAAAACCAATTAAGGATAATATTAATTCATGAAAATTCGAGAATTGGGATGACATGGACCAGTAGGGTGTAGATAATTACTTACTAAACTTATTTGAGGGATATCTTTCGAGTGTTGAGAAATCTCGGGAATATATTTTAAAAACTAAAGTCATAGTATATAAATACGTAGGATATTAGAGAGAAAAATATACTATGTATGAAATTATCTTATGGTTGTGCGAATAACTTATTGATATTATATAGGTGGGATGAATACCTATATTATAATTTGTATTGTGTATAACATACCTACGCTGCTTGCTATCAGGGTGGAGGTTTTGCGTTATGGTCGACCTTATCCTTATGAGCCCATTTGGGGGGATTTTAGAGCCATATATTGAGTATAGGAACTTGGACACATTCTATCTATGTGAATGATAGTTTCGACGGTTGAATGGGAGCATAGGTATGTGCGTGACCCTTTCCCCTAGGGAGTATGCTCGCCACCAAATATGCGTGTTATGTTATTTATGGTTCGGGAGAGACGCCGAGCCAATAGTCCATTTTACAGCGAGAGATGTAATTGGACATGATAGTAGAGGAGTTGTGCCTGGGAGGTGCCGTATTAGTATATATAATAATGTGATGAATATATATACTATGGTGTGATCTACTGTCTGAATTAGTAGATAAAAGTGAATTATAAAATTTGAATTGAATTAAGTAAGTGAATACTTCATCCTTAAAGGCCTAATTCATTTTAAAGAGAAATGAACATGTTTAATTAATATATATATATATATATATTGCATGGGAAATACGGGAAAATGAGAACAGATAAGAATAATAACTTAGAACCTTATTTAGGGAGATAATAAGGTACGTTAAGCATGCACACTAGATGAGAGGTGAGATTCTCAAGTGAAAGCCGAGAACTAACATGTACACAATACCTGATTAATTGCACTTGTTAAGCACTTGCAATTTTTAAAATATTTTACATTCGGGCTCTGACCCGTTTACTGTCACATTATCTTCTCTACTATATCTATTACACCAGGTACCCAGCATCAGGGATGTCCGACTTAGAGGATAGATTTCACGACGTGTTTCTAGAGATTCAACCTTGGATTAGATGCCTTTATTTCATTGATTCCTATCTTTGTAGTATTTGGCTGATTTAGGGCATGTCGCCCAAGATCCTAGTAGTTCCATTTCTATTTTGGATATTGTATTGGTTTTATGTCGGGACGGTTATTATCATTTTGTTTTGGATGGTGATATTGAGATATTTCAACTAGAGAGTTTATTCCAGTTACATTTATTCTTGTTGACTTTTAATTCAGTTGTGATGGGATGTTACTTATTTTATTCTGTATGGTGAAGTGGATTTAATTAAATTACAATTTGAAAAGTTTTGAGACTTAGCTTAATTAATTATTAGGTGAATTAATAATAAATTATTTTTTGACAGTGATGCTAAGAATGAACCAACTGGATATTCTGATTTAATTTTTTAAAAGACTGATCACCCAATATTTAATTACGAGGGGTGTCATAGGTGGTATCAGAGCATCAGGTTCTAGTGTCCTTAGGATTTGTACGGCTTATTATGCTTTCTGCTTAGCGTCCTTTGATATAGAGCCCTATCATTGAGATTGTTGTATTAATATTTGCACAATTTACGACTTCAGCTATTTTTGCGATAAAATAAATGCTGATAAAAATATCTCTCCCTCGTTTCAGATGCCTCCTCAACGTGCACGAAGAGCTCCCGGTGCGGCACAGCCACCCCCACATCCCACTCCATCTCAGGGCACTATTAATGCAACAGAAGTTATTGTCATTGTTACTCAAGCCATTAATGCAGCGTTAGCAGTTATCCAGCAAGCACCACCACACGCACAAGTAGTGCCACTAGCACCAGCACAGGAATTTCCCACTGCTTGGGAGCGTGTCAGGGATGCATTTCAAAAGGCACATCCATTAGAATTCCAAAGGGGTTCCGATGTCGTGACTGCTAGCCAATAGAAGAAAGACATCCAGTGACATCTGCATATGTATGAATGCACGACAGTTTAAAAGCAGATCTTAGTGACTTTTAAGCTGGGGGAGTCCACTACTACAGCCGAGGAGAGGCATATGATGGTTATTCAGGATTTCTAGGTGCGGTTTGACCCTAAATACTTTCCTTCAGTTATTCAGACCGAAATGAGGAGGAAACTTTTGGACCTCACCCAGGAGGGGAACTTAGTTGCCGAGTATGAAGAGGAGTTTACTATGCTGACTAATTTGGTGCCAGCCGAGGTACCCACCGAAGAGAAGAAGATACAAATGTTCCAAGATGGCCTTACATGGAGGATTCACCAGAATCATTTGGGCAATCCTTCTCTACAGACTTACATAAATGTCTTTAATGCGGCATTACTTCATTACCAGGACCACCGTCTTCATAAGGGAAGCAAGTGGGGGTCTGAGTCCAGTCCGCAAGGCTGAACTGGGTGAAAACAATGGTAGTTGATCATCATCAGTTTAGGGGAAACAGAGACAAAGTGATCAGAACTCACAGTAGGGGGATTATGCTAAACGATTGAGATCGGGAGGATTTCTCTTTGGGCAGGGTGGTAATAGACAGGGCCACCAGGGCCAGCAGCACAATCAATAGGGACAAGGAAAAGGTGGTAATGGGCATCAGGGACATGGAAAACATGGTCTAAATGGGGGATAATTTATAGGAAGATGATTCACTTATGGTAAAATTGGCCACAAGAAGCAGGATTGCCCAGATAAGGGCAAGATACCCCCATCAGAAGGGTGCGTATCAGGAGCCACGGAGGCTTATGTTTCCCACTGCCCTTCCAGCATCGGCACAGATGCCAATCTTACCTGCCATTGCTCCTGCAGTCCCACCACAAAATGGGCAGTTACAGTATGGGCGTGTGTACAACGTCTAGTAGGCAACAGTTCAGCAGCCACCACCCACAGTTGAGGGTTTGTTTTCAATTTCTAGGGCTATGGGATGTATTTTTTTTATATAGGGGCCTCACATTCTTTCATAGCCACTAGATTGGCATGGTCCACAGGATTGTTAAACACGGCCAGTAGTACTATTACTTATATAGACTCGCCGATGGGTAGTAGGACGCCTATTTTCTTTATATGTCAGAGTATGAGTATAGAGATTGGGAGTCTGATTTTACCAGCTGGTGAGCTTGTGTTAGACATGTCCAAATATGATGCTATTATTGGGATGGATTGGTTAGTTTCTTATAGTGCCACGATTGATTGCTTTAGTAGGAGCATTATATTCGCTATCCCAGGTTAGGAGATGTTTTTAGTGGCGATGCCTTGCCCCGAGGGAGGATCGTCCACTCATTTATATTACACAGAGGATGAGACCTCTATGGGAGTTGTGATTCCCCTTGAATCGATTCCGGTTGTTAGGGAATTCTCATATGTGTTTAGGACATACCAGGGTTATCGCCAAGTAGGGAAATCGAGTTTGTGATGGATTTAGCACCGTGCACTCGACCGATAGCCCGTGACCCCTATTGTATAGGTCCTGCAGAAATGAGGGAGCTGGGAGATCAGATTGAGCAGTTGCTGGGATTGGCTTTTATCCGTTGGAGTACCTCACCCTTGGGTGGCCTAGTTTTATTTATGAAGAAGAATGATGGATCCCTACGATTATGCGTGCATTATAAGGAAGTTAATAAAGTTAGGATTCAGAATAAGTATCCATTACCCCGCATCGATGACTTATTTGATCAATTGAGAGGAGCAACGTACTTCTCAAAGATTAACTTGAGGTTCGAGTATCACTAGTTGTGGATCAGGGAGCAGGATGTGTCGAAGATAACTTTCCTAACAAGATATGGATCTTATGAGTTTTTGGTTATGACATTTGGGTTAACCGATGCACCGGGTGCACTTATAAACTTAATGAATAGGGTGTTCAAAGAGTTCTTGGATCAGTTTGTCATTGTTTTCGTAGATGATATATTGGTTTATTCTTATACTGAAAAGGAGAATGTTGAGCATTTGCAAAGGGTCCTACAGACACTAAGTGAGCATCAGTTGTATGCAAAATATGAAAAATGTGGGTTTTAGCTCCGGGAGGTGCAACTTCTAGGGCATATAGTGTCATATAGGGGTATAGAAATGGATCCTAGCAAAGTATCATCAGTGAGAAAGTGGGGACAACCCACGACACTGACAGAGGTCTACAGTTTTATGGGACTAACTGGTTATTACAGATAATTTATTCGGGGCTCTTCGAAGATTGCGGGTCCGATGACCAATCTAACCCGTAAGAGTGTACCATTTATTTGGGATGATGCATGTCAATTGGCTTTTAATGAACTGAAGAATAAGTTAATTTCAACACCCATACTAGAACTGCCCAGGCCAGGAGTGGAGTACTTAGTGTACACCGACACATCATTATAAGGATTTGGTGGGGTGTTGCAATAGGAATAGCAGACTATAGCTTATGCCTCAATGAATCTTAAGCCTCATTAGAAGAACTACCCTACCCACAATTTGGAGCTAGCAGCAGTCATATTTCCCCTTCGAATATGGAAGCATTATTTGTTGGGTGAAATTTTTTATCTATTCACAGATCATAAGTCATTGCAGTATTTGTTCACTCAGAAAGAGTTAAATATGCATCAGCATAGGTGGCTTGAATTCGTGAAGGATTATCAGTTTGAAATACATTATCACCCGGGGAAGGCTAACGTAGTAGCAGATGCATTGAGTCGTAGGCCTGAGGGTGATATAGCCGCGGTGTGGAAAGTAAAATGGAAGGAATCGAGCCATCGGGATACAGTGGCTAGGTCATTCATATCAGTTATGGCTGTTACTCCCCAGATTGTGATGAGGGTAGTACAGGCTTAGGCAGCGTTCTGTTAGGAGAAAATTTGATAACTTTTAGCCGAGGGAGCAGAGTCTTACTTAGTGAGTTCATAGGGAGGCTTGCACTTTAATGGTAGACTCATTGTTCTAGAGGGGGAAGAATTACGGCACGCAGTGATATCAAAGTCGAATGGATACCAAATTACAGTATATCCCGATGGGGATAAGATGTACCAGGATATGCGTCGACAGTATTGGCGGAGTGGGATGAAGAGAGACATTATTAAGTTCATCTCTAGGTGTGCTACCTATCGGTTGGTGAAGGTGGATCACCAGAAGCCAATCCGGATTCTTCAGCTAGTAGAGATTTTGATGTGGAAATAGGAGAGCATTTCCATGAATTTTATCACTGGGTTCCCTACTACTCAGATGGGTCACGATTCCATATGGGAGATTTTGGATTAATTTACTAGTAACTCATTTCTTATCGGTTCAGACTGATTATACGATGGGTCAGTATGCGCAGCTCTTTATAGCCTAGATAGCGAGGTTGCATGAGGTGCCGCTTGATATTGTGTCCAATCGGGACAAGATTTTTGTCCCCCGATTTTGGGAGAGTTTTCACGAGGCCATGGGTACTTGGGTGTGATTTAGTACGGCCTATCACCCATAGACAGATGGGAAAATAGAGGGTTCTAACCAGATGTTAGAGGGTATGTTACACATGTGTATTCTGGATTTTAGAGGGAGTTGGGAGAAGTACCTTCCACTGGTGGAATTTGCGTATAATAATTCTTATCAGTTCACCATTGGTATGGCCCCATTTGAGGCATTTTATGGTAGACCTTGTCTTTCTCCTTCATGTTGGTTAGAGGTGGGGGAAAATAATCTACTTGGGCTGGAAGTGATTCAGGACACGTCTTCCATTATTGAAATGATCAAGAGTCAAATTCGGGTAGCCCATGATAGACAGAAAAGCTATGCCAATGCCAAGTGATTCTTCAGGGAGTTTAATGTGGGGGACCAAGTGTTATTGCGAGTGTCTCCTATAAAGGGGATAATGATATTCAGGAAGAAAGGGAAATTGGCACCGAGATATGTGGGACCATTTCCTATTATTGAAAGGGTTGGACCACTAGCATACAAACTTGGGCTGTCGGAGCACTTGCATCGTATACATGATGTGTTCCATGTTTATTCGCTGAGCCGATATCCACGAGATGAGTTGGCTCACACTCATACTACATTGGAGGAAGTTTATTTGTATCCAGATAGTTCTTATGCGGAGAGACTAGTGGCGATCTTGGACCGCAGTGAGAAACGTTTGAGATTGAAAGTAGCATCTCTTGTGCGTGTTCAGTGGGCACACCATAATGTGGAGTCTACTTGGAGCGCGAGGATGATATGCGCGACCGATACCCGGTGCTATTTTTACTAGGTATGCCTCTTTTTGAATTTCGAAATGAAATTCTGTTATAAGGGGGGAAGTATGTAATACCCCGTAATTTTAATGATTTTTAAAAATGGGATTATTAAGATTAATTATGGGTTAAATTAAAATTAATCCGAATTTCAATATTACTCGAAAATAAAGTAACATGTCATTTATGTGAATATTACTTAGTGATTAAAAGTAATATATGATTATTACTTTACATATGATTATGATTTAATAAAAATTATCGTTAGTGATTAATACGACAATTACGGGAATTAAGTCGGGACGCACATGTGAGTCGTGTTGGGACTAAATTTAAAGAAAATAAAAGGAAAAATATTTTTATGTCATCCAAATGGTTGTTTTGACAATGCCAGAGTGTCCGGGAGGGTTTAAATAGTAAAAAAAGTCTATTTGAGTGTTTGATTTGGGTCTTGGGACACTTTGGAACCGAATAGACACCCTTGAGGGGTATTTTGGTCAATTGCCAAGGTATGTGAACAGTACCTGATTAGGCATAAATTCTTCCCATTTATCCCCGTAATTTAGAAGGTTTTATCGCTGCGTGGAATGTAATTCAAGTGGATTATATCGTATTTTGGATAATGACAAGTTTCTAATGAGTACGTTGAGTTTCGTGTGTTCATCATCTATTTAGCAGGTGTTCGGTGCTATTAACCAAGTTCCATACCAAAAGCTCCAAGGAAACACAAGAAACCAAGGTTTCTGCAAAGACTGACAAAAGGGAACCGAACCGAATCAAAGGAAAAATGAACCGAATCCACCTTGGATAAAATTTCTGTGAAGGGATGAAAAGATGGAACCGAACCAAAGCTGGACAAAAACGAACTGATCCCATGTTCGAAGAAGTTTTCTATAAAAGCTACAAAAGATGGAACAGAACCGAAGCATTTAACCGGATCGGTTCTGTTATCGAATTTTCGAAATTATCCACTTGTAAAAATAGAGTCCTAATTGGTTCAAACTCTGGTTTTTCGTAGTTAATATATGGTAAACTCCTCCTAAACGTAGGGGAGGCTTCCAATTCCTGAAGGAAGCTTTGTAATTCATTTAGAAGGCAAAGAACAATAAACCCTAGATTATTTTCAAGTTTCAATTCAAGTACAAGTATTCCAATTTATGTTCCAATTTTTGTGCTAATTGTTTGTTCATTTATAATTTCATCTTTCTGCATCTTCATTACTCAATAAAAATGTTTGCATTCCTTCCCATCATGTTGTTTTCAAATTTTCATATGTCCGGCTAAACTTTCAAGGTCTGGATACATGAACCTAACCTCATGTGTTAGTTGAATGTGTATAACATTAATCCTCTGAATTTAGTGATTGATTACGATCGTATTGCGTAGGAACACAACAATTGTAGATCTTTAGATCTCGTTTGCCTCTGGGTAACTGGGATGCTTTAGAATGCAATTCGAGTGTCACGGTCGCGATACCGATTTACTCGTCCTCGGATTAAGTATAATGCAGGCTTGAACCTCATATACGTAATGCTTGGGAGTACTAAATTCTGGGTCAAATTAATCATTTAAATTTACGATTAGTATTATATCTGCAATACACTAGGGTTGGGGGATTGTATTCCCGTCCTGTTTTTCTCATCACATATTTTAAAGTTTTAAACCAGTTTTCATTAATATTTTAGGTAACTTAGTCTAATTGCATCTTCTCATAATTTCATAATTGAACTTAGTTGTAGTCAATTCTTGAAACCAAATCATTTTTTCTTTCTTTTTAGAGTCAAAGTTAGGATTCCTTCGTCTTTTCCCATCGTTACAACTTCGTTGTCCTATTTCCCTGTGGGTACGATCCCGACTTACCAGGTTTATTACTAACGCGACAGGCTTGCACTTGAGCCTAGAGTTAATGCACATTAGAGACACTTTCTGAGTCGCGTCAAGTTTTTGGCGCCGTTGCTAGGGACTTAGGTAGACTTAGGATTAGATCGAGTCAATCTAAAACTTTGACCAAAATTTTCCAAAAATTCAAAAACATATAAAAAAATTTCAAAAAGCACCAAAATATCCACCATCATCTCTCATAAGCCGGTAATGGAAAATTCTGATCTCACTCGCACACCCCATAATACTCCAACCAACATTCACGAAAATCCAATCGTTGAGTACAATCCTGATAGCCCTCACCTCACACTCCCAATGCCCCACAGTTCTGGATTCCACCTCCCACACTGTCACACTCAATCTCAAATAATACTCCGCTTTCCTTCTTAGGACACACCTTCGACCACACTTCGAGCACACCAAGTGATGACACTGAGTCTTTAAGAGAGAGAGAGATGTCACAACACAGTAGTCCACCCGCTGGTGAGGAAGAGGCCCCGTACCGCCCGCTGAGAAAATTCTTATATCCCGAGCGTAATGTCACTCCGGGATGCATCATACTCCCGTATAATGCCGAGCAAATTCGTTTTAAAAATGGGATGATCCAGATGTTACCCCATCACCCTGGTATGGATTCTGAAAAGCTATATCTCCATATCAGGGAATTCGAGGATGTGTGCGATACTCTCAATGATCAAACTTGCACACAAGAGGTGATCCGCCTCAAACTCTTCCCCTTCTCGCTAAAAGATAAAGCTAAGACCTGGATATGGTCTTTACTTCCAAGCTCGATCCCATCTTAGAACGAGTTGCAATCTAGATTTCTCAAGAAATTTTTTCCACCACATTAAACAATCTCCATAAAAGCTCAAATTCAAGCGTTTAGACAATCTAAAAATGAGCCATTTCATCAATGTTACGAGCGCTTCAATGAGTTAGTTACTTCATGCCCCCATCATGGATTTAATTCAGGCCAAATAATTTATTTTCTCTATAATGGGCTGAAACTTAACTCCAAGCAACTCGTTGAGACCATGGGTAGTGGTCCGTTTATCGACTTAGACGCCCACGATGCTGAGCTTCACCTGAGGTATGTCAAAATCGTCAAGTGACCACCACTCTATCAGCGTCCGACCTATTTCATGTAGAAAAGAATTCTATAGCGGATAGTCGAATCGATATACTTGAGAAAGAAGTGCGAGACCTACATGGGATATGTGAAAGAGGACCAACTGGATCCATACCAAACCCCGTTGAGAAGGTGTGTGAAATTTGTGAGGCAGGTCATTCAACTGAGGAATGCCCGACTATACCCGCCTACAAAGTGATGCTTCAAGAGCAAGCTAGTGGTATAGGGGGATTTAAGGGTGATTTCGGTGCACCGCACGAGAATTCTTACAACCCTTCATGAAAAAACCATCTTGGCTTTAGCTATGGGCAACAACATGCTGCGATGAACCCTTCTTCCGATGTTGCCCCTCCTCTACCACAACACATTCAACAAGCTCCACACATGCAAGGACATGTGCAAGCACCACCACCTCAAGGATCATATATCCCGCCACCGCGGAGGACTCTCGAGGATACTATGAATCAATTTATCACTAGCCAAACTGCAACCAATGCTAGATATAATCGCCTGATTAGCGACATAAATACAAGTCTATCAAAGATACAATCCTCATTGAGTGTCCAAGAGAAGGGCAAGTTTCCTTCCCAGGGCCAAAGACCTCTCCAAGGTCAAACTAGTGTTAGCTCGACACCCCATGACCATACTGAGCAATGTAGCAAAATTACCACTCTACGTAGTGGGAGAGTAGTTGACTTGTCACCTCCCCCACAAGACGTACCTAAAGACAAGGAGATTTTGCCCGGCACAAAAGAGGCCGAAGATGTCTCCTTGAAAGAGAGTGATAAAAAAGAAACTAATGAGGCCGAGGTAGTAGTGAAAGCACCCACTGCGGAACCATTTCCTCAAAGGTTGGTTCCTTCCCAAAAAGGAAACCCACGTGATGACGTGCTAGACGTGCTAAAGCAAGTAAAACTGAATTTACCTTTCCTCGATGCCATTAAGCCAATTCCAGCTTCTGCAAAAGTCCTTAAGGACTTGTTAACAGTAAAGATGAAGATGAAGGTAAAGAAAACCGTCTTTCTAGCACAGAATGTGAGTTCCATCCTACTCAATGATCTCCCTCCAAAATTCAAAGATCCCGGTGCACCCACCATTTCCTGCATCATTGGAGAAACTAAAATTGAAAAGCCTTACTTGACTTGGGAGAAAGTGTCAATATCCTCCCTTACGCCATTTATAGGCAACTTGATTTGGGCGACCTCAAGCCCACAAAGGTCACTCTCTAATTAACGGATCAAACCGTGAAGATCCCAAGAGGCATAGTTGAGGATGTGATCGCCTAAGTTGACACTTTCTACTTCCCAGTAGACTTTGTCAATTAGGACACGGAGCCTTCCTTCGCGTCGAGAAATCATGTTCCCATCATTCTTGGGAGCCCTTTCTTAGCTACTGCTAACGCAATCATCAATACTCAAAATGGGAGAATGCAACTCACCTTTAGAATCATGACCTTAGAGACCAACATCTTCCATATAGCCCAACATCCGGGGGAAGAAGATGATCTTCACGCGGTGAGCCTAATTGATGAGATCGTAGAAGAGCACATTGAGGAAAATTTCTGTAGAGATGCCTTAGAATCTTGCTTAGTGTCTAGTCATGAGAGCGAGGGAACTTATAACACGATTGAGAGAGAGGGGGGGTTAGAAGAGAGAAAAATGGTGGAGTTAGAGATCGAGCAAGTAAGGGAGGATGTAGGCACTACTCGAGAGAGAGAGAGAGAGAGAGAGAGAGAGATCTAGGGGACATGAGCATGGAAGAATTTGAAAAAGAATTCGGTACGGTGGATGAGAGCCTTAACGACGAAGTCCAAACTCTATTGGATTCATGTAGTCACCTAGAAGAAAGTGAATTGAAAGATAAAATCGATGAATTCCTTCTTTGTGACCATCCACCCATACCACTAGAGGTCCCGAATGCGAGTGAGGAGAAAAGTTGTGTTCCAAAAATGGAAAGGAACTTAGGTGTTCCCTCTGAGTCGATGCACGCAGGTCACGCTTTGAGTAAGCATCACGAGGATCCTTTTCTAATTAGTCACGATGAGTCTCCGGTTTATCCTTTATCTATGGGCGGGGTCCTAACTTGTTTCGATTGTTGGATTATAATCCTAGGATGGGAGAAACGAGGACAGCATTGAACCCTGTGAGTGGGGTCGGGTGAGTTTGTGGAGAGATGAGAGGTCGCCGCACCCCCGATGTGTATGGGGTGATTGTTGTTGTATTTTTTGAGTCATGCATGAGTGTCATATAGTGTCTTGTTGCATTTTAAATATTTGTTTGTTTTATTTTTACACACTTATTAATTTGCCTTGTTTAGATTTTAGTCCTTTTTGCTTGAGGACAATGCAAAAGACTAAGTTAGGGGGGGTCACAAGTGCGTATTTCTAAAACTTGTACAAATTTTCAAAAAATGCCTATGTTGATGCCGATAAGAAAACAAAAAAAATCATAAAACTTTGAAAAATCCAAAAATATTTTTGTTCAAAATAAATAAAAATTGGAATTCAAATTTTTGAAAAATATCATTAAAAGTCGATTTAAAGTCTCAAATTGTAAAATTCAACATACACAAAGCCGAAATTGACTAAAGATGGAAATTGAACGAAAATTGACGACTTAACGAATAAGTGTGGGGATTAACAAACCCGGTGAGATTCGAGCCTATCACTTTTTTTGAGTTTTTAAATCAATTCGAGTTAATTGTTAACTCAAAGTTCTTTTCAGCACCCAAAAAGTCGTTAAGGATCTCAATCCTTTCATTTTGATCGGTTATGAAAAACGTGTGTGATATTGCTTTGAAAAACGTGCCAAAAGTGATCTCTAAACTTAAATTCATCTCGAAACGCATATGGTAACGCAATTGGCATTTTGGGCAATGAAGTAGGCCCTCGTTTGTCACCCAAAAATATTGGCCAGAAAATGATGCGAAAAATCACCCCTTTTGCAACCCAAATTGAGCCGAATAAATTTTTCCCTTTCATTTGACAACCCCAAAAAAACTAAATAGCCCGGAATTGCAAAAAAACGGAAAAATTCATAATATAAGTCCTAAAAGTGCATATAAAGGGGTAAGAAAAAAATAGATATGCTCAACAAAAATAGCATGAAAAGAAGTGAAAAACAGAAAAAATAGAGAAAGAAGATAAAAATGAGCAATAGCCCGAAAAAAGCACAAATGGACATCATAAATGACTTTTCCAATTCCAACCTTACCTACCATTTTCATTTTACCCAATATACCTTAAAACCAGCAAAAGTCCTAACTGAGTCCGAATTAAAAAAAATGGTTACTGCGTAGAGAGCTAATACACCAAAAGATAATAAAAGAGACTGGAAGTGCGAAAAAGAGGCGATGTTCCCGTTTTTAAAATCGTATTCCGTTGATGAGATCCTATCACTATGAAATTTTTGTCTTTCAAATTGTGTGCGTGACTTTATGTCCATTATATTTACTCTTTATATCATGCATACCGAGGGAATAGCCACAATTCGTGAGATTCGTTTGAGAGAGTATCCCATGAGATTTTGAAATCAAAATGAATTTTCAGATAAGTAGCGTAATGATTAATCGGTGGAAATTGGCGGTTATATTTTCGGCTCCGTACACACGCACTACAGTTTGAGACTTGTAAATATGACTTGATGATGACTATTTTCTGGGAAAGTTTGAATTGTACAATTTTTAAGTATTTTGATTTTTCCTTGAGTCGAATTTTGTGGGTATATTCTCTGCAAACCCTCACGAGACACAACTCCTCCTACTAGGGTGACCTAGGGGTTTAAAGGCTTGTTGTATACGCTAAATGCAATCGTGTACCCACGAAAGAGGTATCCTATCCCTTTTAAGAGATAGACCTTATTGTGATTCTTTTACATTGCTCGGGACGATCAACGTTCTAAGTTAGGGGGGTTTGAGTAGGCATAAATTCTTCCCATTTATCCCCGTAATTTAGAAGGTTTTATCGTTGCGCGCAATGTAATTCAAGTGGATTATATCGTATTTTGGATAATGACAAGTTTCTAATAAGTACGTCGAGTTTCGTGTGTTCGTCATCTATTTTGCAGGTGTTCGGTGCTATCAACCAAGTTCCATACCAAAAGCTCCAAGGAAACACAAGAAAGCAAGGTTTCTGCAAAGACTATCAAAAGGTAACCAAACCGAATCAAAGGAAAAATGAACTGAATCCACCTTGGATAAACTTTTTGTGAAGGGATGAAAAGATGGAACCGAACCGAATTTGGACAAAAATGAATCGATCACATGTTCGAAGAATTTTTCTGTAAAAGATACAAAAGATGGAACAGAACCGAAGCATTTAACCGGATCGGTTCTGTTATCGAATTTTCGAAATTATCCACTTGTAAAAATAGAGTCCTAGTTGGTTTAAACTCTGGTTTTTCGTAGTTAATATATGGTAAACTCCTCCCAAACGTAGGGGAGGCTTCTAATTCCTGAAGGAAACTTTGTAATTCATTTAGAAGGCAAAGAACAATAAACCCTAGATTATTTTTAAGCTGCAATTCAAGTAAAAGTATTCCAATTTATGTTCCATTTTTTGTGCTAATTGTTTGTTCATTTATAATTTCATCTTTATGCATCTTCATTACTCAATAAAAATGTTTGCATTCATTCTCATCATGTTGATTTCAAATTTTCATATGTCCGGCTAAACTTTCAAGGTCGGGATACATGAACCCAGCCTGATGTGTTAGTTGCATGTGTATAACATTAATCCTCTAAATTTAGTGATTAATTACGACCGTATTACATTGGAACACAATAATTGTAGATCTTTAGATCTCGTTTGACTCTGGGTAACCGGGATGCTTTAGAATGCAATTCGAGTGTCACGATCGATATACCGATTTACTCGTCCTCAGATTAAGTATGATGCGGGCTTGAACCTCATATACATAATGCTTGGGAGTACTAAATTCTGGGTCGAATTAATCGTTTAAATTTATGATTAGTATTATATTTGCAATACACTAGGGTTGGGGGATTGTATTCCCGTCCTGTTTTTCTCATCACATATTTTAAAGTTTTAAACCAGTTTTCATTAAT
This sequence comes from Sambucus nigra, assembly GCA_949130495.1. Lineage (NCBI taxonomy): Eukaryota > Viridiplantae > Streptophyta > Magnoliopsida > Dipsacales > Adoxaceae > Sambucus > Sambucus nigra. Next base: position 258,937,350 of record OX422223.1, on the reverse strand, counting down.
ATTTTAGGTAACTTAGTCTAATTGCATCTTCTCATAATTTCATGATTGAACTTAGTTGTAGTCAATTCTCAAAACCAAATCATTTTTTCTTTCTTTTTAGAGTCAAGGTTAGGATTCCTTCATCTTTTCCCATCGTTACAACTTCGTTGTCCTATTTCCCTGTGGATACGATCCCGACTTAACGGGTTTATTACTAACGCGACAGGCTTGCACTTGAGCCTAGAGTGAACGCACATTAGAGACACTTTTTGAGTCACGTCAGTACCTACGAATTTTGGAGTCATCTTATTTAAGTGTAGAGTTTATCAAAGTAAGGTTCATTCACCAAAAATCAAGAGACAAGTCTGTGAGGAGAGGAGATGCTTTTCTAAGAAAGGAAGAGACACCCCTAGGAAGCCAAGAGCCCAAAGGACATCCTACACCACCACCGCCACCGAAAGTCGGCCGAAAAAAGGGGAGGACCACAAGTAGACTATCATCCCCAACGGTTCAGACCTACAATCTAAAGGCAATTAATCTTCTTTTGATTTTTATTGATTTCTAGAAATGAGAAATACGTAGGATTAATATTCTTTTGATTATAGATGTTAATCCACGAATTTGGAATCATTTAATGAAGAAAATCTGAGTTTAAGAGTTGTTCTTGGAGAAATGATAAAATATGAGATTTCTGGAATTTAGGAGAAATAATATGTTTTAATCCAAGCCTCTTGATGATTTTAGGTTGTTTAATCATTGGAGATAATTTTATATGTATTGTTGTATCATTTGGGATAAACTAAAAGAAGTTTGGGAACATAATATAGAAGATTTGATGATGAGAAATGGTCAAAAACGTAGGCAAAATATGTAGAAAACGTAGGTTGATATCTGCTTGATCGATCGATCTACCCCAATCATCGATCGATAGACCCAAATCATCGATCGATCGATAATCACGAAAAGTGTGATTTGTTCTTTTTTTAATATATGATAAATTCCAACTTTTAAGAATGCTTAGTGTTAATTAAATTGAGCATAATTGAGACTTAGGGAAGGTCAATAGGGTGGTGATTAATGCTAGGAAAAATGTTTATGTTGGGATAAATCTTTGAATGTGAAATAATGGGTTAAAAATCAAATTATAGATTATCGAAGAATAAACCCAATTAAGGATAATATTAATTCATGAAAATTTGGGAATTGGGATGACATAGAGCAGTAGGGTGTAGATAATTACCTATTAACTTATTTGAGGGATATCTTTCAAGTGTTGAGAAATCTTGAGAATATATTTTAAAAAGTAAGTCATAATCTATAAATATGAAGGATATTAGAGAGAAAAATATACTACGTATGGAATTACCATATGATTGTGAGAATAAGTTATTGATAGTATATACGTGGGATGAATACCTATATTATAATGTTTATTGTGTATAACATACATACGCTGCTTGCTATCGGGGTGGAGGTTTCACGTTATGGTCAATCTTATCTTGATGAGCCAATTTGGGGGCATTTTGGATTCGTACCTTGAGCATAGGACCTTGGACACATTCTATCTGTGTGAATGATAGTTTCGATGGCTGAATGGGAGCATAGGTATGTGCATGACCCATTCGGATGGGGAGTATGCTCACCTCCAAATATGTGTTTTATGTTATTTATGGTTCGGGAGAGACACCGAGCCAATAGTCCTTTTTACAATGAGAGATGTAACTGGACATGATAGCAGAGTATGCATGCACTGTAGCTGTGTCTGGGTGGTGTCGTATTAGTATATATAATAGTGTGATGAATATATATACTATGATGTGATCTACTGTGTGAATTAGTAGATAAAAGTGAATTATAAAATCTGAACTGGATTAAGTAAGTGAATACTTCATCCTTAAAGGCCTAGTTCATCTTAAATAAAAATGAACATGTTTAATTAATATATGTATTGCATGGAAAATACGGGAAAATGAGAAGAGATATGAATAATAACTGAGAACCTTATTTAGGGAGATAATAAGGTACGTTAAGCGTGCACACTAAATGAGAGGTGAGATTCTCAATTGAAAACCGAGAACTAACATTTATACAATACTTGTTTAATTTCACTTGTTAAGCACTTGCTATTTTTAAAATCTTTTACAATCGGGCTCTGACCCGTGTACTTGCACATTCTCCTCTCTATTATATCTATTAGACCAGGTTCCCAACATCAGGGACGTCCGGCTTAGAGGATGGATTGTATGACGTGTTTTTGGAGATGCAGTCTTAGATTAGATGCTTTCATCTCATTGATTCATATCTTTGTACTATTTGGCTGATTTAGGGCATGTCACCCAAGATTCTAGTAGTTCCATTTCTATTTCGGATATTGTATTGGTTTTATGTCGGTACGATTATTATCATTTTGTTTTGGATGGTGATCTTGAGATATTTCAACTAGAGAGTTTATTCTAGTTACATTTATTCTTATTGACTTTTAATTCAATTTTTATGGAATGTTACTTATTTTATTCGGTATAGTGGAATGGATTTAATTAAATTAAAATTGGAAAAGTTTTTACACTTAGCTTAATTAATTATTAGGTGAATTAATAAGAAATCGCTTTTCGATAGTGATGCTAAGAATGAACCAACTGGATATTCTGATTTAATTTAATAAAGGACTGATCAGCCGGTATTTAATTAAACAGGGTGTCACATGTTTATGGGTTTAATTATAAATACATTGGTCACGGCACTAGGCCGTGACTCTGTACGTGACCATATTTTTTTACATGTCATCATCCGTAACGAGGGCATTGAAATAGTTGTGGTAACGGCCTTAGTCTATGATCCACCCACGTGACCATATTTGGAGGGAATTGTGTGCCGCATTTGGTGCCAATATGGTCACGCCATGGTCAGGGATAAGGGTTGTGACTCACTATGGTCTGGGATCAAGGTCGTGACCAGCTCCAAGTACTTCCATGACCACACTTGGTCAAGGAACTGGTCACGCCTATATTGGACATGGTCACAGATATGAGTCGTGACCAACTAGTCACGGACCAAATTCTTGAACCCCAACCGTGACTATTCATAGAATTTGGTATCGTGAAACGTTTTGAAAATCTAGTTGTTAGAATGTATTACTTCTAATAACTTTTTAAGTGGAACGATCATTGTACTTAAAAATAATCTTGTCCCCGTTAAGAGTGTGAAATAAGATTTAGAGGATTGGTCTAAAAGAATTAGTAAAATTGTTTTATCACATAATTGATCTTCAAATGACAAAAGTGGTATTGGATTTGAAAAGATAAAGTCAAAATCCAATGTGACCTCGAAAACCATATTCGTCAAATGTTCTTAAGAGATTCCTATTTCTAAGAAGTCTCCTCCTCAATTTGAGAAGAAAAAGATTATGAATAATCCAAATAACAATGTCCCATGTGTTTTGTATGAGTTCACACTTTGCAAAAAGAAGGGACACTTGAAGGAATTTTACTACAATATTCATAAGACAAAAATTACCAAAAGAGGACATTTTGAAGAGTGATAATTTTTCTTCGCTAGATAATGACTTTAAAACATGGTTAAAAAGTCTAAGATAATTTTCCCCACATCAAATTTTTCTAAATCAAATAATTTTGAACAAAAATGTGAAGGATTTGGGCAAACTTAATGGGGTGAATCATGTAGTTAAAACTTTTTGCACTCAAAAGAAAGAGATCAAATGTCTTGTTATGCACACGATTTTAATTGCACAGAACTCTTCATGATGTTACTTTAATAGTGGATGTACAAGACATATGACTGAGTGTAGACACTCAATTTTAATATACCCACAAGGTCTAAAAAAGTTCCCTTCAAACCCCGAATCCCCGATCCTCTTTCAAACCCCATTACCCTACAAGGTCTAGACAAAGTGCTTTTTTATACCTTAATCGAAGAAAAATGATAAGATTTTTGAGATCCTTTTAACATTGTTTAGCTTTCAGACCCAAGATTATATTAAAACACTTTCATAGATCTCTGAATTCTCTTTTCAACGGTCCTGACTGTGAGCGAATCGGGCCTATAGTTCACATTTAGTAACCCTTTTACTGAAAGTTAACCGGATGCTTTCTGAGCTCTGTTTGACTTTGTTTAACTCTCATACAAGAGAGTATCTCAAATCACTTTCATATATCTATTAATACTCTCTCCAACGGTTTTGACCGTGCACAAATCAAACTTACGATTTACATTTAGCAACCTTTTTACTCATAACCCTAACCGAATAATGACGGGATATTTTCTGATCTCCATTTGACTTTGGTCAACTATGTGACCCAATAATGTCTCAACACACATCCATAGATATATGAATCCTCTTTTTAAAAGTCCCTTACGTGCATTAATCAGACTTATGGTTTGAATTTTATGGTAATTTTACCAAAAAATCCACTTTCAGCCTGCCTATAGGCACATCTCCCACATGTGTGATGGCTGGGAAGACTTTACATGGACACCAAGAGTGTTAGCCTTATCGACTCTCATCTAAAAACCAAGTCATTCGGCACACCCCCGGGAGAATCCTAGTCATTTTGGCCTTTTAAGGTTCCCTATTTAAGGAAACCCTGACCTCACCATTTAGGACCTTCAACCTCGTAATCTGTGCAGCGAACCTATTACATCACTCCCAAAAATATTCTTATAGACACCACATTATAGGACCCTCCTAGGCATCTCATTAAGTCCCTAGAACTTCCTTTTTCACCATAAAACCTAGGTCATACTCTGAGTACTGATTTAGAGGCTGTCGGGTACTCCTAGGCCTCGTTTGACTCGGATTAACTTTCTCGTTAGAGAGAAAGCCCAATGAATCTTTGAAGGGATATAAATACCCTTTCCAATATCCCTTCTTCTACACAAATTGGACTTACAACCCAGACAACTGATTCGTTTTACTATCAAAAATTGATCTGGATGCCACCGGGTGCTCCGAGGCCCCATTTTGACCCCAATCAACCCCCTCTCTTGAGCGAAAGCTCAATGAATCTTCTAAAGGCTCTAAACCCCCTTTCTAAAGTCCATACCATTCATAAATCGGACTTATAGTTCGGGCGAACAATTCATTTTATCCCAAAAATTGATCCAGAGGCCATCGGGCACTCCCGAGCTCCATTTGACTCATGCAAACTCTTCAGCTCGAACCAGACTGAATGAATATTCTGATGGAACTGAATAGCCTTTTCAACGGTCCACTCTGTGTTCAAATTAGCCTTACCGTACGGATGAATGACTTGTTTCACAATGAAGGGTCATCGGGCGCTTTCGGGCCCCATTTCACCTTGGTCAACTCTTTGAACCCAATAAAGCCCTTTGTACATCGAAGGGCCCTGCATATCCCTTCTAATAGTCCATCCCGTGCATGAATATGCCTTACTATTCAGACGAATAATCTTTTTCACTAATACTGATGGGCACTTCCAATCCTCATTTGCCCACAGTTATTTTCCGAACTCGGGAGCGACACAATGGATTCTTAAAGGGATCTGAATAACCTTTACAACGGTTCATCCCGTGTAGCATTCTAACTTACAAATTGCATTTTATGACTATTTTATGAAAAATTTATAAAGGACTCCCGAATGGCAAACCCATTTCCCTACCAATCAACAGTGTGTCTTGGGTTTCCTACTGATAGGCAGGACGAGGACAATGTCGATCGTCACACCCCTTAACCCTATATAAGTAGAGCATGAGCTCACTTCAAAAGGGACCTCAGAAACATCCCTCTTAGTGATCTCAGCAACATTCTCTCAAAGTCGACGTGGTTTCCATATTGAAAACTCTCCCCCACATTCCATTTCCATCCTTTCCTTACCCAATTTGGCAAACTCCCTTCCCTCTCCCCCTACCACCTGCAACCACTTTTAAGAGCAACCCTTCAACATTCAAGGTCAACATCAAAACTTCAAAGTAGGTCCAAATCTTTCAATCTCTCTTTAAATTCTCTTATTCTTGCATTAGTTACTTAATTCTTATTTTATCATTTCATTTTTATTAGATTGCATATATTAATATCCATCTTTTCTATTAGTAGTATTGCATATACTATATTTTCTATTAAAAAACTCAAAAATAAGAAAAAGAGGTTTTGCTTCTAAATTACAAAAGGGGATTTCTCACTCCATTTTTTCACACTAAAACATCCTTTTACCACACACACACACACATAAGAAAAGTCCTCGATTGGATTTATGGGGTAAACCCCACCTCGTGTTGTATGCGAACTACGTGGACTTTCATGCCTTTTAGGCTACGTTGGAGTCTCGAGAAAAATATGATATTTGAGTCCTCCTTTCCTATTTTTTGTTCATATATTATATTTATGATTCATGCTCGCGTTTTGTTCAATGTATACCATCGTTGTTACACAATGATCGGTGACTCGACAAATGCACACATAATATTTTGATTACAATTTTGTGAACACCCCTAAGGATGACCTAACTCTGCTTTTATCCATGACATGAGTCAAGTAACTCCACTCTCCATTTATATATACATACACACACTTCATGGAGTTGTTAAGGAGAAGAACAACTCATGCCCATTAGATACCAAAAGGGAGGGATGGGTGCCTAACACCTTCTCATTTGGTAACTTAGTCCCCGAAACTTTGAACTATTGGTTTCGTAAGCATCAATATGTCTTTGATGTCATTCTCTTCAGGCGAAAACATTTCTTTTACTTGTTTTTTGCAAAAGAGGTTGGCGACTCTATCTCTACACATCACCCCACATTGACGATGGATAAAGCACCCTGAGGAAGGGCACGAACCCCTCGTATGCATGTGCGCCATCTCAGGAGAAGGATGGCGATAGTGACGACTCTGTTGGGGAAGATTTGACTATAGGAGGGCTAGACTCTATTTTCACATGGGTCTTATCATTATCTACATGTGTCACACATGTAGATAATGATAAGACCCATGTGAAAATAGAGTGTAGCCCTCCTATAGAGTAAGAAGTGATAGAGTAAAAAGTAAAAAGTGAACATACAGGTAGGTGCATACGCACACATGATGTGTGCTTATACACCTACCTGTATGTTCACTTTTTACTCTATCACTTCTTATATATATCTACCCCATGTTCATATGACTTCTCACCCACTTTTCAATTCACACACTTGTACATACATTCTATTTACACCTCACACTACTTACACTTGTATATAGGATTACTTATACCCATAAGCTTCACACACCACTTAGAATATACAAGCTTAAGCTTCACTAAGACATACCTCCACTTATCAAACTTGCACATATCCATGCCCACTTGCACATATCACACGCCACTTGTAGTTGATTCATGCTTAGGCTCACTACCACACACTCACTTATAGATATTCACATATCACTCACATGTATCCACGCTCAGTGTAGTTTTCATACTCCATGATAGATTTACTTTTCATGATAACTGTACATTCTTCCCTATTAGTATAGTACTTCTTTTACTCATCATCCTAAATAAAAGATTCTCTTCATAATATACTAATTAAAGATTCATGATTTTTTCACACTACATAACCAAGAGCATTGTATATTGACCAAAATTTGGTCCCGTACTAGTGGGTCATTTTATGATGGGTGCTGGTTCAGTAGGTCGCAGTTAGCCTAAGCATTATGAATCTCACCTTCCATTGGCCTAGTACCTTCAACGTATATTTCCCCCGCATCATACCACTCGACCGAACTCATAACGGGAGGTATATAGCATGGAACTCTTTCACGTACGTGGATTATATCTAATTCTCTCCCACACATATTATCCCCACGAGGTATATAATGATACAATTCTCGTACACTTAGGTATATCAAATGGCTTGTCCACACATACCGATTGCCTTCAAAAGCAAGAAGTATATCGTGGAAGTCATGCCAAATGGGGGAACCTTACCACTACCCCAACAATCTACATAAACCTCATATAGGCGTCAAATCTAGGCCACTCATATCTAGTTTGTCGATTGCTACACAAAACTCTTCCGAAATTTCGGGTCGGCATGCCGCCCAAATTTTCACGCTATTTCATCATTTTTCAAAATAAGACCCTATTCATGAGCCTGGAAATAAGTCAAACCATGTTTTACATATTTTTCAAAACAAATTTTCCCAGGCTCGGTTCTTGTCCGGTATTTTTTGCATTTGGGTAAACATAATACAAGTGAAAATATAATAATAGTAATTATGATGAGATTCTTCTCTTATTTTTTCCTCTTTTTTTCTCAAAAAATCAAAAATCCCAAAAATATTTTTCCTCCTTTTATTAAGAATGCCAAAAACATTTTTCTTCCTTTAAAATATTTTCCCTCCTTTTATCAAGAATGCCAAAAATATTTTTCCTCCTTTTATAAAAAATACCAATTTTTTTTTCCTATTTTTCAAAATTACCAATAAAAAACACTTCTTTTTCCCTCTTTCAAAAAATAAACTTGAACCATTTTCCATCCTCACGTCGATCGCATACCCGATTCTTGGCCTGGCTCCTTACTATCTTTTGTCTTCCATCAAACTACCCCGAAGCTCCACCAATTCCTCTACTACTTCACCTAAGTTTGGAGCCTACCTTCACCAACTCTTCATGGACAATGTCGATCAAGCACCGAACGTGCAGCCTGATTTGATTGTAGTCCTAAGCCAACTCAGTGCTAAGATTGACAACCTTCAAACTGAGGTCCATGAGATGCAGTGAAACCGAGTCCATATTCCTAAAGAACCTGAGGTTCTCTTTCCTCGTGACATGGGTCCACCCGCTCCTAAGCCTGTTTTGGTCCCAAATGAATATTATCATGCTCCGCGTGCCCCACCCGCCAATGAGTTGCCGCCAGCTCATCTCCCTATGCCAACCTTGCCCAGCCAGGGGCTAACTTTCCAATACCTATTGATCCCAAGGGGGAAGAACTGAACAAGGTCCAGGATGACCTCAAACTGGTCTTTAAGAAATTTAATCAAGTCAGGATCTTTGGTAACTACATGGACTACACTCATATGTCTCCCTATCCCAAAGCAAGATTGCCATAAAAGTTCAAGATGCCATCCATCGAGAAGTTTGGGGGAAGCAGGCCCCCAATTGTGCACCTTCGTAGGTTTCATCGGGACATGACCCTTCTTAGCGCCTCTGAAGAGATAATGTCCCAGATGTTTCAACATACTTTGAAGGACAGCTCCCTCTGATGGTTCATATCCCTCAAAGAATCTAGAATCCGCAGTTGGGAAGATATCTCCCAGGAATTCATGTCACAGTATAAGTACAACGAAGAACTAGAGTTTACACACTTTGATCTAGAGATACTCAATTAGAACCCTGTGTAAGCCTTCAATATCTTCATAACAAGGTGGAGAGAGAGATCACTATCATGACCAACAGACCCTTTAAGGAGGAATAAGTCAGTGTCGTGAAGAAAAACTTCTTACCCCATATTCGAATGACTATGGGAGGTCAGTATTATCCACACTTTTGAGACCTTTGAGAAGCGGGTGTAGAAATTGAAGAAAATGTTACTAAGGTAGAATATGAGTCAAGGAAGGTGACTGGATAGTTCATTTCCAAAAACTATGAGAAGCCTGTCAGTGCTAAATTCTCAATTATCAATAATATCTCCCAGCCCACTATCTCTTGGTCACCAGAAAGCCCCTTAATCCCGCCTAAAATGAATACACCGAGCTCCATGATACCTTATCCAAAGTATACTAAGCCTTGTTAAGTCGAAACCTCATCAAACCCTTGGGCCCTCGTCCATTACCAAACCCACTTCCCAAGAATTTTAAAATCGATGCCCATTATGACTTCCACCAATTCGAGGGCTATACTATTGATCAATGCTTCCATCTCAGGAATGTGTTTCAAGGCTTAATTGATCGGGGTCTCATCGCTCCACTAGCCAATCCTAAACCAAACACCACTCATAACCCACTTTAAATTCACATAAATTCCATCTTTCTAGAGAATGACCCAAAAATTGATCCATCTGCCCAAATTGTGTCCAGTAAAGCACCCATCATAACTGTAACTTTACTCAATATCTGCCCATATTTTCTCTTGCACCCTACCTGCTTCACCGACCAAGCTCTGTCACTCCTCACAAGGACCTACATTGTCGTTCGCACGTGATTAGAAGTGAGAGATATGGAGTTAATGGCTATTTTGAACCAACTCTTGGAGTTAAGGCTAAAATTGCCCACCGAGATGACAATCGACCGTCAGAAATTTAGTGGCCTATTTAAGAAAGTTCAAAAATGGGCTCGAGAATCAAATGAATAGGTGGTACCGACCGAAGAAGCTAGTTTAGACGTCATGGTACTGATCACGACAGACATGTTTCGCCAAACCAGCAAGATCTACAATATTTTTGAACTACTCACTATTTTAAAGCTTCAAGGGTGGTTGGTCCCTTCAATCCCGCACCTCCTCGTTGAGTGGGAATATTTATATGAGGAAGTCATCGATGTTGTTGAGTGCATCTATTTATCATGGAAAAAAGACATCGTCGCCACCAAATGGGGGGACGAAGGCTCATTCAACCCGCGGACACTGGGGTTGACCCTCTGTATGATCCATTCAAGTTCTACATCGTCAGATTCATACGCTTTGATCAAGACTGTTGATGAGGCTTTTCTCAAATGGAATGGTATACTAATCTCATATACTGAGATGCAACCCAACCTTGATGTTCACTATATCTCTTCATCTATTGTTATTCCTCTTTTTATGATAATAACGTAATCGAACCTCTTTTGCAAGGTTCTCAATGTTATTTTTCTCGAAAGTGAAATAAACGACGATTTTGAGTATCTTGTTGTGGCTAACATTAATTTTGTCTTGATTATAATAAAACTATTAATGTTGATGACTTTGTAAATGAAAAATTCTCAACTGATATTAATAAGGTTAAAAACAAATAGCATAATCGTGTTCAAATTAATGAGGATGAAACTTTTGTTATCAATCTCAGTTCTGGTAGCCAACAACACGAGATTAGGATATGGGCCACCCTCAATGAGCATGAGCATGTGCAATTTTAAGAGCTATTGAAGGAATTCATGGATGTCTTCGCATGGTCCTATGACGACATGCCCAACATCGATCCAAAAAAAGCTAACACGAGATACCAACCTTCCGAAAATCAAGTCAATCACACAGAATTTATGAAAAACTTCGCACCAAATGGTTGCTCAAGGTCAAAGAAGAGGTAATCAAACAGTTAAATGTAGGCTTCATCCGGGTGATTGAATATCCCATATGGCTCGCCAACATTGAACCCGTATCGAAATTAGGAGGAAATGTTTGCATGTGCATTGACTACCGAGATTTGAACAAGGCTTATCCAAAGGACTATTACCCATTGCCCAAGACATGATTGTCCCTCAAGTCATTCATCGATGTATTCATCGAATATAACCGGATCAATATGCACCTTAACCATTAGGATAAAACCACATTCATCACCCCTTGGGGAACCTTTTGCTACACTGCAATGCCATTCGGGCTTAAGAACATAAGGGCTACCTACAAAGGGCTTCCATAACCATCTTGTGTGATTTAATACACAAGAAGGTCAAAGTCTATGTAGATGACATGATCATTAAGTCTAAGACCCAAGAAGGTAACGTTCTCGCCCTCCAAAAATTCTCTGAACAACTACGAGATTATTAAATGCAGCTAAACCTATAAAAATACATCTTTGGCTTCACGAAAGGAAAGCTTTTGGGATTTATGGTCAGCAAAAAGGAGATTAAAGCTGCCAAGTTAAAATCCATACTTGAGATGACACCTCCACGAACGGAGAAGGAAGTTTGAGGATTCCTCGATAAACTTCAATACATCAATCGGTTCATCAACCAGCTGACTTCTATTTGCAAGCCCATTTTTAAACTCCTCTGAAAGGATTCTACCAAAGTTTGGAATAAGGCATGTCAGGAAGCCTTCGATAAAATCAAGCAATACCTTACCCGACCTCTGATACTTATACCTCCATAGCTAGGTTCCCCCCTCCTCTTGTACTTAATCATAATAGATACTGCGGTAAGGGTTTTGCTAGCCCAAAATATTAAAGAATCCCACAAAGAGAGAGCCATACACAATACCAATAAAAAATTAGGCGGGTACGAAGTCAACTACACTGCTTTGGAAAAAACATGTGTTGCCTTAGTTTAGGTCACTCAAAAGCTAGGTCACTACATGCTCGTTTTCCTGATAAGATTAGTATCCCGAATGGATCTTATACAGTACCCGATTGAGAAACTCATCCTATCTAGCCGAATGGCCCTATGGTTGATGCTGCTAATTGCGTTTGATATTGTGTATGTCACGCAGAAAGCCATGAAAGGAAGAGCCATCACCGACTACCTTTCTGACTACCCCATGGAATAAGAAGGTGTGCGGGTCTATGAATTCCCAAATGAATATATTCTCTACACCACTCAAAAGACCCTCAGATCGAAAATGTTCTTTAATGGAGCTACCAATAAGAAAGGATACGACATTGGGATACTCCTAATCGCCTATGATGACTCTCACACTCCCATTACCATCAAGCTAGATTTTCCCTGCACTAATAATATGACCGAATACAAGACATGCACTGTAGGCCTCAAAGTCTCCCTCAAGAAAGGTATCAAGCACTTAGATGTCTACGGGGAAACTTATCTCATCTTCGACCAAGTCCTTAGAAGATGGAAAGTTAAAAACGAAAAGATCTTACCCTTCCACGTTCACTTAGAAGAGTTGACCTCCCAGTTCTAGATATCACCTTCCACTACTTTCCCCAAGCAAAGAATAACTTAACCGATTACCTAGCTACCCTAGCCTCCATGGTCGACGTGCCCAAGGGAATAACAATGGTCTTTTTCTTAGTCCCAACACAAGTTATGCCCACCCACTGTTACCATATTGAGCTCTTCATAAAAGAGGATTCTAATATGGATAAGTTCTGTCACTACAACATTTGACCCCTCCTCAAGAACAGTAGGTATCCCCATGATTCCAACAAGAAAGATTATGCAGCCCTTCGCAAACTGGCTTCCCAGTACATCATCTGCGATAAAGCACTATTTAAGAGAAACTTCGATGGAAACCATTTGCACTGCATTACGATGACTAACATTGAAGACATGATGTAAAAGATCCACAGCGGGGCATGCAGACCCCACATGAAGGGTCATATGCTTTCTAAGAAAATCATCCGTCAAGAGTATTATTGGACCACAATGATTCAAGATTGCACCGCCTATGTTCAAAGATGCCTCAAATGCCAGTAGTTTTCCAACCTCTAACACTTACCTCCTTGATAATTATACAATATGTCTTCTCCCTGGACATTCTCCACCTGGTCCATTGATATCATAGGGTAGGTCACACCCAAAGCTTCAGATGGAAATGAGTTCATCCTACTCGCCATTGATTACTTCACTAAATTGGTCGAAGCAGAGTCATATGTAGTACTTAATGCCAAGCAAGAGGCCAAGTTTATCCAAAAGAACATCAACTACCGATATAGGGTTCCCCAGAAGCTAGTATCAGATAATGGGTTACACTTCGAAGCCAAGGTCACAGAACTGGTTGACGAGTACATGATTTATAAACACAAATATTCTCCCTATCGACCCCAAACAAATGGTTTCGTCGAAGCCGCTGATAAAAACTTCAAAGCCATCATCAGTAAGATGATTGAGATTTATCAATATTAGGCCAACCGAATCCCTTACACCCTCGGGCTATCGCACTTCAGTCAGAATATCTACTGGGGCTACCCCTCACTCTCTGGTACACGATATGGAAATAGTCTTACCCATTGAGCTAGAGATACTTTCCCTCAGCATCTTGCTCAAGAACAAAGTAAGCGAAGAGGACTGGCATCAGAGCCTCTTTGATGAACTGTCAGTCTTGGAGAAAAATAAGTTGAATGCTTTATAATACATACAAGGGTACAATCGCCATATAGTGCGATTAATCAACCAAAGAGTCAAGGAATGTGGTGTCCAGGAAGGAGAGCTTGGCCTTAAGGAGATCATAAACTTGTGTGGGACACTAGAGGGAAATTCAAGTTAAATTGGAGTGGCCCCTATATAGTGAAGAAAATTCTCTCAGGAGGCACCACTATGCTCACAGACCTCTATGGATAAGATATGGCACGTCTAGATAACATGTACCGTCTCAATAAGTTCTCTACCCTTAGTCTAAAATCTCGATGCGCTGCGACTCTTCTCATCTCCCTTCTATTCTAAAAAAACTCTTTATTTCTCTCTAGACAGAATTACGTGGGGCCTGATCCTATCAAAAACCTTTTCAAAATGGAACTCATAAGAGAAATTTTTAAAACCCCCAAAGGTACGTAGGCAGTTCATACACCTGACATGGGCACGATCCCTTTCATTTTCACAAAATGCTATTCTTTTCTAACCTTCGAGAACAGCGATTCATTTTATCATTTACATGGACAAATGGATTATGCATGCCTTAACGATTGGAATAGATTATTTAAAAAAAAAAGAGAAACTCATCAAGAGGAACAATAGTATGATCAAAATCATTTTTTTATTCCAAATAGGGAGTTCAGTACCATTACATAAAGTCTCAACAAAGGGAGTTAAAACAAACGTCCCACTTTCATTGACTCAAAACCAATCCTAAAACAAAAATAAAAAAAATACATAAACGCTTCACATAAAATAAACTCAACTTCGCAAATTCCTATCCATAATTGCCAGAAGACCCAACCTCATCATCAACGGCCCCATCCCCAGAATTTTCCTACCTATTTAATATTTCGAATGCACTACATGGAGCGATACGCCATAACTAGTCTTAAAAAACCACTACCCCCTCTTTCATGGTGTCAAAAAGAACAAACCACTTATAACCGATCTCTTTTGCCAGGATCTTCACTACTACTCGCTTCCACAACCATTTTAGATAATCCCCGAATATATACCAGACCATTCTGATGGATTGAGATGGACTGGTAGACGGCTGATGACTCTCCCAAAAAGAACCTAGACTCATGTGCCTAGATTCAGTCAGGTCCTCCATTGAAAAAAGTCTAGTGTGCGAGGAGGCATTATTTGCTCCCATCCAACTTGGTACAAGAGACGCTAAGGGAAATAGAATGAAGTCTTCTATAGGTTAACTAACCGCGCATATTTGTACTCTCCCAGCTC
The DNA here is from genome assembly GCA_949130495.1 of Sambucus nigra. NCBI lineage: Eukaryota > Viridiplantae > Streptophyta > Magnoliopsida > Dipsacales > Adoxaceae > Sambucus > Sambucus nigra. Next base: position 258,922,175 of record OX422223.1, on the reverse strand, counting down.
TAGGATAGGCTGCAATTCCTCGACCATGGTACCGACCAACAAAGGCACCGAGCTCTATGCTCCACAAACCAATTAACCCAGTTCTCTACAGATAGGCCAAAACTAATAAAGTACTAAGCAAATAATTTCAGCACGCCTGCTAAGGGATACTCAGGAGGAACATCAGATGGAACTTCTCACCCAACCACATGAACAACATCATCGGGATCCCCTTCAGAAAATCGGAGCGACCTTCCCTCCAAGCTTCAAGACCATTCAGAGTCTCCACCAATATCACTGTTATAAGACTATGATGATAAGATATCCACGCTGTTATCACAGCTAATTAAGGATCCACCATTAAGTACACTGTCACTAGTAAGATCCTCAAAGTAAGGCATAAGGTAACAGCTCTAGTATATCCCACATCATTAAAATCCCTCAAGAGCACAAAGTGCATAATAGCCGAAAGGGAAATCATCACCCCAAGTAACCAGTGATTTAGCCGTCGAATGGGAAATATGAAAAAACTCTACCAACAATGCCCGGGGAGAACGAGAAAATATGAACATAGCTACCGCTACACTGGGATTGATTCCCGACATGGCCTAAAATTCTTCGTAGCATAGACAGACCTGGTCTAGGCCGAAATAAAAAAAAAGGGTCTTCGGGGTACCAGGACTACACCGTTGTCACTATCATATTCAGTCAATGGCTCAATTACGCCATAAGATGACTCGATGCAAGTTGAAAGCCTCATAGTCCACATTATACAAACACATGGCCTCTAGACCTTCGAGGTAGGAAGAAAATTCTACATGCATCGGAAGGGCCATTTGGGAATGATAGAAAATAAGAAGTAAGAAGCAAGAAGAATAAGTGGGTATGGATGGAAAAACTACACTCCTTATTTGTCCTTTTATACACAAAAGACTTGGCAAAATACAAAGGATCTCAGAATTCTGAATGAATTCCTGCCCTACAAAGTACTCTGATCTGCCAAAAAGTGCAATCAAAGCCTTAGAGTGATTCAACTTGACCCATATGCCGATAGGCATGACAAGGGGTATGCCGATTAGCAACCACCTTATTTTAGAACATTTTATCTTTTCTTTTTTTGTCAAAATCAAATTTTCAAAAAGAATTTCTTATTTTTTTTAAAAAGCCCAGTTATCTCTCCTTACTTAGCCATTTTTACTTATCATTTCCAAAAATAAATATTTCTCTCGAGTTAATTAAACTCTCTCTTTCTAAACATCATATCATTTTTGAAATTTAGCAGCAAAGTAAAATGCATATAGAACAAGTCATTAAAACACGAATTAAAAACAATACTCTTTTTCATATATATATACTGTCATTGATGTTACCAGAAACGGTACCACCAGGTCACAATGATAATGAGCTCAAACAGTTATGATAATGGAAACAAGTAAACAATACAACAGTAAAAGAGATAATAAGATGAGGGAAAGAGGGATTGAGCACCAGAATTAAGTGGCTCAGCCAAATGATGGCCTACGTCCATTGTGTAGTGTGTGCGTAATCCATAAAAATCAGGCTCTATTGGCCTGGGTATACAAACACTCAAGTTATCTCTCTCTTGTAGTCAATTTGATAGAGTTTCTGTAGGGTTAATATTTTGTGTCACCTTTACAAGAGGTAGTAGACAAGTATTTATAGTGCCTAAGGGGTGTAATGCACCCCCTAAGCATGTAGTAGGCGTGTGATAATGAAGACATCCATTAAGATGATGACAGTTGTCCACATCATATGTTACTGATGATGATACAATCTCTCCTCACGTGAGGGAATAATCGGGTTATAACCAAATTTCTCATATGGGATAAGCCACCTTAGAACCTCTTATGACTCATTCGATATGGTGTCATCTACAGAGGTCTTAGCCTGGACGAGTATAAGGTTGTTGATGCAATGCTTGACTTTGTTCCGGGATCTGGAAAGTGTGGTCTCGGCTGAGGGGATCAGGTCGAGGTGACCTAAATAGGCCATTTCTTGATGTCGACTGAATAAAGGGATATAGATGTCCTTGATGCTGAAATGCTCTCGTGGGATCTTGACCTATTGATGGTCGAGGTTATGAGTATGAGGCCGACCCTGGTTTTGGAAAAATCTTGGGAATAACCTGTGAGCTCCTTACTGAAGCTCGGCTGCTGGAGATTTGGGCCTCATCCCGTGATGAGGTCATACTTGGTCATATCAATTACCCTTAGCCCCTAGTAACCCATGTGAAGAGGTGGCTAGGGGATACGAGTCTTCTTAGTCCTCTAATGCGATGGTTCTGACATGTTAATTGGGTACAACTTATGGCATAAGAGAGTGACACATGTCATAGTTCTAGTTGGGTAGCCTCCATCCCAAGTCTGACTTGATGGTTGAGTGCTTTGGACTTCGCCTCTCAAATGATGATATACCTTGGGAAATGTGTTTAATCATTTCCTGGGTATTTAGACTCTAAAACATTTTCTTTCTCCTTCTTACGTTCACAAATTCCCGCCTGTTTCTCTCTCTATAACCCTATGCATTTCCTGCGATCACAACCTCTTTCATTATCTTTCTTCAGCATCTAATATCTTCAGGTAATCATCCTTACCTTCTTCTCTATTTATTTCCATTAAAATCTCTGGGTTAAGCTATTTGTAGTTTTTTCGTCAAGGGTTTGAGTTTTTCGACGAGTGCCAGAGGGTATTTGGACCCATTTGGGCCTTTTCTAGGGTGTTTTTAGGTGGTTGTCAGAGGTTATTACTCGGTTGGAAAGATTCTTAAGATTTTTCCAACCTTTTAAATTTTTTTCGGTGACCTCCGATCATCTTCTCAGGCCAACTTCAAGGTTGTGTGCTTGGAGTTCTTTCCCAAAAAATGTTTTGAATTCCTATTTGATCTTTAGTCAACTTATGCCAAAGTTGTAAGTTGTTTATGAGTTATTTATTCCAATTTTCACCCAAGTTGAACCTCGTCCCTTGATGTTAAGATGGCTGTACAGCTTAGCCGAGGAATTTCCCAGCTTCAGAGAGAAGTGCTTTGAACAAATTAGGAGAATAGAATTTGAGGAAGCCGAGAATTATAATGTTGAGGATTTTCCCATTCATCTAATATATCCACCTCCCCTAGATATCATATACCCCCAAGTTACTAAACCTTGTGATCCAATGCCTGAGTCGTCCTCATCAGTTAAAGACCTTATGTCCACCTCTCAACCGACTGAGAGTGTTGAGTCATACGAAGAGGCCATGGATTGTGGTTTATCCTAAGCTGAAGGGTCTGATATGGATGAGTCTTCTTCGCGCCTCTCATTATCCAAAAGAACTGAGTTGTCTAACCAATCTGACTCTGTTCAGATACTTGAACCTACTGTGGCAATTCCTCCTCCCCTAGACAAAATTCGTCTCTCGGCTGCAACTGAGGCCAATTTTGCACAGAGGTTCCCTAGTGGTGATCCAAATAATCCTCAGGCCGAGATTGCAAGGAGAAGCAGTGAGGAGAGTGATGTTTATATGTTTATACTTGAGGAATACAAGAGTATTGTGTCGGAAGTTGATCTCTTGATCTTGAGACATCTATACGACACAGACTCTTCTATTTCAATGAGAAAGACTCTTAAGGAAGGAGAGACTTTCATGGTTGAGAGGGAAAAGTCTATGTCTATGAGAAGATGTTTAATCTCGGCTTTTGCTTGCCCAATCACCCTACAATCTGAGTAATTATGGATGATCTAAAACTTTCCCCTTCTCCTCTTTCTCCGTATGCCTGGAGAGTTATCCTTGTCTCTATTGTCCTTTAGAAGACATCCCATCAAACTGACCTTCCAGTTAACACATTTCTTGCTTGTTACACCCTTTTGTCCCCTAAGACTCAGCCTGGATACTACCACCTCGTAGTTAAGATGTCCGAGAAGAAGATTTTGTTAGTCACCCAAACTTCCCCATTACTTATTTGTCTCAAGGGCTTGGGAGTTAGGTCCAAACATAGCCTGTGGGACCTCTGAGCCCCGAACCCCTATAAAGTGGGGCAAAGTCTCTGCGTCGACCAAACTCGATCCAAGGTTGAACCTTGAGGCCTTTAAAAAGTTTGAAAAGCTTCGTTCACAAGGCGATAAAGGTCATCTCGTGAAGTTTGAACATCTGATGAATCTGTACTATTTAGCTCAAACAGGTCAGGGGTCTGCCCCCCTTGTCGAGCTATGTAAGTAATTAACCTTGCTAGTTGTTATCTCAAACTTCACATTTTTTGATAACTACTCTCTATGTTTTATCTTTTATAAGTCATCCCGAAGGCATTTCAGACGAGCTTTGGAACATGGTGGCCCTCAATTTGAGAAATCTTGCCAACAAGCGTGGTCAAAGGACTGAACCCCTTGCTTCTTAAACAAAAAATTCTACTGCTGATTGCCCAAGCCGAGCTGATGATGCTGGGAAGAAAAGAAATATTCGAGCTAACGACACCACAAACACTCGTCCTTGAAAGAAAAATTACCCTACAAAAGCCATCCCAATCTTGTCCGATGATGAATTGGCTGCTCGGCTGTCGGAGTTAAAAATTCCTAATGAAAGTGTCACCGGCCATGGCAGACAGGCCGTATATGGTATCGTATCTCTTGTATCTGAGGCCAACAATCGATTCCTTCAGTCAATGGATACCTCTCTGTTGACTGAATTTACCCTTCACAGGGTGGTTCATGTATTTTTTAAAAACTTTTTGAAGTGTAGTCTCTTCCTTGCTTATATCAAGTACTGACTTGTCTCCCTACTATTTTACAGGGCGCGCAATCTCTCTTCATCATATGGGAGATTGGATTAGTAAGAAGATACCCTTGATTTAAAAAGGGATGGAGGCCATTACTATAGAGAATAATCTGAGGAAGGATCTGTAGAATGCAAATATGACCTTGCATGCTGCCAAAAACTAAGTCTCAAATTTAAAGCCTGGCAATGAGAACGCTCTAAAGACCTTAGCGGATAGTAAACAGGCTAAGATTAATGCTGCTTTTAAGGATGCTTGGACAAGGCCAAAGTGTAAGCCGTGGCCAAGTTCAAGGAATCTGAGGAATTTGAAGGCTATGCCTTTGAGTATTTGGAGAGAGGCATTAAGACAGCCAACCGATGGGCTGCCATCAAACATGCTGAGGTTGGGAGTCTATCCCCAGATGACTTAATTGGACTTAACTTCAGTGATACATGTCTCCAAACTTCCTTGGCCGATGTTGAGAACCCTTCTGACCCTGTGGAGACGAACTCCCTAAAGGTCACAGAGACTAACGAGAATACGAACGACTTGGGCCTCGATATGATGGGGTCGAGATCACAAATGCTGGGGTTGATGAGGAAGCATAGGAAGGTGGAGATAAGTCAGCCCCGGTTGGTGATGACATCATTCTTCAACTTTAATCTTGTGTATCTTTGATTTTTGTTTTTTTTTCAATGACAATCAGCCTTTCATGGCCTTGTACTTCTGCAATCTTCAAACGTTGCTCAATAAAAAATTCGTGTGTTATCTTTTCTTTCTCTTATCTTTTCATTAGATCATTGGTAGAATTATTTGAATTGACACAAGTCGTGTCTCTACCTTAACCAAATTAATGATGTTTAAGGGATACGAATTTAAATTTGATCAACCCAATTATGATGTTTAATCACAAGTCCTCTCTCGTCATTTTGAGAGTGTATGGATGAGTGTCGTCTCATCCATGCACTATCGTCTCGGCCGAGAGAGTATAACCACCAAGTTAATGATGTTTAATAAATGAATCAGAAATAAATGATTTTTGAATTTGAATCCACCAAATTATGGTGTTTAATCACAAGTCCTCTCTCATCGTTGTGAGAGTATATAGGTGAGTGTCATCTCGTCCATGCACTGTCGTCTCGGCCGAGAGATTATAACCACCAAGTTAATGATGTTTAATAAATGAACCACAACTAAGTGATTTTTAAATTTGAATCCACCAAATTATGGTGTTTAATCATAAGTTCTCTCTCATCATTTTGAGAGTGTATGGATGAGTGTCATCTTGTCCATGCACTGTCGTCTCGTCCGAGAGAGTATAACCACCAAGTTAATGATGTTTACTAAATGAACCACAACGAAGTGATTTTTTAAATATGAATCCACCAAATTATGGTGTTTAATCACAAGTCCCCTCTCGTCGTTTTGATAGTATGAATGAGTGTCGTCTCGTCCATGCACTGTTATCTCGGCCGAAAGAGTATAACCACTAAGTTAATGATGTTTAATAAATGAACCACAACTAAATTATTTTTGAATTTTAATCCACCAAATTATGGTGTTTAATCATAAGTCCTCTCACGTCATTTTGAGAGTGTATGGATGAATGTCGTATCGTCCATGCGTTGTTGTCTCGGCTGAGAGACCATAACCACCAAGTTAGTGATGTTTAATAAATGAACCACAACTAAGTGATTTTTGAATTTGAATCCACCAAATTATGGTGTTTAATCATAAGTCCTCTCTCATCGTTTTGAGAGTGTATGGATGAGTGTCATCTCATTCATTCACTGTCGTCTCGGCCGAGAGAGTATAACCACCAAGTCAATGATGTTTAATAAATGAACCATATTTAATCACAATCGTCATTTTGAGAGTGTATGGATGAGTGTCATCTCGTCCATGCAATGTCATCTATGCCAAGAGAGTATAACCACCAAGTTAATGATGTTTAATAATAAATCCCCCTTAATGTTATTCAGTCCACGGACGAGGTCAACCCTGTTTGACTATCGTATCACCAAGGGTCACTTAAGGCTACTTCACCATAAATGAGGTTTTATAGATTAAGATGAGTTGATATAAGCTACAAAAAAATTTCAAATAAATATACAAAGTATGAGAGAATGCTTGACATTTTTATTGAATTTCGTTCATATTTCATCCATCATCTGAACCTCATATACATGTATTACGATCATAAGATAAGAAACAAGCAAAACTGAAATCTTACTGGCAATACTTTTTGAGGTGGTCGGCATTCCAAGGGTTGGAGAATGGCTCTCCTTCTAGGTTTTCCAATTGATACCTCCTTGTCATAACCTCTTCAATCACTCTGTATGGGCCATGCCAATTCGGATGAAGCTTATTAGGCTTCTTCCATGTCTTCTTCAGCACCAGGTCTCCTACCTTCAGTAGGCGTACCTTTACTCTTTTATTGTAGAACTTCGATGTCCTTTATTGGTAGGGATCTTGCGTAACTTCAACATCTTCTCTCCTTTCTTCTATAAGGTCCAAATCAAGTCTTCACTGAGCACCGCTTTCTTTCGAGTCATAGGCCTGAACCCTATGGGTAGGGAGACCCACCTCTGTTGGCACTACTGACTCTGAACCATAAGCCAACATAAATGGAGTTTCCATAGTATAAGCCATCTCCGTCATCCTGTAAGCCTAGAGGACAACATATACTTCTTTGACTCGTTCACGGTATTTATATAGGGAGACATTCTTGAATTGTGTTCCATTATCAAAAATTAGAGTATTGGGTAGGCCGTACCTACAGATGATATTTTTCCAGATTAACTGGAAGGATCTCTTCTCTGTGATTATAATCATTGGCTTGGACTCTACCCACTTTGAAAAATAATCGATTCCCACGATCAAGTAATGATAGTTGTTCACAGCTCTTGGTAGTGGTCCAACAAGGTCAAACCCCCAAACCGTAAAAGACCAAGGGGATGTAATGGAGGTAAGAGTCCGATGAGGTTGATGGGGTATAGTGGCAAACCTCTGGCACTTATCACATTTATTGACTTATGTAGCTACATCTTTGGCCAACGTCGTCCATTAATAACCCTGTGTAATGATCCACTTAGCCAACACTCATCCTCCGATGTGGTTGGAACACGATCCTTTATGCATATCCTTTAAAATCTACTCTATGTTAGATGGATGGAAATATCTGAGGAGAGGAAGCCAGAACCCTTTCTTGTATACGATGTCTCCTATGAGGGAGAACTTAGCAGCTTTGTACCTCAATTTCTTTCTCTCAGCCTTGGACTCAAGTATCTCCCCATCCTTAATGTAGCGGATGATAGGATCCATCAAAGACGATCCCATACTCATATTGAAATAAAATTCCATATTATTCTCTTCTCCTTCGATTATCGATTGATGGAGAATCTCTACTGGGACTGTTTATCTAATTTCAGTTCTAGTGGCTGAGTCTAACCTTGCCAGAGCATCGACTTGGCCATTGTCCAGACGGGGTATCCTTTTTAATTTTACTTCAGTAAAATGCTTTAATGATGTCCTGACCCTTCCCAGGTACCTTTCCATTCTGTCATCTTTAGCCTCGTATGCCCTCAAAATCTGATCGACAACCAACCTGGAATCACTATGAATAAGGAGTTAGACAACATTCGGTGCCCGGGCAAGGGAGAGACCTGTTAGGAGAGCTTCATACTCAGATTCATTATTATAATCTTTAAAGTTGAATCTCAATGTATACTCAACAACGGTCCCATCTGGGGTCGACATTATCAGTCCTGCCTCGCTTCCATTCTCACATAAAGACCCGTCAACATAGAGATTCCACACACTACCGTTTGGTGAAAACTACCCTATTCCAGGGCTCCATTCTTAAAAACATACCTTTCCTCCTCATTCTCAAACACTTTATCTCTTGCTGAACTTGTCTCGACTTCGATCGGGAGAGGACATACTCTACCTTCTTGCACATAAGTTGTAGTGTCAACATCTTCAATGTTGGCCTCGACCCAAGTGAATTCAGCCACAAAGTCAGCTAGGGCTTGCCCTTTAATATCCGTTCTTGGCTGGTAGATGATGTCGAACTCTCCCAATTAGATTTCCTAAGCCATCAGTCTTCCTGATTTCTTAGGCTTGTGAATGACCTATCTAAGGGGTGAGTTTGTGAAGACCACCATGGTATGTGCCTAGAAATAGGGCTTCATCTTCCTTAAGGCATGGATCAGTGCATAAGCCCAGTTTTCCATTTTAGGGTACCTCTGCTCAGCCCCTTAGAGTGTCATACTATTAAAATACACCGGTTTTTGAACTCCATCCCCTTCTTTCACAATTACGTCACTAATGGCCGATTTAAATACTGCTAGATAAAGATATAACTTCACCCCTTGGACTGGTCTAGATGATAAGAGTGGAGAGTGGAGATAGGACTTCAAATCCTTAAATGCTCTATCACACTCATCGTTCCATTCAAAATCTTTTCTCAAAATTTTAAAGAAGGGAAGGCATTTATCAGTGTCTCTAGACATAAACCTGTTTAATGCCACCATTCTTCCAGTCAGTCTCTGCACATCCTTTATCATCGTAGGAGTCTTCATCTCCAATAAGGCCTTGATCTTCTCGGGGTTGGCTTCAATTCCCCTCTAATTCATAATAAATCCCAAAAACTTGCCCGCTTCTACACCAAAGACACATTTAGCGGAGTTGAGTTTCATTATGTACTTGTCTATTATGTCAAAAGTGCATGAAAGGTCGACTACGTGTGTGTCAGCCTTGAGGATCTTCTTCAACATGTCATCGATGTACACTTCCATTGTCTTTTTGATCTGGTCCTCAAACATTTTATTGACTAGCCTCTGATACGTTGCCCCAGCATTCTTCAACCCAAAGGGCATGACCTTGTAGCAGTAGGTCCCCTTGTCAGTTATAAAAGTTATTTTCTCTTCATCGGTCAGGTGCATGAATATCTGGTTGTATCATGAGTAGGCATCCATAAATCTCATTAATTCATGGTTGGCAGTAGCGTCTACCATATGATCAATCCTTGGTAATGGAAAACTGTCCTTCGGGCATGCTTTATTCAAATATGTGAAGTCAACACACATCCTCCACTTGCTATTGGCTTTGGGAACGATGACAGCATTGGCCAACAACTCCGGGTAGATGACCTCTCTGATGAAGTTCTCCTTCTCTAACTTTTTCACCTCTTCTCGAATGACATCATATTTTGCTCGCGAGTAGACTCTTCTTTTTTATCTGATTGGCTTTGCATCGTCGGCCACATTGAGCTTATGACAAAGAACTTTTGGATCAATGTTGGGCATATCTTTGTGTCTCCAAGCAAAGATGTTTTGTCTCTACCTTAACAGTTCGACCAACTATTCCTTAACCTCTTTCTTTCGGGCTTTGCCAACTTGGATGGTTTTTTTTATCTTGTCCTCATTGAGAGCGATGGATTCCACCTCCACAGTGGCCTCATCCTTCTTCAATTATTTTTATCTCTTAGGTCCAAGGTATCAATATTATAGGTCGTAGTGGCTTTATTGTGAGCTTCCCTCTCATCGGATGAGTTAAAGTAGCATTTTCGTGCCAACACTTAATCACCTAGGACTTACCCTACCCCATAAGGACTTGGGAATTTTACCATTTGGTGTATAGTGGAGGGAATGGCCTCAAACTCTTCGAGGGCCACTCTTCCCATGATAATGTTATAAGCCGAGTATACATTTTCATCCATTACAAAGAAATTGACCTTCTTTGTGAGCCTCTTTAGCCACACATCTCCTATCCTGACATCCATCTCATACATTCCCAATGGATGGACTTTCTCACCGCTGAATCCAATCAAGGGGTGATGATAATGTACAAGTCTCTTCTTGCTGAGTCCCAAGCCTTTGAAGCATGGCCAAAACATAACACCGGTTGAACTCTCTCCATCGACCAGTATTCTTGGCATGTAATACCCATGAACTCTTGTTGTAATCACCAGAGTGTCATATTTGGAAGCTAGGATACCTTTGAAGTCAAGTCTTAAAAAGCCCACAATCAAAGTGTCCATATCCACCTTCTTACTTTTTCTCTAACTTAGCGTTTCCTGCGGTCAAGTTAAGCGCTTCAACTTTGGGTAGAGCTTTGACCTCTGTAACGTGTGCCATTTTGTCGGCCACCTCTGAGCCTCCCCCTGCTAGGCTGTCACAAATCATCTTTACATCGAACGAGATCATATGAAGGCGACCTTTGGGACCATCGTCCTTTGGTGGAAGGTATGGTTAGTCCCCGTCATTGTCGTCTGAGGCATCATCCTTTTCCCATGAGCATCCACTTTGCACTCATCGAATATTCTTTTTCTAGGGTCATCTCAGCCTCCCCTTCGACTACCACTACTTATATATTTCCTTAGCTTCCCACCCTTGAACATATTCTCAATCTTATCCTTCAGGGAAAAGCATTTATCGGTCAGGTGCCCGTGGTCCTGGTGAAATTGACGCCATAGGTTTTTGTTCCTCTTATGAGGGGGAGCTTTTAGCTTTTCAGTCCACCTCTGGGATTGACCATTCTTGATCTCATTCAAGATATGCTCACAGCTGACCATGAGGGGAGTGTAGTCGGTAAACTTATCATCTGTTGATCTCTTTCTTCCATTTGTACCCTTTTTTTATACTTTCCCCCACTGCTCATCCCCTTTTCATCCTCATACTTCCCTGTCATATCTTTCTCGACATTCATGACCTTACCAGCCATCGCTAATAGCTCAGCGATAGACTTCAATGGGTCCTCAGAAAGCTTCCAGAGCAATTTCCCTTTCTGTAGACCTCCTATTAGTGTTGTCATCGTGATACTTTCTTCATAATCCTCAACTTCTAACTTTTCCTCATTGAATCTTGCTATGTACTCCTTGAAACTCCCATTCTTTCCCTGCTTGACATACAACAGATGAGTAGTCTTCTTTTGGGGTCTTACCCCAAAATAAAAATTTTGTATGAATCTCTCTAAGAGTTGCTTGAAGTTCTCAATTGAACTCTTTAGGAGTGAAGTAAACCAAACGTGAGCTATTCCGATTAAAGTGCTTGAAAAGGCACGATACCTCATCTGAGACTGAGTAGATGTCTAGAGCCGACTAGTACATCTCGACGTGGTGAAATGAATTAGTTCTCCCCTCATACTTGGGAGTGATCATTAGTGGCTTGAACTTGGCTGGGATTAGAAAGTTGACAATCCTAGCGACGAAGGGAGAGCCTTCTAAATATCCCCTCTGTAAGGGATCTCAACTTTTGAGGATGTCTCCAATCTTGTCCATCAATCTTTGAATTGAGTTGTTCTGGGGTCTCTCAGCTGCTGCCACAATGTCATCTTGGACAATATTCTCCCCTACCACTTTTGTCGGCTGAACCAAAGGTTCTATTGCCACAAATTTATGTCGGTTGTTCACTTCTCCCAGCCCCTCATCTCAGTCGAATTGGGGCGGCATCCTGCTTCTTCTCTTCTAGAGCCGCCAATGCTTCTTGATCTAGACATCCAATCTCTAAGGTCACCAAATGGACCGAGCCTTTTAAAGGTCGACCCTCTGCTCAACCGATTAAAAGCTAAGTCCCTTGGGTGATCATTATGACAAGGCCTACGGATGTGTCCTCGACTACCTTGGATGGGGCATATAGTGTTTCTCGACGCTTCATATAGCACCCAGTATTCAGCCTGAGCATCTTTAGCCTCATAGTTATCATACCGATCCTCTGGGCATCGTTGACTTTACCTCCCCAGACATAAGTGCCTAGGGTCAACAACATTCTGATGTTGTTAAAGAGGTAGTAAGCCCTTACACGACACTCGGGGTAGTCCCCTAGCATCTGGGTGCTTCTCCAGGGCTGCTAGTGTAATCATCTTTGGTGTTATCCCAGTGGGTATCACCAATATATTTTAGCTGAAGGCGACCAACTGCTCCTGCATTACCTGTTTACTAGCCACCAATGACTTCAATGCTTCCACCACCTCTGACTGAGGAGGCGCGTGACTTGAGCTAGGATGATCAACTGGTGGTGGAAATTCTAATGCCATGTTTCACACCTGATGGATGACCTATAAACTGGAGAGTAAAAGCTTAGAAGCTCAATAAGATCTCTTTCAATAGTGAAATAGCTCCACAAGTAGAGAGGACTGGTTCACCACCAAAGAATCCGATGAGTACAAGCTAAAGAACGAAAGGGATGATAATTCTCATTCCCACAGACAGTGCCAAACTGAGGATACCAGAAATGGTACCACCAGGTCATAGTGATAATGAGCTCAAATAGGTATAATAATGGCAACAAGAAAACAATACAATAGTAAGAGAGAGAATAAGATGAGGCAAAGAGGGATTGAGCTCCAGAATTAAGTGGTTCAGCCAAATAATGGCCTACGTCCAATGTGCAGTGTGTGTGTAATCCACAAAAATGAGGCTTTACTGGCCTGGGTATACAAACACTTAAGCTACTTCTATCCTGTAGTCAATTTAATAGAGTTTTTATAGGGTTACTATATTATGTCCCCCTTACAAGAGGTAGAAGACAAGTATTTATAGTGCCTAAAGGGTGTAATGCACCCTCTAAGCATGCAGTAGGCGTGTGATAATGAAGACATCCACTAAGATGATGACAACTGTCCACATCATATGTAATTGATGATGATTCAATCTCCCCTCTCATGAGGGAATAATCAGGTTATAACATAATTGCTGACGTGGGACAAGCCACCTTAGAATTTTCTACTACTCATTCGATATGGTGTCGTCTACAGAGGCCTCATCCTGGACGAGTACTAGTTGTGATGTAGTGCTTGACTTTATGATGGGATTTGGCAAGTGTGGTCTCAGTTGAGGGGCTCAGGCCGAGGTGACCTAAACAGGCCATTTCTTGATATCGGCTGAATAAAGGGTGATAGGTGTGCTTGATGTTGAAATTCTACCCTGGGGCCTCAGCCTAGTGATGGTTAAGGTTATGAGTACGAGAATAACCCTAGTTCTGGACGAATCTTGAGAACAACTTGTGAGCTCCTTGCTGAGGCTCGAGTGCTAGAGATTTGGGCCTTGTCCTGAGACAAGGTCATACTTGATCATATCAGTCATTGCATGATTACATCTTTGCAGGAAAAAGAAAAAACAAAACAATGGGACATAGATTGAACCTACAATCTATTTATCTCAAACCCTTACCCTCTACGACAGATACACTTTTCCCGATGATGAGCAGTATAACCTCCACTCCTAGAACCCAATCCCTCGTCTAAAGAAGCAGACGGAACCAAACAGGAAGGAACAAAATCATTGATGTAGGTATTCACGGCAGCCAGCCAGTCCTTAATATCCTTTTGCCAAATGGTCGGCACCCTTACATACTGCGAGCAAAGTAATAAAATCAGAAGACCATTCAGTCAGTAAAAAGCAAAGAAGGAACCAAAAGAGACAAAATAGAGAAAAATAATATACCTCGGGTTGAAAGACCCGTGAGCCCCATCAACCCTGTCACCAATGCATTAGGATGGTGTGGCGTGCTCAATGACCCCCCGCTATTCAATCATAAATTATAAGAAGGGGGAGTGACCTGAATGAGCGAAGCCTCCTCTGCCACTACCATCGCTGATGACATACCACCACCCGTGCTATGGGCAGATCCCATCGGCCTAATGGTACCCCTACCCGAAGTTGTAGGAGGCGGAGGCATATTCACCACATCATAAATGCAAGAGGGAATAAACCTGATCATTATAAAGTCCAAGTAATGAAAACTCATCGCCGTATCCGTTAGAGTGTGTAGGTCTCACCAACCAGCGCTACTGCGCGAGCATCGATAAACATCTCCCGCACTCACCTCATGTACATAGGGGTCATCGATGGTGGTACCACCACCTAATGCTCCATAATCTTCCGCACCACCCTCTCTCCTAAGTACCAGGCGTACCCAAACTTGTGCACCATCAAACGCTGTATCTGTGCATCCATGCCCATCACCCCCATATGATGAGGAGCCTTCCCCCAAAGGTAAACGGTCACCTGAAAATCCCTAACAAAAGAATCAATATTCATTTAGGAAGTAGAATGTCAAGAAAGGATTCAAAAGAAAAATGATATAACCTGATCACCCATCAAGGTGCTCAAAGCTTACCTCACCATCGCCAAGGATAAGGACTGGTTTGATCACCTGTTGGACTTCCACCATCAAAACATCCGATATAAGTCTCCCAAATCCTCGTCCTTCAGGGTTATAAACCCCAAGTCCAGCCTAATCACCTCATAGAATCATATTGGCAAAAGACAGGAATCAATAAAAAACAACACAAAGAAGAATGCAAAGACATAAATAAGAAAAAAAATGCAAAAGTTACCTCCAAAAGGTATGTGGCCCCTGTAAAAGTCTAATAATAACACCGATTGAATGCATCCAAAGAACGGTCAGTCTCCCCCAATCATAGAATTGGACATTGGAAAACATCCTCAGAAATGGCAAAAACTAGAGATGGATCATGTCGCCACTCGTCACCACCCAACAAAAGAAAAATGAACAATCGGGTTGTCCATCTCACCTACCTCCCATTAGTCTCATCTATCCTCCTACTCAAGAGAATCTCTCGAAGGGAAGAGATGCAGATAGAATACCCAGAAACTATCCTACCCACATCCTCTAATGCCGCCTGAACCACCTCCCGTGTCACCCTCACTGTGCGATCCACCGTTGTCTGTACACCCTCGTAATTTATCCCCAGCAGCTGCTTAACATCTATGGTAGTGACAATCAACTCCTCAAAGCCAAAGTGGAAGGTGTGGATAGTGTTCCACCACATCTCTCCCAAAGCACACAACACCTTAGTAGAATTCGACATCTCGTCCAAGGCCTGTGCCAGATGACCAAAACCAGCAGAAGTGAGAATACGGTGAACTAATTTCGGGAGATGCTCCCAAACATCCTTCAACCTAGCCATCTCCATGAATTCATGTTGAAGGAGCTATATCAGTCTGACAAAGAAAAAGAGAAGAAAAAAAACTTTTCATCAGCACAATAAAACAAAGAAAAATAAAAAAGAATACCAAAAGTCACCATATTTACGTAGCCACTAGGGTTCCTCACCTTAGATGTACGGTGGTATGCATGCTCACATAAAAGAGTGATCTCATCATCAACATGCTCAATATGATCAAAAGCATTCTCGTTACCCAAGGCAAGGGGCACCATAGATTTCCACTCCGGGCCATCACAATCATCAACGCTTAGCCACTCCAAGTTGTTGCTAAAAGAACCTTCCATTTAAAGTCTCAAAAGTAAAAAGACTTAGGATCGGTTTTTATAGAAAGTAAGCAGAAGATTCAAACACTTGAAGGTATGAAAAATTAGGAGGGATTGCCCCTTTTTATAGGGTACTAAACGGCATGCCGATAGATAGACCCCTGCACATACCCATCAGCACCTGCTTGTTCCTCTTCCCAAGGAAGCAAAGTAGTCTGTGCCATTGCCAAATGACAACCCCTACAGTATGCTGGTTGATATCCCCTACAAATTTTGTACAAAAAATGCCAGAAAAAACCAAAAATTACCTGACAATTTCCTAAAAATACCAGACAAATATTGGAACATATCTTAATTAGGAAAGCCATTTTTTAGAGCACTAAACCATTTAAAAACTCTTAAAATCCCCAGCTGAATCAATATTACATCCTTATCTTCAGCATAATCCCCAATCGCGATCATCTTACAAACCTATCCTGAACATGTTCCACGAACAAAACCAACAATGTACCTGCATCGAAGTCTACTAAAATTCCCTAGCGAAATATCAAATCTCAAGTCTTCTCCAGCGGAATCTCAACCTCAAATCAAACACTTCCCTGATAAAATTACAAGATAATACCTTCCCAGTTCCCCAGTGGAATCTCCAGGCTAAAAGTAAAATTTCAAGATATTCCTGCAATCAAAATCCCCCACGGCTTCCCTAGCGAAGTTATCCCCTCTCAAAACAATGTAATCCCCAGTCGGATGTCTCAAGGAGAAATCCTTCCCCGATAGAGTATTAAAATAATGCAATCCCCAATAGGAAAACAAGTGCATCTGCATCACTCTATTCAAAAATTTTCCAAGAAAACAACTCCCCACATTACAACATTTGACCCTCAGAATTGGTCATTACACTAAGGTCCTCAGAATTAACCTCGGTCCTCAGAATTGGTTGCTAAAACTTTAGGTCCTCAGAATCGATCTCAACCCATAGAAACGATCGTCATCACTTTAGGTCCTCAAAATCAACCTTAGGCCTCAAAAACGGTCGTTATAATCTTAGGTCCTCAGAATTGACCACATCCCTCAGAAATGGTCGTCACAACTTTAGGCCCTCATAATCGACTTCGGCCTTTAGAAATGATCGTCACAAGTTTGGGTCCTCAGAATCTACCTCGACCCTCGGAAATGGTCGTCATAATTTCAAGTACTCATAATAGACCTCAACCCTCATAAACGGTTGTCACAACTTTAGGCCCTCACAACTGACCTCGACCCGTAAAATTAGTCCCCTCAACTTTAGGTCCTCTGAATCGACCTCGACCTGCAGAATTGATCACTACAACCTTAGGTCCTCATAATTGACCCCAACCTTCAAAATCAGTCCCCTCAACTTTAAGTCCTCAGAATTGACCTCGAATCGCAGAATCGATCATCCCCAGTATAACCCTGGGTCCTCATAATCGACCTCGACCCTCTGAACCGATCACCCAAATCCCTTTGGTCTACGAATTGACCTTAAACACTCTCTCTCCCAACATCAATGTGGTGTCTATTCGATCGCCTTCACTTGTTCCAAGCTCACCTGTCGAGTGGATCTATAGACACCATATTCTAGGACCCTCCTAAGCATATCCTAAGGTCCCTAGCACTTCCTCTTTCACCATACTACCAAGGACATACTTCGAGTACTGATTTAGAGGCCACCGAGCACTCTTGGGCCTCGTTTGAGTGTGATCAACTTTCTTTTCTGAGAGAAAGCTCAATGAATCTTCAAAATTCTCTGAATCCCTTATTCAATAGTCTATCCCATGTGCAAATCGACCTTACAGTTCGAATGAACGATCCGTTTTACTATTAAAAATCAATCTGGAGGCCACCGGGCGCTCCAAGGCCCTATTTTGACCCAATAAACTTCCTCACCCAATAAAAATCTCAATGAATATTTAAAGGGCTCTAAACTTCCTTTCCAACATCCATCCCATGCACAAATCAGACTTACAGTTCTGATGAATGATCCGTTTTATCCCAAAAACTAATCTAGAGGCCATCGGGTGCTCCCGGGCTCCATTTGACTCCTGTAAACTCTTGAGCTCGAACCAGACTGAATGAATCTTCTAAAGGCACTATATACCATTTCTAATGGTTCGTCTCATGTGTGAATCAGCCTTACGGTAGAGATGAACGACCCGTTTCACTCCAAAGGGTCATTGGGCGCTTTTGGGCCACATTTGACCTTGGTCTACTCTCTGAACAAAACAAAACTCTTTGGAATATTGAAGGTCCCTTCATAAACTTTCAAACTATTCATCCTATGTGTGAATTAGCCTTACGGTTCATATGAACAATCTATTTCCCTTATATCCAAAAGATTGACGGGCCCTTACGAGTCTCATTTGACCACAGTAAATTCCTGAACTCGGGAGCAATGCAATGGTTTCTTAAAGGTCTTTGAATACCCTTTCAAATAGTTTGCCCCATGTGGGATTCTGACTTATGGATTTTGTTTTACGACCATTTTTTGGAAAATTTGTAGAGGATTGTTGAATGGCAAACCCATTTCCTGTCTATCGGCACCCCCATGACCCTATATTTGGATATCATGAGATCACTTCAAAAGGTACCTCTAAAAGATCCCTTTCAGTGATATCAATAACATTCTCTCGAAGTTAGCATTATTTCCACATTAAAACCTCTCCCCCACATTCCATTTCCATCCCTCCCCGCCTTTTAATCAAAAAGGGATGGAACACGCACACATTTTATTGATTATATAAAATAGAAAAATTGCCTCTCCGTGGCATATAAACCCAAGCTTAACTAAATCTAGAGGATGGGCCCATTACTCTCGATTGGAAACTTAAATTTGGGGATTTATAAAATATCCCCATTATAAATTTGGGGATTTATAAAACATCCCCATTACAATGTTTTTGCTTTAATTATAATACTTGGAAGATTTTGCCTATCCATATTGAGATGACCCTTTACCAATGTTGTAAGAGAGTTGAAACACCAATATGTTGAATCAATTTATGATGGAAGCACTTGAAACAAGATAGTCTGCTACTAAATTATTTTATCTCCAAGTATGGATGATTTGGAAATTGGTTGGATAGACAAGTTCTCAAATATTTCTAAAGATGTCCATAGAGGTTTTGCAATCTTCAAAAAAACATCAACTAAAGATTTTCAATCAGATTCTATAATTGCATTTCATATGTTTAGATGTGATATTACCTTAAGAACTACTTCTAGAGCCAAGGCCTCTGTAGTGAATGAGGTTTGAATACCAATAGATTTAGCAAATCCTGCTATACAAGGCCTTGAGAGTCTTTTATAACTCTTCCAATGCCACTTGAGCTAGGATTATTTTTATAAGCTCAATCTATGTTAATCTTAAATGAACCTATTGGAGGTTTGCTCCATTGACATTTGAAAATATGAATTTTCTTTTTCAGAGTTTTTATGTTAAACATATTAATAATTTGAAGATCATCTTGAGTAATTATATCATAAACCTTACCATTTTGAATAATATTGGAAGCAAGAGTAATAATATTCTGAATAATCAAAGTAGGTATAGTTTGAATGTTCTCAAAGAATTTTTTATTTCTAGATTTCCATATTTCCCAAAAAATAATTTTAGGCAAGATAATGAACAAATAATTATTGTAATATATTTTAGGATTAGACATCCACCAAGAACACAATATAGATCTGCAATAAGTTTTATTAATTGTCAAGCCAAATAAGTTGATAAAGAAGGACCAAGCCTCTTTAGCTAAAACACATTCAATAAGAACATGTTGGCTACAATCCTCTGCTGAAAAATAGGTTCTGCATACTAAACATAACCTTATACCTGCTCTATGGATCTCTATTTTAAAAGGAACTAAGAAATTTAGGAGTTTCCAAATAATGTTTGAGAGTTTCATTGGACACTCTATGTTCCAATTTAGTTTCCAAGTAAGAGAACTTGGTCTAGATTTTCTACAAATATTATAGGCTGATTTGAATGTAAATTCTCCTGTCCTTGAGGGCCACAATATTTATTTTTCCTCTAGAATGAAGCCTTTTGCTAAATCTTTGGTACCAGTAATCCTCTTAATTATAATTGATCATTGTTTTATAGACAACCCCTTTTTGTGCTTGTTTTTAATAAAGGAAGCCCAAATTCCTTTGTTAAACTTAAATTTCCAATATAATTTAATACTAAATGCAGTAGTTATGTTCGCTATATTACTAAAATTCAGATTACTTTATTCAAATGGATAACAAAGTTCTGTCCATTTAGACCATTGATAGGGATTTTGATTAGAGCTACCTTCCCAATAGAATTTTATAAATAAGCTATGAAGTCTTTTTATAATAATTTTAGGAGGATTTAGCACTGCTAAAGTATAGATGGGGATCGACTGAAGCACATACATTATTAGAGTGGCTCTACCTACTTGAGAGATCATTTTAGAAGAACAAGTATTGAGTTTATCTCTTATTTGAGTTAAAAGCTCAGAAAACTGATTGCCTTTTATTCTTCCTTTATTGATGAAACATCCCAAACATTTAATTGGTAAGTTTTTGTTAAATAAACCAGTGAGATTTTCTATAGATTTTCTTCTGTGAGAGCTTATTCATTTATCAACATAGCAAGAACTTTTAGAAAAATTAACTTGTTGCCTAGAGGTATCTTCATAAGTTTTGAGCAAGTTGATTAGAGATATGATGTTATGGCTACCTCCACTGATAAATATAATAAGGTCATCCACAAATCCTAAGTGTGATATTAGCTTACTGTTTTGAGGATGAGAATAAGGAATGACCGCATTTAAAAAAAAGAGTTTGTCTATATTTCTACTAAGACTTTCAGCAGCTATGATAAAATGACTTGGAGATAATGGATCTCCTTGTCTAGGACCCCTAGAAGATTTAAAAACCTTACTTTGTCCATTAATAATCAATGAATACCAGTTATTAGATATCAGCCTCTAAACCATATCTACGAAATGTTCATTAAAACCAAATTTTTGGAGCACTTCACATAAAAAAGGCCAATATACTTTATCATATGACTTCTCCCTATCAAATTTAATAATCACATTATTCCCATGTGACTTCTGCCTAAATATTGAACCATTTCTTGAGCTAGAAGAATATTTTCTTGAATGCTCCTATTTTTATCAAAACCACTTTGATTTTGTGAAATGATTGAGGGAAGAATATGAGATAAGCTCTTATTTAGAATTTTAGATATGATTTTGTTAAAGAAGTTACATAAACTTATTTGCCTGAATTGAGAACAAGTAGATGGATTAGATACCTTTGGGATTAAGGCTATAGAGGTTGAAGACCAACTTTTAGGAATGTTTTCTCCAGTAAAAAAGGAATGAATTTCATTTATAAGGTCAAGCTTAATAACTTCCCAAAGTTTAATGTAGAAAATACCTCCAAATCCATCTGGACCAGGAGAACTAGATGAATATATTTCTCTAATAGCTAAATATATTCTTATTCAGGGAAATTCAGAAAGGATTTTATTCATTTCTTCAGTGATATCTTTATTTATCATTTCCAAAAATGATTGATCTGAAGGTTTAAATTCAGCAGACCATATATTTTGAAGATACTTTTGAAGGATGTTACCTATTTCTTCATTAGGATCTTCCCATTAGCCTTGAATATTCTTAATTCTATTGATATAAAGTTTTTTTCTTCTAGTTCTTACTAAAGAATGAAAGAATTTTGTATTTAGGTCTCCAAGCTTAAGCCATTTTAGGTGGCTTTTTTTGTGCCAAAAGCATTCCTCTCTTTGCAAGGCAACAATTAATAGAGCTCAAACTTTAAACGTTTCACTTCTAGTTAATTCGTTTGGTGAGAGCTCAAAATCATTCTCTTTAATTAGAACTAAATCTTTAATATCTTTAACTGCTTGAAAAATATTCTTGAATTTTTCCTTATTCCATATTCTCAGCTTTGATTTTAAGTGCTTCAGTTTCAAAGCAAATTTAACGATAGGGGGCGCTTGAATATTATGAGACCAAGCTTCTTCTATTATCTAGTTAACATTACAATTTATGCACCTTGTTGAAAGGAATTTAAAAGGTTAGGATTTGGGCTATGTATTGATAACAGAAGAGGACAATGATCAGAACATGATCTATGAAGATGAGTTATAGAAGTTTAAGGAAAATTCCTTAACCAATTGTGATTGACTAAGCCTCTATCTAGTCTACAAAATATAATCCCATTGATTCGATTGTCTGTCCAAGTAAACCTAGAACCTAAGTAACCTAGATCCATTAAATCACAGTTAAAAATCATGTCTTTAAATTCTTCAATTGCATGGAAGTCTAAAGGATTTCCTCCTAATTTCTCTTCTTCATTTGAGACTATATTAAAGTCTCCAATGGCTAACCAAGTTTGGTTTGCAGACTCTATAGTTATGTTTTCTAATTCTTGCCATAGGTCCAACCTTTCTTGAGAAACGTGTGTGCTCGCGTTCAAATGATCAAACCATATATAAAACCCTTTTAACACAAACAAACCCTAAACATGCAGCAGTATGTGATTGAATAAATAGATAATCTACGCAAGAACATTCAAACACATGCAATTAAGGAAAAATCCCCCTCAGGGGCAAAACCATTTATTTTCACTATAATTTGTAAGAAAACGGCTTACAATCGGATTACAATGAAAATACAAGTTGACTAAGAATTACCCTCGGGTATCAGATTCTATAGTCGCGGCTGGAATTATCCCTTTCCAGTAGGGCTGCAATGAAGAAGAAGAATGGTCTCCTCCACAAGGGTTGAACAAACCAAAGTTGTGTTCTTGGGTTGCAAAAGGATTCACAAAGGTTTGGCAATGATGTGTGAATCAAAACATGAGTCTTGGGACTCAAAAATATGAAGACTAGATGTATTTGGACTCTCAAATTCGTCTCCTAAAGTCTTGCAAAACAACTCCCCCGAAGTTGGTATTTATAGGAAAAAATATGAAGAGTCCCACGTTCTTAAAACTCTAAAATTCTATCCAGCGTACAAAAAAAACAGCATTCTTTAAGGAATTTTCTCTATCTTCAAAAGGTCATAACTCCTTCACCGTAGCTCGGATTGAGGTGTCGTTTTTTCCAGTATCTTCATTGCGGTGAGCTCTTCAACTTTCTAGTTGACCAGACCTCCGAACTATAGATGTGAAATTATGAAAATGCCCTTGAACTCTCCTATTGTGCCTTTTTTTTCACTGTTTTGACTTCCCTTGCGTACCACTTGCATTAAGTCCCTAAAATCTTGGAACGTGAAGTCATTGAGGCAGATGTGGGATATATTAGTGGATATAATGAATGCTTGATTCCCGGAATTCGGATAGAGGCCGTCATGTGAGATCGTGAGGAGACGTGCCAAATGTAGCGGCGTACGACATAAATAAATGAAACATTTCGGACATGTGAAAAATGTCCTTACAAATCTCCCCCTATGTCTATGCCGGTACATACATAAAAAATCCGAATTATCAAATATGAAATTGCCTATACAAATCTACCCTCCCATGAACCCAAAACTGGAAAAGGTACAAATGAATAGTCTTCATCGTTTGTTCTTTAATTCTTCAGAAATCTCAAAACTTTTCTCATCAGGGTGTGCAACATATAGATCTGCAATCTTCATACCTACACACATGAGACAAAGCAAATACCACGTGACATATCGAGTTTTAAATGAGATAACATGGATATCAATATATGATAAAAATATAAGCAACATCTCAAAAACTCCCCCAGAATTCAAACTCCCCCATAATATGATAATTCTTTCTCCTCCTTTTTATGATGTCCCCAAATGGACAAATTAGAGAAATAAATCAAATAAGCAAGTGCGGGGTGTCACTAGGATAAAAACACACCATGAATAAACAGAAAGCAACCAAGTCAATGATAGCGTAAATGAAGTGGTGTGATCAAATTCGATAGGAAAATCAATGCATACAAACATGACATATGTGCACGATGAATATTGGATATTCCTAGCGAATGAACTCAAATGCTTCCTTTGGTGTAAAAGAGTGACAGTATAAGATATTGACTCAATCAAATCAACAAATCAAAGCTCAAAATGATTTTCACACCAATAACGTCCAAAATGATTTTATGCTTTTTCAGGACTTTCAAGGAAGTGCAAACCCGTTTAGATTCTCCAACCAAACTCCCTCAGATATTGTATTGAATAGAGGCATTCTAAATTCTCAAACTTTGGAGAATTGATGGTGAAACCTAAGTGGCCCATATTTGGCATGAATTGCTTTTTATTGCCTTTAAATTTTTTCGGGCTCTTTTAACCTCTTTGGACCTCGAATATTAAAATTCCTCCATTTTTTAGGTCCTTTTTAACGGTGGCTTTTGCGCAAAGGATAGATGATTACCTTTCGCAGCCCCTCCCCGTTATACAAAAACACACAGTCTCACCAAAACGATTTTTACATGCATTCCAATCTTGTCAAGTTTTATCGCATATTGTACATTGTATAGACATGATTGAGATGAAAACACGCAAGCCAACATGAGATAGACAAGTGCAATAATCAAATATAGCCGTGCATGTGTGCAATAAAGGATATAGGAGTCAAACATGTAGGAAGATATCACTAATTACATCTCAAGGACTCCAATCAATGTAAAGCACATGGATGAAATGATGTAGCCTCTCAAATCTCTATCAAACAGTCACATGGATAAATGGAATGAAGTTGTGACTTGGCTATCTTACATGCTCATCCATAAAAGAAGCAAAATACAAAAATCTTTTGGATTTTTTCAAAAATTTGGAAAAAATCAAATAAAATCTTTTTGTGCTTTTCTCAAAAATTTTCTTAAAGGAAAATCTTTTTGTATTTTTTTCCAAAAAAAATATAAAAAGCAAAAGGAATAAAACAAAGCTGTACAACAAAGTAATGGTACATATAAAACAGACTAGCAATAGGAAGCATATGATATGAACATGAAGAAGCATCCTATTCTAGACATAGACCAACCCCTCAGTCAACTGTGCAAATCCCTAAAGATTTCCTAAGACTCTCAAATCTAAGGGCATCTAAAGGTTTCGTGAAAATATCGGCTAACTGACGGTCGGTAGGAACAAAACTCAGGGATACGACTTTCTCTTCAACTAACTGACGAATAAAGTGCTCACGTATCCTGATGTGTTTTGTGCGCGAATGCTGAACTAGATTGCGGGATATGTGTATCGCGCTCGTGTTATCACAGGAAATGGTCATGGTGTCCTGTGATATCCCATAATCCTCCAGCATTTGCTTCATCCACAAGAGTTGTGTGCAACAACTCCCGGCGGCTATGTACTCAGCCTCCGCAGTGGACAAAGAGATGGAATTTTGCTTCTTGCTCATCCAGGAGACAAGAGCAGAACCAAAATAGAAACACCCACCAGAAGTGCTCCTACATCCATCTACATCCCCAGCCCAATCGGCATCCGAGTAGGCAGACAGACGGTCATCGGTATCAAAGGAATACCAAATCCCGTATGAGAGAGTCCCACTTACGTATTTAATAATACGTTTTAGAGCAAGTAAATGTGACTCTTTTGGGGATGCCTGATAACGCGCACAGACTCCAACACTAAAGGCGATGTCGGGACGACTGGCAGTCAAGTAGAGGAGACTACCTATCATACTCCGATATAAGGTTTGCTCTACGTCCTTGCCTGAAGTGTCCTTACTAAGCTTGGTAGTGGTACTCATAGGTGTACGTGCATGCTTAGCGGAGTCTAAACCAAATTTCTTCACTAGGTCTCTAGCATACTTGGATTGGGAGATGAACATCCCATCCTCTAGCTGACGAACCTGGAGACCAAGGAAGAATGTAAGCTCACCAACCATGCTCATCTCAAACTCACTTTTCATCTCCTCCTCAAAGTGGTGAGCATGCTGGGAGCATGTGGATCCAAAGACTATGTCGTCCACATAGACCTGGGCAACCAAAATAGCACCGTCATATCTACTCCCCCTCTCTTGAAGCCACGAGCTAAGAGATAGGAAGTAAGCCTCTCGTACCAAGCACGGGGTGCTTGCTTCAAACCATACAAGGCTTTCCTCAGATAGTAGACGTGCTCAGGGTGCTGAGGGTCTTCAAACCCTTTTGGTTGTTCCACATAAACCTCCTCCTGTAGAATGCCATTCAAAAAGGCACTCTTGACATCCATCTGATACACCTCGAAGCGCAGATGACATGCGATGGCGAGCAGAAGACGGACGGACTCAAGCCTCGCAACAGGAGCAAATGTCTCCACAAAGTCTACACCCTCTATCTGTGTGTAGCCTTGAGCGACCAACCTAGCCTTATTTCGGATTATGGTACCATTTTCATCCATTTTGTTCTTAAAAATCCACCGGGTACCTATCACATTAATCTCACTAGGTCGAGGGACAAGTTCCCAGACATCATTCTTTTTAAACTGAAGCAACTCATCCTGCATAGCAGATATCCAGTGTTCATCCTTGAGTGCTTATTTATGGTTCTTGGGCTCGACTTTGGACGTGTAGCAAAGATGGCTAACAACGTTTTCTAGCTGAGCACGAGTCTTGACCCCTAGAGTGGGATCACCAACAATGGCAGAAGGGTCATGATTCTTGCGAACCCAAGAAGGTGTGTCCCCTAACACAGGAGTAGGGTCCACAGAGTGTGAGAGAGGAACAGGTAAATCACTGTCAGAACAATCCTCATCCTCACACTGAAGGTTAGGATCAATAACCGTCAGAGGTTCGTCATCTTGCACGGTGACGTTTATTGATTCCATAATCTTAGAGCTCTTCAGGCTAAAAACCCGGTACGCTCTGCTATTCGATGAATATCCTAGAAATATTCCCTCGTCGCTTTGGGAGTCGAACTTTCCTAATTGCTCTCTATCCCATAGGATGTAGCATTTACTCCCAAAGACACGAAAATATGCCAGGTTAGGCTTCTTGCCAGTCCACAACTCATAAGGAGTGTGAAGTGTGTGTGGACGCAGATACACCCTATTCACCGTGTGGCATGCAGTAGACACTGCCTCTGCCCAAAATCTCCAAGAAACTTTACGACCTAGAAGCATAGATCTAGCCATCTCTTGGATCGTTCTATTATTTCTCTCAACAATCCCATTTTGCTGAGGAGTTCTCACAGCAGAAAACTCATGTTTGATCCCAAGGCTATCACAGTACAAATCCACCTTTGCTTCCTTGAATTCAGTGCCGTTGTCACTACGTATTCTGTTAATAGTGACACCGTGTTGATTTTGCAGGACACGGCATTTGGTCGTTAAGAAATCTACAGCATCGAATTTCTCTCTCAGAAAACCTACAATGGAGTATCTGGAGAAATCATCTACCATCACGAGGATGTACCTCTTACCACCTAGACTCTCAGTACGAGTGGGACCCATAAGATCCATGTGAATCAACTCCAGAACACGAGAGGTGGTAATGGAATGTAACTTCCTATGAGGACTACGAATTTGTTTTCCCAACTGACAGGGTCCACAAACGGTCGAAGTTGACTTTCCAAGAGATGGTAAGCCACGTACTATGTCCTTTTTAGATAAACGATTGAGATCTCTAACGTTCACGTGACCTAGACGTTGGTGCCACAGATCCATAGGAGTGATCGTGGCGCTGTTGCAGACAAGTGAGGATGTGGGCTCAATCCCATAGCAATTATCCTCGGTCCTCACCCCTTGCATCAAAAGTTTACCGGCTTGATTGTAGACTTTACACGCGTCCCGGTCAAACTTTACTGCAAAGTTAGTGTCGCACAGCTGGCTAATGCTGAGAAGGTTTGCTTTCAAACCTTTGACGTACAAAACATTTTCTATCTTAGGAAAACCAGGTAACTCGATAGTACCTCGTCCTATAATGCTAGACTTACTCCCATCTCCAAAGGTGACTCTGCCATCTTGATAATCCTCAAGAGTAGTAAAAAATGAGGCATCACCTGTCATGTGTCTGGAGCACCCACTATCAAAATACCACTGTGAGGTATTATGTGCTTTGAGAGCAACATGAACAACAAAGGCCTTTTTATCTTTCTTAGGCACCCAAGCAGAGATGACCTTTTGTTTGCCTTTGTTGGTTTTAGCTGGAATGTAAGAAGCATTCACTAACGGCGAAGACATCCGTCGGAATTCTTTCATCAAACTCTGAGTCGTGGCAGCTAAGAACTCAACTCGCTCTCTCAGACTAGAAAACTCATCAGTATGTCGTGGTGGAGCAGTAGTACGTCGTGTCCGACCCATGCTATAGCAAGTTTCCCTAAGGTGGCCTTTTCTTTTGCAATAAGTACAAAAGAGCTCAGTCAAAGGCGGACCTTGGTTTGCTTTTCTTGGTCGAATTCTCCTTCGAGGTTTTTTACGGTGACCATAAGGAGTTTTAGTAAACTCAGGAACTGGTCCAGGTGCAATTTGGGACGTGGAGGCACCATCATATCCAATTCCTTGACGATCACCAAAACCTAAAGCGGGGCCGAGGAGCATCTTTCCCATCTTCCCAGATCTGTCCTCGATTTGTACCTTGACTTCCCGTGCTTTCTCAAGATCATGAGTCAGCTGGGAAACAAGGGCTTCAAGTTTCTTCCGAGTCTCCACGGAGGAATGGAGCTGACTCGTAAGACTAGCCACTTGCTTGATCAAGTCCCCTATCTCTTTCTCTAGAGTACTCTCTCTCTCTAAACAAATTCTCATTCTCGACATAGGTAGATTCTCTCTCTCTCAGGGCGGTGCAGGTGGAGAACTCTCTTTCTCTCGCTTTCCTTAAATCTTCCTCTAGGCAAGTGATCTTAAGAACTAACGCTTTCTTACGCTTTTTAGTTTTAAAAGACTCAGAATATAACTCAGCGTAGGCCCGTTGTATATCACTCTCGCTCTCACTTATGTCATCCTCCCCCTCACTCACATCGATCTCACTGTCGAGGTGTCCCTGTGAAGCATCATCCTCATCGTCGTGAGGAAAACTAGGAGTGCTCACTTGGCTAGCCATGAATGCGGTGAAGTTACACTCATGCGGTGACTCATCTCCAGAATCCACCGTCTCGACCTCACTGTCGTCACTAAGGGTAGCATTAAGGACAGCTTTCCCTTTCTCTCTATTCAGACGATTGGCACACTCAAAAGCTCTATGACCCCTACCATCACACTCAAAACATCTCTCACTTTCTTTCAGAGAAGGATTTTTGGAAACTTTTTCATTTTTCTTTTCAAACTTATTTTTCTCAAATTTCTTTTTATCTTTAAAATTGCCATTTTTCTTAAATTTGAGAATCCTCTTGAATTTTTTTGCGAAAAGAGCCAAATCATCTAAGTCAAAATCGCACTCAGAATCTGACGTGTCAGTCTCTCTCTTTCTAGATGACTCTACCCTCTTTCTAGCTGACCCCTCACTCCTTCTCTCTTGGGCTTTAAGAGCAATTCCCTTATCTTTAGATTTAGCATTTTTAGGGAACATATCAATTTCATAAGTTTGCAAATCTCCTACAAGTTCTTCTAATTTTAGCGTATTTAAATTACCCATAGAATTTAGCACAGTGACTTTAGGGATAAAACCCTTAGGCAAAGAACGAAGAATCTTTTTAACAACTCTAGCATTCGGAATTTGTTCACCAAGATTAAAACTAGTATTCACAATGTTAGAAAGTCTAGCATAAAATTCATCAAAGCATTCAGAATCATGCATGGTGATTGTTTCAAATTGAGTTGTCAAGTTTTGCAACTTAGACTCTTTCACAGCATTAGTTCCTTCATGGGTGAGTTGTAAAACATCCCATGCCTCTTTTGACGTGGTACACGTCATTATGCGTTTGAACTCATCAGGTGTGACAGACCCAGAAATAGCACTTAGACCCTTAGAATTAAAAGATGACCATTTAATTTCTTCATCAGACCAAGAAATGTCAGGTTTCAAGTTGGTCACATTATCAACAGTCACGGTGGGAGGAGTCCACCCTCGTTCAACCAAAATCCATACACGTTCATCAATGGCTTTTAAAGCCGACCTCATACGGGCTTTCCAATAAGCATAATTTGTCCCGTCAAAAATAGGCATTTTATAATATGACTTCTCCATTTGAACACACACTTTTTCAAAAATCAATTTTTTCAGAAAATTGATATCTCAGAAAAATTTTGCGGAAAAAAAAGGAATACGCGATAGATTAGCGTAACCTGCTCTGATACCAATTTGAGAAACGTGTGTGCTCGCGTTCAAATGATCAAACCATATATAAAACCCTTTTAACACAAACAAACTCTAAACATGCAGCAGTATGTAATTGAATAAATAGATAATCTACGCAAGAACATTCAAACACATGCAATTAAGGAAAAATCCCCCTCAGGGGCAAAACCATTTGTTTTCACTATAATTTGTAAGAAAACGGCTTACAATCGGATTACAATGAAAATACAAGTTGACTAAGAATTACCCTCGGGTATCAGATTCTGTAGTCGCGGCTGGAATTATCCCTTTCCAGTAGGGCTGCAATGAAGAAGAAGAACGGTCTCCTCCACAAGGGTTGAACAAACCAAAGTTGTGTTCTTGGGTTGCAAAAGGATTCACAAAGGTTTGGCAATGATGTGTGAATCAAAACATGAGTCTTGGGACTCAAAATATGAAGACTAGATGTATTTGGACTCTCAAATTCATCTCCTAAAGTCTTGCAAAACAACTCCCCCGAAGTTGGTATTTATAGGAAAAAATATGAAGAGTCCCACGTTCTTAAAACTCTAAAATTCTATCCAGCGTACAAAAAAAACAACATTCTTTAAGGAATTTTCTCTATCTTCAAAAGGTCATAACTCCTTCACCGTAGCTCGGATTGAGGTTCCGTTTTTTCCAGTATCTTCGTTGCGGCGAGCTCTTAAACTTTCTAGTTGACCAGACCTCCGAACTATGGATGTGAGATTACAAAAATGCCCTTGAACTCTCCTATTGTGCCTTTTTTTTCACTGTTTTGACTTCCCTTGCGTACCACTTGCATTAAGTCCCTAAAATCTTGGAACGTGAAGTCATTGAGGCAGATGTGGGATATATTAGTGGAGATAATGCATGCTTGATTCCCAAAATTCGGATAGAGGCCGTCATGTGAGATCGTGAGGAGACGTGCCAAATGTAGCGGCGTACGACATAAATAAATGAAACATTTCGGACATGTGAAAAATGTCCTTACATTTCTACTACAGTGCATTTTGCATAGACCAAAGCTAAGGAAACTGTTTGGTTTAAAATTTCAATGTTTATTTCTAGGCACAAAAGTTGTTCTGAATCATTAATCACCTTAACTTTTAATTCACTATTCCATAAAAACCATATTTTATTGGATTGATTACTAAAGAAGTTTTTGAATTGCCATATTATTTGGTATTTTATTGTTGTTGATGATGATATTTTAGGTTCTAATAGAGCTATAGCTGGTAAATTATATTTTCTTATGACTCTTTTAATTCTTGTGTTAGTTGCCTTATTGGCCACCCCATTACTCTCCAACATATAAAATTAATTATTTAGGAAAAGAGCAAGGATTTTATAATTTGGATTTACCTAATGATCTTGTAAATCTTCTGAAAAGAGGATCATAAGAAGGTTACTTGGATAGCTTACTTGACTTGACATCTTTTGGAGCTGTAACTGTTGCTGCTCCTTCTTTTCTCTTGTCCTGTGTTAAAGTTTTGTATTATTGATATTTTTTCCATTTAACATCTATCCGAGAAGAAAAATTTTGAAGTTCTTCAATCATTGGTACTGAGTTGCCTCTTTCCTTTATGTTTGATTGATAGTCTTTAGTTGCATCTGAATTTCTCTCATACTTTGGAAGTTCTGATGCTTTTAGAGACAAATTGTATTAGTCTACTATCAAAGTTTCTTCTGGTGAGTAGTCTCTGTGATGTATTTTTTTTATGGAATCTTGGGTATAATTCTTTCCTTAGCCAATTTGGCAAATTCCCTTCCCTCTCCTCTTCCTACCTTCATCCAGTTGCAAGAGCAGCCATTCAACATTCAAGGTCAACTTCAAAGCTTCAAAGAACTTCCAAATCTTTCACTCTCTATAAATTCTCTTATTCTCACATTAGTTACTCAATTCTTATTTTAGCCTTTCATTTTTATTAGATCTCACATACAAATATCCAACTTTTTTATTAGTAGTATTGCATGTACTATATTTTCTATAAAAAAAACCCAAAAATAAGAAAAGGAGGGCTTGCTTGTAAATTCCAAAAGGGGATTTCTGTGGCAACCCTGATTTTTAAATCTAATTAGGTTAGCTACGCCCAATTAAATTAAAGCGGAGCGTCAATATGTTGGCATTAGAAACAAAATTTAAACAAATGCAGTAAAGTAAACATGTACACTCTCATATGTGTAACCAAATCATATAATGACAACTAAAACAAGTGAAGCCAACTCATAACTATTAACTGCAATAATCCATCAGTAATCTCAAACTGAAAAATATAAAATGCCAATACATGCGGCCCAACACAAAATGGGAAAGAATAATACAACAATTTTCTCAAATACCAAGTAAAAACAATGTGATATTAATCTCTGATACCACCCTCAAGAAAAGGGAAACAAGCGACATAAATTAAAATAGAATAACTCCACAGCTACAGGAATCCTAAGATTGATATGATCTCATCAAGCTCTATAGTCTATTGTCCATCGGGACGAGGACCTGTCATATATTATATATATAGGAGAGGATCAAGAAGCAAGAAGCAAGATAGACGAACATCAAAGCAAGAAAAAAAGCTATAAGATTATAAGATGTACTTATAATGAAAGCACACTAGTCATTAATCGTTTCCAGTAATTAAGTTGTTCAATTACCCAACCAATGTTCCTATGTCGTGACTACCCAACCCAAACTCGAGTAACGTGTAGTCTCATATCGTATCATGATTAATCATTATTAATCTCATTTCAGTATTTAACGTATCAAAATATTTCCTTCAAGTATAAAATCAAATGCATCGATTCGGGATATTATTTTAAGACACAAGCATAATATCTCACACAACAAGTCATATAGGGTCACTATCATTACCCGGGGGAACAAGTCATAACACTAGGCCTACACACGAATACTCCCCAATATTACGTGGCAAGGGCAATCGTACTAAGTCCTAAATCACATGGCATTTCAAGGTCTTTCTATCCGACCCGCATTACAACCATGTGTCCGGTTTCGGTGGTTTATCTCCGACACGGCACTCGAGCGGAACCTAACCGGATCAATCACAAAAAATCGCATTCAACATGTGCCTACGTCGACCGGAGGACTAGTCTAGTGTATACTCGACAATATACATGTAAAACAATTTCACGCTTATGTATATATACAATCATGTCAAGTCTCTTACTCGAGTTATACAATAGTCATTATTTATAATATAACATAATTTACATCATTAATTTACTAATTCAACATCAAATCATTTCATGGTTATATATCCCTAATAACCATAAGTATGTGATCAAGTTAGGATATTAGGCACAACACCACAATTATCTTACTAACAACATGACAAATATTATCACTCTTATTTCAACAACATGCTGCCCAGAATTTAAAATGCAGATTCGAGGCTCTTCCGATCTGTTTTTGGAAAAATTTAAAACCACAAAGTTGTTCGAAATGTGATTTTCTTTAAGAACACGTGGGCAGGTTTCCATAGCCTGCATAAAACAGACCCGAAACTAATATATAACATTCGCCCCTGTTTTCGGCAACTTTCTGCCCAGAATTTTAAAATGCCTATTTGAGACATTTTCGATCCGTTTTTGGAAAAACTTAAAACTACAAAGTTGTTCGGAACGTGATTTTCTACAAGTACAAGCGAGCACGCTATCGTAGCCTGCTTAAAATAGACCCGAAACTAACATATACAGTTCGGACCTGTTCACGACAACTTTCTGTGTAGAATTTTAAAACGCCGATTTGAGACTTTTTCGATCCGTTTTCGGAAAAACTTAAAACTAAAAAGTTGTTCGGAATACAATTTTCTGTCGGGCAACTCGAAGGAAACATCCATTTTCGGAACCAAAACAGCTCAAAATAGTTTTTAATATGACGATTTACAAGTTCATAGATTTCTCAAATTCAAGAGGTTGTTCAACAATTCAATCCCTATAGTGATGTTATTGCATTTGAATCTACATGGAGGGTGATCCTAATACATTTCATATCATTTTTAACATCAATATCATATTAATTTAGGGATCCAAATACATGTTCATGTGAAATTTCATTTTAGATACATAATATACACATATAGGTTATTAACTTGCCTTGGATTGTATGGAGAAGTTGAATCCTCTTAAAATCCTCTTAACTTTCTTCTCTTCTTACTCTCTCTCTCTCTACCAAACCCTAGCCCCCATTTGTGAAATGATAGTCTTCTTTTCTATTTATACCTAGGGTTAGTTTATTTACAACAATGCTATTGCCCTCAATTTTAACCCTCTCGATCGTTTTACGCATTAATTCGCTTCTAATATTTAAGTCGCACATTCGTATCTCAATGAATTCATTTTAACTTTTCATTTTCAAACATTTCGAATATATATACTGACATAGTTTTATTTTCAAACATTTCGAATATGTATACTGACATAGTTTTTTTTTTTTTCAATTTCAATTCAATAAAAAATGCGGGGTATTACAATTTCTCACTCCATTTTCTCACACTGAAACATCCTTTTTCTACACACACGCATAAGAAAAGTCCTGGTTGGATTTATGGGATAACCCACCCTATGTTGTATGCGAACTACGTGGACTTTGATGCCTTTTTTGGCTACGTAGGCGTCTCGTGTAAAATCTAAGATTCGAGTCCTCCTTTCCTTTTTTTTGTTCGTATGTTACATTTTTTATTCATGCTCGCATTTTGTCCAATGTACACCGTCATTCTTCCACAATGATCGATTACTCAACAAAATCACACACAATATTTTGATTACTATTTTAGTAACACTCCTAAGGATAACCTCACTCCACATTTATCCATGACGCGAGTCGAGTAATTCCACTCTCCATTTATATATACACGCACACACTTCACAAAGTTATTAAGGAGAAGAATAACACATGACCATGAGAGACCGAAAGGGCGGGATGGGTGCCTAACACCTTCCCATTCCATAACTTAGTCCCCGAATCCTTGAACTATTGGTTTCACAAGAATCAGTATGCCTTTGATGTCGTTCTCTCGAGGCGACAACATTTCTTTTGCTTGTTTTGTACAAAATAGGATGGAAACTCTATGTCTACACATCAACCCATATAGATGATGGTCAAAGTGCCCCGAGGAAGGGTGCGACCCCCCCCCCCCCCCAACGTGTCGATTGGGAGAGGGGTGGCCACAATTCTCTTATATTCCCTTACATCACCACACCTAATCACTTTCCACCATTTTCCCCCACTCCACTCCCATCCAAAAATAAGATTACATAACTTCCAAAAATAAGAATTCAAATCACTTAGAAGGTCTAAACCCTATTCATCCCACTTTATCAATTTAGTGTCATTTCACATATTTCATTACTTTAGTATATTTTCTAGTTAATTCTTGTTTTTCACCACTAATCACACTTTTTATTATTTATCTACTCTCAAACTTATTTTCATAAATTCAAAAAACCCCAAAAGAGGGTTTATCAAATAAACCCCAAATTAGAGCTTCTTCTCATTTTTATCACAATACACCACTTTTGCACACTTTTTTATAGACTAATTAGAGAAAACTCTATTTGGATTATGGGATAAACCCCACCTTGTTTTCAGTTCGAACTATGTGGACTTTGATGTTGATTTCGGCTATGTAGGCATCGCAAGATTATCTTGGTATTCAAGTCCTCATTTTACTTCTTTCACTTTTTATTAGTAGTATTCAATTTATATACTAGCGTTTCTATTTTTTTTACTTTATCTCTTTTTAGCGATCCCGTTGACATGTGTACTCATTTGTTCATAGTGAGTCATAAATTGGTGCATCTCATAGTGTGTGTGTGTGTGTGTGTATGTGTGTGTGTGTGTGTGTGTGTATTTACCTTCTTATATTTTAGCGGTCCCACTGACATGCATATTCATTTTTTCATAGTGAGATAAAATCAGGCGCATTGCTCATAGTAAATCCATTTTTATTCATTTGTCCATTTTTTAGTAGTCCTGTTGACACAAGTATTCACTCTTTTATAGTGAATCACGATTCGTCCCATCTCTAATATTTTGGATATTTTATATCTTTTTTTATTTTCATCTTTCATTTAGTTTTACTCCTTAGAATTTTTTGTTCCCATCTTTTCCATGGCGCGGACATGATGATTACTCCTCACACACTGTTCAGACATATACATAGTTTCACCCCACACACTTCACCCTTTCTACATGTGCCTACAAATTTTAGGAGAATGAGAATATTTGTTTATAGCCCATGAGATATCGAAATGGCTGAATAGGTGCCTAACACCTTCCGATTTCATAACTTAGTCCTTGATCCCGTGATTTACTTAGTTTCATATGCATCGGTAGTCTTTTGTATCGTCTATTCAAAGACACCTACCTCTTTTGTTTGTTTTGAGTAAAATAGGATGGTGACTCCAATCTCTACACACACACACTTGATGACCGCTTCATGTCCTTAGAAGCCCATGAACACCGTGCGAGTGGAGAGAGCGAATTTCCCACTCAATTTATCGGAGCCTCAGGATGGCCACACCAAGGATAAATCATTTTTTTTTAACTTTTTGACGACAAAATTTGTTCGGTTACTTTTGGTGACTAGAGTATGTCTAACATGCTAAGGAAAGATAATATTGAAACCATTGGGTTTCCTAAGTTAGACAATGTCTCTTTGGTGGATTATTTAAGGGTTAATTTAATTAGCATTAGATAATTGTGTGATTATTGTCACATTGACCCCGAATGAATGCTAAGTTATCAACCCTAAATATAAATGCACTTTGAATAGCACTAGCACTTCAAAGAATCTTTATGCTATGAATATGTCTCCTAAAGTTCTTTGCAAAAGTGCAAAATAAGATGTGGTGGATCTTTGGCAAAAGAGGTTAGGTCATGTTTACTATAGGGATCTTAGAAAATTTTCTAGTAATGAACTTGTTCGTGACTTACCTTGTTTTTAAATGAACTCGTTCATGACTTACCTTGCTTTGAATCAATTTCTTCTTGCATTTGGGGTAATTACCAAAGGGGATATCTAATCCAAAATTCACATAAGAAGTTGAGGTGATGTATAATTGTCGATTGTTAGATATTCTACACATAGACCTCATGTATCCAATTTGTATGAAGAGCACATGCGACAAACGTTAAGTCCTTATGGTGTAGTGACATTGGAATACATCATGAATTTTCTGCACCTAAAACACCGCAACAAAAATGGGTTATTCGATGAAAAAACTGAACAATCCAAGATATGGCAAGGTCCATTTTGATAGTCAAAGGTGTGCCTAAGAGGTTTGAGGCAGAGGCGATACATATGGCGTGTTATACCGTGAACTAAATATTTAAGAGGTCAAGTACAATCAAAACCCCTAATGATATTTGGAAAGGCAAAAGCCCATATTTAAATATTTTAGTGTAATATTCTGCTCAAATATTTCATTTAAATCTTTGTGTAAATTATACTGAAGTTGGGTTCCTAATATTTATAAGAAAATTGTGTGTCAAATTGAAGAAAATAAAATAAAAAGAAAAAGGGTTCGTTCTAACGACAAGGGGATGTCATTAGAAGTGAGATGGGGATGTCACACGAAGGTCGCGCGAAGATCATGCAAAATAGGTCTTCAAACGAGATCCCACTGCATTACTGTTCCAAATTTCACAAAGGTCGCATGAAGCCATCCATCGAACGATGTTTACATGTCATTTGAATGAGGTTCATGTACATGTCGTTCGAATGAGGTTCATATCGTTCAAACGACGTGCCTCGAAATTGTTTATAACAGTTTGCCTTTATGCATTGTCACATTTTTTGCCCTTGGATCTTTGAGTTGTCGAGATCAGATTAGCCCACATAGGAAAAAATGGGAATTTAAGGTTTTATGGTGTTTTATAAGGGTTTGTTTGGCTTATTTGGGGCATTTTCTAAGAGAGAAGAAGATGGAAGAGGGCGAGAGAAGGTGGAGAAGTGTCCCGCCATTGTTGGCTTCTCTCGAGCATCCCACCACCATAAACCACCACAAAACACCATTTTCATAGTGTATTCCACCATGTTTGAACCATATACACCTATTTCCACCATTATTGAAGTGGAGTTATTAATTTTGGAGAAGTATTGGGGGATTTATGGAGAAGACGGTGGAACTTTCATGGAGTTTGAAGTGGATTTTAAAGGGATTTTGCTTGGAAGCTTGAATGGGGCACATTTGGAGAATTTTCGGAGGATGCATTTGGTAACTTCTTGAGGCCACCTTTGGAGGTGGGGGTTGCTCCTCTTACACCAACATTTCTACAACCATTGGAGCCTTTAGAGGTGAAAAAATCTTACTCTTAGTACTAAGACTCTATTTTATATTATTTGTAGTCTTGTAATGAGATTACATGAGTAGGGTGCATTTGATTAAATGATGAAAATCATGTGTAGAAAATAATAAATATTTTTAGGGAATAAAAATGTTGGTAAAATGTTATTTTTTGAAAATAAAGAATGAATAAATATTTCAAAGTCTTGAAATATTAAAAGTTGGTATTTTGTGAAAATGGTGTATTTTCTAAAAGGATTGATGTTAAACATTTTATGAAATAAAATGTTTGGAGATAATGATTTATTTTGTAAACATTGGTGAAATAATGTTTCAAAGTTTCTTGCAAAAATACAAAGTTTATGAAAATGAATATTTGTTGATCTCGAAGAAATTAAATGCCTTTTATGCCTTGAAAGTTTATTTTTGCAAGTATGGTGAATTTATAAGAAAATGAATGTTTACACCATTAATAAAATTTTAAGTTTTAAAATCCATCTTCTCATGCATATAAACTTGTAGTATTTGGATAACGAATGTATAAATAAGTTTAAAGAATATTTCATTGGGTTTAAACATGGAAAAATAAAAGTACAAATTCTAGTCTTCAAAGTATGTGAAAATAGGATTAAAGGTGTAATGAACATAAGGGTGTAAGACTACATGTGTTGATAATAATATATGGTACTTTCTTATAAAAGTAGTCTTTAAGTGTAATTAGATTTCTTGAATAAAAAAGTAACGAAATGTCTAGTTTGAAAAAATGGTTAGTAATGATGTTGAATAAGTGTTAATGCTTAAACATTGAAAAGTTGGTGTATAACTTAATAATGTTGTAAAAGATTAACACTTGTGAAATTGGAAAAGAAATAATGAGATAAAGGTGTTTCCCATTAAAAAGAATATTACTCCAAGGTTAAACGGGTGTCAAGATGTTAAAACACTTAAGAAGTGTGGATAACATAATAGTGTTTTGAAAAAATTAACACTTACAAAAATGGAGTAAAAGACGAGTTTGGAAACAAATGGGTAAAATGCTAATTTTACTTAAAGTGGAATATTTTTATAAAATTAAAATGTTGAAAAAGGTGTTACAAAAATTGGTCATCAATGAGCATGATTTTTGGAATAAAATCAAAGTTAAAGTGCAAAGGATATAAAATGGTAAATTTTAAAGTGTAACACAAGTTAAGGTGAAACCACGGGTTTTGGCTTCGGCCGAGTAAAATAAAAATTGAAATACTGTGGACATTTGTAAAATGTTAAAATATATGTAAAGGAATTCGGATGACATCGAAAAAATTAAGGAGGGTCTGGAGCCCTGGAGTCAAAGACCCAAAATAACTGGCCATAGCATATGGTGCGCATAGCCGGAGATGTGGAGCCCGTTGAAGTATGAGGTTTTTGGAATATTTTGAGAAAAGATAAAGGAAAAAGGAACATATCAAGAAATGGGTTGTATAATGAAACGTGTTAATATGACCTAACTTGAATGAATGAATTAATAAATATTCTAGTAAAGGTTAAAATGGACAGTGAATGTGGAGTTAATTAATGTCCATAAGGTAAGTAAAAGGTAAAGTAAGTGAATAAATGGGTGGTTAAGCAACCTAAGTGAGTGTGTTGCAAAATGTTTTCATAGTCTAATGATTAGGCATAAATTCTTCCCATTTATCCCCTTAATTTAGAGGCTTTCATCACTCCGCAAAGTGTAATTCAAGTGGATTTATATCATATCATTACTATTGACAAGTTTCTAATGAGTATGCCGAGTTTCGTGAGTTCTTCATCTATTTCGCAGGTGTTCAGTGTTTTAATCCGAGTTCTATACCAAAAGCTTCAAAGAAGTACAAGAAGGAAAGGTTTCTGCAAAAGCTGATAAGATTGAACTGAACCCAAGTATAAAGAAAAAGAATCGATCCCATCCTAGGAAAGTTCATGTAAAAACTGTCAAAACAGAACCGAACCGAAGGAAGGAAATACAGAACCAATCCTACACCTGAAAAACTTCCTGTGAAGAGTTAACAAGATAGAACCGAACCAAAGGGAGGAAATAAATAACCAAATCGGTGCTCGAAGAATTCTCTGTAAAGGCTGTCAAAAATAGAACCGAACCTAACCCCTTAACAGGATCGGTTCTGTTATCGATTATTCGAACTTATCCATTTGTAAAAATTAGAATCCTACTTGATTCAAACTCTTATATTTCGTAGATTATAAATTGTAAAACTCCTCCAAACATAAAAGGAGGCTTCTACTTCGTGAAGGAAGCAATTTGTAATTAGTTTTTGAGGAGAATAACATGTAAACCCTAGTTTTGATTCCAGTTGCAATTCAAGTAAATTTCTTCCAATTCCTTCTTTAATTATTGCAGTAATTCTTTTATTAGTAAGTATTTTTTATTCTCTTCATCTTCATTCCGTATAAAAAATATTTTCTTTCATTCCAAACGTGTTGTCTTCAAGTTTTCATATGTCCGACTAGATTCTTAAGGTCGGGATGCATGTACTCAACCTGATGTGATAGTTGTAGGTGTATAAAATTAATCCTCTAAATTTAATGATTTATTATGACCGTATTGCGTAGAAATGCGATAATTGTAGATCTTTGGATCTCACTTTCTTCAGGGTAACCGGGATGCTTCAAAATGCAATTCGAGTGTCACTATCACAATATCGATTTACTCATCCTCTGATTATGTATGGTGCGGGCTTAAACCTCATATATGTAATGCTTGGGAGTACTAAATTATGGGTCTACTTAATCACTTAAATTTACGATTAATTTTATACCATCAATACACTAGGGTTGAGGGATTGTATTCCCGTCCTATTTTTCTCAACATATAATTCAAGTTTTAGTTTAATCATCTGCAGTCTTTTAATTAATTTAGAGTAATTGCATTTAGTTGGAGATATTTCATCATTCAAATCACCTTTTCCTTATTTTTAGAGTCAAAGTTAGGTTTCCTTCGTCTGTCCAATGTCGTTACAACTCGTTTGTCCTATTTCCCTGAGGATCGATACTCGACTTATCGAATTATTACTTGAGCGACAAGCTTGCACCTGAGCTTAGAGAGTACGCACTTCTGAGACACATTCTTAGTCGCATCAAGTTTTTGGCGCCGTTGTCG
Organism: Sambucus nigra; assembly: GCA_949130495.1. Classification (NCBI taxonomy): domain Eukaryota; kingdom Viridiplantae; phylum Streptophyta; class Magnoliopsida; order Dipsacales; family Adoxaceae; genus Sambucus; species Sambucus nigra. Next base: position 258,880,577 of record OX422223.1, on the reverse strand, counting down.
AGAAATTAGGTAGACTTAGGATTAGATCAAGTCAATCTCAAGCTTTGACCAAAAATTTCCAAAAGTCCAAAAACATAAAAAAAAAAATTAAAAGCACAAAAATATTCCTCATCATCTCTCATAAGCCTGTTAATGTAAAATTCTAAACTCACTACAACTCCCCACAATACTCCAACCCACATTCACGAAAACCCGATAGTGAGTACGACCCCAATAGCCCTCACACTCCTAACGCTCCACAATTTTGGGTTCCACCTCCCACACCGTCACACTCAATTGCAAATAACACTCTGTTTTCCCTCTTAGGACACACTTCAGAGCACGCTCTGAGTATACCCAGTGAGGACACAAGGTCTTTTGAGTGAGAGAGACATGTCACAACACGGTAGTGCAGCCGTCAGTGAGGAAGAGGCCCTGTACCACCCATTAAAAGAGCTCTTATATCCTGAGCGCACTATCACTCCGGGATGCATTTTACTCCCGTATAATGCAGGGCAAATTCGCTTTAGGAATGGTATGATCCAGATACTTCCTACTTACCATATAATGGATTCAGAAAAGCCATATCTCCACATCATGGAATTTGAGGAGGCATACGAGACCCTCAGCGATCAAACTTGCACAAAAGATGTGATCCGCCTCAAGCTCTTCCATTTCTCTCTAAAGGATAAGGCTAAGACCTGGCTATGATCTTTACCGCCAAACTCAATTTCATCATGGAATGAGTTACAATCTAAATATCTCAAGAAATTCTTTCCTACACGTCCAACGAACTCCATCAAGGCTCAAATTTAAACATTCCGACAACTAGAAAATGAGTCGTTCGATCGATGATATGAGCGTTTTAATGAGTTAGTCACTTTGTGCCCTTATTATGGACTTGATAAAATGCAAATCATTTCCTTCTTCCATAATGGGCAGAATATAAATTCCAAACAACTCGTTGAGACTATGTGTGAAGGTCCCTTTGTCGACTTAGACGCCAACGATGCCGAGCTCCACCTGAGGAATGTTGCCGAGACTACCCAATCCTAGGATACATCTGACCCTAATGCTCACAATCGAAATCGTCAAGCGACCACCACTCTATCGACGTTCGGCTTATTTCACGTGGAAAAGAATGTTATGACGGACAACCGACTCGATTTACTTGAGAAAGGAATATGAGAAATACTTGAGGTATGGGGAAGAGGACCAACTGGATCCATCCCAAACCCCGTCGAGAAGGTGTGTAAAATTTTTTAGGCGGGTCATTCAATAGAGGAATGCCCAACAATACCCGCCTACAAAGTGATGCTTCAAGAGCAAGTAAGTGGTATAGGAGGATTCAAGGGTAATTTCGATGCACCGCACGGGAATTCTTATAACCCTTTATGGAAAAACCATCTTAGTTTTAGCTATGGGCAACAACATGCTGCGATGAATCCTATTTCACATATTGCCCCTCCTCCACCATCGCACTTTCAATAAGCTCCATGTATGCAAGGACATGTGCAAGCACCACCACCTCAAGGGGCATATATTACTCCACCGCGGAGAAATCTCGAGGATAAGATGAACCAATTTATCAATAACCAGAATGCAACCAATGCTAGATATGATCGCATGATCAGCGACATAAATGCAAATATTTCAAAAATGCAATCATCGTTGAGTATCCAAGAGAAGGGAAAATTTCCTTCCTAGGGCCAACGACCGCCCCAAGGTCAAACTAGTGTTAGATCCACCTTGACAGAACATCAGGAGCAATGTTAAGCTGTGACCACTCTTCATAGTGGGAGAGTCATTGATTTATCACCTCCCCCACATGATGCAACGAAAGATAAGGAGATTTCGCCGGGCATGAAAGAGGCCGAAGATGTCCCCTAGAAAGAGAGTGATAAAGAAGACACTAGTGAGCCTTAGGTACTAGTGAAACCACCCACCGCGGCACTATATCCTCAAAGGCTGGTTCCTTCCCACAAAGGTAACCCCTTGATGAAGTGCTAGGCGTGCTAAAAAGAGTAAAGCTAAATTTATCGTTCCTCGATGCCAGTAAGAAAATTCCTGCTTATGCAAAAGTCATCAAAGACTTGTTAATAGTGAAGAGGAAGATGAAGGTAAAGGAAAATGTATTTCTAGCATAGAACATGAGCTCCATTCTACTTAATGATATCCCACTAAAATTCAAAGATCTCGGTGCACCCATCATTTCCTGCATCATTGGAGAAAATAAAATTGAAAAAGCCTTACTTGACTTGGGAGAAAGTGTCAATATCCTCCCTTACGCCATTTACAGGCAACTCGATTTGGGCGACCTCAAGCCCACAAAGATCACTCTTCTATTAGCAGATCAAATCGTGAAGATCCTAAGAGGTATAGTTGAGGACGTGATCGTTCAAGTTGACACTTTCTACTTTCCGATAGATTTTGTCATTTGGGACACGCAACCCTCCTTCGCCTCGAGCAATCAGGTCCCTATCATTCTTGGGCACCCATTCTTAGCTACGGCTAACGCAATTATCAATACTCGAAATGGGCAGATGCAACTCACCTTTGGGAACATGACCTTAGAGACTAACATCTTCCATATATCCCCACATACTGGGGAAGAAGATGATCTTCACGCAGTGAGCCTAATCGATGAGATCAGAGAGGACTACATCAGGAGCTGAGAGAGTTACTTAATGAGAGAGCGTCGGACGAGGATGCGAGAGATGTAAGTTGGGTTTCTCGATTCGAGGAGTTACCGCCAAGGGAGGCATGCATGGTTCCCTCCAGCGATAAATTTTTTACCCTCGAGTTGAAGAAACTACCCTCCCATATTAAATATTCATACCTAGGAGCGGACGAGACATTTCCTATTGTTATCTCATCTAGCCTAGACGAAGAGCAGGAGTGTAAACTGTTAAAAATTCTGAGGAAACACCAAGGTACTTTCGATTCGTGTATTGCTAATTTGAAGGGGATAAGTCCTTTGATTTACACCCACAAGATCCACCTTGAGGATCAAGCCCTCGAGAGAAATGCAAAGAAGGCTAAACCCCAATATGAAATAAGTATTGAGGACCGAAATCATTAAATTATTGGATGTCGGGATTATCTACCCAATCTCGGATAGCAAGTGGGTGAGCCTTATTCAAGTTATCTCGAAGAAGTCGTACATGACAGTGATTGAAAATGCTAAGGGAGAGCTAGTTCCCCAATGTACCACCACCAGGTGGCGCATTTGCATTGATTACCAGAAACTCAATGCGGGAACTAGAAAAGACCATTTTCCCTTGCCATTTATTGATCAGATGCTTGAGAGAGTAGCGAGACACCCTTACTATTGCTTTCTTGATGGTTATTCCGGATATAACCAAATTGACTACTTGACCAGGAGAAAACGACCTTCACTTTCCCCTTTGGTACGTTTGCCTACAAACATATGCCATTTGGCTTGTGTAATTCACTCACAACCTTTCAAAGGTGCTTGTTGAGCCTATTTAGCGACATGGTTGAGAGAGAACTTGAATTGTTCATGGACGATTTTAGCATTTTTGGCACCTCATTCGATCTTTGTCTGGAAAAGCTGGAAAAAGTACTTACTCGGTGTATGGAGAAGAACTTAGTCCTAAATTGGGAGAAATACCATTTTATGGTCACTGAGGGAATAGTTCTTGGTCACATATTTTTATCCAAGGGGATTGTAGTTGATAGAGCTAAGATAGATGTCATAGCCGATCTACCCCCACTAAAATCACTCAAAGATGTGCACTCCTTCTTGGACCACGTGGGGTTTTATCGACGGTTCATTAAGGACTTTAGCACCATTATTATACCCTTAAGCAACCTTCTTATGAAGGACACCGCATTTGAGTGGATAGAAGCATGCCATATCACTTTTAAAAAATTAAAAATCATGCTTGTGTCCGCTCCCATCATGTAAGTTCCGGATTGGTCCTTACCATTCGAGCTTATGTGTGATGCTAGAGATTATGTGATAGGGGCTATTTTGGCCCAAAAAAAGACAATAAGGCTCATGTCATCTACTGCGCTAGCCGGACTCTTATCGGACCACAACTCAATTACTCCACTACAAAGAAGGAGTTTCTAGCGATAGTTTTTGCTCTTGACAAATTTTGGTCCTATCTTATCAGTTCTCCCATCACTTGCTTCACCGACCACGCGGCATTGAAATACCTACTTGCGAAGAAAGATGCAAAGTCATGCCTCATAAGGTGGATCCTACTCTTATAAGAGTTTAATCTCTCCATTAAAGATAAAAAAGGAGTAGAAAACCTCGTTGCCAAACACTTATCATGGCTTTCATCCGACGTACCTAATGATCCTAAACCCATAGACAAATATTTCTCGGATGAGCAACTTTTTACCACCTCTTATTTGCCCTGGTTTGCGAATATAGTGAACTACCTTATCACGGGAGACGTCCCTCCAGATTGGACACCGCAAGATAAGAAGAGGTTCATCACTTGGTCGCACATATTTTTCTATGACGATCCTTTTCATTTTTAATATTACGCCGACCAAATCATCCGACGATGTGTACCAGATGATGAGATCCCTAAAGTCATTCAATTCTGTCATTCGAAAGCTTGAGGAGGCCACGTTTCGACAAAAAAGACGGCCGCTAAGATTCTTCAATGTGGCCTTTATTGGCCCATAATTTTTCGAGATGTGAACAATTATTACAAATCTTGCGATAGGTGTCAAAGGATGGGAGTGATCACCTGACGAGACATGATTCCATTAACCCCGATAGTCATTATTGAGATCTCTGACTGCTAGGGTATTGACTTCATGGGCCTTTTCCCCCCATCTTTTGGTTTCCTATACATCCTTGTCACAGTAGATTACGTTTCTAAATGGGTGGAAGCTATAGCTACCAATACAAATGATAGAAAAGTGGTTATTAGGTTCCAACAGGAACATATACTTTCCCACTTCGATGCTTCGAAAGCAATAATTAGTTATAATGGCATGCACTTTTGCAACAGGCCATTCGCGAAGCTCATGAGAAAGTATGGCATTGTTCATAAGGTTGGAATGAACTACCACCAACAAACGAATGGACAGACCGAATTAGCGAATCGAATAATCGAGAACATTCTCGAGAAGACCGTCAATCCCACTCGAAAAGATTGGTCACTTCAATTGAACGATTCACTATGGGCCTATTGTACCGCATATAAAAATCCACATGGGATGTCCCCTTTCCTCTTTGTATATGGAAAACCTTGCCATCTTCCCGTTGAATTAGAGCACAAGGTGTATTGGGAAATTAAGAAGTTGAATTATGACATGGATAAAGCCAGTGAAGCTCGCAAGCTTCAACTAAACGAGTTAGAAGAGATACGCAATGATGCGTATGAGAATGCAAAAATTTCTAAAGAAATGATGAAACTCGCCCACGATAACATTATTCGACGCAAAGAGTTTCTTCCCGGATAAAAATTGCTTCTCTATAACTCTCGACTTCATCTATTTCCAAGAAAATTACGGTCCCAATGGTCTGGCCCGTTCATTGTGAAGAATGTATTCCCTCACGGAGCTGTGGAATTAGACGATTTAAAAAGAGGAAATACATTCAAGTTTAATGGAAAACGCCTAAAGCTATATCAAGAGGCATGTGTGGAAGAAGTCGACATCGTTTGGTTGTCGAACCCCGTTTACGGGGTCGAATGAGCTTGAAAGAGAGGTCGTCGCACCCCCGATGAGTATGGGGTGATTTCTTCTATATAGTAGTTGTGCTTCGGTAGATTAGAATGAGTTTGTATCTAGGTTACATGAGGTTAGGGTTAAGATCACACATTCTAACACGCACTTTGCGATGGCGTCGAGAAATTCGAATGAGTGAATAAGTGAGAAAGTGTCCAGAAAGTCGAGGGGTTGGGATTCTAGTGCAGCAGTCTGAGAGAGGAGGGTTCTGCTAAAGATGGAACCGAACCGAATCCCCAAATCGGATCGGTTAAATTTTGAAAAATCGTAAAAAAAATCCCCAGAACTGAACCGAATCGCCTCTAAATCGGATCAGTTCGGTTTCTGCAATTTTGGTTCTTCCTGAGGTGCCTATTACTTCCCCCTATCCTCTCCCTTCCCTCCATTCTTCCCCCTTTCCCCCAAAAAATATTCTTCCTCCTTTCCTTCCAAAAATCCATCCACCCAACCCTCCCCACCACCTATAAAACTCACCCCAACCCTACCCTTCCACTCATATCTCCACTCTCCTTTCCCTCTCTACAACCCTAGTCGTTCATCTCCTAAATTCCCAGCTTTCCTCATGGCAAATCCCGCCCTACCCGCAAAATATATGTCCACCGATATTCTGCCAAACGACAATGGAGAATACCGCTCCCACATGGAGCGTGTATGGTGCGAAAGATTCTTTAGCCTCTCCCGCCAACTACACATTGAGCGATTCATCAATTAGGTCGAGTTTCCCCGCTCCGTCACAATCCTTTTAGCCGGAGGAGGTGGACGCAATACCTCTAAGAACCCCACAATGTCGTTTGGGTGGATGAGGTCCGATTCTTCTATGGCTCCCTCGTCCGCACGGGTGAGTTCGAGTGCCAAGCCTTTGTTGACGGCCGCCCTATCCCATCTCCTTAGCCATCCTCACCCACAAACTTGCTGACAAGGGCGTACCCCACCCTAAAATCTATGATTACCCAACAAATTCCCCCACCATTCCCAAACAGCAATGCATCGACCGACTCGCGCCAAATGATATTTGGGACCGGGGTACCTTCCCCGTGGGCCACCTAAACGATAAGGCGCGCATCACCTTCCATATAGTATGCGTCAACTTGCTTCAAACCTCAAACGACTCGACGATGCACCCTCACTAAGCGACGCTCGTGTACCACCTTTTCCACCCAAATTTCACCCTAAATATGGCCCGCATGCTTTAAGTTGATATCCTTTGCGTGGCTAGGGAGCAAAAGGTGCAATAACCCTCCCTTATGTCCGCCTCATTACTTTCCTCCTTGTCGATGCTGGTATCCACCCACCTCAAGCTTTCCCACACCTCCCTGAGCCCATTGGGAAGGTATCCCGCACTCGGACTGCCCAGCAAAGGGCTACCATTCGATCAGCCCGGGAGGTGATTAATTTAGTGGCCAAGGAGGAAATCCCTATTGAAGAGCCCATGGATGAGGACGTCGAGATGGGCGGGGCTGAATAAGAAGAGTATAACGAGGACGATGATTTGGATTTCGAGCCCCTGGGTGCGGATTTTGATAGGCGCCTTGCAGTAGTGGAATCCCATTTTGGCGGGTTCATCACCCAATACAATCTAGACCAAGCGGCCTACAAAAGGTTTCAAGAGGCCTACCGACGGAACACAAGTATGATGCATCAGCTCCAAGCCCACCAATATGAGCTCAACTTCGATGGACCGCCCCCACCTTCTTCTGTGATCCCTATGGTCCCAGTGCACCCGAGCCCTCAAACCCACCGCCCCAATGAAACCCTTGTCTATTATTAGTTGTTTGTGTGTGTTGTGGTTGTTTACACAGTGTTGGTTGTGTGTTCTTCCTTACCCCTTGTAACCAAAATATTTTTTTATCTATAAAAATGCTGCATTTCTGGTTCATTTGTTTGTTTTATTTTCTCTCACTTTTAATTCGCTTTGAGCTAGATTTTAGTCCTTTTTGCATGAGGACATTGCAAAAGTCTAAGTTAGGGGTGGTCACAAGTGCGTATTTTTAAAACTTCATAAATTTTTAAAAATGCCCAGAAATTTCAAAAAAATCATAAAATCTTGAAAAATACAAAAATATTTTTTGTTCAAAATAAATAAAAATTGGAATTAAAATTTTTCAAAAATATCATTAAAAGTCGTTTTAAAGTCTCAAGTTGTAAAATTCAAAATGCACAAAGCCAAAATTGACAAAAGATGGAAATAAGCGAGCGTAGGTGACTTAACGAATAAGTGTGGAGATTAACAACCCCAGTGAGATTCGAGCCTTTCATCTTTGTGAAATTTATAAATCAATCCGAGTTAATTGTTAACTCAAAAGTTCTTTTCAGCGTCTAATAAGTCGTCGAGGATCTCAATCCTTTCACTTTGATCGGTTATGGAAAATGTGTGTGATATTGCCTTGAAAAACATGTCAAAATAGATCTCTAAACTTAATTCATCTTGAAATGCATAAGGTAACGCAATTAGTATTTTAGACAATGAAGTAGGCCCTCGTTTGTCACCCAAAAATATTGGCCAGAAAAAATAGCGAAAAATTATCCCTTTTGTAACCGAAATTGAGCCGAATGATTTTTTCCCTTTCATTTGACAACCCGAAAAACCCCAACTGGCCCAGAATTGTGAAAAGGGATAGTCCTAGAAATTAAGTCCGGAAAGTGCAGAAAAAGGGGCAAGAAAAAAAACAGCTATGCTCAACAAAAATAGCAGGAAAAGAAAAGCGTGAAAAATAGAAAAAAAAAAGGGAAAAAAATGAGCAAAAGCCCGAAAATGCAGTAATAGACATCATAAGAAAACTTTCTAATCCCAGATTTCCCGTACCACTCTTATTTTACCCAATACACCGTTAGCCCGAAAAAGTCCTAACCGAGCCCAAAGTTGTGAAATTGGTTACTGCGTGGAGAGCTAAAACACCAAAATATAATAAAAGAGATAAAAAACGTGAATTAGAGGCAATATAGCCGTTTTCTCATATCCGTAATCCAATGATGAGATTCGGTTACAATAAATTTTTATCTTTCTACTTGTGTGTGTGAACTTTGTTCCACTACATTTACTCATATAAATCACGCATACCGAGAGAATAGACACATTTCGAGTGATTCGTTGGTGAGAGCACTCCGTGAGATTTTGAAATCAAAACAAATTTTTGGATAAGTAATGTAATGGTCAATCGGTGGAAATTCACGGTTAAATTTTCGATTTCACACACGCGAACTATGATTTGAGACTCTTGAACATGAATTGATGATGACTATTTTTAGAAAAAGTTTGAATTATACAATTTTTTCATATTTTGAGTTTTTTTAGTCAAATTTTGTGTGTACATTCTTTGTAAATCCTCACGAGACACAACTCGTCCTGCTAGGGTAACTTACGGGTTTAAAGGCTTATTGCATACGCTAAATGCAATCGCTCGCCCGCGAAAGAGGTACTCTATCCCATTTTCGAGTTAGACCATGTTTTGATTCTTTTACAATGCTCGGGACGATCAAAGTTCTAAGTTAGGGGGTTTGATTAGGCATAAATTCTTCCCATTTATCCCCTTAATTTAGAGGCTTTTATCGCTTCGCAAACTGTAATTCAAGTGGATTTATATCATATCATTACTATTGACAAGTTTCTAATGAGTACGCCGAGTTTATGTGTTCTTCATCTATTTCGCAGGTGTTCAGTGTTTTAATCTGAGTTCCGTACCAAAAGCTTCAAAAAAGTACAAGAAGGAAAGGTTTATGTAAAAGCTGACAAGATGTAACTGAACCCAAGTGGAAAGAAAAAGAACCGATTCCATATTGGAAAGTTCCTGTAAAAACTGTCAAGACAAAACCGAACCGAAGGAAGGAAATAATGAACCAATCCTACACCAGGAAAACTTCCTCTGAAGAGTTAACAACATGGAACCGAACCGAAGGGAGGAAATAAAGAACCCAACCGGTGCTCAAAGAATTCTCTGTAAAGGCTGTCAAAAATAGAACCGAACCAAACCCCTTAATAGGATCGGTTTTGTTATCGATTATTCGAACTTATCCATTTGTAAAAATTAGAATCCTACTTGGTTCAAACTCTTATATTTCGTAGATTATAAATTGTAAAACTCCTCCAAACATAAAAGGAGGCTTCTACTTCGTGAAGGAATCAATTTGTAATTAGTTTTTGAGGAGAATAACATATAAACACTAGTTTTGATTCCAGCTGCAATTCAAGTAAATTTCTTCCAATTCCTTCTTTGATTATTGCAGTAATTCTTTTATTAGTAAGTATTTTTTATTCTCTTCATCTTCATTCCATATAAAAAAATGTTTTCTTTCATTCCAAACATGTTGTCTTCAAGTTTTCATATATCCGACTAGATTCTTAAGGTCGGGATGCATGAACTCCACCTGATGTGATAGTTGTAGGTGTATAAAATTAATCCTCTAAATTTAATGATTTATTACGACCGTATTGCGTAGAAACGCGACAATTGTAGATCTTTGGATCTCGTTTGCTTCAGGGTAATCGGGATGCTTCAGAATGCAATTCGAGTGTCACTATAGCAATACCGATTTACTCATCCTCTAATTATGTATGGTGCGGGCTTGAACCTCATATATGTAATTCTTGGGATTACTAAATTCTGGGTCTACTTAATCACTTAAATTTTCGCTTAGTTTTATACCATCAATACATTAGGGTTGAGGGATTGTATTCTCGTCCTGTTTTTCTCATCATATAATTCAAGTTTTAGTTTAATCATCTGCAGTCTTTTAAGTAATTTAGAGTAATTGCATTTAGTTGGAGATATTTCATCATTTAAATCACTTTTTCCTTATTTTTAGAGTCAAAGTTAGGTTTCCTTCGTCTGTCCAACGTCGTTATAACTCGTTTGTCCTATTTCCCTGAGGATCGATACCCGACTTATCAGATTATTACTTGAGAGACAGGCTTGCAATTGAGCCTTAAGAGTACGCACTTCTGAGACACATTATTAGTCATATCATCTAAATTAGTATTTTCTAATATGATGTTTGCTTGTGTTAAAAGGGTGGTTTTCAACGAAAATACTAAGTTAAAATGAAAAGGGTAATTTCGATAAAGAGATGTCTTTCGTTCTAACCAACTGTAGATGTTTCAGGTATTTAATCGTGTGTGTTAAATATAGTGAGAAATGTCAAAATGAGAAAAAGGAAGTCTATAATAATATTAAGGTGAATTAATCTGGACAAATAAGGTTTTCGAAAGAAAACTGTTTCATGCATTAGGTATAGGTATATGTATATGTATATGTATATGTATATGTATATGTATATGTATATGTATATGTATATGTATATGTATATGTATATGTATATACATGGTAGTTGCATGTACACGTAGGTATAATGTGTTAGAGCCTTCTTTTTGCCGTTCAATTCTATACTGCATTTGAATATCTCCCACTGAGCATTTTACTCACTCCCTTGCTTGTTATGACAGGTTGGTAGCAGTTTCGTACTTTGAGAGCGTTATACAGGTAAATACCTTCTTTTATATTAGTAGCTCTATATGCTTGGGCTCAGGGGTACTCCCCATGGGTACCTTACATAGTTTAATTTGAAATTGAAATCGCATGCTAAACAAGTGAAACGTTAATTAAAATAAAATTAGATTAGCAACATTATATAGGTTGTTTCATTGCACGTCACTCCTAACGCTCAGTTCAGACCGGGTTGACTATGTATAAGCCATAAATCCGCAAGTGATATATACTCAAGTATAGAGTATTTAATTAAGCTTGACTATAAAAGTGATGTTGGGATTTTTCTTGGCTATTCCCTTAATAGTCATGCCTAATGCGTTTACAATTATGGAGCTCAAAAGGTGATAAAATCAATGAATGTTGTCATTGATTACGGTGACTGCTTTTCATTTACTAAAGAATATTTTGAAAACACACTCTTCGTATTTCCTGTAATTTAGTAGGAAATAAAGGTGAAACACAAGATTGTGTTAAGGTGCCATGAAATCCACCACCAAAAGTCTATGTTAAATTGAATTACCTATCTCCTTGGGTTATAAAGGACCATGATGTCTGTAGGATAATTGATACTCCTAATGTTGGATTTAAGACCCGATCTCAACTCCAAAAAGAAGTTAACAATTTTTATTACACTTATACCCTTGAACCCAAGAATTTGAAGGATGCCTGATTAGATTAATATTAGGTCCATGCCACGCAAGATGAATTAGACCAGTTTTCCCAACAAAAAGTTTAGAACCTAGTTCATTTTCCTATAAAGGTTCAAGTCACCTGATGGATCGTCAAGAACAAAAATGATGAAGAGGGTATTATATTATATAACAAGGCAAGGTTAGTGGAATAAGGATACACCAAGGGCAAGGTGTTGACATTAATGAGTTTTTTTTCTCGATTGCTAGATTATATCCATTTACCTAATCTTAGCCATATCATGTGTATGAGATTACAAGCTTCAACAAATGGATGTGAATAGAGATTTTGTAAATGGCGCTCTCCAAGAGGAATTTATGTGTCACAACCAAAAGGTTTTAAGGGCCCAAAGTTCCTAACACCTATTTTTCGCCTCAAATACTTCATATGACCTTAGACAAGCACCAGATCTTGGTATGGGATACTTACCTAACCTCTTGTTGCTAAAGGTTTTGAAAGAGGTAGTGTTTACAAGACTTTATTTTCCAAGTCTTAAGGGAAAGACATAGTGGTTGCCAAATTCTATGTAGACGATATTTGAGAATGCAGGATCATATGGATGGTCCATATATTAGGTTACGCACATTAAGATTCAATTTTTAACCAAATTTTATCTTGTTAAGAATTAGTTGTGCATACAAGACAATGTCCAACATAGAAATGCCCCAAATCAAACCAAACCAGGCAAAAGAAAAGGTTGAGGAAAAATCCCTTTTGGGACAAACCCTAGATTTCAGCACTGTTAAGAATATGATAGACTCGATGACTTGTAGAATACTTAGAGTTGCACTAATATAATGCACAGGTCTTCAAATCTTCAATATAGATACGACATAATAAATCACCAATCACTAGTAGTTATTCCCTCGGTATCACTCAACAAGGGTTTGATGCAGTATTTAGGAACTAGGGTTTGAAAATCCACAAATCATTCTAGGGGATGAGTGATTTAAAAAAACAAATCTTGTTTTAAAGAAATAAAATAATGAACACTTTTGGAACATGTATAGGAATTTCATTTTTTTCAGAAGTCTTGAGAAAAACTATTCAAATTAGGCTTTTCTACAAACACGAATTTCAAGGTGACAGTCTCGTTTGAACGAAAATAAAATCTCGTTCGAACAAAAACTATAGTTTCATTCTAATGATGTGAAGTCTTATTCGAACAAGATGCCTATTTCGTTCGATCGCTCTTCCAAGGAACTTCCAATTAGGGTTGTTCTGTCAAAAAGAGACCATGGCATTATATGTTCATTAGAAGTTGGTTCGAATGAGTAAAGCACTTTGTTCCAATGAGATTTTAACTCTAGAAAAGGATCTCGTTCTAACGAGACTGGAATATCGTTCCAATGAACTTAAAAATAAAAAAATAAAAATATTTTCAAAACTTGATTTAAAAAGTTCCTCGAGTTAAAAAAATAAACATTCCAGAGTAATTTGTCTTCGTAAAATTAAAACCACAAGTTCATAGACCTCCATAAAATGTATGTGATGAATCCAACATCTTGAATCTCGAATATGAAGCTCGATCACTAGCACAACTCCATATTACCGTGGAAGTATAAATGGATGTAATCTTCGGTTTGTAATAATAGTTTGCAATGGGACGTGTCAAAATAACTAATCTATGAGCAATTATAAAGTCTTTCACTTACAAATATCCCCCTTTGGCTATTCTGGTACAAAAAATGAAAACCAAAATTAAATTACAACAAAATCCCTAAGACATTGTTCTAATGTACTCCTAAACTCAGAAACAGAAGGGCATTCTAGACTTTATCTTTAACTAAAATTCTTCATCTTACGCAGTCCATAAGATCATCATCAAATCGAAAGAGACCTACACACATGAACAGAGGAATACTGTGATGCGTACGAATTTAAAGAAAAAATAAGCCCCCCTCAATTTGTTCTCCCCCTTTTTGTCTATAATAGATAAAGGGTTAGAAATTAATAATGATAATTAAGCATCACCCAAATCTATATGAAATAACATCACAAAGATAATCAATTAAGCAGATGCATTGAATTTCAAAGGAAGCATACCAACTTTTTTTTGAAAAATTTCATTTTTTTTCAAATATAAAAGTTATACGTGTAAAAGATATATATAGGTACAACAAAACATATCACCATGGAATAAAACTAATAAATCCAAATCGTGAAAGCACAATGTAATTATGTGAACATTTTCCATAGGCAAATCAACATAGGCATTTATAATAACATAAGCTCATGAAGTCAATGAGATACGCTTAAAGAAAGAACTCAATTTCAACCTTAGGTATAAAAATGTTGAACTTAAATGAAATTGACTCGACTTACGCAACATGTCATGAATTTAAATGCTTCCCAAATCAATAATGCCAAACTATTTAATGCTTTTTAAAAGAATCTGTTGTGCAAACCCATTGATCTTGTACTTTATAAAACCCTCAAAATCTCACATATATAAGAATTCACTCTCAAGTTTTTGAAGATACCATAATGATCATATGTAGCAAAGCATCAATGAAATAAACAATTGGCCTTGTCACTTCTGTGTTTTGTGTGCCATTAATCTTTTAGGCTCTTTTTGCAAATGGTGGTCATTAACGCAAAGAGAAAAATTCTCTTTCGTAGCCCCTTTCCATTGCTTAAAATATAACAAATTTTCTAGAAAATGAAATTCGAGAAATGGTTCTTACAGGCACAATTTATCACTAATACATTTGGTTCGTTATTAAGTAAGATTGACATGAGAACTCAGTATTCGACACATGATAAGCAAGTACAATCTTTAAAAAGTTCGTGCTCTTGTATAATAAATGGGATAAGGAGTCTAGAATAAATAAAGTAATCATCAATGAATAACGACATGATATTGACTCATTATTAAGCACACCAGAGAAAAGAAGCCATGTCTCAAAACCAACACCATGAAAAGTTACATGAATGGATGGAATGTAGGGGTGATCCGAATATCTTAAATGCACATCCATATTTGGTGAAAAATGAAAATACAAAAATCTTTTTATCTTTTTCAAAAATCTTATCAAATTAGATATTTTTGGAATTTTTTAAACTTTTCTTAAAAATCAAAGTATTTTTGGATTTTTTAAGAAATATATCAAAAATCATAAACAAGTATAAACCATTCAATACAATCATAAACAAGTATAATCACTATACATTAGATAAAGTGCTCGAACTCAATCAACGGAACAAATACCCTAAGACTTACTAAGATTCTTGAATCTAAGTTCATCTAAAGGTTTCATGAATATATTGACTAATTGATAGCCGGTGCTCACAAAGCTCAAGGACACGACCTTCTCCTCAACGAGATCACGAATAAAATTCTCACATAACCTAATGTACTTCGTGCATGAATGTTGGACCCGATTACGAGATATATGAATTTCACTTGTATTATCACATGAAATAATCATTATGCCTTGGGAAATCCCATAACCTTCCAACATTTACTTCATCCATAAGAATTGCATGCAATAACTCCAAGCGGTAATATACTTGGCCTTCACCATGGAAAAAGATATGCAGTTTTACTTCTTGTTCAACCAAGAGACAAAAGCACTCCCAAAGTAAAAACATCCATATGAGGTGTTCCTACAATCATCAACATCCCAGCTCAATCAGCATCCAAATAGGCAGACAAACGATCATCGATATCAAAGAAAACCAAATAATATAGGAAAGATTTACACTCATGCATTTGATGATACGTTTGAGTGCAAGCAAGTGAGAATCTTTCAAATACTCTTGATATCGCACGCAAACTCCAATGCTAAGGCAATATCAGGATAACTTGTGGTATAGTATATTAGACTATCTATAACTCTCCTATAAAGGGTTTTCTCTAGGTCCTTGCCTAAAGTATCTTTGCTAAGCTCAGTAGATATACTCATAGGGGTGCGTGAGTGTTTAGCAAAGTCTAAACCAAACTTCTTTACTAGGTCCCTAGCATATTTGGATTAAGATATGAGTATCCCATCATCAAGTTGACACACTTGGAGACCTAAGAAGAATGCAAGCTCACCAACCCAACCCAACTCATCTCAAACTCTTTCTTTATCTTCTCTTCAAACATGTGAGAATGATGGGAACACGTAGATCCAAATACGATGACATCCACATAGACTTGAGTAACCAAGATAGCACAACTCTCTCCTCAAAAAGAGCATCTTATCCACTCCCCTCTCTTGAATCCTTAAACTAAGAGATAAAAAGTGAGCCTATCGTACCAAGCACGAAGTGCTTGATTCAACCCATACAAGGCCTTCTTAATATAAAAAGAGTGCCTCGAATGCTTTGGGTCTTCGAACCCCTTTGGTTGTTTCATGTAAACTTCCTCCTATAAAATGCCATTAAGAAAGGCAATCTTAAAATCGATTTGATATACCTTGAAGTGTAGATGACATGCTGTGGTGAGTAGTAAGCGGAAGGAATCTAGCCTAGCGATTGTCTCATCAGAGTCTACACCCTCAATATGTGTATAGCCTTGAGTCACCAACCTAGACTTATTGTGAACTATAGTACCATTCTCACCCATCTTATTCATGTCAATCCACTTAGTACCAATCACATTAGTCTCGCTAGGTTAGGGGACTAACTCCCATAAATCATTTTTGCAAAACTGAAGTAACTCATCTTGCATAACAGATATCCGATGATCATCCTTGAGTGCTTCTTTCACATTCATGCGCTCGACTAAAGAGGTGCAGTAAAGGTAGCTAACCACATTATCAAGTTAAGCGTAAGTTTTGACAACTAGTGTGGACTCACCAAGTATAGTAGAAGGGCCATGACTCTTTCGAACCCAAGAGGGTGGATCCTCTAAATTAAGTGTGGGGTTCATCAGGGTAGTAAGAGGAACGATGGGATGACCATTAGGGGGCGCATCATCCTCACACTTGGGGTCAGGGTAAACAAACTCGGTGGATATTCATCTCTAATTATGATATTTATTAACTCCATAAACTTAGATCTTGCAAGGTTAAACACCCGTTAAGCCCTACTCGATGATGAATAACCAATAAATCTCCCCTCATTTCTTTGGGAGTCAAACTTTCCCAATTTCTCTATATCTCTCAAGATCTAGCAAATATTCCTAAAGACATGGAAATACGATAGGTTAGGTTTCCTACCTATCCACAACTCATATGGCGTGTGTATTATGAGTGGGCGAAGATATACCTTATTCGTCATATGGCATATGGTATCAATTGGCTCTAATATTTTTAACCATAACAAGGCTATTAAAATACTAAAATTGTACATATCATAAACATATGTATGAATATATGCAAATTAAAATACTATTTGATTATTTTGGATGAGGTAAAGGTCCGGTTTGTAAAAAAAATCGTTAAAGGGCGATATCGTTTCACTAAATCATTGTTATTTTAAAAAAAAAAGTGCGCCTTATGGGTTTTACCAAGAATAAGGCGTAAAAAGCGTAAGGCGGGGCATTTCTCCAGAGCCTCAAGCCTAGGCGGAGCCAAGGCGGGTTTTTTAGAACAGTGGTTAATCCTGAGGCAGATAAGAAGAAGGTGTAGAACCGAGCATCTTTTTGTTTCCCTTTTTTAGTAATTGTACTTTTTCTTTTCTTTTTAAAGATGTATCTGTACTTCTTTTCTTTATTAATGAAAAGAGAAATGTTTTTGTTCCTCTGCTTGTGGTTTTCAATACTTTGCACCTTATTGATTGATGACTTTATTCTTCTTAATAGTTTATGGATTAATTGGAATACTTCTCATCTACTAACTCTGAGATACTCCAAAGGTGTAATGAGATTTTCAAAGATGGTCATTTATCTCTGACTGATGCCGACCTACTGTAGTTTCTCGGGGAAGGAGTATCCGAGCAAGCCAAAGAGGGGTGGCCAACAACGTTGCTTACTACTAAATGATTGAAGAGATGCAAGAGGAGCATAATAAAGCTAGAGCACTTTTTAATGAGGATTATGAGAAGAAATACCAGGCCCTTAGTGAAGGTTGGGGCTTTGAGCAAAAGTTGAATAAATTTGTTTCTCACTTTCGAAGATAAGAATTCCTGCTCAAATGTGAAGTAGATGAAGCAAGGGATATTGTTAAGCTTCTAGAGGAAGAGAATAACAACTTAAGAGATGAACTTGATGCCCTAAAGTCATCCACTTATGTTGTTACTACTACAGATGAGGGTCATTCTTTCTTGGAGACTGAAAATGCAAGGTTGAGTGAGGAGTTGGAGGCTCTGAAGAAATTAAAACCTGCTTCTTCATCTTTTCGAGCTAGAGTCAAACCTGGTCAAGGTACTACAGTGGAATTCCGATACTAACAGACCCTTACCAACCAATCTGCACAATTAAAGGCCAAAAATTAAACCATTATTGATATATCGCATAAGCTACAGACCTTGTCAGAGCAACTATCCACTCAATCTTCTTAGTTACAAGATAAGGATGGGTTGTTGAAGAAATTTCATTACCAAGTTAACAGATTGACCTTTTAATTCCATAAAAGACTAAGAGAAGTTTGGATGGAGGGGTACAATGAAGCTCTAGAGAATTTTGATAATAAGCTTCAATAGGCTAACAATGAGGCCTATAAATGGGGTTGGATGAACGTTTTAACAGTGATAAAGGTGGATCAAAATAGCTCATTGTGCGACTGGAATGATCTAGGATTACTTGAGTTTGACAATCCCCCTTTTAAATTATATGTCAATTGGATTCCAGTCCATCATATTACTCAATGCTTGATTTCAAAATACTTGGGAGATTACGAGCATCATGATGAATTAGAAATCGTCTGACCTCCTCACTTGATTGATCATCCTAGTAGCATCAATACCAGAATGCTTTAGGATTTTAATTTCATCAATTATCCTTATACTTTAGATGATCCTCCTGCTGGAACGAATCCTGTTTCAAAAGCTGAAGGGAAACCTCCTGTAGAATGAAGCTTTGTACTTTATTTTATTAACACAGTCTTGTAATTAATTTGATTGAATGAAATGGAAATTTGATTAAATTATCTTATGTTGAATGTTAATCCTTTCTTTATCATTAATTCTATTGATGCACTTTGATTAAGTTGAGTATTAATAATCAATTGGTGCAGATGGTATACTATCATACTTAGATTAAAATCTAAATTTAGATCTGGTTAGATAAATACATAGGTTCTACTAGCGTACTTAGATTAAAATCTAAATTTAGAGCTAGTTACCCATGTGTCTCCAAAGGTTTTACTAATTCACCCAAGTATTGTATTTTTGCATTAAATACTAGTGATGTGACTAGGCGTTTGTGGAATATGTGCTTACATTCCTCTTGAGGAATCTTTGCAATGTTCTTCCTGTACTTTTCCCAGTAGGATAAAGATCTTGTTTTATTCTTATGTTTGTGGACCAAGTTTATTGAGGATTTAACATCCTGTTGACTAGGACTTTTTGTATCAATGATCATGTTTGTGGCTACTCCGATTAACATTTAGGGCAATATTTACTGAGCTGAGCAATAATTTTATGAATCAAGTAATAATTCATAACTTTTTATCAAGTAGCTAGAGTGGTGCATAACACTAGTACTCCAAAAAAAATGAACAACAAAAATGGAGAGAACTGAAGATTTTAATAATACTGCAAGTTGATTTCAAACTGATTACAACATCATTGATACTATTTTCTGAGATGCTCTGCATGCCATGGGTTTTTGAATTCTTCGCCTTCTAAGGTTTCAATTCGATAGGTTCCAGGTCGAATCACTGTTGAAATACGATGGGGCCCATGCTAATTGGCTTCAAGCTTGTTATTTTTCTGCAGCACTTTCTTCAGCACATACTCTCCTTCCTTCAAGTTGGTCGATTTCATCCTTTTATTGTAAAAATGAATTGTTCTTTGTTGGTAGGCCGCAATGCGCAGGGCAGCATCTTCTCTTACTTCTTCCAGCATGTCTAGATCCAACCTTCTCATTAGGTTATTTACATGAGAGTTAAAATTCAAAACTCTATGGGATGGAAAGCCTAGCTCGGCAGGAATGACAACTTCAGTCCTAAATGCTAATAAATATGGGGATTATCCAGTTGCTCGCGGTGTTATTCGATATGCCCACAAGACAGAATGTAGCTCGTTTATCCAATTTACCTTGGCATCATCAAGCCTTTTCTTTAACCCGTTAAGTAAGGTTATGTTCATAACTTCAGCTTGTCCATTACTCTGAGGATGTCCTGGAGCTGAATGTAATTTTTTAACATTGGACTGAGCACAGTAATTTATGAATTCATCATTGTCAAACTGTGTCCCGTGGTCAGTAATGAAAGCATAGGGCAACCCATACCTATAAATGATGTTTTCACATATGAACTGATAGACCTTTTCATAAGACATGTCTATCAGAGGCTCTGCCTCAACCCATTTTGTAAAATAATCCTCGACGACAACCAAGTATTTAAATATTCCTCAGGTGGTTAGCAGTGGTTCGACCAAGTCTATACCCTACATGGCAAATGGCCATGGTGAAGTGATTGGAGTGAGAGCATCCTATGTAATTTTTTGAATGGTAGAGAATCTTTGACATTTATCACACTTCTTGGCAAAAGTTACACAATCTGCTCGCATTGTTGGCTAGTAATACCATTGAGTAATGATTCTTTGCAAAAGTGTTCTTCCTGCTATGTGAGCTCCACGTGATCCTTTATGCACCTCCTGAATTAGATCTTGGACCTCTGATGGATGTACACAGCATTGCAAATTGACTATTAGTCCTCTCCTATACAAAACACCTTTATCTAATACATACCGAGTTACTTTGTATTTTAACTTCTTACTTCCACCATATCTTTTGGTAGTGTTCCTTCTTCAATGTATGCTCTGATGAGGTCTATCCATGATGGACCCATATCTATGGTAATAAAATTGATCAGCAAACCTTCATCTATGCTCCTATTGGCCAAAATCTCAATAGGGATAGTTCGTCGGAGTTCAATTCTGGTAGCAGAGGCTAGCAAAGCAAGGGCATCAGCTCGGACATTTTCCAACCTTAGGATTCTGTTCATCTGAACAGCTGGTAATTTTACAATGACTTCCATTGCCTTGGATAAATACGTAGTTGTTAATTCTCCGTTAGCTCCATATAAACCCAGTGTTTGGTTTACTACCAGCTGAGAGTCATTGTGTGCCACAACTTGCTCGGCATTCAATGATTGGGCTAAACTTAGGCCCACAATAAGAGCTTCGTACTATGATTCATTGTTTGAAGCCTAAAATTGAAAACGTAGTACATACTCAATATCAATACCATCAGGAGTGTTAAGTATTATACCTACTCCATTGCCGATTGAACAAGATGATCCATCAACATATAAGTTCCATACTGGGATGTCGCTGTCAAATGCTTGGTCTGTCAAACTCCTATAGTGGAATATTTTTCCCTTTTCTTCTTCATACTTCCTGGTCATCTCCAGTGTTCGGGAAGAGGAATCTGGTAGGTCTGCAATTTCTTCTTTTGAAGAACGTTCTTCGGGAGCTTTCTTTTTAACATCACTTTCTCCTGATTCTTGTTCTACATGCTTACTTTGTTGTTCCAGGACCTCAAAATAAGTGAACTCTGCTATGAAATCGGCCACTACTTGGCCTTTTAAAGAAGACCTTGGCTAATATATGATATCATGCTCCCCCAATTCCATAAACCATACATTAATCTACCAGATTTCTCTAGTTTATGCAAAGCCTGCCTTAGAGGCATATTAGTGTACACTATGATTGTAAGGACTTGGAAATGGGGTTTCATGCTTCTGGATGCTTCAATCAATGCCAATGCCAATTTCTCCAAGCGAGGGTGTCTAATTTTTGTTCCTCGAGAATCCTTACTGGTATAGTAGACGAGTTTGTGAACTCCATTATCTTCTCGAATCAATGCAAAACTCACAGCCGACTCAAAGACGGCTAAATACAGGTACAATTTTTCACCTGTGATTGGTCGGGAGAGTAATGGAGGTGACCCCAAAACTTTTTCAACTCCTCAAAAGCTTTTTCACATTCTTCATTCTATTTAAAGATTTTTCTGAGCACCTTGAAGAACGTCAGGCACCTATCTGTACACTACACCAAAAACAGCAATTTGGCACACCCTGACATTAAAAATCTGGCACAGTTAAAAACTGTGCCAAATTCTGGCACGGTTTAATGGCAATCCATCACACTTTAAAACAGTGCCAAAATTTAGCATTGTTTTAAAGTGTGCCAAAATTGAGTACACTTGACTAAAATATAAAATACCCTAAAAATCATTTTACTAACTGTTGAGGTTCCCCCTCACATTCTCGCTCACCCCTCTTTTGACCTCCCTCTTTCTCTCAATTCTAAAAAACGACCATCTTCATCTTCATTTTTTGGGTACAGTTTTCTAAGGCAAGCTAAGTTTTAAGTGTTTTTCATTTTCTATTGTTGATTGAATCGTTGTGTTGTTGATTTAATCTTTGGATTTATTTTGTAGTTATCAGTTTGTATTTGAATCGTTGGGTTTCCACCGATGGATATTCTTAGGGTTTACTTTCTATAATATTTTTAGGGTTTATTTTCTATAACATTCTTAGGGCTTATTTGTTATATTAGTGGTGTATGTATACAAACCTTTAATTTGAATTTTGGTGTATGTATCACCTGTTTACACATGGTTTTGAAATATCAGGTATTAAATTCTCTTAATTTTCTTTAAATCTATGTTTATAGGGTCTTTTTGATTTTTTGGTATATGAAATTGTGGATTTTCTGTTTGGTTATGTCTATGGTTAAAAGATTCTTTGTTTGTTCAAATGTTTTTTCCCATCAAAAAACTCTGTAAGCGGCGATGCGCCCGGTTTGTAATACCAATCAATTTACTTTTCAAATTCACGTATTTAATTAGGTAACTCAGATTTAACAAAAAAAAAATTCAAATTAAAATCAACCCATGTGCGTGCAAGTGTAAATAAGAATAGGCAAGCAAGTGACAGAGTAATTCAGGAAAAAATCCCCTCAGGGAAAAACCTTTTATTTTCTAGAACTTTGACAAGGTTACATGACCATTGACTTCCATACAACTTCCCTCAAGCGTAATGCACGATGTCTGTGTCAAACCTTCAAAGCTTCAGCTATAACTCAGTAGTGGCTCACTCACAGCCGTACTAATTTGGACACACAACCCAGACACGCAGTCTTGATTCCTCATAGGATCTCCCTCCACAATAGCTCTCGGCTCTCTAGTTGTAGAATTATTCTCACAAAGGGTGAACTTTAGGCAAAGTATGGTTTGGGTTCCCCAAAATAACTCACACAAAAAACTCTCTGGGATTTGTGAAATGTGAAAACAAATTTAAACCCTCAAAATTGTGTTGGAGAAAAGGTAATCTCTCAAAAATGTATTATGATTAAAGCAAAATTTTCTCCACATGAAATACAGAACCCTAACACCTTATTTATCATTCGAAAGACATTCCATCTCGTTCGAACGAGATTTGACGTCGTTTGAACGACAGTCACTGATCCCCCTTAAATAACTTTAAAATAATAAAACCTTGGAATCCTTTAAAAACAAAATTGTTTACGGGATCAGGAGTGTTTATCCAAAACTGTTTATGATTAAAAATAGTTCAAAAATATTTCAAAATTAGTTTTTATTTCATAAAAATATCCCAACACTTTTTATACAAAATGTAAATGGAACTTGACCATATTTACCAAAGTCGTCCTTGTTGGGCATGATTGTTGAAGATGACTTGAAATTCGGATCGTCGATTGTAGATTTGCACTTTTCAATTCCTCAACAAACTTGTAGCGGTATATGATATACTGAATGTGACGAACTATGTCCTTACAAATATCCCCCTATGTCTATGTCGGTACACAATAAAAACTATCTGAATTATCAATAAAAAATTACCTTTACAAATCTACCCTCCCGAAAAATAAAATGGAAAGATAAAAATGAACAAGTCTACAAACTGTGCGTTAACAATCAACTTTTCAAATCTCCAAGATTTTCTCATCAGGGTGTACAATCGAAAGAATCTTCAATTGTACCTGCACACATGAGACAAAGTAAAAACCTCATGACTTGTCGAGTTTGAAATGATTAAGAACCATATATTAAATTAAAGCAATAATCAAATCTCCCCCATATAAAATATTCCCCATGATATCATAATTCGTTCTCCCCCTTTTTATTTCTCCGAAATAGTCAGGAAAAGAATAAATTAAGTCAGTGAAAAATGGGGTGAAAAGTGAAACAAATCAAACAAACTATTTTTGAATTTTTCAACTTTTTATAAAACAATAAAAAAAATCACACACCATGAATTTTTACTAAGATGACCAAATCATGGAAACGGAATGAATGAGTGTGAACAAATTCGATAGAAAAATCAACTCAATCATATCAAGGTATGATTATATATATAGGTTATAGGTTCATAGTATGCTCTCATTTATTTACAATAAACCTCTGTTTCACGAGGTATACTAAAAAATTCATAGTATTAGATCTGATATTAGATGTGATATTTGTCAAATGCCACAAAAGTATGATATGAAGTGTAGGTTTAAAAGGCAAAGAAACTTGAGACCCAATTTTACCATAATTCCTTCCTGATGTGGTCATGTTCCAACATGGCTGAAAAATGCGAAGTCCATTTTCTACGCTCATTGTTGGGGTTTAGGTTGTTAATGAGATGACCCGTTAGGCTTGATTATATAAATGTATTATATGAAACTCGTTACACACTATGAACCACTAAATGTTAAATATGAGGAATAGACAACATAAACAAGATACGAACCCGACGTGAGATGAACCTAGTATACTCATATGATCTCTACTCATTTTCATCCTGTTTAACCATGTACCTCTTGGTCTTCTTTACTTACATTTTCCAAAATTTAAAAACATGCCATGTAAGTATGAAACAAAATGTACAGCCCTGTGAGATAGCTCTTATGTACTGTAAGATGTCTGGTTGGCATTACAATAAATCCATTAAGTGTTTAAATTGCATATATAACATAGCCACACAGGACATGTGAGTATCCAACAAGGTCAATAGAGTTCTATTTATAAAAATGCACAGGCTAAATTTTATAGATCAGGACAATCTGTTAGGTAGACTAATATACTCTAACAGAGCAAGTCCAACATTGGGTATGATGTGCCTTGAGGTGTTGTATTCATCCACTGCCCCCTTCTAATTTCACATGAAATTTTCCATATCTAGTTTTGACGATTAAAATGTTATGCAAAATGAAGTGTGTTTATAACATAGCAAGTCCAAATGCGAGTACTTAAAGCATAATAAGTTTTTTAGCAAGCACACTATATACACACAAACACAAGGCACCTCACTGATTTAGGTACCCTTGTAAGGTTACATTTTATCATTGGATAGCCTTGCTAACCAAGCTCTATACATATCATGTTATAATGGGTAATGTTTATTGTAAGGGTATAGTATTAGCTTTCTTATTTTTTTTTCTCCAATCTTACCTTCTCAACTTGAAAACATGATAAGAATAAGTCCAATTGTAACCTCACAAACAAATGAAAGAAAGCCATCTTCTCTATTATCTCTCATCTACTAAACTCCTAAAAAAGCTCTGAGAGTTTACTTTGACATCATGTTTAAGGCTTATGAAAAGACTTCTTGGAACATCAGTGTTTACATTAATTTATTGGTACGACAAAGTGTGGTGGAGATTCGTAATCTTTCCTGAACACTTCAAAGTGGATTGAGGAGGTTCACACTGAATGGTGCAGTGATGTTATCATTGTCCTTGTTGGGAATAAAACTGATCTTGTGGATAAGAGGCAAGTCTCCACAGAGGAAGCAGAAGCCAAAGCCCGTGACCTTAATGTAATGTTTATTGAAACCAGTGCCAAGGCAGACTTCAATATAAAGTCACTCTTTCATAAGATCGCTGCATCCTTACCTAGAATGGAAACATTATCTTCGACACAACAGGAAGACATGGTTGATGTCAATCTCAGGTCTACCAATGCAGGTGCATCACAGTCACAAACACAATCAAGAGGATGTGCCTGCTGATAGTTATGAC
Organism: Sambucus nigra; assembly: GCA_949130495.1. NCBI lineage: Eukaryota > Viridiplantae > Streptophyta > Magnoliopsida > Dipsacales > Adoxaceae > Sambucus > Sambucus nigra. The sequence goes on along the minus strand of OX422223.1, from coordinate 258,854,640 downwards.
TGTGATCGAGGGATGCTTTTGTAAAATTCTTTTCTTTTAACTCCTTTTTTCGGATCTCAAAAAAATATAAAGGAAAATGCGAAGAAATGAAAAATAAACATGATAATCCCCCCCCCCCCCCCTCCTCGCTTTTTTCTCTAATATTTTTTATATCCAAACGTAGGGTTATATATAGAGTCTATTTGAGGATTAATGCTATAAAGGGGAGATTATTATATTAGGCAAACTAGTCCAGTTACGTGGTGTTGGTATTCCGTATGATTCTCTTGGACTACTAGTTGTTTTTTTCCAGTTGATTTAGGCCCAATAGTTATCACTATTCAGGCTTTTTTGAAAAACTTATGTTTTGCATACATTTGTCATTGTGTTGGTTAGTTACCACTATCCAAACGTACCAGATGCCTTGCGCCATTACTATTACCAGTTCCTTTCTTTCATTATAGAGGCTGCCGAGGTACTTCTCGAAACGTTCATGAGGTAAGCGAGATGTTCTTGTATTGTTGAATAGATTACATATGATCGTTAGGAAATCAGTACTCTTCAGGTTCCTAAATATGATGTTAATGACAAGTATCAGTGGGAACTCTCTCATTGTAGAATTTATACTAAGAAATATGGGTTTGAGGAAACTAGGACCCATTATTAATTTGATAATAGAATAATGGAAATTTTGATCAGGCGATGTGTTTAAGGATTTTGATCAGGTGATGGAATATATATTCCAAACATTTACACAATGATGTGTACTATACTTTAACTTTACAATCTTCTATTCCAAACATACATGAGTCAAGTCATAGTTTGTGAAAAAATGTTTCATCTATTTTTTCATTTTTTGTAGTTAGCACGGATTCAAAGGGTTTTAGAATTGTGATATTTATATTTAGTTCATTTAACTTTCATAGGATGCTTTCCATTGTACTAGGAGGATCAAATTTACCCACACACATATTAATTAGCTCTAAGTTGTCAATCTCAATGAAAAATCTTCTGAATTGGAAGGACTGCATCACATGGCAAGCTTCGAGCATTGTTGTAGCCTCACATGCCAGAGGAGATTCAGCCCATACTTTACGTTCAAATCCATGTTACAGTTGTCCCAAATGGTCGCGTACCACCCCTGTGCCTTTGAAAGGCCTGAACACAGTGCCTTTGAAAGGCCCCATCCACATTAATTTTAGGTCTTCATGTTAGAGGGGGAGACCATTGGTCAATGATATTACCCATAGCAGTCCTATTAGAAGACCTAGAGTTATCAGTGATTCCTTAAACTCACTCTTAGCATATAGGATGAATTGTTATATATAAATAAAGCAGTTATGGGTGTCAAAGAAGCATACATATCACTTATTCAGACAAATTTAACTTGGAAGAGCTCTCAATGTCAAATTTCTAGTAGTATAATGCTATCGAGTCGTTTTGACAACTTGGAAGAGCTCTCAATGTCAAATTTCTAGTAGTATGATGCTATCCAATCTAATTGTCATTTTTTGGCTGGGGTTGGGGTTGGGGTGTGTATTACCCCATTATTTATAGAATAATAATATAAGTATAATGTGTATTGGCCCATTATTTATAGAATAATTATTCATTTTGATAAGAATTCACATTTTTAATCTCATAAACTAAAAAGTATGCTTTAATGAATCCACCTATATCTGTTTTCCTGTGTCATAAGAGAAAGGCACGTCTAGAAATTTCATGTATCATCTTATTACATCAATGAATCCACCTATATACCCCTATTCATATAAACAACACTTGTGATCATATTGGCTGATTAAAATGGCAATATTCTTATCCAGAAGGAATAATGCTAGTTCTTATAATCTTTAAGATGGCTTATATAGGAGTAGATTATGTCGGACATCAAATTTTCCAATTTACGTTAACTTTTTCAGCCCGACATTAGTGTTTCTTGGTTAGTTTTAAGTACGATAAATAAAATTTGTGATAGGTAACATTGAAGTCAGGATGCCCTACCAATATTAAAAACTGTTGGATTACACCCTGCATGAAGCTTCCCAACCAACATTGAATACCCGTATACTTGAAATTTTATGCATCATACCTTATATCTATCGACATTTTCCATTTGAACTGGATAAACAATCATTAATCATTCTTTTTCATTATTGAAGTGACAAATGCATTTTTTCAGTTTTGAGTTCCTAGCTATTTATTCATATGATTATTAATAAGCATCTTGTTTCTTTTCAGTTGTGTAGAATCAATTGCTCTTACTTTATTTGTCAAGCACCATAAGAACCTAACTTATTATTTATCAGTATTGTTTTTGTAGTTGTCAAACTAAAATTTCTAGATAGACTATCAGTATTATTGTATTTTGATATTTTTTTCGCATCTTTAGATTAAATAGAGTCGTATGTAATGATCTATGGTTAGAATTCTAGTCATATATTTCTGTTGCTACACTTTATTGAACAGGTTTTAACCATGTAACTTTATTGAATTCAACAATGCAATTGTCTTCCAGTGCTAGTGCAGCACCTGGACCTGATGGTTTCAATGGCATATTTTTCAAACATTATTGGGATGTGGCAGGTAATGATGGTTTCAATGGCATATTTTTCCAACTAGTTTTCTTTACAAGATGATATAGAGGGTGATGAACTAATGAGCACCTCTGAAATGATGGACGTGATCAATTTGAACGGAGCCTCAAATGGTGGTAGCAGCAGTAGTGATGATGAGGTGGTGGTTGGAGAGGGTGAGTAGTAATGATGATGAGGTGGTAGCAGCAGTAGTGAAGATGGTTCAAGGATGGTAAGATACCCTCCTTTATGTGCACGTTAGTATTATATATGTGTTATCTTGCAACTCGTGTTGACTTGGGGCCAATGAATGTTTAATGTATAGTTTTTCATGTGACTGGTATGGATGGGAATAAATTAACAGACGAAAGCGTCATCAAGCACATTAAACAAGTTTATATCATGGCAATGATGCTCGGGATACGAACTGAGCAAAAGCAAGATGTTGTGGATGTAAGTTTTCAACTCTCTTAATTCATCAACATGTTTGATGATTATATATTATGTCGTGTATGACGCCAAATATCTTAGCTTTTCTAATTAAGTCAATTAAGCCAAATCCTATCTTTTTTCGAAAGTAGTTTAATGTAGTTATTTTCACAATGTATCTATTGTTGATGGGATTATTGGAATAATAATTCGCACATGTGTGTATAACGAAATGGTAGAACTTGTATGTTTTTGGTGATTTCTAGGTTTCTACTACTTGGTTAAAGAACTTATATATTCAAATTTCAGGTTGTCCACTGAAATGGTAGCATGCATTGCCAATGAAGCAATATCTATATTGGAGAAAATGCACTCAAACCCTTTAATTTTTATCCCAAACTTTAAAGCTTCATCCAGACTCTCTCTTCTCCCCGAACCCATCATTGTCCTGTGCCAAAGCTGGGTCGTTACTCAATTTTGACTTCGTTTCCTATCCAATCTCAGTCAGTCTCATCACCATTTCCTTTTTGTTATCTCTTAGATTTGTTATTGTTTTGTTTATGTTCATGTTTTTTGTTCGATTTCATTTTCAAGGTTAAATAGGACATGGGTTCTACAATGTTAATTTTTAAACATTTAATGTTCATTTTTCTATGTTTATATGTTATCATAACAGGAAGTAAAAGATGGAAGTTTTCTTTTCAAGCACTAAAAAGGATGTATTGTAAGTGGCCGCACTTAAGGTACTATTTGATGAATTTGTAAAGATCTTTAGTATTTATGTAGAACTAATTGAATGACTCAAGTAGTTTATGGTTGGGTTGAATATGCACATGTAAGTTGAACATTTGGTTAATGCGATGATAAAGAAAACAAACCAATTTCCAAAAATAATAACCAATGTGACTCGTAGGAACTCGATAATTTACAAATCACTAGACTTAGTCTTAAAAACATGCATTTAAATGGCGAAAACCCAAAACAATCACCAAACGACCACATAAGAGGACCTCGCACCTCGCACGGGACCAATGTAACTTGTAAGAATTTACCGCGTAAACACGGGTCTCCCTCTTTGAAAATATGACTATAATTTGAAAGCATCTAGATTAAGCTTAAAAACATGATGTTAAAAGGGTAAAAACCCAAACCAGACCCAAACGGCCCCGTAAGAGGCATGAAAACCTCTCACAGGAACAATATGACTTGTTGGAATTAACCGCGTAGTCACGGGCCTCCCGATTTGAGAATATGACGATAATTTGAAAATATCTAGATTAGGCTTAAAAACATGCCGTTAGAGGGTGAAAATCCAAACCAGCACCCAAATGGACCCGTTATAGGCACTAACACCTCGCACGGGACCAATGTAACTCGTAGGAATTGACTGCATAGTCGTGGGACTCCCAGTTTGAGAATATGATGATAATTTGAAAATATCTACATTAGACTTAAAAACAAGGCATTAAAAGGACGAAAACCCAAACCAGTCCCGAACGGTCTGGTAAGAGCCAACAACACCTCGCATGATACCAATGTAACTTGTAGCAACTGACCATGTAGTCACGGGTCTCTCTATTTGTGAATATGATGGTAATTTGAAAATATCTAGATTAGGTTTAAAAACATATCGTTAGAGGGTGAAAATCTAAATCATCCCTTAAACGGCCCCGTAAGAGGCACTAACACCTTGCATAGGATCAATGTAACTCGTAGGAACTGGTTGTATACACACGGGTCTCCCAGTTTGAGAATATGATGATAATTTGAAAATATCTAGATTAGGTTTAAAAACAAGTCGTTAGAAGGTAAATACCCAAACCAACCCCCAAACTGCCCCATAAGAGGCATGAACACCTCGTACGGGACCAATGTGACTTATAGGAACTGACCACGTAGTCATGGGTCTCCCGGTTTGAGAATATGGCAATAATTTGAAAATATTTAGATTGTTCTTAAAAATATGTCATTTGAGGGTGAAAACTCAGATCAGTCATCAAACGGTCCCGTAAGAAGCACTAACACCTCGTATGGGACTAATGTAACTTGTAGGAGTTGACCACGTAGTCACAAAGCTTTCGGTTTGAGAATATAATAATAATTATAACTCGTATATGCAATTTTTTAGCATGAATAAAAAAATATTAAATTGCACGGTTACTAATTTCATCTCTTTTTTGTATCCTATTGTTTTGCATGATAATATTTTATCGTTAACTTTTATCCACATGGAACACACGAAGAAGTCAATTCTTTACAACAAAGAAATTATTTATTTAATGTCGTTAATATTTAGGATTCTATTTTTTTTGTAATATACCCGTGCGGGCTTTTGTAGTTTTATTGTTAACTTTTATGGTCGTGCGGGCTTTTGTAATTTTATTATTATATTTTATGGTGCACGCTTTACATTACGCAGGTTTTATATTAACAGGTTTTAGAATGTTCAAAAAATAGAGAAAATTCTGCCCAATTATTTTTTGATGTGCGAACTATTGACTTGTAATATTTTGAAGTTTATACGTACATGCGTTTATCAATAACGTGCGAGATTCACAATTTGTGAATTTTCTTATTTTTTAATAATTTTTTTTTGTTTGATCCAAAAATTTGGCACAGTTCAAAATCGTGCCAAAAGTGTATCATATGTTGGCACGGTTTTGAACTGTGCCAAAAGTGTGCTAGAAATATCAAATTCTGGCACGGTTTAAAAGTGTGTCAGAAGTGTTTTTGTTTGGCCAAATCTGGCACACTTTTAAACCGTGCCAGAATAAATGGCCATTTCGGAACACCTGGTTCTGGAACAGTTCAAAGCCATTCCAGATTTGATCTGGTACAATTTTAAACCGTGCCAGATTGCTATTTTTGGTGTAATGGTAGCTCGGGACACGAATCTGTTCAAGGCTGCTACTCGTCTAGTCAGTCTTTGCACGTCCTTCTTGTAAATTAGAGATTACATTTCAATTAGTGCCTTGATCTTGTCTGAATTTGCTTCAATTCCATTTGATTTACTATGTACCCGAGGAACATTCCCCCTTGCACTCCAAAAATGCATTTGGTGGGATTCAACATCATCTGGTGCCCCTCAAGTTGATCAAAAGTCTGGCTGAGGTCGGTAATGTGATCGGACGTTGTTTTGCTCTTTGTAAGCATATCATCTACGTAGACTTCCATATTTCTGCCTATCTGCTCCTCAAACACCTTATTAACCAGCCTTTGATATGTAGCACCAGCATTTTTGAAACCAAAAGGCATAACCTTATAACAGTATGTTCCTTGATGAGTGATGAAAGACGTGCTTTCCCTGTCCTCGGGTTTCATTTTTATCTGGTTATAACCAGAATAAGCATCCATAAAGCTGAGTAGCTCATGTCCTGATGTTGCATCCACGAGTTTATCTATTTGGGGCAAAGAAAAATGATCCTTTGGACATGCTTTATTTAAATCTGTGATGTCTACACACATTCTCCACTTGTTATTTTTCTTTTTTACCATAACTACATTGGCCAACTAATCTGGGTATTTTACTTCATTAATAAAAGATACTTTCTGAAGCTTTTCGACTTCTTCATGTATAACTTGGTTCTTCTCGGGGCTGAACACTCTTCATCTTTGTTTGACTGGTTTAACTTCTTTGTTTACATTGAGCTCATGGTAAAGGATATTGGGATCTATCCCAGGCATATCTTCATGACTCCATGCAAACACATGCTTTCTCTGCTTAAGGAAGGTCATTAGTTCCTGTTTAAGAACAAGATCCAATGTTATCCGTATTTGAGTGATGCGCTCCGATTTATCATCATCTAACACAATGCCTTCAGTTGCTTCCATAATCTATCCCTTTACCAGCTCTGTTTCCTCTCTTAGATATAAGGTTTCAACCTCAGATTCTTGATCAAGCTCAGGAGTATCCACTTGGTAAGTAGTAGTTTTCTTCTTTATTTCTTCCAAATCTTCTTTCTCGGTATAAGAGTAGTAACACTCCCAAGATACTTTTTGATCACCTTTCATAATTCTAACCCCAAAATTAGTAGGCAATTTTAGGCACTAATGAACAGTGGATGGTACTACTTCGAACTTTTTTAGCCCTACTCTTCCCATGATTATATTGTAAGCTGAATGGACGTTTTTATCCATTACAAAGAAATGGATCTTCTCTGTTCGGCTAGCTTACCAGGTGCCTATCATCACCTCCATTTTAATGGTTCCAAAGGGAAGACTTTCTCACCTGCAAAGCCTATTAGTGGTTAATGATAAGGCTCTAATTGGATAAGTTTAAAATCCAAATTATTGAAATAAGGATAGAACATGATATCCGTCGAGTTGCCATTATCTACTAATACTCTAGAGACAATGATTTCTTCCTTTCTAAATTTGATTACTAATGGGTCATCGTGAGGATACAGTACTCTTGTAAGGTCATTTTTAGATAAACCAATTACTAGTTTATCTTTGTAGACCTTCCTTGGTCGATCTTCCTCTACAAGGCTGATCCTTTGTATGTACGATCAAGCTTGTGCCTTGTGGGGGTAAGATTTTTTCTCTGCTGATCTCCTACTCCTGCATATCCACTTGTAATTATTTGGCAATCAAAAGAACCAAAATTGATACAAAATACCTCACGTTCTGGTTGCTGATTTTTTTAAGGAGATCAGCATCATCATCCTGATCATCTTTATGAGTTCTTTTCTTCTCCTCTCTGGGCTTGCAAGGAGATTTTAATCTACGTTGAATTCCTTTATTGTTCTCCCGATCAACTTACTAATTCATCTTTCCCCTTTGGATGACAGTTTCAATCTCATTTTGAAGAGCTATGCAACGTTCCGTTGTGTGATTATGATCCCTGTGGAATTCACAGTGCTTAGTTTTATCTCTCTTGGTCGGGGAACTTCTCAACTTATTAGGCCAATGCACATCTATATTATGCTTGATTTCTTCCAAAACATAGCGAATTCCCATGGTTAATAGAGTATAGTCATTGTACTTCTTTTGAGTCTCTTTAAAACTCCTTTTTGTTTTGATTCCATGTGTTCTCTGGGGTCTTTATGATCTTTCTTATCATTTTTGCTATCAACTTTTTTGCCCGAGCTCTGCTTGGCTGCCATTACTTCCTTGGCATTCATGATCTTTGTTGCTTTAGCCATCAATTTACCATTATCTTTGAAGGATCCTTAGAAAGAGTGTAATATAGTTTTTCGGGGAGGAATCCACTCATGAGGGCAGTTATTGTTGTCTTCTCCTCATAATCTACGACTTTTAGTTTCTTGTTATTAAAACGAGTGATGTAATCTCTGGTTCTCTCTCTTTCTTTATGTCCTACACTAAGTAAGTGTGCCACCCTTTTCACTGGCTTTGATCCAAAGAAAAATGTATTAATGAATAGCTTGGCCAGTTGGTTGAAGCTAGAAATTTGTCCCTGAGGAAGACCATTGTACCAGATTTTGGCAGATCCAATAATGGTTTCGGAAAATGCTTTACACATCACTTCATCGGGGACGGCATAAATATCAACATCTTCCTGGTATTATTCTATATGGAGGACTGGAACAGTTTTTCCATCATATTTGGGTGTTACTATTGGAACCTTGAACTTTGCTGGAGTAGGGAAATCCACAATTACTTTCACAAACGGCGACCCTTTTACAAAACTTCTTTGTAGTGGGTTTCGTACCTTCGCTATTTCTCTTAATTTGTCTTCCAATATTTGTATGTAGCCTTTCCATGCATCATTGACAGCACCGAATCTATGCGTTGCAACTTTATTAGTTATTGATCTTTCTTCCTGAAGTCGTTGCTCAGTCCGACTAGCAGTTCGTCGAGCATTTGATCTAGATTGAGATGTGTTTTCCCTTTGATCAGATGGTCATTGGGTATTACTAGATCTTTCCCTAGGAACATTTTTATTCCCCTTGGGTCCTAAACTATCGAAGGGATAAGCACGACTTAATCTCTCTAAGGTACTTGGCCTCTCTGGAGAATAAGACTGCGTGTGGAAAGATTTTGATGTCCTGAGTAATGAAGTTGACCTTGGATGGTAGGAGACATCTCTTGTCGATATCGAGTGGCTATGCAGACCACCTCTTGGTGGGGGTGGGGGCATATTTCCTTGAAAGATAGAGCAGGTGCTCCATCTTGAAGAGTTTGTGCAAGTTTCCTGATAGTATCTTGCATAGCCTCTTGGCCTCTTGTAAGACTGGCCAGAATTCCAGTTAAATCATTTGCAGATGGAGGAGCAGAAGAGGTAGGCGAAATACCTTCATTCCTGATACTTGATTCAGGAATATCATCCATTTAGATATTTAGTTGAATGAGATCGATTAGAAAAAATTGTTCCCATAGATGGCTCCAATCTGTTGATGCAAAAAACTAGACTAGGCCAATTAGTTAATCACATATAAATAGAAATAAAAGAGACAAGAGAATTTTAAAGTGGTTCGGCTTAATGGAATAGCCTACATTCACTATTGTGTATTGCTTTGAGACTGTTCAATTGTCTCTCTTTTAGTGTCCCTTGGATATAGGGTTTACAATATATTTATAGCCCCAGGGGGTGTACAAGAGCTCGAATATCAAAGGATGGAATGTATTTATATCATAGACATTTACATTTGTATAATCATTAATGTATACAACTGTTGGTGTTATCTTGTCATCGTTGGTCGGCTTCCCAAGTATTGGTCGGTATCCTTGGTATTGGTTGGTATTTTATCCTTGATGACTAGGATTAATTTTCCACTATACAACACAAGCCAGTATCTGAATGGTCCATGTAGATGGACAATTTTTGGCATCAACACCTACCATGTTTTAGAAGGTGCCAAGTATCATAGTACCATAATCCTACCATGTCAGAGGCTTCTTCAGTGATGAGTTTGATGTGGTAACAGTACATGGGTGCAGCTTGTTTCTGGACTAGGAAAGGGGCCATTCCCATCAATCTAAACTTCCCTTATTCTAACAACGTAATAGAACACGAGGCGTGTGCCATCAATCTAGACTTCCCCTATAGATTTTCTACATCATTCCCAATGCCATATCATTTCTTATTGGAAGCTCCATCGAAGAACATCTGCCATTTGAGAACCTCTTGAAAGGTGCAGAGTATGTCTTTGTCTAGAAATTCGTAGACCCAGACTTCATTTTCTTCTATAGGATAATCGGCAATGTAGTCGTATATGGACATCCTCTTCATGGCATTCTATGTAACGTACAAAATGTCGAACTCGTCTAGAAACATCAATCAGTGGTCCATTCGGATTGACAGAGCAGGTTTATTTAGCATGTATTTTATGGGATTCATATGGGATACTAGTCTAATGGGAAATGCGAGCATGTAATGTTGTAGTTTTTGCGTGGCTCAGACCAGGGCGACACACACTATCTCCAAGGTAGTGTAATTAACTTTGTACTCAACTAGCTTTCGACTAGTGTAGTAGGTATCCCTTTCCTTACCAGATTCCTCAATGTATTGGGCTAGCAAAGCCCCTGTTGTGGCATCGGTGACAGTCAAGTATAGGAGGAGGGGGAGACTTGGTTACGGAGGCATGAGCACCAGAGGTCAGGTGAGATATCGCTTGATCTGCACAAAGTCTTTTTGGCACATCTTGTTCCAAACTTTGGTTGAGTCTTTTCGAAGAAGTTTGAAAATGGATTCGCATATCGATGTCAGCTGGATGATGAACCGACTGATGTATTATAACTTACCCAGGAATCCTCATACTTACTTCTCCATTCAGGGTGGTGGCATCTTGAGTGTGGATTTCAATTTCGCAGGGTCTACTTTAATTTCTTTCTCACTGACCGTGAATCTAAGGAGCTTCCCTCAAGTGACGTCGAAGACACACTATTATGGGCTAAGTTGCATATAGTATTATCGCATTCGTTCGAAGAATTTCCTTTGGGTGAGGACGTGAACTTCTCGAGTCTTGGACTTAATGATCATGTCATCAACATAAACCTCGACTTCTTTGTGAATAAGGTCAAGCAAGATGGTTGTGGAGAACCTTTGGTAGGTAACCCTGACATTCTTGAATCCAAATAGCATAACAGTATAGCAGAATGTTCCCTATGGGGTGATGAAGGCAGTTTTCTCTTAATGGTCAGGTTGCATCTTAATCTAGTTGTAGCCAGAAAATCTATCAACAATGACTTGGGGGCATGGCTGATCGCATTGTCCACGATCATATCAATATTGGACACAGGGTAATCAACCTTCGGGATGCTTTGTTCTGATCCTATTAGTCGACGGACATGTGGAGTATCCCTCCCAATTTCGGCATGGGGATGATATTTTCAAGCCATATAAGGGATTAAAATATACAAATGAAACCCACGTTCAGCTGTTTCACTACTTCTTCTTTGACCTTGAGGGACCATTCAGTTCAAAGCTTCCTCAGTTTTTGCTTGACGGGTTTGCTTTCTAGGAATGTGGGGATCTCGTGTTGAGTTATCTATTGGTCAATATCGATCATGTCATCATAGGACCATGCGAAAACATCCACGAACTCGTTCAGAAGCTCTTCGAATTATGCCTGCTCACGCTCATTGAGGGTGGACCCTATTCTAATCTCGCGTATATGGATACTAGAACCGAGTTTAATAACAATAGTATCATCATCATTAGTTTAAATGTGATTATGTTATCTATTATTTTACTTATCGAGACTAGTTAATAATTATTCATTTATGAAAGCATCATCATCAAAAGTTTGATTAGAATCAATGCAATTAATATAAGGTACAACGAGATACTTAAAATATTCATTTATTTCATTCTTAGGGAATATAATATTGAGAACCTCATCAAAAGAGGCCTCATATACATTGATATCAGAAATAGGAGACATAGTCAGGGGTTTCTTAAATGGGGTGAATAACAAGGTTTGGTTGGGTTTGAGCGGGCTGGACCTAAATGGCACGCCAGTTAAAGAAAGGTGCTTCAGCAATCGCAATCTTGGCAGATGGCTCTGACAGTGCAGCTTCTTAGTAAATTATGCATAGACTTGGCCCCTATGTCTGTAGGCTAAATGACTCCTCGGTGTCTCTACCCTCGGAGTTTTTAGTGTTTTCAATGGTATCATCAGTTAGAGGTTTCATCTCATGCTCCCATTCATCGTCCCAGGTGAAAATCTCCATTCTTGGCTTCATCTTTTTCTCAGTGGGGTCATACCACAATTTGGAGAATCCGAAAAAGGGGAAGTATTTTCCCTCAAATTCTCCATTTGAGCTTTCAAAGTCATCACCCAGCCAGTAGCGACGTTGTTCTCCTGTCAAGAGTAGTCGATGCACTCGAAGACTCCATAACTTCATCAAACGGGTCTTCCCACTTAACGAGGAAGTGCGGAATGAAGGGACTAGATGTCCCTGGATATTACACCAAAATGCACTTTTAGCAATAGACTATTTTTCCAGCTACTAACACTATTAAACCATTATTATTTCTCACACTATATTACCGTTAGTAATTTAATATAATTGTTACTAATATTAGTTTAAAATTTTGAAAGTGACTTTTTTTAAAAAAGTAAATTTATCCCAACTCAAAGAAATGAACCCGACTATCCGATACCTAAACCTAGGGGTGGAAGCGGTACGGATTTTTACCGTACCGTACCATTTTGGTCCGAAAAAAAATGGTTTTGGTTTCATATATTAAAATACCAGAAACCAGTCTTACCGAAATCGAAATTACCATAAAAAAGTTGGTTGGTTTTGGTTTTAATATTTAAAAAATCGATTTACCAAAATTACCGTACCGAATTTACTGAAACCAGGAAAAACTGTACCGAAATTACCATACCGTACCGAATTTACCGAAACCAGAAAAAACCGTACCGAAATTTCCAAAATTATCGTACCGAATTTACCAAAACCATAAAAAGTTGGTTTTGGTTTTAATATTTAAAAAAGTTGGTTGGTTTTGTTTTTGGTTTTTTGGGACTTTTAGTGTTGTTTACCGAAACCAGAAAGAACCGAAACCTGAAACCAGAAAAAACCAGAATTTACCGAAACCAGAAAAAACCAAAATTTATCGAAACCAGAAAAAAAAACCAAAATTACCGAAAAAACCGAAATACCAGCCGGTTTGGTTTTGGTATTGATTTTGGTGTACCTGGTGGTAAACTGGTACGGTTTGGTTTTGGTATTGGTATCTACTATTTACCGACGAAACCGTACCGCTTACACCCCTACCTAAACCAAAAGAAAATAACCTAGTGTTCTCGTAGAGACTCATCTCTGCGAACCTATTCGCAATACCTCTTTTTTCTACATATACATATGTATAATTAGAGAACGGCTTCTATGCAGGAGCCCAAATGCGGGACTCCCGTGCAGGATCTTTTTTAAAAATAAAAAAAAAGTTTTTTTTGATTTTTTTATGGGTTCTAAACATTTCAGCGCACCCCAGATCAAAATTATATTTTTTGGTATTTTAAAAAAATGGGTAAATATTTAACAGTTTTTTTAGTGGCTAAAAAACTATCAAATGTTGACTCATTTTTTTAAAATTTAAAAAAATATCATATTGAGCTGATTTTTTTTTACAGGAGTGCACTGAAATGTTTAGACCCTATAAAAAAAAATTAAAAAAATTAAAACATTTTTTTTATTTTTTAAAAAAATCCAGAACGGGAGTCTCGCGTAGGGATCCCGCACAGGAGCCCCACCCTGTATAATTATATGAGCTCTAGTCAATAACCTGGGTCCTATGTAAACTAGGGTTCTTGTAGAGCTCTCACTATGGCGATTCTGTGTAATGTTCCTTAGTTTTACATCGGCTTATACATACACATATGTACAATTTCCTTGACCACAAAGTGAAGATGTATATCATAGAGTAGGTTGTTGTGGGTGGGATGTCTTAAATTTGTTTTACAATACGCAAATAGGTTATGTTGTTTGCCCCAGAGGTAATAAAACTTTTCATCCCCTATCTTATTATAAATCTACACATATACACTTTCTTCTATTCAAATCTAATACGTATTTATTTTATTCTGGATATTTTCCCCTCTTTATCTTTTTTGACATTATTTCCCAGAGATGGGGTTATATGAGGTGATTTCAGTTTTTATCAACCTTAGCCGTTATAGTATTTTAGCATAATTTTTAAGATGTATATATCAAAAAGCATGGGGGTAACTGGATATGGCTTATATGATTTACCTATAATTGATGGGACCGATCCAGTGGCGGATCCAAGATTACAGTCCCACCGGGGCGAAATCGGTTCAAAATTATATATGCAAAAGTTTTTAGTGTTGTCGGAGGTTCGGGGGAGGGAGCCTTAGAGGCGATTTTTTTTGGGTTATTTCTGATTTTAAACAAATTATAGCTTTATAATGCTCAAACAATTACTCTTAATCATTATTAATAATATCTAATTAATTTCTCCATGACTTCCTATTTAAAAAATAACACATATTTCAGACTAAATATATTACCACATATTTAAATTAAACATTGAACAACTTCAAATTAAACTGCACATTCAGACAAAAAAAATAAATTGAACAACTCCACATATAAAAAATTAAACTACACAACTCTACATACATAAAATTTCTACCACTTATAAAAAATATATAAATACATAAAAATAATACCAAAAAAACCTATATATATTTTTGTTTTTTTGAAAAATTCAACCGGGGCCACCGACCCCCTTGGACACTATGTGGCTCCGCCACTGGTCCGATCTACGAGTACACTTGGCTATTGACAGTGCTCTTTTTTGAAATGTTGGGTTAGTAATGGATTTTTTTTGGAACTAAATATGTATTGATGTGTTTTTATTATATTTGATTTTAGTTTATATCTTAAAGTTGCAACATCCTTTTTTGTGTGTATTGTGTCTTTGAAGTTGTATGCAATGGTTATGTATTTAATAAAAATAAGATTGTAAATAAATGCTTCTGGTTTTAGTATATCAAAAAAGCCTCTTGTAAACCAGCTCTTTTGAATATGATTATGAATTTTAAGAGATTATTTTATTATTTGCATGCATTTTACATTAAGTTGAATCATGGGTTGTGAATATACTTATCTCGTTATGTTTTCGAATTATGACTTGTGAGAAAGATGTGTTGTACCAGAAATTGTCCCTATTCCAAATATATTCACTTATTTGGGATTGGATTTCAGGATTTGTACAATTGTGTATGACAATATGATCAAGAATTGCTTTAGAAGTATTAGAAAAAAAGAGAAATTTGATAAGAATTGAAAAATAAACTCTAATTTCGAAAGAAAATAAAGGCTATATCTGGCCAAGCTGGTATCAAAGATTTTTACGCATGTTGTAGGTTTGGTATTGTTTTTATTAGAACTGCATCTACTTTTCTAGATTTAGTAGTCTGATGGAACTTGAGTTATTTAGTATGTGTTTCATTTTTCTTGAAGTCAAAATTTTATCCTATTTCTTGTTCCCTTACTTTTTACACCTCGAATGGAAGGGATCTAATAGATTATCTACTATATTTACTAACTTCATATTTTTGGTTCTGTAACTTTAATGATTGTAGTTGCTGATACCTTGCACATTTAAAGTGAAGATAGACTTTGTAGAGACTAATTATCCTTCGGTTGAAACTTCTGATTCTCTAAGAATGTTCCATCTAATGTTTTTTTCATTGTTTCAATTGGTGTATTATTGTTCTCCAAGAACATATCATTCAAGTAATATGTACATTCAAGCAGTATGTACATGTTATTCAAATAGTGGGGATATTCAAATACCTAACTACTTGAAAAATATATCAATGGGGATGGTATATAGTTTTTGTTCTTTAAATTGGGAGTTGGGAATCATAATCTCCCGTCCTTTATTGTGTTCTTCACATGAACCCAATGTATTGGTTGCTTCCCTTGATATGGGTGTCGGGGTAGGGGCGATATTGGTTTGCTTGGTGGCCAATGGGTTCAGGTGGGGAAGTGGAAAAGTGGAAGTGTGCTGATTTGGAGTAGAGAGGTTTTCATGGACACTATAAAACAAATTCATTCTTATTTGGTCCACTTGAAATTCACCCCGTGTAGAGAATTTTGTGAAGTAAACCGGCGCCAAAGGCTTGTAATGTATGTATAAATTGAAATGAAAAAATTCCAAGCGTAGTTACCTTCGGCTCCGATCGTGTTTGGGTCTGAGCATAATACAAAATTGGAATATAGTAGGGAGTATGAGTGGGGTCAAGTGTGTAGATCGGAGCCTGATATATCAGTGGGGATGTTCAAATACCTAACTACGTGAATAATGTGTGAAAGAAAGTAAATAAACTTGAATGACATGTTCTTGAAAAATATATCAGTGTGGATGAACATCCCCACTATTTATTCAAGAAAATTCATATATTTAATATTTGAAAAATAACTTTTTCAGGTGCACAAATATTCAATTTCTTCTTCTCCATAGTGTTATCTGGTTTTGAAGATTGAATGATTGAATTATAAACTGATATGACGGGAAGTTCAAGGTAGTGTTAGTGTACTTGAATCAGATGTTGTTCGAGCCTGCAAAAGAGTAAGTGCTTTAGGCTTCTACTTTTTGTATCCTTGTCTTCTTTTCAGTTCCCCGCTTATTGTAATAGGAATATGGAAATTTATATAACAGATTTCTTATAGTTGAGACATTATTTTGGCTTTTTTTAGGATGTTTATTTTTTGCAGTTGCTGGAGGAGAGGCAGAGTCTAAATGTTTTGGACTTTCTTGAAGCTATTAATGGGTAAAACCTTTACTGAAAAATAATTATGTAATTACTTATAATGCAATAGATCACTTAGACTATGCATAAATTAGTTTTTTTGCATCAAAAGAACATGTCATTCAACTAGTATGTACTTTTAAGTACCTAACTACTTGAAAAAGTAAAGGGAATGTTCAAACATTTTATTCAAGTAGGGGGGATTTTCAAACACTAAGAGGTTATGTACATTCAAGTAGTATGTCATTCAAATATTAAATATATCACATCAGTTTTCCTATTAGTAAGACTATAAATGTTGATTGAATTGCATTTTTTTTCTCATAAGGGCATCATGAGTAGCTTATTTGAGTAGCGAAGGTTTGAAACTTGGTCATGTAGATGGTTAGCTATCTTGAATTTAACCCCTCCTTGCATTTGGTATTTTTTTCATTTCGAATGCAGAACACTTTGGGCGGAGTTTGAAACTTGATCATGTATGTTAGGTGTGTCCTACATTGTTTGTCGGACATGCTTCATTCATTTTTGCAGCATTCATGTTATGTGGAGTACTGTAATTTATTAATTGAATCATGTTGAAATATTAATGGGTTATGTTATGGACTTGTGCCAAAATGTTTGCAGGGTTCTGTTCTGTTATTAATTATGCTGAACTATCAATGGGTTCTGTTATGTGGAGTACAATAATATATTCATTATGTTTGTATGTGAGTGGATGAAGAATGTAGAACCAATAATTTTTAAGTTCTTCTTATACTTATAATACATACTTACATGTTTTCATTATTTTGCAGCCTAATGTTGAAACTGATGATAATATCACTCCTCTGTTGTCAGCTTAACCAGCAGGTTCACTAACATGCTTACAGTTTTTGATTGAGGTCATTTAACTTCTTTAGTATTTTTTAGCCCTGCAGTTGTTAATAGGAACACTGACTCCTTTATATGGTAGCTCTTTAGTATGATGTAGTTGTTCACGAAATTACCCAAATAATGCAAGCGCTTTTCTTTTAAAGCAAAGTCATATAACTTTGCATGTTTTTTTGGTACAGGCAAGTGTTGTTGTCAATGTTATGCCGGTGGAACAACCCCTTTGCACATTGTTGTTGATCAAGGTAACCCTAAAATTATCAACTGCTTGTTAAAAGTTGGAGCTGATGCCAATGCCACTGATGCGGTTTATGACAAGTAAGTTATGTTTCTTTCCTTAATTCAATCTTATATCCATAAATTGGATTTTAATCTCTAGTATAAGTATAAAAAAATCGAAAATCTCATATGTTTGAATTGAACATTTGAATGGATGGATGTATATATTTATACATTACCTCTTAACCATTTAAAGGGTACATCATTGACTCTTATTCATTGAAAAATAAACATTATTTAGTTGCGAATGGTTCAAATTCACACTTACAAGTTAAAAAATAGAGGACCCCTAGTATGTAAAGTAATGAAGTCCCAAAATTATGAAGTATCAAGATATTTCATAGTCAAATTTCTACATCTTATTTTATTCACTAAAACCTCTTTTTGAACAGTTCAATTGAGGTAATGCTAAAAAATAGTTTAGCGTAGAAGATAATTGAAATTATTAAGTATTGTTGAGATTCCTGATCTCATCTCAGGTTTCTATTTCATCTCAGGTTTCTATTTCAAGTCCTATAATGGGAAAAGAAAAGTTTCACATCAACATCATGGTCATTGGCCATGTCGATTCTAGAAAATCAACCACCACTAGTCACTTGATCTACAAGCTTGGAGGTATTGACAAGCGTGTCATCGAGAGGTTTGAGAAGGAAGCTGCTGAGATGAATAAGAGGTCATTGAAGTACGTTTGGGTGCTTAACAAGTTCATGGCTGAGCATGAACGTGGTATTATTATTTATATTGCATTGGGCAAATTCGAGACCACCAAGTACTACTGCAGAGTCATTGATGCCCCTGGATACTATGACTTTATCAAGAATATGATTACTGGCACCTCACAAGCCGACTGTGTTGTCCCCATTATTATCTCCACCACTGGAGTTTTTGAAGCTAGTATTTATAAGGATGGTCAAACTCATGAACACGCACTCTTGCTTTCACCTTGGTGTCAAGAAAATGATTTGATGTTGTATCAAAGTTAGTATTGTAGTTTCATGTTTTTTAGACACGTATCGTTGTAGATTGTGTTCTTTGTAAACCCATATTGATATATCTTTGTATATGTTTGTGTAGATGGACGTCACTATCGGCGTTAATACATGATTTTATTTATGGGTAAAGCCTTTGCCTTACAATTCTAGTGTAAAACTGAAGCATTTGTTAAGGGACTTGGGAGACGAGAAATAGTAATAATATCTCAATTAAAAATATATATTTTAAAAAAATTTTAAAATTAGTAATGGACCTTTACCGTTACTAAATGTTGCATATTTTTTTGTTAGAAATGAGTTATGAATGTTGGTTATGGTAAAAGTATATTAGGATTTGAATAAATTTTTAACACTTTAGTAATGGTAGGGATGTGTTAGTAACACATAATTTAGTAACGGTAAAAAAGTGTTAGTAATTTGCTGCCCCACGCCTTTTTTCTAACGGTAATTTTGTGTTAGTAAATTTTTTGCAAGACTACAGTAGTGTTACTAATTGACTGTTTTGGTGTAGTGTTGATATCAGAAAAAGGAACGATAATATCGAGTGAAGAGATTTGGATAGGGTAGACAGAAGGGCCATGTTGAATTTGAGCAGGTTGGACAGGCACGGCATTCCAATTGAGGAGAGGCATGTTAGCATCTTTGATTTGAGTAAATGAGTCCAACGGTGCCGCATATGAGCGGATCATGCATAGACTCAGCTCCAGTGTCTACAGGTTGAATGATTCGTCGAAATCACTTTCCTCAGAATCCTTGGTAACTGTCACGGCTTTCTCGATGAAGGGTTGCACTTTATGTTGGCAGTCGTCGGCCCAAGAGGTTAAAAAAATATTTCCAGCCCCGACTTCATCTTCTTGTCCACATGGTCATACGATGGTTCAGGGAAGCTGCAGAATGGGAAGTCTTCACCCTCCTTGATAGTCCTTTTGTTCAAAAAGTCTCTCAAAATAGTCTTTTCATCTTCTAGGCTTCTTTTCGATCGTGGTCGTCGGAGTGCTTTAAGTTCTTCTGGTGAGGGCTGGTAACCCAGGCCATATGGGAAAAGACCTCCTTCAGGACTATGGGCTTAAGGATCCCATCCTGGAATCGCCTTAGACCCATTTTCGGCATGAAGTGCATGTTCTTGAACATCTGAATCACATGTTGCCATGCGGGTTGTGTTCCAGACAGACTCGGTCTTAGAAATTTTCTCCCGCTAGAAGGGGAAGTGGATCAACTCTGATGCTAGAGAGGATCATGTCATTGGACCCATGTTGGATTTCCAATACCGAGTTTCTAGTACTGGCATAATCTGTATTATCATTATCCCCCAAGATGGTGATGGGCCTTTGGCAAAGAATTTCAGTTTTTGATGAAGATAAGAAGATACCCTCCGAATGTTGTGGAGCCATGGTCGGACAAGTAGTTGATTAAATCATACAGGTATGTCAATAACTTGGAACTCGATGACAGAATTGATAGGGCCATCCCCTACTGTGAGTTTTATGGACCCCATTACTTCTCGATGGGTATTATCATAGGCACGCACGCTGGAGGAAATAGGAGTGATATCACTGACTTTTAATCCCAAGCAATTGAAGGTTCTGAGAAGACAAACATTGAGGGTAGATCCGTTAACAACAAGTGAAAGTGGGACTGTCTTTCCCAAGATTTTAATGGAGATGTTGAGAGTGGTCACGGCCAATTTTCGGTAACTCTGCTTTAGAAAAGGAGAGGAGTCTAAAAGAGGTCCATGACCCAACCATGTTTACAGATTTTTTAAGAATGGTGGAAGGAGGGACTGTAGGCCCAATGAGGAGTTTTATTAGAGCATTTCGGTGCAACTGGAAGGACATGAAAATCCCCCATAAGGTGATATTGGCTTGGGTTTTCTTGAGCAGGTCAAGGACTTTACTTTATTCATTGGTCTTTTCTAGTATGGACAGTTCTTCAAAAACTCCCTTTCCCTTATCTGTCTCGGTCACATGAGTAATCGAATCTTTATAGTGCCTCCCTGATTGGTTATGTGATTTATTGAGACAAAGGAGAACAAGAACCTCGTGTCTTCATCTACCTATGGCTGAATGGCCACCTTATTGATTTCCCCCAAGAGATCTTCGAAGGATATCATTCCACATAAATTGGCTACCAAATTGGTATCTTCCCGACTGGATTTGTCATCTGAGCTGTCAAAGTCACCCCCCCCCCCCCCCCATTCGATTGCGATTTATCCTATATCTAAGAGAAATCAATATATTCAATAACCTCAATGGCTCCATCGTACAAATCTTCCCACTCAGCAGGGAGGTGTAGGAGTGAAGGGACCAACCATTCCTGAAGCTTTAAAATGGTGAGTAGATCATCAATGCTACAATTTCTCCTTTTTATTGAAATGAATCGGCCATTATCTGTACTATATAATCTAAACTGACTTCTTCAACAGGTACCACCCATTCATTTAATTCCTGACTCAATTTTTGAGCTTCTATAAACAAGCCACTAAATTTGCAATAATCAACAGTCATCTCAATGGGTAATTTCAACCTAAACTCCAAGAGTTGGTTCAACACGATTGGTAATTCCATGTATTTCCCTTAATACCGGGTGCGAAAGGTAATGCAGGCCCTTATAAGGAGTGATAAAGCTTGGTTCATAAAGCAGTTAAGGTGTAGGATAAAATATGGGCAAACTATGAGTGGTTTGGGTGAAATTACGGGTATGATGGGTGCTATATTGGGCATAATTTGGGCAGACATGGGTGCAAATAGTAATGCAGGCCCTTGTAAGGAGTGACAAAGCTTGGTCAATGAAGCAGATAAGGTGTAGGAGAAAATATGGGCAAACTATGAGTGGTTTGGGTGAGATTACGGGTATGATGGGTGCTATATTGGGCATAATTTGGGCAGACAGGTCAAATTCTGGCCCATTCTCTAGAAAGATGGCATTTGTATCTGTTGGAAGTGGGTTATAAGTGGTGTTGTGTTTAGGATTGGTTGGTGGGGTGATGATATCTCGGTCAGTTAGGCCTTAGATCACATTCTGAAGGTGGAAAAATTAGTCGGTAGTATGGTCAGTGGACTGGTGGAAATCACAGCGGGCATCGGCTTTGAAGTTTTTAGGGAGTGGATTTGGTAAGAGATGAGGGTCCAAGGGTTTGATGTAGCTTCGGCTCAATAGGGCCAAGTAGAATTTGGACAGAGGAGCATGCGGTCACTTTCTTTAGCTTAGATTCGACTTTGGTAATGCCTTCCTCAATTTCTACACCATCCTCTTAGAGGGCTCGAAAGTGTGGGTAGTGTTGTCCTCCCATGGATGCTCGAATATGAGTCAAGAAGTTCTTCTTCATGGTACAAACTTGTTCCTCCTTAGAGAGTCTGTTGGTCATACTAGTAGTTTTCTCACTCCACCTTCTTATGAAGCTACTAATTATTTCCCCTGGGTTCTTCTTAAGAAGCTCTATATCTCGGTGCATTACCTCTAGATCCTCATTGTACTTGTACTAAGAATAAATTCTCGAGATACATCCTCCCAACTATGCATTCTAGATTTTTCTAGCGATAAAAACCAACGAAGGGCACTTTTTTCAAGGTCTGCAGAACCATTTTGGCCATTATATCTTCGGAAGCACCAGGGAGGGTCATGGATCGATGATAGCTTCAAAGGAGAACAATAGGGGATATGAAACCCCCAATTTCTCGATGTCTGTCATCTTGAACTTCTTTGGCAGTCTGGCTTTAGGATAGGGAGCCATATAGGTGTAGTCCATGAAGTTCCCGAATATCTTGACTTGGTCGAACTTCTTTGACAGCAGCTTGAGGTCTTCCTTGACCTTGTTCATCTCCTCCTCCTTAGGATCCGTGGGTACTGGAAGGTTAGCCCTTGGTTGGGCAAGGTTCGAATTAAGGAGTTGAGCTAGCAGTGGCCCACTGGAAGGCGGGGCATGCGAAGCATACTGGTACTCTTCTAGGACCCAAAGAGGCTCAGGAGCGGGTGGACCCATGGCACGAGGAAAGAGAACCTCGAGTTCTTCGAGAATCTGGAATCTGTGACACTGCATCTCATGGACCTCAGTTTGAAGGTTGTTAATCTTGGCACTTAGCTGGGCCAAGACGGTCATCAGATCGGGTTGCACATTTAATGCTTAGTCGGTGTTCTCCATGAAGAGCTCGTGAAGGTGAATCCCAAACTCAAATAAAATAGCAGAAGTTTCGGCGTAGCTTCGAGGCAATTT
Organism: Sambucus nigra; assembly: GCA_949130495.1. Taxonomy (NCBI): domain Eukaryota; kingdom Viridiplantae; phylum Streptophyta; class Magnoliopsida; order Dipsacales; family Adoxaceae; genus Sambucus; species Sambucus nigra. Next base: position 258,831,608 of record OX422223.1, on the reverse strand, counting down.
GACGAAAGACCGAGGCCAATAGGTAGCCAAGCTAAAACTGAGTATGTGATTGACCTGAGAGGGAAAACGGTTTGAATTTATTTTTGAAAGAAGGAGGGAGAAAATTTGAGGTATTTCGGAGGAGGAGAAATTTTTTTGGGGGTATTTTTATATTTTTAAGAAAATGAGGGAAAAAGGAGAGGAATCTCGCTATGATTATTATTAATGTTATTAATAAGTTCTCACTCATATTAGCTTTGCCTAAATGCAGAAAAAATGTTGAACAGGACCCGAGCCTGGGAAAATAGTATTTGAAAATATGTAAGACACGGTTGGACTTGTTTTCAGGCTCACGGACGGGGTCCTATTTTGGAAAAAAAGGAAAAATCTCATAAAAATTCGGGCGGTATGCTAACCCAAAATTTTGGCAGAGCCTTGCACGGTAATCGACAAACTAAATATGAGTGTTTTAGGTTTGACACCTACATGAGGCTTATGAAATTATTGGGTTAGTGGAAGGGTTCCCCCCTTGGCATGACTTCCACGATATACGTCTTGTCTATAAAGGCATTCATTCATCGGTACATGTGGACAAGCCATTTGATATACCTGAGTGTACGTGAATTGCCTCACTATATACCTCGTGGGGACAATACTTGTGAGAGTGAATTCAATATACATAACATACGTGAACGAGTTCCTTGCTAAATACCTCATGTCATGAGTTTGGTCAAGCGGTACGATGTGAGGGGAACTGTTCGATATACGTTGAAGGTACGAGGCTAATGGAAGGTGAGAGTCATATCACTTAGGCTAGCTGCGACCCGCAGGACTAGCGCCCATCACAAAGTGACCCCGCTGGATGGGACAAAATCTTGGTCAATATAGCCAAGCTCTTGGTGATGTAGTGTGCAAAAATGCATGAGTCTTAATTAACATATTATGGAGAGAATGTGTCTTTTATCATTTTTATTGGCATGATGAGTAAAGGGAACACTACACTAATGGGGAGCATATACAAGTATTATGAAAAATAAATCTAGCATGGAGACTATACTACGCATGGATACATGTGAGTGAGTATGTGACATGGGAATTTATAAGTAAGTGTGTGTGGTAGTCAGCCTATATATGGATCAACTACAAGTGATGTGTGATATGTGCAAGTGAGCATATATACAAGTGTAGGAAGTGGGGTTATGTGCTAGTGAAGCCTAAGCATGGATATTCTTAGTGGTGTGGTAAGCATGTGGGTGTAAAGTGAAGTTGAGTGTAAGTGTGTGATGTCTATATGGAGAGTATATACAAGTGTGTGAAGTGTTTAAGTGAGTGGAGAGTGATATATACATGAGAGAGAGAGAGATACAAAAACGTAAATATAGGAGAAAAGGGATTGTATAGGTAGGTCCATACACACACATGCAGAAAAGAATAATACCATGAAGAAAATAGTGTTTAGTCCTCTTAAAGAAGTCCCTAGCAGAGTCGCCACTATCGTCATCCTGAGGATTTTTTTTTTTTGGGGGGGGGGGTATCTCCCGAGGTGGATCCCTCCTTCCTTCTCCTTTTTCTAAGGTACGCGTGGGATTGCGTACTTTATCGGGGCGCTCGACCGTCGTCAATGTGGGTTGATATGTAGAGATAGAGTCACCAACCTATTTTTCATAAAACATGCAAAAGAAATGTCGCCGCCTCTAGAGAATGGCATAAAGGAAAATACTGATGCTTGAGAAACCAAGTAGTCCAAGGGTCCGAGGACTAAGTTACGGAAGGGGAAGGTGTTAGGAATTCATCCTTCCCTTTCAGTCTCTCATGGACATGTGTCAATTTCTCATGCAAAACTCTGCGATGTGTATCCTTATGTGCATGATATAAATAGAAGACGGAATCTCTCGACTTGCATCATGGATAAAGGCGGAGCGAGGTCATCCTTCGTAGTGTTCTCAACATAATAATTTAAAGTATGATGTAAGTGTTTGTCGATTCACAAGTCATTATAGAAGAATGATTGTGTATATCAAACAAGGCACAAGCAAGCAAGCAAGCATATAAAATATATATATTATGGATATAAAATAAAAATAAAGTAACAAATGTATGTGGGAGGACTCAAGTCTAGGAATTTATCCAAGACACCAGCGTAGCCCAGAGGGCATCAAAGTCCACATAGTTCGAAGACAATACAAGGTGGGGTTTAATCCATAAATCCAATCGGGGACTTTGATTATATGCGTGTGTGTAGAAAAATGTGTTTTAGTATGAGAAAATGTGATGAGAAATCCCCGTTTGGAATTTACAAGTGAACCCTCTTTTTCTTGTTTTTGGGTTTCTTATAAAAATAAAGCATGCGTGAATACTAATAATAAAAGGTTTGATATTAAGATATGAGATGTAATAAAGTAAATTACTAAGGTGGAAATGAAATAACTACTAAGGTGGAAATGAAATAACTAATGCAAAAATAAGAGGATTTAAAGACAAAGTGGAAGAATTAGACCTCCTTGTGAAGACTTGGAGTGGATCTTGATTGTAGATGTGTTGATCTCAAGATGAGATGATGGTGGCTTGAGTAGGCGGGTCAAAATTTACTCAAAAGAGTATGAAAAGGATGGAAATAATGTGACAAATAGGCTTTTAAGGAATAACTCTGAATTCGATAGAATTCCCTCTGAATTGCTGAGAGGGATATTCAGGGGTGTTTTTCAAAGTGAGGTCATGGCCTCTATTTATAGTACCAAGGGGGTGCCGATCGACATGGTCCTTGACCTTCGTATTAGCATAGAACCCTAGACACACTATTAATTGGCAGGGTCCTAGGGTTGCCATTCCGCAGTCTGATGTACGTTTTATGGAAAAATAGTCGTAAAATGCGAACCATAAGTCAGAATTATGCACAGGACAGACCGTTAGAAAGGATATTCTGAACTCTTTAAGATTCCATGATCCACTCCTGGATTGAGGAGTTGATTGAAGTTAATGGGGCTCGAAAGCACCCGTTGGTCACTAAATAGGAAATTCTAGGAAGAAAATGGATTATTCGTCCGAACCATAACACAGATTTGTGAACGGTATGGACTGTTGGAAAGGGTATTTAGTGTCCTTTGAGGTTTCATTCAGCTTTGTTCGATTCGGAGAGTTGACCTTAGTCAAATGGGGCTCGAAAGCGCTCGGTGACCCTTCGGAGTAAAATAGGTCATTCATCTGTACAGTAAAGTTGATTCTCACACGTTGTAGACCATTGGAAAGGATATTCCTAGACCTTAAAATAGTCATTCATCTTCATTCAAGCTGAAGATTGGACCGGAGATGAATGGGGCACGGGATCATCCGGTGGCCTCCAGATCAGTTTTCAGTGTAAAATGGATTGTCTATCCGAACCGTAATGCCAATTCGCACATTGGGTGGACCGTTGGAAAGGTGATTCGAGTCCTTCGAAGGTTCATTTATCTTCCACCCAGATGGGAAAGTTGATCGGAGTCAAATGAGGCCCGAGAGAGGCCGGTGGCCTCAAAATCAGTTTTCGATAGTAAAACGTATTGTTCGTTCGAATCATAAGGCCGATTCACGCATGCGGCAGACGTTGGAAAGGGGATTCAGATCCATTTGAAGATTCATTGAGCTTTCTCTCAGGTGGAAAAGTTTATCGGAGTCAAGCGGGGCCCAAGAGCGCCCGATGGCTTCTAGATCGGTACTCGAAGTATAACCTAGGGTTTGCAGTGATCGAGTGAGGGTTAGGGACCTAAGGAGGTTCTTAGAGAGGTCCTAGAATGGTGTGTCTACAAGTTATATATGCATTTATCATTGTATCATAATTTATGGCTTACTTATATAATGCAGCTCTAATTATTCTAACTGATGTAGGAGCCCTTTATAATAATTACAATTGCCCTCACATGACTCATTTTTTGTGCGTTGCGTTATAAATTAGGGCAAATTAGACAGACCTTTAATCTTATTAGGCATAATTTTTTTACCTCCCCTCTTGTTTTTTTTACAACATTTGCTACCCTTATCGAATGAGTTGTAAGTGGTAGTGAGTGTGCAGGTTTTAAAATAAAAAAGGTAGTGAGTGAAACATTAAAACTCATCACATAAGTTGTTGATAATGTGATAGCATAAACTTAGACATCATCAAGTTTCAGTACTTTTCTTCTTAAGATTTTATCAGGCTAATATGACAGACGGTTAGTGACAAAAACCAAAAAGCATTTCTATAGTCTCCATCATCAAAGTAAAAGACAAATTCTAGAGCTTCAATGGAACAAAATATAACACTAAGAAAATATTTATTATTTTACGTTGTAAATTTCTTTTTTCCCTCATTAAGAGTTGCTTTGTCGGTAGACAATGTAGAGATATTTTGTCACGATTATCATGTTAAATGAAATCAATCATAATCTTGATTTAATCTATTTTTTGTTGTGTTCCACTTTTTTTTATTAAATTATTCTTACTTTTTACAGTTTTCTATTGTTTTTATTGATTTAATCTGTTATTTGTTATATTCTACTTCATTTTATTAATGTGAGGGTGGTGGCATGTGGTGGATAATTTTTACTTTTTTAATATTTTAATTTAGGTAACGGTTCATAACACTTACAAAATAAACATTTTTTGCTTACATGTTACTATTTGTAAGTGTTTTGAACCGTTACAAAAAAATACATATTTTTACATTTTGAAGTGTTTATAACCATTGCAAAACAAAAATGTCAACTGAATTTTGCAACGGTTTGGAACACTTGCAAAATTTTCATTTTCAAGTATTCAAAATTGTTGCAAATTGTTTTGTAACAGTTATCCAGAATGGACAATCGTTTGCAATAAATCGTTACAAATACCATTTTGCAACTGTCTTGAACCGTTGCAAAAATTTTGCAATGCACCAATTTGCAACGGTTTTGAACCGTTTCAAATTCCATTTGCATGTGTTTAAAATACTTTAAGTCTCCCTATTTGATTTAGTGAAATGTATATCATTTATCATCTTAATTCTTTCTTGCCCAAATTTAGGCGAAGCCTCGGGCTAGCCAAGCAATTATGACCGCAGACTGAAATAAAAAGGAATCAGAATTAATTGTAATATGATATTGATATATATATATATATATATATATATATATATATATATATATATATATATATATATATAGGAGTCACACTACCAAGCATTGCATAGCTCTCCAGAATGAAATTGAGGCGCTCATTAGGCGGGGAAAATTGACCAAGTATGTTGATCGCCGAAATGGTGGAAAGGTCAACGACCGAGCAAGGCAAAGGTCTGGATCTCCTCGTCGAGCAATAGAAGATAAGCAGAGAAGTCACGAAGAGGACCCAGAAGATGACCAAGATGACCCCGATCTCCCCAAAAGACCAAAGCAGCTAGAACGTGAGGTATTTTCAATCCATTTTGGATCATTTGAATGTAATGTTATTACAGGTGGAGATGCAGGAGGTGGGGATGTGACTGCAGAGAGGAAATCTTACCTCAATGAAGCTCAAGCTTGCTCGTACATTCAGCGAATAAATCTGGCTGAAGATGATCGTCTGAGGAAGGTGAATAAAGACAAATTGGTCATTGGTTTCTCTAAGAATTACCTAGCAGGTGTACTGTATCCTCATGATGACCCATTGGTGATCAAGATGAGAATGAAGGAAGTGGTGATTTTGCGAGTACTGGTGGATAATGGTAGCTCGGCAGATATCATGTTATATCCATGCTTTGACAGTTTGAATTTGAAGTTAGCCCAGTTGGAGCCATATCATAGGTCCCTTCTTGGTTTTACAGGCGAGAAGGTTTTTCCACTTGGAACGATCAAGTTAGATATGCTTATCGGTACATGGCCTGCTTGTTCAACAGAAAGAGTACGCTTTTTCGTAATGAATAAAAATGTCCAATCATCTTATAATATCATCATGGGAAGGGTATGTCTGAAGAATTTCGAGGCGGTACCATCTACTGTACATCAATGATTAAAATTCCCAACCAATTTTGGAGTAGGAGTTGTGAAAGGCGACCAGAAAGTAGCTCGAGAATGCTACTATTCATCTGTCGAACAGGAGGAACACGAAGAATCCAGAAAGAAGACTACTACTTACCAAGTAGATGAAGTAGAAGATGCAGAGATTGAGATGTTAGACCCTAGAGATGAGTCTCAGCTCGTAAAGGGCCAGGTCATGGAGGCTACTAAGAATATCATTCTGGACGACGAGCACCCAGAACGAATAACTCAAATTGGTGCATAACTGGATATATCGATAAAACAGGAATTGATAGCATTTCTAAGACGCATAAAGCAAACTTTTGCATGGAGTCATGAAGACATGCCAGGGATAGACCCGAGTTTCCTGTGTCACGAGCTCAACGTGAACAAGGAAGTCAAGCCAGTAAAGCAGCGAAGAAGAGTGTTTAGTCCTGAGAAGAACCAAGCTATACAGGAAGAAGTAGAGAAACTACAAAAAGCCTCTTTTATTGAAGATGTCAAATATCCTGATTGGCTAGCAAATGTGGTGATGGTGAAGAAGAAAAATGACAAGTGGAGGATGTGTGTAGATTTCAGCGATCTCAATAAGGCATGCCCAAAGGATCATTTTCCTTTGGCCATAATCGATCAACTAGGGGATGCAACCTCGGGGCATGAATGGTGAGTTTCATGGATGCTTATTCTGGTTACAACCAGATTAAAATGAAGTCTGAAGACAGGGAGAGTACCTCTTTTATCACCCCAAGGGGAACTTATTGCTATAATGTTATGCCTTTTGGACTTAAAAATGCAGGTGCGACATATCAGCAGCTGATGAATAAGGTGTTTGAGAAGCAAATCAGTCATAACATGGAAGTTTATGTTGACGATATGCTGACGAAGAGCAAGAAAGTTGCTGATCATTTAGTTGACCTAAGTCAGACCTTTGATCAACTAGAGAAATATCAAATGAAGCTGAATCCCACAAAATGCATATTCGGAGTACGAGAAGGCATGTTTCTCGGATATATTGTTAACCAACGAGGAATTGAGAAGAATCCTAAAAAGATCAAGGCTCTATTGGAGCTACGATCTCCAACGACGAAGAAGGAAGTGCAAAGTCTCACAGGACGAGTTACAGCACTTAATAGGTTTGTGTCACGAGCAACTGACAGGTGTCTACCATTCTTCAAAACACTCTGAAAAACTTTTGAATGGAATGATGAATGCGGGGAGGCCTTTCGAGAATTGAAGAAATATCTGGGGACACTGTGACACCCCGACTAATTAAATACTGGGTAGCTACTCCTTTATTCAAATTAATTCAAAATGTCAAGTTGGTTCAGTTCGTAGCATCACTGTCGAAAACGTTTTAATAATTTCTAGCCACCTAATAATTAAAAAGTGAGTTGTCAATTCTAATTGAATTCGATTTACATACAATCAAATTAAATTATGAATTACTGATACCACAACCACATCACAGTCACAATAAAATAACGACGTAATAAATTGAATCTGGAGGAATACACCTCACAACAATCCGAATACTTAAATTAATAAATATAAGCCTGAATCATTAATTTAATTACAACCCAAAATATAAAATAAAAACTGAGTAAATAAGATATCTCTGAAAGGAAAGGGGCGACATGCCCTACAGATGAATAAATCTGAAGTAGAGTTAAGATATAAAGTGGAGGTGTCTACTATCGAGGTCTTGTAACTTTCCATCAGCTACAGCACGTCGCGGGAATAGAACTCCTATGCTTCGTGTCCTTGTGGCTGGGCACCTAAAAAGGTTTTTACAAAAATAAATTTGAAAGCAAACGGGTCAGAGCCCGATTGTGAAAAACAGTTTAAAATTCAGCAAGTGTTTAATATAATTAAACAGTGAATATAAAGTACATGATAGTGCGTGCACTCACATGAGTTCCTCACCTCTCAACTAATTGTGCACTCCTATCGTACCCGTACTGGTTCTAGTTATTCCCCTATCTAACTAGTCCAATACACAATCTAACCTTTCATACGATTCACGATCTAAATCCCGACATCTTAATTTAAACAGAGAGTTTTACTTTTCTTTTTAGTTACCATAATAGTCATGCTAAACACTAGAGATTTTCCATTTTTTTTATTTTTCTAAAATGTTACTATTATTCACACTTACATTTATTCATGACAGTTCATTTCAATTTGCAGTATATTATTCTCATCATAAATATACAATTCTGGCACCCCGAGACTAAGCTGTGGTGCACACATACTCTGCTATCCAATCCCGGTACATCACGTACTTAAGGACCACGTATTCTGAATCTCTCAGGAATCGTTTTTAATAAACAACAGTCACACATAATGGAGGCGAACATAGTTCACATCACATGGGTCACACACATACCTACGCTCCCATGATCAGCAGACTTATTAACTTCTCAATAAGTCTTTCTCTGACCTATGTCCTCGAGGTACCAATCTAAATCTCCCCGTAGGCACACAAAGATTAGATGGCCCTGATCGAACGCCGACCTCCCGTGATAGCAAGTATGGTAGGTATGTTATACACAAATAACTACATATACCAAGCATTCACACATCTTCGGTATCCCATAATATTAATAGAGGTATATTTCTCATTCCTATATCGTCATTAAATGTTACGCATTTACAAGTCCTCGATTTATATACATTAAAGTTATCAACTCTCCTCACATCAAAGTTTTAGATACTTATATCCTAACCCATAAACATCATCCGGTTTACTACAAAACTCTAAGCTTTAAATTCTCGACGTTCTTCCAATCTCACAATTATATCCACAAATCAACAAGGGAAGGATTACACTCAATTATATAAGTCTTCAGGAGGTTCGAAATAAAATCAGGCCTAAAAGTCCATTCTATCAACTCGTTAGAAATCTCGTTCGAACGAGTGTCGTTCGAACGAATGGATTCGAACGAACTACCAACTCCTTAGAAGGGGTACTGTCATCTCGTTAGAAGTCTCGTTCAAACGAGGTCGTTCGAACGACCTGGGCAAGTCTTCTAACGAGATGGCAGAATATGCCCAGAAAATTCCCAATTCGTTTTTCTCAATTTTTCTCTTCTCTAAATTCATCCTAATATCATCCCAATAGCATTTTAATGTTCTTAAACTTCTCTAAATCCTCTTAGGTCGTTTCTTAACATATTTTTGGGGTCAAATCCTCCTAAACAACATGTAATTATCATTAATCCCCAAATTTTACCCCAAACCCTATGAGCATGAACCCAGAATTTTATTATGCCTAATTACTCATCATAAATCCGTTTTTAAATCATCAAAGTTAAGTCTTCGAATATTAATTCGTCCATAACCATTCTACATGCAATTCCTAACCCAACTTTAGAGTTTTTACAACAATTTCATTAGTTTTCCTCAAAACTTTCAAGACAAAATAGTTCCTACACTAAACATGGAAGAAATATTCAATGCACTTAAAAATATCAAATCACTTGCCTTAGATTCGTTCTTCAGATTGTTGTCAATGATTCAAGGTTGATTCTCTCCTCTTTATGGTCACAATCTCTTTCAAAAATGATGGTGGTGGGTGTTTTTGGTTTGGAACCCTATGATAACTCCTCTCTAACTCCCGTAGCCCACTTCTAATGCTTTTGGATGGTAATGGCCTTAGTGGCCCCTTTAAAAATATAAATATAAACTCTAGTTTTCGTGAGTTTTAATTTCCTTATTTTTAAAATTACCAAAATACCCTTCTAGGTTGCCGATTTGGCCTAAAAATGCCCCGAGACCCAAACTAAACCCCCGGCTAGTGTTTTCTAACAATTTCGACCCTTTCGGACGCGTTGGCGCACTCAAAATGACCATTCAGTTGATAAAAATATAAATTACTTTTTAATCTAATTAATTTCATTCCTGACGTGACTGCCATGCGCGTCACAACTTAATTTTCCAAATTGTCGTATTTTAGCCTCGCGACAACTTTAATATTTTCAATACTCATGAAATATTCAATTTTAACATCATAATCAAATACCATCTCACATCTCGCTAGTATTTATATCCGGATTAATTCCCAATTTATTCTCATTTAATTTAATTAATCCCTTAAATAAAAATCAATAAAATTTTGGGGTATTACGGACACCTCCATTGTTGTCCAGACCAGTGATGGGAGAAAAACTATACTTGTACCTAGTAGTTTCAGAAAACGCAGTGAGCTCGGCGTTGATAAGGGTGGAGGACGGAGTACAAAAACCAGTCTATTACACCAGCAAGGCTTTCCGAGGAGCAAAAATTAGATATCCAAGGCTGGAGAAGTTAGCACTAACATTGATTGAAGCAAGCAAAAGGATGAGGCCATACTTCTAAGCCCATACTATAGTGGTGTACACTGATATGCCATTAAGACAGGCTTTGCACAAACCGGAGAAATCAGGAAGATTGATGTATTAGGCAGTAGAACTTGGAGAATACGATATAGTTTATGAGCCTAGATCGTCACTCAAGGGGCAGGCAGTAGCGGATTTTATTGCAGAGTTTACTCAAGAAAATGTCTCCGAAGAACAGGAGTTGAATACAGACCAACCTGTGGATGTTACAGGATCATCAAATTTAAACCCCGACCAACTTACGTCGGTAGAGGAGCAAGAGAAGATGATCAACAAGTAGTAAGAAGTTCCAATGAGGGACAAAAGGAAGCACCAAATATTCCACCGAGGAACTTTGTCTGATCAAAAATTTGATGATGAAGTACCTATATGGAATTTGTATGTGGATGGCTCTTGGTGCACTACAGTTAGTGGAGCGGGGATTTTTCTAAACAGTCCGAATGATATTGATGTGGAGTATGCTCTGCGCTTTTAATTTAAGGCTTCTAATAATGAGGTCGAACATGAAGCAATGATTGTGGGTCTAAGTCTGGCCAGAACCATGAAGGCAGAGCAAGTCGTTGTATTTAGTGATTCACAATGAATCGTAAATCAAATTCTGGGGGTATATACAGCAAAAGGAGAATTAATGATAAAGTATCATGAAAAAGCGATGGAGGTTGTATCGAGTTTTAATGCAGTACAGTTGATTAGAATACCAAGATTAGAGAATACAAGAGCAGACGCTTTAGCTCAGTTAGCCTCATCCACACACACCGAGCTACGAAGAACAATCCCGATAGAAATCTTGGTTGGTCGGAGCATAGACGAAGATTTAATGATGAACTTCATTGCCCTCGACTTGGGACCATCTTGGATGGACCCCATCAGGGCCTACATTGAAGAGGGGGCCTCGCCAACTGACAAACTCGCAGCCAAGAAACTAAAGTTTAAAGCTGCTCATTATGTATTGACCAATGGCATTTTATATAGACGAGGAATTATAGCAGGGCTAAAAAGATGTGTCCACCCCTCTGAAGTGAAAGATTTGATCGAAGAGGTTCATAAAGGGTCCTATGAAGCTCATGTAGCAGGTCAGACGCTTTTACAAAGAATAACAATGCAGGGGTATTACTGGCCAACGATGAGAGCTGATTGGACAGCTTATGCTAAGAAGTGCGACAAATGCCAGTGCTTCTCATCCATCCGAAGAACTCCCCAAGCATTGTTAACACCCATAACGTCCCCTTGGCCATTTGCCATATGGGGAATAGACTTGGTCGGGCCACTTCCAACGACTAGGGGAAGATTCAAATACCTTGTGGTTGCTGTGGATTATTTTACAAAATGGGTGGAAGTTGAGCCTCTCATTGATATGACATACGACAAAGTCTATCAATTCATTTGGAAGAATATTATTTATAGATATGGTCTCCCACATGCATTCATTACTGACCATGGAACCCAGTTTGACAATGAGGAGTTTGCTGTGTATTGTCATCAATCTAATGTACTGACGATCCACTCTACACCAGGACATCCCCAAAGCAATGGGCAAACTGAGGTGACAAATAGAACACTGCTGAATGGTTTGAAGAAATGACTAGATGATGCAAAAGGAAATTGGATTAACGAGCTACATTCTATGTTGTGGACTTATCGTACCACACCACGAGCAACAACAGGAGAGTCTCCATACATGCTGGCATCTGGAAGTGAAGCTGTCATACCTGCTGAATTGGGTCTACCCACACATAGGGTGCTTAATTTCAATTCTCCTGTCAGTGATTTAATGAGAAGATTAGACATGGATATGCTCGAAGAAGTCAGGGAAGAAGCAGCGATCAGAAATGCAGCATATCAACAACGAACATCTTTGTTCTATAACAAAAGAGTGAAGAAGTGTGATTTGAAGGAAGGGGATTATGTGATGAAGAAAGTAATACAAAAGAATAACAAATTGGAAGCCAACTGGCATGGACCCTACAGAGTAACAGAAGTTGTTCGTCCAGTGACATACAGGATTAAAACATTGGAAGGATAAGAATTCAAGAATGCATGGAATGCAGAGCATCTGCGCAAGTATTATCAGTAATTGAAATTCCTATGTAATGCAATTTCTTCCGTATGAATAAAGTGTTGGATATTTTACCCAATTTCTCTCTTTTTATTGAAATTTTTTGAAATATAAGTGCTACACACAACACATCAAATTCAGAACAACTACCACCAACTTCGGTGGTTGGTCGGTTTTCAATTACCACCAACTTCAGTTGGTCGGGAATCAATTATCACCAACTCCGGTTGGTCGGGAATCAATTACCACCAACTCCGGTTGGTCGGGAATCAATTACCACCAACTCTGGTTGGTCGATAAATCAATTACCACCAACTCCGATTGGTTGGTAACTAATTACCACCAACTCCGGTTAGTCGGTAAATCAAATACAATCAACTCCGGTTAGTTAAACTAAGCAGGAACATGGGATGCAAATCATTTCATTGCTTAGCCCCAAAGAATGGCAAGTCACTATAATCAAACAACAAATGGGATAAATTCCATTATCCAAAAACAAAATAATAAGTAAACAAGGATATTCTACAAACTATTTAGAAGAAAATGGAATAGCAAAAGACTAAAAATTTCTTCATTCAAATCAAGTAGAATTACATATATTGTGAAAAATATACTTCATTACATAAAAAATCCTATTCTATTGGTTTTTTCCCTTCTGCCTTTGAAAGAGGTTCTACTCCAGCAGGAGGATCATCTAAGGCATAAGGAGAATTTATGAAATTTACATCTCTCAGCATTCTAACATTCATTACAGATGGTCGATCAAGTAAATGTTATGGGCGAGATATCTCGAAGTTGGCATGAAGACTGTAATCACCAAGATACTTGGAAATTAGACATCGAGGAATTGCACGAGCAGGAATCCAGCTAAAATCAAGTTTAAAAGGAGGAACGGGTAAATCGAGCACTCCAGGCTCATAATAATCCCATAAATAATATCCCTGCTCCAATTGTAGCAAATACATAGCATTTAACCATCCCTGCTTGTACCCTTCATTATTCGACTGCTGTATCCGAGCATCTAGATAGTACAGAGCTTCATTATACTCAGCCATCCAAAACTCTCTGGGTTGTTTATGGAACTGATAAGTTAACCTCTCCAGTTGCTCGTAGAGACTCTTCACCAAAATTTCCTTATTTTCCAAAGCAGAACTCTGGGAAGAGAGTTGTTCGCTAAAGTTTAGAATCTTCTTAGACATTTTTGCTAAGGCTTGGTTCTTTTCCATCAACTGAAAGGCCTGGTTCTCTAAAGCCGACTGCGTTCTAGCTTCCTCAAGGGTGACCCGACCAGTCCTCGCTCATCCACGAGAAGAAGATCTTACTCTTCCATGAGTAGATGAGGAGGGTCCAACTTTTTTCAAAGTTTCCAACTCATCTCGTAAGTTGGCATTTTCTACCTCCAAGAAAGAGAAACCTTCATCATTAACAGGGACCAAGGCTCCCGAGGAGGATGTAACAGATTTGAGTTATTTTATCTCCTCTTGCAAAGCAATGTTCTCCCAAGTATAAATAAACTTCAGAACACTCTCTTTCTTCTCATAAGTATAAATAAACTTATTATACCCTTTGTTAGAACTCAATTGTTGATACTTCTTCTCGTATTCTTGATGCAAAAGTGTGGAGGACTATTTGTACTGTTGCTGAAGTTTCTCGATTATTCTTTGGAGATCTTCAATCATCTCATAGTAGGATACGTTGTTGGCAACAGCACGATTGAGCAAGCATTTCAGGTATTGGTAAGCTTCGACTGCTCGTTCATAAGTATCTGGACCAAGGATATCAATGATTTGAGCCTCATTAAGATCTGCATGACCAGCTTTAAAATAGTCATTGCATTTCTTCATCAATTCTGTGTCATGAGCTGATAAGAGCTCCATCCTGGCCATAAACTAGCAAAGAGAAGAAATAAAAAGAATCAATAATGATGCAGACAGAGCAAGTAAAAGAGAGAGTCAAGATGAATAACCAAAGTTCGAATTTTTATTTCATCATAAGAGAAAATACAAAGTCTGAGGTTACATTCAATAGAATAACAAAATAAAAACCCGAGCAACTTTACACCTTCTTTTTGTTACCTATAACCTCCTCAGAAGGTTTGGATGAATGGGCTGGTTGCTCGGAAGATAATGGTAGTTGCTCAGCAGAAGTACTGGTTGGTTGGAGTTACTTAGTAGGTTGAACAACAGGAACAGTAGGAACCTGATCTCCAATCATCATAGAAGACTCATCTCAAGAAGCTTCATCCTCTTCTTCTTCTCCAGGAGAGGGAGGAGGGCCATGAGTGTGCTACTAAAATAATTCAGAATTCTCAGTAACTTTTAGCTCCTGCAAGGCTGCAACCCATCCATCCTTAAAATATTTGAGGCTGGCATACTCCATTTGAGAGGACATGACAGCTAGGCCCTTGTTCTAGCCTTTGTCCCAACCATCACTGAATGATTTTTTAACTACCTTCTTCCTTTTTGCCTTCTCTGAGGAGGTCCTTTCCCTATGGAGCTCCTCGATAGCTTTCAACTTCTCATCTACCTCCATTTTTTGTCGCTCAACATCTTGAAGTTTAATAACTTCCTCTTCAGTAGACTTGAGCTTAACTTCTAGCTCCTTGTTGCTTTGTTCAAAGTCTTTGTTGCTCTGCTCAGACTCCGTCAATTTCTTCTCCAACTCCTTAGAGGCATTCACAGCCTGATTTCTTTCTAGATCAATGGACTTAAATTGCTTCTCCTAAGAAACTTTATCTTCCTCATATTTTTGACGAGAATCTTTCAGAGATTGGGTCAGCCCAACAAAAGCTTCATCTACTCCTCCTGAGGAGATTGAAGCCTTGATAGCTTCATCCTTCTTCAGAATGTTGTTAAAACACGTCACCAGTTGGAACAAAAAGAAATAACTTTAAGTCTGTACATGAACATAGTATTAAAAAATGGGGTCGAGTTAAAGATACTTACTGAGGCAATGTGTTGAGCATCAAGGGTAGTAATTCTCTCACGAGAAAGGGAATCTTCAATGCCTTGGACTTCTGGGACAGTCCAAGATCTCACCAAACTCACAGCAAAGCTCGGAGCAACAAAAGATGGAACATTACCTTCAACAGTTGAAGGTTGAGAAACAGGTTCAACAGGTCTCTCAGAAGAGTTCTTCTTTAACCTCCTCGGAGGAGCAGGAACATTTTCAACTGAAGACGTTATCTTTGTTGGTGAAATAACAATAACCTCACTCGGAGGAGAAATAACAACAATCTTGCTCGGGGCCATTGGGGGCTTCTCAACAGCTTTCTTGGAAGTAGCAGGAGGAGGTGCATCAACGGTTCTCGTACCTTCTTCTGGGATATCTTGTTTACTTTTATTTGCCTCCACATTAATAGAGGCAAATTTATCAAAGAAGGCAGGTGATACGACGCAAATATTGTGTATTTCACCCGTTAACCTACGCCTTATTAGCCCCCTTGGGTATCTTAATCCCTATACTTATGCTCGTTAACCAGACAACCTCGGATTTCTATGTTAACATGTTTTACAGGGGTTAATTGAGCTTTTGTAGGTATTTGGATGCTTAGTATGAAGTTCGGACGTTTTCCGGAAATGTTTCGTCGACTTTTGCATCTTTGGGGGCATTTTAGTAATTCCAGCATTCGGGTTTGAATCCCAAGCTCCTCACGGAAGTTGAAGCCCTTTGATTTCTCTTCGCGTGGCCGCTGACGGTGCATGATTCTGAGTTGTATCGATGGAGTTATGGCATTTTTAGGATGGTTTTTACTATAAAAGTACACTCAAGGTCACATTCAAGGGCATTTTAGTCATTTCATATTTTGGTTTTTTAGCATTATGTCTTCTTGGATGTTGTAGTCCTCTGAGTTATCTTCGCGTAGCCTCCGACCGTGCCTCATTCCGAGCTATAAAGAAGAAATGGTGGCATTTTCCGTAAAACAGGACAAAGCTGCAGATTGCAGACCTGTAGGTACGAATCGATTCGGAATTTTTCCGAATCGATTCGGCCCTACAGAAAGTCCGCAATTCTCTATTTTTAAGTGGGTTTTTGGTGGGGTATTTATATGTAAAAATTCTATTAAGTTGGGAGATCAATTTTAGACTAGGAAAGATTCATTTTAGGTTAGAAGAGGGGATTTTGGTGGTGGAGCTTCTCTCTCTAGGGTTTGCACCATTTGGGTTTGTAAGTAACACTATTCATCTTCTTCTCCATTAATATAGTTGTATTTCCTTTTCTTACTTTATTTACATTGATGTCATTCCATTTCTTGCCTAGATAATTAGTTGTAGTTATTTATTTCTTGCTTTAATTATTTAATTAGTTGTTTAAAGTAGTTTAATCCATGTATTGTCCGTAGATAACGGGTTGGGGTTGCATTTTCGCCATTAATGGGCGTCGAGCTCCGAAAGTTAGGTTTTGGGTAAAATTGCATTTTATTGAAACCGCGTCTATTAAAGTCGGATTATTATGCGTTTAACTTTCTTTGTCACGCAACGTTAGTGTTTATAGCGATAATCCGAATTTAATCCGCGTGTGACCATTTTTGATTAAATGTTTAATATCGCAACTTTGGGTTAAATTCTTTATTGTGTGATGTTTATGATTAATTAAAAATGCTCGATTAAATATTTTCGAACCAAAATTCTAATTATTAGTTGTTTAGCCCATAGTGGGGACGCGATCCCGACTCTCGTTTTATTAATTGTAGTATAGTGTTAACTTCTTCCTTTTTCTCTTTTGTCACCATTTCCTACTATCACCTTTTCATTTATTTATTTTACACTTTTATTCCTGAAGTAATTAAACAATTAAAATCTAAAATTTAATCACTCTCTGTGGATTTCTTACGATACCCGACTTACCGCTGTGCTTGCTTGTCAAGTGTAGTTGTAGTTTAGGTTTTCTTTGTATCGCGGCGGCGAAACACACGACGATTGTGTCCTCACACGAACACACTTTTTCCGCTCGGTCAGCAGGGGCTCTTCTTTTCTTGATTAGGTCACTGATGGGAATACTCGACTCAGAGGAAGAACCCTCTACTCTAGTCTCAGAGGCAGGTACTTGGTCAAGATTAACCACCACTGGACGAGGACGAGCAGTGAAAGATGAAGTATAGCTCTTATACTACAACAAGTAAGAGGCAGATCTAATATGTTCCTCGGCAACAGATTGATGCAAATCCCAGATAAGTTTTAAATGCTTTAAATTAACATCAGCCTCTTTTAGAGGTTTTCTTTTACTGTCAACTGTAACAAACAAAAACAAATATTAGTGATGCATTTTATCAAACATAAAGAAAACAAGATTTCAAAAAATAAAAACAACCTATCCCATTGCCATAAGGTGGACATCTAGGACCTTGGTATACATAATTTCCATTTAAGGGAGGGTGTTGCCAATTTTTCATCACCACTCCATGTTTAAAGTAATACCTACTGGCATCAGGAAGATTGACAACTAATGCCCTATTCAAAAACCTAGTTTTTAAATAGAAAGTACTATCACTGATGACCCATCTGTAGCAATACATAATCTCTGGAATCCCTAAACGGGTTCCATGAAGTTGATTTAACCTGTGTACGCCATTAACTCTCCTCCATGTATTTGGAGCTATTCTTGCAGGTACAACATCAAAATATTGGCAAAACTCCAAACACAGGGGATTTGGCGGGAAAGAAAAGCCACATTCGGCTACAAAAAGACTGGGGAACCAATGTCCATCAGGCAAAGAAAAATAATCAGAAGGTTCAGAAAGTTTTTCCAAAATAACCCACGAAGGGATTGAAAATTCAGACCAAAATTTGTCCAGCGACTCAACAAGATAAACCATGATGAACAAAGTAAATAAAAGAAAGGGAAGAAAATCTTATAGAGAAAGAGAGATCAGGTGGCAATGAACGATGGAAATAACGAAGGCACAAGACAGAGAGAAAATAAAGAGTTCAAAGATACAGATTTGAAAAGTGAAAGACGATAAGATTTCTGTCGCATTTAAATACTTTACCTCGGGAATAGGGAAAGGCAATGATTACAAATAAAGACATTTGCGTTTTCGATGGAT
This sequence comes from Sambucus nigra, assembly GCA_949130495.1. NCBI lineage: Eukaryota > Viridiplantae > Streptophyta > Magnoliopsida > Dipsacales > Adoxaceae > Sambucus > Sambucus nigra. The sequence goes on along the minus strand of OX422223.1, from coordinate 258,813,170 downwards.
AAAAGAAGAAAAGGGCACAAATATCAAAGTGGTCATGAAAATTCAAAATATTTATGAGGCCTCATACTATGCATTAAAAAAGGAGTTACATACAACGAACGTTTTCCTAAAAACCATACAAACCAATAATCTATGCAGTTTTCAAGCAGAATGTTCCATACTTTTCTTTAACATCAAACTATGAAACATTGGGGGCTTCTGTTGATACCAAATTTAATCTGCTGACGTTGACCAATCACTTGAAGACACGTGCCAACCTACATGGCAAATACGAATACGTTCTACGAGTAAGTCATACACTCCGAATAGCTCAAGCGTACCGAGAAACTTAGGCGCCCCGAGTAACTCAGGAGCCCCGAGCAACTCAAGCGTACCGAGCTACTTAGGTGGACCGAGCAGCTTAAGCGTTCTGAGCTACTTAGCGTATAGAGCATCCAAATCAAGAGAATCAAATAGATGACTGCGCATTAAATGCTCATTATTATCGTACAGATGTATATGTCTACTAGATAACAGCGCATTGTCCTTTCAGATGTACAGCCTCAAGGCTATAAATACATTGTAACCTCATCATTAGAAGGGGAATCCGGATTTCTTGATAGACTCAATTATCAGGAATTCTAGGAAAATAATCAGCAATACAAAAACAGTGGACGTAGGCCATTCTTATCAGGCTGGACCACTTAAAAAATCTTTTGTCTTATCTATTTTATATGTGATTGATAAATTAGAGATAATCTAATTTTTTACATCAACAGATTGGCGCCGTCTGTGGGAAATGATTGTACTTATCGTTTTTCACCTCAATCTGTTGGCGTAAAAAATTAGATTATCTCTAATTTATCAATCACAGATAAAATAAATAAGACAAAAGATTTTTAAAGTGGTTCAGCCATATAAGAATGTTGTTAAAACACATCACCAGTTGGAAAAAAAAATAACTTTAAGTCAGTACATGAACATAGTATTAAAAAATGGGGTCGAGTTAAAGATACTTACTGAGGCAATGTGTTGAGTAGCAAGGGTAGTAATTCTCTCACGAGAAAGGGACTCTTCAATGCCTTGGACTTCTGGGACAGTCCAAGATCTCACCAAACTCACAGCAGAGCTCGGAGCAACAAAAGATGGAACATTACCTTCAACAGTTGAAGGTTGAGAAACAGGTTCAACAGGTCTCTCAGAAGAGCTCTTCTTTAACCTCCTCAGAGGAGCAGGAACATTTTCAACTAAAGACGTTGTCTTTGTTGGTGAAATAACAATAACCTCACTCAGAGGAGAAACAACAACAATCTTGCTCGGGGCCATTGGGGGCTTCTCAACAGCTTTCTTGGCAGCAGCAGGAGGAGGTGCATCAATAGTTCTCGTACCTTCTTCTAGAACATCTTGTTTACTTTTATTTGCCTCCAAATTGGTAGAGGCAGATTTATCAAAGAAGGCAGGATCTCTTCTTTTCTTCATTAGGTCACTGATGGGAATACTCGACTCAGAGGAAGAACCCTCTACGCTAGTCTCAGAGGCAGGTACTTGGTCAAGATTAACAACCACTAGACGAGGACGAGCAGTGAAAGATGAAGTATAGCTCTTATACTGCAACAAGTAAGAGGAAGATCTAATATGTTCCTCGGCAACAGATTGATGCAAATCCCAGATAAGTTTTAAATGCTTTAAATTAACATCAGCCTCTTTTGGAGGTTTTCTTTTACTTTCCACTGTAATAAACAAAAACAAATATCAGTGATGCATTTTATCAAACATAAAGAAAATAAGATTTCAAAAAAATAAAAACAACCTATCCCATTGCCATAAGGTGGACATTTGGGACCTTGGTATACATCATCTCCATTTAAGGGAGGGTGTTGCCAATTTTTCATCACCACTCCATGTTCAAAGTAATCCCTATTGGTATCAGGAAGATTGACAACTAATGCCCTATTCAAAAACCTAGTTTTTAAATAGGAAGTACTATCGCTGATGACCCATCTGTAGCAATGCATAATCTTTGAAATCCTTAAGCGGGTTCCATGAAGTTGATTTAACCTGTGTACGCCATTAACTATCCTCCATGTATTTGGAGCTATTCTTGTAGGTACAACATCAAAATATTGGTAAAACTCCAAACACAGAGGATTTGGAGGGAAAGAAAAGCCACATTCGGCTACAAAAAGACTAGGGAACCAATGTCCCTCAGCCAAAGAAAAATAATCAGAAGGTTCAGAAAGTTTTTCCAAAATAACCCACAAAGGGATTGAAAATTCAGACAGAAATTTGTCCAACGACTCAACAAGATAAACCTTGATGAACAAAGTAAATAAAGAAAGGGAAGAAAATCTTATAGAGAAAGAGAGATCAGGTGACAATGAACGATGGAAAGAACGAAGGCACAAGACAGAGAGAAAACAAAGAGTTCAAAGATACAGATTTGAAAAGTGAAAGACAATAAGATTTCTATCGCATTTAAATACTTTACCTCGGGAATAGGGAAAGGCAATGATTACAAAGAAATACGTTTGCGTTTCCGATGGCTAAAAGAAGAAAAGGGCACAAATATCGAAGTGGTCATGAAAATTCAAAATATTTATGAGGCCTGATACTATGCATTAAAAAAGGAGTTATATACAGCGAACGTTTTCCTAAAAATCATACAAACCAATAATCTATGCAGTTTTCAAGCAGAATGTTCCATACTTTTCTTCGACATCAAATTATGAAACATTGGGGGCTTCTATTGATACCAAATTTAATCTGCTGACGTGGACCAATCACTTGAAGACACGTGTCAACCTACATGGAAAATACGAATACATTCTACGAGTAACTCATACACTCCGAACAGCTCAAGCGTACCGAGCAACTTAGGCTCCCCAAGCAACTCAAGCATATCGATCTACTTAGGTGGTCCGAGCAGCTTAAGCGGTCCGAGCTACTTAGCGTATAGATCATCCAAATCAAGAGAATCAAAGAGACGACTCCTCATTAAATGCTCATTATTATCGTACAGATGTATATGTCTACTAGATAACAGCGTATTGTCCTTTCACATGTACAGCCTCAAGGCTATAAATACATTGTAACCTCATCATTAGAAGGGGACTCCATATTTCTTGATAGACTCACTTATCAGGAATTCTAGGAAAACAATCAGCAATACAAAAACAGTGGACGTAGGCCATTCTTATAAGGCTGAACCACTTTAAAAATCTTTTGTCTTATTTATTTTATCTATGATTATTTAATTAGAGATAATCTAATTTTTTACATCAACATGTTCAAAGGTTATTGAATAATTGCCTCCCAAGATAGAACGGATTTTCTGAATTAATTATGTAGTACAGCAATAATTAATCCCAACGAACACAAATCTGTGTTAATACTTAACCGTAACGGTAGCATGATATGGAGAAATGAAGAAAATATTTTCCTGAATGAAGGAAAGAATACAGTAGCATTTTCAAAATTATTTCTGCAAGGGTTTTGTTGATAGCAATCAAAACTGGAGGGAATGGCTTTTATTTATAGCCTTGGTTTTGACTGTTGGGAAGAGTCAAAACATTTTTAATTGTTGATAATTAATTAACTGTTGACTGTTGGCTTTTAACTGTCATCTAATAGTTAATTAATTGCTGACTGTTGGCAATTAATTAATTTCGTAATTAATTAATTAACCCAGAAAGTTAATTAAATATGGCCAAAAAATATAGGAGATTTTTATGAGCCCAAGCCCGAACCAAATCGAATCGAATCGAGCCAAATGGACGGACGGACGATGCGCGCGCGCGCCGCTTTTAGCCCAAACCCAACACATGCATAGTGTAGGTCGTCTCCCCTTCAAAGAGTTGGGATACCCCAAAGGCATCCAAGCCTTAGTCCATACTTGGGCTGTTATTTACTCATCAATTTTCCACTACTCTTCCAATGTGGGACAAGAGTTAAAACATACCCAACTCATTAACTTTCATTATTTTTGAGTCACTTTGGGGACATATTTATCATTCATAACTTAATGGAATTGGACATGTGAATATACTATGCTAATCTCCTTGCGGAGGAGAACACGTTCGTATATAGTCCCACAATTATCATAGTATGGGTCCTACCTAAATTTGAGCTCAAAGTTGCTCATAATTTTGTCCCAAAAAATATGGACAGCTTTTAAGTCCAACTTTAAGTCCAATTTCCAACAATCCCACACTTAAATGATATATCGCTATAAATAAAAGAAATAGATGCTAATGCAGATGCAGACACAAGTTGAGTAAAACTGAAGATTTATTGCATCGGGAGAAGTAGCCTAGTGGCCTTGAACTTTCCTTAGTGATATACCATCAGATTTACTTGGTTAATCAGTAGACTTCACGTCTTTGAATCACCAACCGTTCTGTAAACCTAGATAATTGTATTCACATAATAATTTTTCAACACAGTTGGTTCTCACGTTTGTGTTCATTTTGGCCATGAACATCACTTGGTTTCGTGAGTATTTTAGAGAAATTGCCTTTCATTATTCTCATAAAAGTTTCCCCCTTCTTACTCACGTAGGTGACTTCCATAAAGAGTATCCTGCAATACCCCACTTAGACGTACTAAGATATAGTTGGCATTAAAAGAATAACTTATCCTAATTTTGCGGTATATGTGTGATGCCTCATCTTTAGAATGGATAGGATTAAATATCCTCCAGTGCTTACTGAATACAATGTACTTTGGTTTGCCCATTGAACCTAGATCTTGGGATCTCCAATCATCTAGGTTGGGTTGCCACTATACTGATTATTATTTATTTATAGGCTTTAAACCTATTCCATTTTATGATCTTTCAACTTGCTTTGTTAGTAGATCCGCTATATTATCTTTTGACTTTACGTAGTCAATTGAGATAATTACGTTTGAGATAAGTTGTCTAACGGTATTATGTCTACAACGAATATGTCATGACTTTCTATTATACATGTGATTCTATCCCTTCCAATTGTTAATTGATTATCGCAATGTATATATATTGCGGGCACATGTTTCGATCAATTTGGAATATCCTCAAAGAAATTTAGAAGCCATTCAGCTTCTTCTCCAGTGTTATCTAGTTCAATGAATTCGGATTCCATTGTCGATCTATAAATGCACGTTTGTTTTGAGGATATCCAATATACAGCATCACCTCTAAGGGTAAACACATACCCACTCGTAGACTTAGAGTCCTTTGTATTGGATATCCAATTTGTGTCGTAATGTCCTTCAAGAACATCTGGATATTTTGAGTAGTGCAGTCTATAGTTTTGAGTATATTTCAAATAACCCAAAACTCACAATATTGCCTTCCAATTATCTCTCCCTGGATTACTCGTAAATAGACTTAGCTTACTTATTGAGTATTGATACGATGCAAATATTGCGTATTTCACCCCTAGAACCTACGCATTTTAGTCCCCTCGGTATCTTATTCCCTATATTTATGCTCGTTAACCAGACAACCTCGGATTTCTATCTTAACATGTTTTGTAGGGGTTAATTGAGCTTTTATAGGTATTTGGAAGCTAAGTATGAAGTTCGGACGCTTTCCTCTCGATTTTCGTACGCGATCGCACGTTCAAGGGAATTTTAGTCTTTTCACATCTTGGGCACCTGGCCCAACATCTACACGAAAGTTGTATCCCTCCTCGCAAGCTTCGTGTGGCCACGAACAGTACACGATTCGGATCCCTAACGAAGAAGTTACGACACTTTTAGCGGAAGGGAAAAATAATGAAACCAAAAGAGGAGAAAATAGGAGGAAAAGGAATGCAGTGGGTTGGCACCTACTTGATCGATCAATCGATTAAGCCCCATCGATCAATCGATCCTTCACATTTTGCCATCGAGCTGAGACAATGGGCTTGATATTTTTTCATCGATCGATCGACCAAAATGGGTCGATCGATCCATCCATTATTTTTTTAGATATTTTGCTTTTCTTTTCTTTCTTGTTTTCTTTTCTTCCACTTACTATATAAACCAAATTTTGTTGTAATATCAGATATTAAGTTTTATAATAGATTTTAGGTTAGTTTAGCTTAGGGTTTGGGAGTTGAGAGATCTTTTCTTCTTCCTCATATGGTTTGACAACATTTGGGTTTGTAAGATTGTACTTTTATCTTCCCTCTCCATTAATATAGCTTGCATTTCCTTTATTCTTGCTTTCTAGATTAATTTACATGCTTTGTTAATTAGATTTACGTGCTTTCTTCCCGTGCTTTCTAGTGTAGGTTTATTGCGTCTATTTAACGCGTTTATTTATCGCATTTTTAATATGCTTTCTAGCTAATTTAAATTAGGTTGTGTTTGAATGGAACTCACTCGGGTTGACGCGTTGCTTGGCTTTGGTGATGGTGTTTACGGGTCTATTTCGGGTGTATTGTCCTAGTTATTGGGCCTAGGAGATTTGACAGGGCATATCATGTATGTCCCGTGCTTACGACCTTGCGAGCGTAATTTCTGGATTATTTGTTGACGCCAAAATCTTATTAGGCTTTTATGCGAATTTAGGGGCGTGACAACCCTTGATTTAATTAACTGTCGAAACTAAACGCATTCGTAATAACTCGTCGACCCATGTATCCATTTTATACTAATTAACTCGGGTGAGGGATATTCGACACAACCTATAGTTTTACTCGCTTTCTTAATCTAGCTTTATTTTCCCTCTCCTATATTAACATTTCCCTTTTATGCATCTTTTTACTTTTTAGTTTGTAATTCACCTTTTACACTTTTATTTAGGAGTACTAAATCATATAAATTCTAGCATCTCGTCCCTGTGGATTTTTGATACCCGACTTACCGCTCTGCTTGCCTCACAAGTGTAGTCGTAACTTAGGTTTGTTTGCATTATCGTGGTGAAACGAAAACAACGACTGTGCCCTTACACGAGCACGCATTTCACGCGACGATCAAAATGGCGTTGTTGTCAGGGACTAGTTTGTTTTAAACTTTATTTGATTTAGTATTTCGTAGTATTTTCTTTCTATTTGTATTATTTGCTAACCTTTTTGCAGGACTTCCACATTTGAGCACTTAAAAATGCTTGAATTTTTCCCGCACACACTTACTTTGTGGAATTCTCCATTTCGAGCCACTTTTGGGGTAAGCATGTATTATTCCAATTCTTTCGGTAATCATTGTTATAATTCTCAAAATGCTCGTAATCCTATGAATTTTGGTAAATACTTAGAATTCCAAAGAATTTCAAATTCAAATATGACTTTGGGCGAGTATAACGAAAGTCAAAACTTGGGTTATTGGAATTTTGATGATGATGATAATGATTTTTGGGCATTTACCTCCTTATAATAGGAATTTTGAAACGAATTGCAATAGTTTTCAAAATTCCTATAATAATGAGTTTTCGTTTAAGTCCGATGGTAATTTTCAAAGTTTCCATTTTCATGTATCCACACCTCGACCGAAGACATTCGGAGAGGGCTTGCGTATGTATGAGAATGAGAAAATTGAAAATCGTTATCGGGAAGAAAATCGTTTGTGGGAACATGACTTGGATTTATTATTTGAGTTCGATGACGATTTTGCTTCTGAGACTTTCGAAGTCGAAGAATGTTTTGAACCAAATGAGGTACTTTTGCCTACTTTGGAACAAACCATTCTAGACATTGCCCATTGCATAATAGACTTTGCAATGAAATGATTTCTTTTTTGTCCCCCAAAGAAGAACATTTCATTAAAATGATATTATTTCCTTCGAAACTCAATCTTCATGCGATGATGATTCATCTCATGAGTTTGAATTTCTTCCATCCCCATTTTCATTCCTGTTATCACACCATCACAAGTACCCAATGATTCGATTTCAAACTTTAATGTTTTAGACCTTTTCACCGATGAGGAGTACTTGCTCGAGTCGCCCTCCACAATCTCATCTTTGCCTTTGTGTGCACCGCCTCCCATTCCAATTTCAAAATCCTTGGGAGGATATTTGGCTTTTCTTGGTCCCCACATGTTTTTGTCACCCGTTCAATCCAAATCCCCCATCGTCCCTCCAAAAATTTTAATTAGCAATGGTTCATTTCTTCCGCCTTACACATGCCTTCCGTTTTTCAAACGGAATTCATACTTTTCGGAGGGCATGCTTGTGAGTGAGGGTACACCGGTTATCCTCCAAAGTCAAATCATTTTTGCGGTGGACCCTCAACTATTAAGACTTCTAGTGTACAGTTAGTGTGAAGCCTAAATAGTAGGTTGTATATAGTTAGCTTTTTATTCTTTCTTTTTATTTTTTCTTTCCTTTTTAATTTAGTCTAGTGTAACTAGTTAACTTTTTGTTATTTGTTTTTGCCATGCTCGGTACTAACATGTTTTGTAGATTCTTTGGATTTGTTCTTACGGAGATCGCTCCATTTTGGGTAATATCGCTCTTTTCCTTCTTAAACTTGGTTCTTAATTAACATTGAGGACAATGTCTAGTCCATATTTTTGCTCACATGTTAGTTACTTAGTATGCTTTTCTTAGAAATACTAAAAATTTCAAAAAGATTTTCTTTCCTTTTTCTCCTTTTTTTGGGCATTTTGCCTTTGTTTCCGATGATAAATTTCAATAATTGCCCGATCCAATAGACAACCCAACGATGCATGTTCTCGATTTTAGAAGTTATTTGACTTTAGTCTCAATTATTGATATTATGAATAACTTCATGAATTAAACTTTAATCCCATGAGCACATGCACTTTACTGTTCTAATTCATTTGGTTTAAGATTTTTATAACTCAGTAATCTGTTGTTGCATTGTATATACTTACACCGAGTAAGCTTTGTACCTTTCGTCGTATGTGAGTGTATACACTATTCTTTTCTCATTGAAAACGTTGAATTCGTTGGTAATCTCACTATTCTTTCATTTGATCGTTCATTAATTTAGTTCATACTTGAAATGTGTTACTTGATCATGATTTTCATATATTGTTTTGACTCGAGAATTGTGTAAACTTTGTGAAATGATCATAGGCCATCTTTGTTATATCACCCATATTGACTTTGACCTCACCCTTATATGTTTACCCTCGTCAACCCGTTTGAGCCTAAATATAGCCTTTCGTTTCATAACCCAATTCCCATAACCAACTCCAAATTGGAGTTTTAGCCCATATATACACTTTCCATACCTTTATTTGGAATATTACTTGGGATTGAATGTTGTTGTTGTGATGTCGGTTGCAATTTAGGCGTGTGAGAGTTTGAAAAGTAAAGAAAAGAGATGTGAAAAAGTGAAGAAAAATATAAAGCAAAAAGCAAAAGAAAACATGAGAAAAATAAGAAAAGAAAAGAAAGAGAAAGTTGTAAATATTGTATATAGTTCAATAAGCTTTGATTATTCTCCCCGGTGATATATGTAATGCCTTTTTGGAACTTGTTTTCCAATTTTGATATTGGCCTTATTTTCCCATTATCCCAAGTTTTGATTCCGAACACTTTGAATCCGTACATACATATCCTTCATTTTTTACCCTAGCCTAACCTACATCATAACCCTATACAAGTCCTATGTGATCTTAGGTTGATGTAATTCAAAAGTCATAACAGTTTTGATAATCTGTGAAAATGCATTTCGCCTCCTTTAATGTGCGGTATCCTTTCATTGAGATTATAATTTTTAATTTCATATATAACATTCTTCATTTGTGACATGTGTGCGGCCTAGTTTCCATTTACATTTACTCTTTATGCCCGCATGTTCCGTGTGTTAGCTCCGTGTTTCGAGTGAATTCACCTTATGAGTGTAATGCCCGTGAGGATTGAATATATTCTTGCTTTAACGTTTATCCGGTTTATATAAGTTTTTGCCAAATCATACTTTGCATGTGTTCTCTCCCCTCCCACATTTTAAAGTTTCAATTCTATGAGGTGCATTCTATAATGTTAATGATTTCGGACTTTAGTTTGAATTCGTTCAATGTGTTAATAATGCGTATGAAATCTTGTTTGCTATTGTTGGGATTGTCGCATGTGATTGGGCATATTTTGAGGAAACTGTATGATGTTTGTGTGTTTCATCCCTGAAAATCCTCGCGAGACGACACTCATCCACTAGGGTAACTTAAGGGTTTAACGGCTTATTGCATACGCTAAATGCAATCGAATAGCCCGCGAAAGTGGCCTTATGCTTTTAAACCATATTTTGTACTTATCCTACTTTTGGTTTGCCTGTAGTTTGATTAGGCATAGATTCTTTCCATTTATCCCCTTAATTTAGAGGATTTTATCGCGTTGCGAAGTGTAATTCAAGTGGATTTTTATCATATCTTTGCTATTGACAAGTTCTAATGAGTACAACGAGTTTCGTGTGTTCTTCATCTATTTCGTAGAAGTTCAGTGTTTTAATCCGAGTTCTGTACCAAAAGCTTCAAAGAAACACAAGAAGAAAAGGATTCTGTGAAGATTGGAAAATACAGAACCGAACCCAAGGAAAATAAAACAAATCGAATCCATCATGGGGGAAGTCTCTGTAAAGGCTGAACATGACAGAACCGAACCGAAGTGAGGAGAAAATGAACCCATCCTATGCCTAAAAAATTCCTATGAAGAGTCAAAAAGATGGAACCAAACCGAAGAAAGAAAATAAAGAACCGATCCCATGCTCGAGGAAGTATCTATAAAAGCTGGCAAAGATGGAACCGAACCAAACCCCTTGACAGGATCGGTTCCATTCTCGATTTTCCGGACTTATTAATTTGTAAAAATTAGAATCCAACTTTGTTAAAACTCTTGTATTTCATAGATTATAAATTGTAACTCCTCCCAAACGTAAAAGGGAGGCTTCTAATTCATTAAGGAAGCTTTGTATTCCATTTTAGAAAAGAAGAACATAAACCCTAGTTTCTTTCAAGTTGCAATTCAAGTAAAATCATTCTAATTTATGTTTCAATCTTTGTTCTAGTTACTTTTTCATTAATAATTTCATCTTTCTTCATCTTCATTCAGTAGTAAAAATGTTTTCTTTCATTCCAAATGTGTTGTTTTCAAGTTCTCATATGTCCAGCGAGATTTCAAGGGTCGAGATGCATGAACTCAACCTGATGTGGTAGTTGCATGTTTGTAAAATTAATCCTCTAAATTTAATGATTCGATTATGACCGTATTACGTAGAAATGCAACAATTGTAGATCTTTGGATATCGTTTGCCTCAGGGTAATCGGGATGCATTAGAATTCAATTCGAGTGTAACTATCGCAATACTGATTTACTCGTCCTCCGATTAAGTATGGTGCGGGCTTGAACCTCGTATACGTAATGCTTGGGTTCTGAGACACATTCTTAATCGCGTCAAGTTTTTGGCGCCGTTGCCGGGGACTTAGGTAGATTTAGGATTAGATCAAGTCAATCTAAAACTTTGACCAAAAATTTCCAAAAATCCAAAAACAAAAAAAAATTTAAAGCACAAAAACATTCCTCATCATCTCTCATAAGCCTATTAATGCAAAATTCTGAACTCACTCCAACTCCCCATAATACTCCAACCCATATTCACGAAAACCCGATAGTTGAGTACGACCCCGATAGCCCTCACACTCCAAACGTTCCACAATTCTGGGTTCCTTCTCCCACGCCTACACACCCCCCGACATCCCTCTTAGGACACACCTCAAAGCGCACTCCGAGTATACCTAGTGAGGACACAGAGTCATCTAGTGAGAGAGCTATGTCACAACACGGTAGTGCATGCGTCGGTGAGGAAGAGGCCCCGCACCGCCCGGTGAGAGAAATCTTATATCCCAAGCGCACTGTCACTCTGAGATGCATTGTACTCCCGTATAATGCAGGGCAATTTCATTTTTAAAATGGGATGATCTAGATGCTCCCCCACTACCATGGGATGGAATCTAAAAAACCATATCTCCACATCAGGGAATTTGAGGATGTGTGTGAAACCCTCAATGATCAAACTTGCACACAAGAGGCGATCCACCTCAAACTCTTCCCATTCTCTCTAAAAGATATGGCTAAGACCAGGCTATGGTCTTTACCTCTAAGCTCGATTGCATCCTGGAATGAGTTGCAATCTAAATTTCTCAAGAAATTCTTTCCTCCACATCGAACGAACGAACTCCATCAAGGCTCAAATTCAAACTTTCCAACAATTAGAAAATGAGTCATTCGATCGATGCTACGAGCATTAATTCATTCCCTTCGTGCCCCCGTCATGGATTTGATAAACTGCAAATCATTTCCTTCATCCATAATGGGCTGAACATTAATTCTAAGAAACTCCTTGAAACCATGTACGATGGTCCATTTTTTGAATTAGACGCCCAAAATGCTGAGCTTCACCTGAGGTATGTCGCCGAGACTACCCAATCTTGGGATACATCTGACCCTAATGCTCAAAATCAAAATCACCAAGTGACCACCACTCCATCGGCATCCGGACTATTTCACATAGAAAAGAATTCTATGACGGACAGTCGACTCGATGTAATTGAGAAAGGAATACGAGACCTACTTAAAGTATGTGGAAAAGGACTAACTAAATCCATCCCAAACCCCGTCGAGAAGGTGTGTGCAATTTGTGAGGCTAGTCATTCAACTGAGGAATGCCCGACTATACCCGCCTACAAAGTGATTCTTCAAGAGCAAGTAAGTGGTATAAGAGGATTAAGGGTAATTTCGGTTCACCGCTCGGTAATTCTTACAACCCTTCATGGAAAAACCATCCTGGTTTTAGCTATGGGCAACAACATGCTGCGATGAACCCTAATTCACATGTTGCCCCTCCTTCACCACCGCACTTTCAACAAGCTCCACACATGCAAGGACATGTGCAAGAACCACCACCTCAAGGAGCATATATCATTCCACCACGGAGAAATATCGAGGATACGATGAACCAATTTATCAATACCCAGAATGCAGCCAATTCTAGGTATGATCACATGATCAGCGACATAAAAGCTAATATTTTAAAGATACAATCAACGTTGAGTGTCCAAGATAAGGGAAAGTATCCTGCCCAGGGCCAAAGACCGCCCCAAGGTCAAACTAGTGTTAGATCCACCTTGACAGAACATCAGGAGAAATGTCGAGCTATGACCACTCTTCGTAGTGGGAGAGTCATTGATTTATCACCTCCCCCACACAACACAACCAAAGACACGGAGATTTCGCCCGGCATGAAAGAGGCCGAAGATGTCTCCTTGAAAGAGAGTGATAAAGAAGACACTAGCGAGCCCGAGGTAGTAGTGAAACCACCCACCGTGGCACCGATTCCTCAAAGGTTGGCTCCTTCCTATAAAGGAAACCCACGTGATGAAGTGCTAGACGTGCTAAAGCAAGTAAAGCTCAATTTACCTTTCCTCGATGCCATTAAGCATATTCCAGCTTATGCAAAAGCCATCAAAGACTTGTTAACAGTGAAGAGGAAGATGAAGGTAAAGAAAAACGCATTTCTAGCATAGAACGTGAGATCCATTCTACTTAATGAACTCCCACCAAAATTCAAAGATCCCGGTGCACCCACCATTTCCTGCATCATTGGAGAAAATAAAATAAAAAAAGCCTTACTTGACTTGGGAGCAAGTGTCAATATCCTCCCTTACGCCATCTATAGGCAATTTGATCTGGGCGACCTCAAACCCATAAAGATCACTCTCCGTTAGCGAATTGAATCGTGAAGATCCCAAGAGGTATAGTTGAGGACGTGATCATTCAAGTTGACACTTTCTACTTTCTAGTAGATTTTGTCATTTGGGACACGAATCCCTCCTTCGCCTCGAGCAATCATGTTCCCATCATTCTTGGGTGCCCATTTTTAGCTACGTCTAACGCAATTATCAATACTCAAAATGGGCATATGCAACTCACCTTTGGGAACATGACCTTAGACACTAACATCTTCCATATAGCCCAACATACGAGGAAAGAAGATGATCTTCACGCGGTGAGCTTAATCGATGAGATAGTAGAGGAGTACTTTGAGGAAAATTATTATGGAGATGCCCTAGGTTCCTATTTAGTGTCGAGCCATGTGAGTGAGGGGACGTATATTGAATTTGAGAGGGAAGTTGAGGAGTTGAGATAGTTACTTAATGAGAGAGCATCGGACGAGAACGCGAGAGATATAAGTTGGATTTCTCGATTCGAGGAGTTACCACCAAGGGAGGCATGGTTCCCTCTAGCGATAAATTTCCATCCCTTGAATTGAAGAAACTACCCTCACATATTAAATATGCATACCTAGGAGAGGATGAGACATTTCCTGTTGTTGTCTCCTCTAGCCTAGACGAAGAGCAGGAGGGTAAACTGTTAAAAATTCTGAGGAAGCACCAAGGTACTTTCGGTTGGTGTATTTCTGATTTGAAGGGAATAAGTCCTTTGATTTGAACCCACAAGATCCATCTCGAAGAGGATGTAAAGCCCTCTAGAGAAATGCAAAGAAGGCTAAACCCCAATATGAAAGACGTAGTGAGAACTGAATTCATTAAGTTATTGGATGTCGGGATTATCTACCCAATCTCGGATAGCAAGTGGATGAGCCCTATTTAAGTTCTCCCAAAGAAGTCGGGAATGACAGTGATTGAAAATGCTAAGGGAGAGCTAGATCCCTAATGTACCACCACCGGGTGGCGCATTTGCATTGATTACCGGAAACTCAATGCGGGAACTAGAAAAGACTATTTCCCCTTACCATATATTAATCAGATGCTTGAGAGAGTAGCGGGCCACCATTACTATTGCTTCCTTGATGGTTATTTCGGATATAACCAAATTGAGGTAGATGTACTTGACCAGAAGAAAACGACATTCACTTGCCCCTTTGGTACGTTTGCCTACAAAAGTATGCCACTCGGCTTGTGTAATTCACCCGCGACCTTTCAAAGGTGCATATTGAGTCTATTTAGCGACATGGTTGAGAGAGGACTCGAAGTGTTCATGCAAGATTTTATCATTTTGTCACCTCTTTCGATCTGTGTCTAGCAAAGATGGAAAAATTACTTGCCCGGTGTGTAGAGAAGAACTTAGTGCTAAATTAGGAGAAATGCCATTTTATGGTCACTGAGGGAATAGTTCTTGGCCACATAGTTTCATCCAAGGGGATAGAAGTTGATAGATCTAAGATAGATGTCATAGACAATCTACCCCCGCCAAAATCTCTCAAAGACGTGGGCTCCTTCTTGGGCCACGTTGGGTTTTATCGAAGGTTCATTAAGGACTTTAGCACCATCGCTAGACCTTTAAGCAATCTACTCATGAAGGACACCCCATTTGAGTGGAAGGAAGCATGCCATAGAGCTTTTGAAAAACTGAATGCCATGCTTGTGTCCGCTCCCATCATGCAAGATTCGGATTGGTCCTTACCATTTGAACTTATGTGTGATGCTAGTGACTATGCGATAGGGGCTGTTTTGGGCCAAAGAAAAGACAAACAGGCTCATGTCATCTACTACGCTAGCCAGACTCTTACCGGACCACAACTCAATTACTCCACCACAAAGAAGGAGTTTCTAGCGGTAGTCTTTGCTCTTGACAAATTTTAGTCCTACCTTATTGGTTCTCCCATCACTTGCTTCACCGACCACGCGGCATTAAAATACTTACTTGGGAAGAAAGATGCAAAGTCGCGCCTTATAAGGTGGATCCTACTCCTATAAGAGTTCAATCTCTCCATTAAAGATAAGAAAGGAGTAGAAAACGTCGTAGCCGACCACTTATCATGGATTTCGTTCGACGTACCTAGTGATCCAATATCAATAGACGAATACTTCTCGGATGAGCAATTCTTTGTTACCTCTTATTTTCCCTGGTTTGCGGATATCATGAACTATCTTGTCATGAGAGTTATCCCTCCTGATTGGACACCGCAAGATAAGAAGAGGTTTATTACTTGGTCACACATGCCTTTCTATGATGATCCTTTCCTGTTTAAATATTGTGCCGACCAAATCATTTGACGTTGTGTACCGGATGACGAGATCCACAAAGTCATCCAATTATGTCATTCTAAAGCTTGTGGAGGTCACTTTTCGACGAAAAAGATGGCCGCTAAGATTCTTCAATGCGGCCTATATTGGCCCAGTATCTTTCGGGATGTGAATAATTGTTACAAATCCTGCGATAGGTGGTAAAGTATGGGGTCGATTACCCGACGAGACATGAATCCATTAACCCTGATACTCATTATTGAGATCTTTGACTGCTGGGGTATTGACTTCGTGGGCCCTTTTACCCTATCTTTTGGTTTCCTATACATCCTTGTCGCGGTAGACTACATTTCTAAATGGGTAGAAGCCATATCTACCAAGACCAATGACAGTAAAGTGGTAATTTAGTTCCTACAGGAACATATACTTTCCTGCTTCAGTGATCCGAAAGCGATAATCAGTGATAATGGCACGCACTTTTGGAACAGGCCATTCGAGAAGCTCAAGAGAAAGTACGGCTTCGTTCACAAAGTTGGAACGACCTATCACCCACAAACAAATGGGCAGGCTGAACTAGCAAATCGAGAAATCAAGAACATTCTTGAGAAGATTGTCAATTCCACCCGAAAAGATTGGTCACTTAGATTGAACGATTCGCTATGGGCTTATCGTACCGCATACAAAAATCCACTCGGGATGTCCCCTTTTCGCTTTGTATATGGAAAATCTTTCCATATTCCCGTTGAATTAGAGCACAAAGTGTATTGGGTAATTAAGAAGTTGAACTATGCCATGGATAAAGCCGGTGAACCTCGCAAGCTTCAAATAAACGAGTTAAAGGAGATACGTAATGATGCGTATGAGAACGTAAAAATTTCTAAAGAAAGGATGAAAGTCGCTCATGATAACATTATTCGGCGCAAAGAGTTTCTTCCCAGGCAAAAAGTACTTCTCTATAACTCTCGGCTTCATCTATTTCCGGGTAAGTTGGGGTCACGATGGTCTGGCCCATTCATTGAGAAGAATGTATTCCTTCACGGAGCTATAGAGTTAGACAATTTAAAAAGGGGAAATACATTCAAAGTAAATGGACAATGCCTAAAGCCATATCTAGAGGCATGTGTGGAAGAAGTTGACACCGTTTGCTTGTCAGACCCCGTTTACGGGGTCGAATGAGCTGAAAAAGAGAGGTCGTCGCATCCCCGATGCGTATGGGGTGAATTCTTATGTATAATTATTGTGCTTCGGTAGATTAAATTGAGTCCATAGGTAGGTTACATAAGGTTAGGGTTAAAGATCATGCATTCCAACACCAAATTCATGAGGGCATCGAAAAATTCAGTGGGGGAATAAGTGCGAAAGCATCCAGAAATAAGTGCGAGTATAGGATTCCAGGGCAGCAGGCTGATAGTGGGGTTCTGCTAAGATGGAACCGAACTGATTCCCCAAGCCGGATCGGTTCGGGTTAGAAAAATCTCAAAATAAAAATCCCCAAAATCGAATCGAATGCCCAAATCGGATTGGTTCAGGTCCTGCGATTTTGGTCCTTCCCGAGGAACCCATTCACCCCCCTATCCTCTCCCTTCCCTCTATTCTTCCCCTTTACCCCCCAAAACACCCACTCCCTTCTCCCTCCAAAAACCATCACCCAAACCCCTCCCCACCACATACAAATACCATATCTTCCCTACTTTTGCACTCACACCTCCAAATCTTTCCTCTCTACAAGCCTAAGCCTTTACTCTCCTAATTCCCAGATTTCTCAATGGCCAATCAACCTCTTCCCGCCAAATACTAGTCAACTGAAATTCTGCCCAATGGCAATGGGCAATACCGCTCCCACATGGAGCGCGTATGGTGTGAACGCTTCTTCAGTTTCTCCCACCAACTGCACATTGAGCGGGTTGTCAACTGGGACGAGCTACCGCGCCCCGTCACCACCCTTTTCTGCCAGAGGGGTTGGACCCAATACCTGCAGGAACCTTACCATGTCGTTTCGGCGGATGAAGTCCGGCCCTTTTATGACTCTCTCGTCCGCACGGGAGAATTTGAGTGTCAATCCTTTGTTGACGGTTGCCCCATCAGATTCTCCTTAGCCATCCTCGCCTGCAAGCTTACTAAAAAGGGCGTTCCCCACCCAGAAATTTATGACTACCCAACCAATGCCCCCACTATTCCCAAACAATAGCGCATTGACCGGATCACGCCCAACGACATTTGGGAACGGGGTACATTCTCCGTGGGCCACCTGAACGATAATGCGCGCATCATTTTCCATATAGTATGCGCCAACCTGCTTCAAACCTCCAATGACTCGGCGAAGCGTCCTCGCCAAGACACACTCGTATACCACCTTTTCGATCCCAATTTCACTCTAAATCTGGCCCGTATGCTCTATGCTGATATCATTTACGCGGCCTGGGAATAAAAAGGTGCGGTACCACTCCCTTATGCCCACTTCATCGCCTCCCTCCTAGCCGACGCTGGTATCCAGCCACCTCAAGCTTTCCCACGCCTCTCGGATCCCATTGGGAAGGTATCTCGCACGCGGAGTGCCCAACAAAGGGTTGCCATTCGAGTAGCCCGGGAAGCGATCAATTTAGAGGTCGAGAAGGAGATTCTTGTTAAAGAGCCCATGGCGAAAGACGTTGAGATGGGCGGTGCTGAAGAGGAGGAATACAATGAGGACGATGACTCGGACTTTGAGCCCCCGGGTGCAGATTTTGATAGACGCCTGACAGTGGTGGAATCCCATTTTGACGGGTTCATCACCCAATACCAAAGGGATCAGGCCGCTTACCGGAGGGACACGAGCATGATGCACTAGCTCCAAGCCCATCTATTCCAGCTCAATTTCGGTGGGCCTCCCCTAGTTACTTCTATGATCCTTACGACCCCAATGCACCCGGGCCCTCAAATCCACCGCCTCAATGAAGCCCTTGTCTATGTTTGATGTTTGTGTGTGTTTGAAGTTTATGTTTACACAATGTTGGTTGTATGTGTTTTTCTCCTTATCCTTTGTAACATAGTCTCTTATTTATCTATATAAAAGATGCATTTTTGTTTCATTTGCTTGTTTTATTTTTCCACACTTTTAATTCGTTGTGAGTTAGATTTTAGTCCTTTTTGCTTGAGGATAATGCAAAAGTCTAAGCTAGGGGGGTGACAAGTGCGTATTTCTAAAACTTCACAAATTTTCAAAAATGCCCAGAAATTCATAAAAATCATAAAATTTTGAACTATTTTTTTGTGCAAAATAAATAAAAAATGGAATTCAAATTTTTCAAAAATATCATTAAAAGCCAGTTTAAAGTCTCAAGTTGTAAAAACACAATGCACAAAGCTAAAATTTACCAAAGATGGAAATTGAGCGAACGTAGGCGACTTAATGAATAAATGTGGAGATTAACAACCCCGGTGAGATTTGAGCCTTTCATCTTTGTGAATTTATAAATCAATCTGAGTTAATTGTTAACTCAAAGTTCTTTTCAGCGTCTAAAAAGTCGTCAAAGATCTCAATCCTTTCATGTTGATCGGTTATGAAAAATGTGTGTGATATTGCCTTGAAAAACGTGTCAAATAGATCTTTAAACTTAATTCATCTCGAAACGCATATGGTAACGCAATTAGTATTTTGGACAATAAAGTAGGCCCTCATTTGTCATCCAAAAATATTGTCCAGAAAAAATAGCGAAAAATTATCCCTTTTGTAACCCAAATTGAGCCAAATAAATTTCTCCCTTTCGTTTGACAACCCGAAAAACCCCAACTGGTTCAGAATTGTGAAAAGGGGACAATCCCAAAAATTAAGTTCAAAAAGTGCAGAAAAAGGGGAAAGAAAAAAAATAGAAGAAGGCTCAACAAAATTAGCAAGAAAAGAAAAGCGCAAAAATAGAAAAAAATAGAAAATGAAGTAGAAAATGAGCAAAAGCCGGAAAAAGCAATAAAGGACATCATAAGAAAAATTTTCCAATTTCGAAGTTCTTATCCTTTTCCCATATGACCCAATACACGTTCAACTCGAAAAAGTCCTAACCGAGTTCAAAATTATGAAATTGGTTACCGCGTGAAGAGCAAAAACACAAAAAGATAATAAAAGAGATCAAAGATACTAATTAGAGGCAATGTTCCCATTTTCTATATCCGTAATCCAATGATGAGATCCGATTACCATAAATTTCCGTCTTTCTATTTGTATGCGTGACTTTGATTCCACTACATTTACTCTTAAAGATCACGTATACCGAGAGAATAGTCACATCCTGAGTGATTCATTTGTGAGAGCATCCCGTGAGATTTTGAAATCAAAATGAATTTTCGAATAAGTAACGCAATGGTCAATCGGTGGAAATTCGCAATTAAATCATCGGTTTCACACACGCAGACTATGATTTGAGACTCTTGGACATGATTTGATGATGAATATTTTCTGGAAAAGTTTGAATTATACAATTTGTGTGTATTTTGAGTTTTCATTGAGTCGAATTTTATTGGTATATTCTCTGTAAACCCTCACGAGACACAACTCGTCCTACTAGGGTAACCTTGGGGTTTAAGGCTTGCTGCATACGCTAAATGCAATCGTGCACCCGCGAAAGAGGTATCCTATCCCATTTTTGAGTTAGACCATGTTCCGATTCTTTTACATTGCTCGAGACCCGCAAAGTTCTAAGTTAGGGGGGTTTGATTAAGCATAGATTCTTTCCATTTATCCCCTTAATTTAGAGGCTTTTATCGCGTTGCGAAGTGTAATTCAAGTGGATTTTTATCATATCTTTGCTATTGACAACATCTAATGAGTACATCGAGTTTCGTGTGTTCTTCATCTATTTCGCAGGAGTCATATGACACAAATATTGCGTATTTCATCCCTCGAACCTACACTTTTAAACCATATTTTTGTACTTATCCTGCTTTTGGTTTGCTTGTAGTTCTTGTTGCATCCTATTTCATTGCTAGGGACTATCAATGTGTAAGTTAGGGGGTGTGATACGATGCAAATGTTGTGTATTTCACCCTCGAACCTACGCATTCTAGCCCCCTTGGGTATCTTATTCCCTATATTTATGCTCGTAACCAGACAACCTTGGATTTCTATGTTAACATGTTTTGCAGGGGTTAATTGAGCTTTTATAGATATTTGGATACTAAGTGTGAAGTTCGTACGCTTTCCGCTCAATTTTCGTATGCGATCGCACGTTCAAGGATATTTTAGTATTTTTAGTGCTGGGGTACCTGGCCCAACATCTCACGAAAGTTGTAGCCCTCCTCGCAGGCTTCGTGTGGCCACAAATGGTGCACAATTCGGATCCCTAACGAAGAATTTACGACACTTTTAGCGGAAGGGAAAAACAATGAAACCAAAAGAGGAGGAAAAGGAATGCAGTGGGCTGGCACCTACTTGATCGATCAATCGATCAAGCCCCATCGATCGATCGATCCTACACATTTTGCCCTTGAGCTGAGACAGTGGGTTTGATATTTTGTCATCGATCGATCGACCAAAATGGGTCGATCAATCAATCCCCTATTTTTTTTAGATATTTTGCTTTTCTTTTCTTTCTTCTTTACTTTTCTTCCACTTAATATATAAACCAAATTTTGTTGTAATATCAGATATTAAGTTTTAGAATAAATTTTAGGTTAGTTTAGCTTAGGGTTTGGAAGTTGAGAGCTCTTTTCTTCTTCCTCATATGGTGTGACAACATTTGGGTTTGTAAGATTTTATCTTCCCTCTCCATTAATATAGATTGCATTTCCTTTATTATATCTTTCTAGATTAATTTACATGCTTTGTTAATTAGATTTACGTGCTTTCCCCCATGCTTTCTAGTGAGCGTTTTTAATATTCTTTCTAGTTAATTTAAATTAGGTTGTGTTTGAATGGAACTCACTCGGTTTGATGCGTTGCTTGGCTTTGGTGATGGTGTTTACGGGTCTATTTTGGATGCGTTTTCCTAGTTATTGCGCCCAGGAGATTTGACGGGGCATATCATGTATGTCCCGAGCTTACGACCTTGCGTGCATAATTTTCGGGGTATTTGTTGACGCCGAAATCTTATTAAGCTTTTATACGAATTTAGGGGCGTGGCAACCCTTGATTTAATTAACTTTCGAAACGAGAGGCATTCGTAATAAATCGTCGACCCATGCATCCATTTTATACTAATTAACTCGGGTGAGGGATATTCGACATAACCTATAGTTTTACTCGCTTTCTTAATCTAGCTTTATTTTCCCTCGCCTAGATTAACATTTCCCTTTTATGCATCTTTTTATTTTGTAATTCACCTTTTACACATTTATTTAGGAGTACTAAATCATGTAAATTCTAGCATCTCGTCCTTGTGGATTTTCGATATCCGACTTACCGTTGTGCTTGCCTCGCAAGTGTAGTCGTAACTTAGGTTTGTTTGTATTATCGCGGTGAAACAAAAACAACGGTTGTGCCCTTACACGAACACGCATTTCACGCGACGATCAAGTATGCTATGTCCGGTCGTGTACAGTTCATGATAAACATTAAATTGCCGATAATATGAGAGTACACTTGTTGAGATATTCTTTCACCATTATTTCTTGCTAGATGTAAATTTACATCTACGGGTGTCTTGATAGGAATAATATCATATTTCTTGAATTTTTCAATTACTTTCTCTATGTAATGTGATTAAGATAATATATGTCCATCCGATGTTTTAGAAATTTCAATTCCTGATATAACATCGGCGATTCCCACATTTTCATGTCAAATTGAGTACTCAACATTTATTTTGTAGTTTTGACAATTTCCAAGTTACTACCCATGATAAGCATATCATCAACATAGAGGCATACAATGACATATCCATATTTATTGTATTTAAAGTAAACACATTTATATCATTCATTAATTTTAAAACCATTTGATAACATTGCATTATCAAATTTTTCATGTCATTGCTTAGGTGCTTATTTTAATCCATAAAGTGATTTAACAAGCTTACATACTTTTCCTTCCTGTCCGGGAGCCTTGAACCCTTCAGGTTGTTCCATATAAATTTCCACGTCTAATTCACCATTTAAGAATGCGGCTTTTACATCCATTTGATGTATTTTAAGTCCATTAATAACAGCTATTGCTATTAACATTCGTACGGACATAATTCTTATTACTGGTGAATATGTGTTGATGTAATCCAACCCTTTCTTTTCCCTATAGCCTTTAGCTACAAGTCCAACTTTATATTTCTCAATTAATCCATCGGCCTTTAACTTCTTTATTAATGATCCATTTATAACCTAACGGTTTTGAACCTGGTGGAAGATCCACTAGTTCCCACATGTGATTTTGTAATATGGATTCAATTCCACTATTAATTGCTTCTTTCCAATTAGAAGCATCAGGTAAGGATACTTCCCATCTTTACTGTGTAGCAAATATACATAGAAATATTTTGTGCAAGCGTCAATAAAAGTAATAAAATGATTTTTTTCACCTTTAGTTTGAACAAATTTTAAATCACTAATATCAGTGTGAATTAAATATAAAGGTTCAGTTATCCTTTCAACATAATGGAAAGGTAATCTGGCTAATTTAGATTCCACACAAATTTCACATTTATGATTTTTATCAATATTAAATTTTGGCAAAAAATCCAAGTAAATTAATCTACGCAATGTATCAAAATTAACATGTCCTAATCTAGCATGCCAAAGATTAGATGACTCAATCAAGTAAGAAGAACTAGCAAATTCATTCATTGAAACAGATTTTTTGGGGGTTACAGTCAGAACATAGATTTGAAAGAGACCCTCTTTTAGGTAGCCCTTTCCTACATACATGTCATTCTTTGATAAGACAAAGCGATCAGACACAAACACAAGCTTGAACCCATTTTTAGTCAAGAGAGATCCAAAAATCAGATTCTTTTGGATTTCACACACGGGAAGAATATCATTAAGTGTAAGTTCCTTTTTAGAAGTCATTTTTAGAGCAATCTTTCCTTATACCACCACCTTAGAAGTGGAAGAATTCCCCATAAATAGGTTCTCCTAATTTTCCAAAGGCTTATAGGTAAAGAACATACATTTGTTTGCACAAATGTGTCGTGTGGCTCCAGTGTCCACCCACCATTCCTTGGTATTTCCAACCAAGTTACATTCAGAGACCACAACATAAAGATTCATATCCGCAAAATCATTGGTGATGTTTTCACCCTAAGTTACATTTGCTTGAGGATAATTTCGATTTTTCTTCTTAATCTTATGACGCTCACTTGAACGGTGTCCAGGTTTACCACAGTTATAGAATTTTCCTTTGAACTTATTCTTGTTCATTTTGGAAGTGCCTTCCCCATCATTATTTCGCTTGTTCTTCTTAAGACCTTCAATAACATGGACTTTCGTTTCCATTGGATTCTTTCCACTTTTATTTTCAGACTCATGATTATCTTCTTCAATTCTCAGCCTAACCGCCAACTCCTCCACATTCATCTCCTTTCACTTGCGCTTGAGATAATTTTTGAATAAATTCCAAGATGGTGGCATTTTTTTAACAATTGCAGCAACTTGGAAGGTTTCACTACGGGACATTCCTTCAGCATGAATGTCATGGAGGATCACTTGGAGTTCTTCAACCTGCGAGATCACTGGTTTAGATTCAACCATTTTGAAGTACAGAAAACGCCCGACGATAAATTTCTTCATCCTAGCATCTTCAGTTTTGTACTTCTTTTCCAAAGAATTCCACAATTCCTTGGATGTCTTAATCGTGCAGTAGACATGATACAATGTTTTGTCTAAGTAGGCCAGAATGTAATTCCGGCACCGATAGTCAGATTGCTTCCAAGCTTCAACAGCGAAAACCTTTTCCGAGTCATCTCCCTCTTGAATAGAGGGACAATCTTCATATCCAAACCTACTGAGTTGGCAGGTAGTGAGATAGAAATACATTTGTCCTTGCCAACGTTTGAAGTCAGCCCCACTGAACTTTTTCAGTTTCTCCCCGTGTGGCATAGATACGGGTGTAGTCACATTTGCAGGAATAGTGTTCGCACTATGCGATTCCATTTCTGTTTCAAAAACATATTTTTTATCAATGATAATATTCATATATAAATGAATTAATCAAAATAGAATACACAATTCTGTTATACTAATATCCTCAATTATAATTAACAATAAATGAATTCCAAAAGAATTCTAAATAATATTCAGAATTAAACTAAAATATAAGCACAAGTTTATACTAGTCTAAGATGAAAAAAATATGTGTCACACTGTTTTTAATTAAAAAAAATCCGTACAAAACAAAATTATAATTTCAAAGTAAAATCTTATATAACCAGGCTTAACAAAACAAAAAAAATTACAAATAAATTTTTATTTTCTAACTAGAATATATAAAAGTGTAGAAATTCATTTTCTGTAACACTAACTATTTTATTAAATTTCTGTAATAAAATAATATTTTAATTCAAATTTTTCTGGCAAAACATATTTATTTTATACAAATAAAATTATGTAATTAAAAAAATTATGTACACTATATAAATAGTAAAACAAGAGTAAATTTACCTTAAGATTATTATGTCTACTATTAAATTATCAAATAGTACAGAATTATTAAGGAAATAATTATTACAGAATTAAAACAAAATTACAGAATTAAAAGGACATACTTGATATTGCGGAATTAAAACAGAAATAAAAAGATAAATTCGAGCCCTGTAGAACAGTCTCCTTAAGGCAAATTTATTCCTTCCAATGTGCACAAAGGTTATTGATTAGGCATATTTTTTTCCCATTTATCCCCTTAATTTAGAGGCTTTTATCGCTCCGCGGAGTGTAATTCAAGTGGATTTATATCATACCTTTGCTATTGATAAATTCTAATGAGTGCATCGAGTTTCGTGTGTTTATCATCTATTTCGTAGGTGTTCAGTGTTGTAATTCGAGTTCCGTATCAAAATCTTCAAAGAAACACAAGAAGGCAAGGGTTCTGCAAAAACTGACAAAAGGAAACCGAACCCAAGGGAACTAAAATGAACCGAATCCATCATGGGAGAAGTTTCTGTAAATGTTGACAAAACAGAACCGAACCGAAGCTGGCAAAAAACGAACCGATCCTGCACCAGGAAAACTTCCTGTAAAGAGTCTATAAGATGGAACCGAACCGAAGCAAGGAAATAAAGAACCGATCCCATGCTTGAAGAGTTTTCTATAAAGGCTACAAAAGATGGAACCGAACCAAACCCTTTAACCGGATCGATTATGTTCTCGATTTTCCGAACTTATCCACTTGTAAAGATTAGAGTTTTACTTGGTTCAAACTCTTGTATTTCGTAGTTAATAAATTGTACTCCTCCCAAACGTAGGAGGGGGGCTTATAATTCATGAGGGAAGCTTTGTAATCCATTTTAGAGAAGAAGAACAACAAACCCTAGTTACTTTCAAGTTGCAATTCAAGTAAAATCATTCTAATTTCTGTTTCAATTTTTGTTCTAGTTGTTTGTTCACTTATAATCTCATCTTTCTTCATCTTATTCCCGAAGTAAAAATGTTTTATTTTATTCAAAACGTGTGGTTTTCAAGTTTCCATATGTTCGGCTAGATTTAAAATTGAAGCACCTTATACTCTTGACTCACTTGAGTCTATATTGTATAAGTGCTCATCTAGTTTGGAAATAGTGAAAAAATTGTGTCCTATCCTAGAATCCAAAGAGCCTCGGATAATTGTTTACAATTGATTCCTCCTGTTTGATTGATCAAGGTATATTCACCAATCACTCACACATAATTAGGACTGCATTCATGGGTCTTTTATTGCATAAATTGATTGCATATAGTTTGTGTGTATTAATTTCCCTCAAATTGATTTTTTATATTTTTGGGGGGAATTTTAATAATTTTAAAACAATTTTTATCATAATTGAAATTGGATTTATAAAGTATTGGGGTCATTATGTAATTTTGGATTGTTGGTTTTAGTGGCTGAAAGATCACTTGGGTAGAATCTAAAAGCGCTAGAGACATCAGGGTGCATTTGTAATTTCTTTCGAACGCGCGTGTGGTATCCAGTCATATCCCTACACCTGTCAGGCTATCATTAAACCATTTTGTGTTTTCTCTGTGAGACATTTTTCGTGCTTAGTTACAGCCCTTGGATTGTTTTTAATCGGCGATCTGCATGCGTCCTTAAACAATCCCTGTGAACCTCTATCAAGTCAATCACAATCGTCTTAATCCACCGCTTCTTTTAAGCCCTTGGATTAAAGTCAATCTGCCTAGACCAAATCGTAGCCATTGATTTGGATCTCCCTTCTCGATCCTTCTCAACCTCCTATATAGGGAGCCTTTCCCTCAGCCAATGTGACACCCCGACTAATTAAATACCGGGTAGCTACTCCTTTATTAAATTAATTCAAAATGCCAAGTTGGTCCAGTTAATAGCATCACTGTCGAAAACATTTTAATGATTACTAACCACCTAGTATTTAAAAAGTAAGTGCTAAATTTTAATTAAAGTCTGATTAACATGCAACAAGTGTAATAAAGAATAATAACACCATTCACCATAATGAAGTAAATAGAATGATCATCACATAACGTAAATAAAGTATGGAGGAAAACTCCTCACTACAATCCCACAACGGAAATAAGTAAACCGAAAACTAAAACAGTACATGCCAAAGTCTGAAAACTGTAATGGAAATGTAACTCTAATAGAAATGGGCAACATGCCCTACAACTGATAGATGATGAATCTGGAATCCAAGTGATAGAAGCGTCTACAAGCAAATCCATGTAGCTTCCACAAACAGCTACAGCTCGTCACCTGAATGAGTATCCTATGCATGGTGTCCTTGTGGCTGGGCACCTAAAATGGTTTTACAAAGAAAATAGATTTGAAAAGCAAACGGTTCAGAGCCCGAATGTGGAGTTATATTTTAAAAACCTGCAAGTGCTTTAAAAACATTTAAAACATTAAATGCAAAGTACATGTTAGGACGTGCACTCACATGATATTCTCACCTCTCGTCTAACTGTGCACTCCTAACGTTAGTACCCATCTATAACGACACAAACCACTAGCTAAGTGCCATCATATCTAGCTAGACTGTCATACGTCCTACCCTTATTACTCGGTTATATTAACATTATAACACTCGTAATTAAGTAGGGGTTTAACGTAAACTCAGATGCTCAATATGCAATATATATCACTATCAGTTAACTCGTTATATTTCTCGAAGCAATACCGTAATTATATTCACAACATTAACATGAAGGTTCCCATTAATTAAGTGTATATTATTCACATCATAAATATACAATATAAACACCCCGAGAACTAAGCTGCGGTGCACACATACTCTGCTATCCATCCCGGTACATCACGTACATAAGGATTACATATTCCGAATCTCTCAGGAATAGTTCACAGATAACCACATCACAAATAATGGAGGCGAACACAGTCACATCACATGGGTCACGCACATACCTACGCTCCCACGATCAGCGGACTTATTAATATCCCAATAAGTCTTTCTATGACCTATGTTCATCAAGGTAACCAGTCTAAATCCGGGAAACACAAGGATTAGAGGGCCCTAAGCGAACGCAAACCTCCCGTGATAGCAAGTATGGTAGGTATGTCATACACACAATTCATATACCAATACTAAGTAAACACACATCTTAGTAATCCCGTAGTTTAATCAAAGTACTATTCTCATTCTCGTACCAACTTATAATTATCACAATTTATACTATTCCGGTTTATAATCATACGCGCCATAATTTATTCTCACGTCGTAGTAGACACTCACGTCTCAACCCAATCTGTCCATTTAATATAACTCTCGTATATAATTTCCTTCTCATAAATACCCAAAAGTCCCAACTTTATCATTACATCATCATCGGAATGTTATCTATATCCTCGAAGAAGTTTACCGGACTCCAAAAATCAAAACATTCCAAAAAGGTCCAGACTGCCAACTCGTTAGAAGTCTCGTTCGAACGAGGCTGTTCGAACGAGATTCCTCTGTCAACTCGTTAGAAGTCTCGTTCGAACGAGGTTGTTCGAACGAGATCCAGTTCGTTCGAACGAACTGTACCTTCTAACGAGATCTCGTTCGAATGAAGTTATCGAACGAGGCTCCCTTTCGTTAGAACGACTGGTCAATTCGTTAGAAGCTCGTTCGAACGAGTTCGTTCGAACGACCTGGGCAGGGGCTTCTAACGACCTACCAGATTCATCCCAGATTTGTCTAATCTCGTTTTTTCATCATTCTTACTCCTTAAATCTCTTCTAAACTAAGTCCCAACAATCGTTTTAAGGTCTCTAAACAATCCTAAACATATTATAATCACATCCTAATACATTTTGAAGGATTAATCCATCCTAACATCAACCAAATTTACAAATCTCTACACTTTTTCCCAATTTTTCAAGAACATGAACCCTAACTTTTTGAATCATGAATTAACCCAATATAAATCCATTTTAATTTCTTCCAATCACAAATATTATTGGAATACTCATCTACCTATCATTCTACATGCAATTCTCCTCAAGATTTTCAAGTTCTAAGTTCCAAACTACATGGGTTTTCATTATCTTTCAAGAACAATTGATATTCTTCAATTTTCTAACATGGAAGAAACATTCTACGAATTTAAATATAATTAAACACTTGCCTTGATTGTCTCTGAGTTTGGATGATGGTTTGATAGAGCTTTTCTGCAGAATTTCTTCTCTCTCCAAGCTTCTTCTCCAATGGTGGTTTATGGTGGCTAGGGTTTTTCTTTGGGAAAGTTGTAAACCTAATGATAGCCTCCGTAGCTTAATGGGTTAATATGGGTTGGTTAGTGGGTTTAGTGGGTTAAATCCACATCAGATTTAAAACTCCCAATTTTCGTCATTATTAATTCCTCAAAATATAAAATTACCAAAATACCCTTTATGATGCCGGTATGGCCTAAAAATACCCCGGAATCCAAACTACACCCCCGGCTAGTGTTTTCTGACTATCTCGACCCTTCCAGACGCGTTGGCGCACTCAAAACGACCATACGGATAATAGAAATAAAAATCACTTTTATAATTAAAATAATATACCATGACGCGGCGGTCACACGCGTCTCAACAAAATTCTCAAATTGCCGTATATTAATCTCACGACAAATTTCATAATTCCAAATTCATATATAATCATATATGCACATAATCAAATACCAACTCGCATCTCGTTAGTATTTATAACCGGGATTAATTTCCAATTAATACGCATTTAATTAATTAATCCCAAAAATAAATATAGACAAAAGTACGGGGTATTACATACTTCCCCCCTAATAACTGAATTTCGTCCCGAAATTCGAAACTCTTAAGTACCTGCTAAAAACAACTCTGGATAACGTTCGCGCATCTCATCCTCGCGCTCCCATGTGGATTCCTCTACATTGTGATGTCGCCACTGAACACGCACTAACGGAACTATCTTTGACCGCAGTTTCCTCTCGCTTCGGTCCAAAATAGCAATCGGCCCCACCTCGTTGGAGCTATCCGGCTGGAGATCGATGTCCTCTACAGCAATGTGAGAATGAGCCAGATTATCTCTAAGGTATTTCCTCAACGAGGAAATATGGAACACATCGTGAATCCGATGCAAATGCTCCGGTAGTCCAAGTCTATACGCAACCGGTCCGATCCGCTCAATAATAGGAAACGGCCCCACATACCTTGGTGCCAACTTCCCTTTCTTCCCGAAACGCATAATCCCCTTCATAGGAAATACCCTGAGCAAAACCTGGTCCCCCACTTGGAATTCTCTGAAAAATCTCTTCGCATCAGCATAACTCTTCTGCCTGTCTTGAGCTACCCGAATGCGACTCCGAATCAACACAATCCTTGCCGAAGTATCCTGAATCACTTCCGGCCCAAGTAGTTTATTGTCCCCCACCTCTAACCAACATGCTGGGGAACGACAAGGCCTACCGTACAATGCCTCAAACGGAGCCATGTCAATAGTGAACTGATAGGAGTTGTTGTAAGCAAACTCCACCAGTGGAAGGTACTGCTCCCATCCACCACCAAAGTCAATAATGCACATGCGTAGCATGTCCTCCAACATCTGATTTGTGCGCTCAGTCTGCCCATCAGTCTGCGGATGATAAGCCGTACTCAACCGCAATTCTGTGCCCATGGCCTCCTGGAAACTCTCCCAAAACCTCGAAACAAATATCTTGTCTCTGTCAGACACGATATTTAGGGGCACACCGTGAAGTCTCACAATCTCTGAAATGAAGAGCTGGGCATACTGTCCCGTAGTGTAGTCAGTCCTTATGGGTAAAAAGTGAGCGACCTTGGACAACCTGTCCACAATTACCCAAACGGAGTCGTGACCCCTCTGCGACGTAGGCAACCCCGTAATAAAGTCCATGGATATGCTCTCCCACATCCACACCGGGACCTCCAATGGCTGTAGCAATCCTGCCGGTCTCTGATGATCCACTTTTACAAGCTGACAAGTGGCGTATTTCGAAACAAACTTAGCGATATCTCTCTTCATACCGCTCCACTAATACTGGCGTCTCATGTCTTGGTACATTTTGTCCCCTCCGGGATGTACCGCGAACCGTGAGCCGTGCGACTCTGCCATCATATCGTGTCGCAATTCCTCCCCTTTCAGAACTACCAATCTCCCATTGAAGCGTAATCCCCCGTCTGAGCTAACGGTATAGGACTCGGCTCCCTCTGCTAGTAATTGAACTATCTGCTCCTGACAGAACGAGTTATTAGCCTGTGCCCGTACTACCTTCATGACAATCTGCGGTGTAACGGTCATCACAGACATGAAAGATCGGGCCACTGCATCCTGGTGTCCCAATTCCTTCCACTTAGCCTTCCACACCTCTGCCACCTCATCTGTTGGCCTACGGCTCAACGCGTCTGCTACCACGTTAGCCTTACCTGGGTGATACTGGATGTCGAACTGGTAGTCCTTCACAAACTCAAGCCACCTACGCTGCTGCATATTCAATTCCTTCTGCGTGAACAGGTACTGTAGGGACTTGTGGTCCGTGAACAGTTGGAACTTCTCCTCCAAAAGATAGTGCCTCCAAATCCGTAGGGCAAATACTACTGTCGCCAACTCCAAATCATGCGTGGTGTAATTCTTCTCATGAGGCTTAAGCTTACGGGAAGCATAAGCTATGGCCTGTCTCTCCTGCTGCAATACACCTCCCAGTCCTTGCAAAGATGCATCGGTGTAAACCAAATACTCAACTCCCGGTCTCGGCAATGCTAACACAGGTGCTGAGGTCAATTTTTCCTTCAATTCATCGAATGCCAACTGACAGGCATCACTCCAGATGTATGGCACACCATTACGAGTCAGATGTGTCAAAGGACCTGCTATTTCCGAGAAACCCCGAATAAACCTCCTGTAGTATCCTGCTAGACCCAAGAAACTACGAATCTCCGTTGGTGTCATGGGCTGTCCCCACTCCCTCACCGCTGATACCTTCTCCGGATCAACAGATATTCCCTGGTCGGAAATAATGTGTCCCAAAAACTGGACTTCCTTCAGCCAAAACCCGCACTTCTCATATTTTGCATCCAACTCGTTCTGACGAAGTGTCTGCAAAACCTGCCTCAAATGCTCGGCGTGCTCCTCCTCTGTCTGGGAGTAAACCAGAATATCATCAATGAAGACAATGACAAACTGGTCTAGGAAATCCCTGAACACTCTGTTCATCAAGTCCATAAACACTGCTGGAGCGTTGGTCAAATCGAAGGGCATAACCCAAAACTCGTAAGAACCATATCTCGATAAGAATGCAGTCTTCGAGACATCCTCCTCCCTGATACGCAACTGATGGTATCCCGATCTTAAATCAATCTTCGAGAAGAAAGAAGCTCCTCTCAACTGGTCGAATAAGTCATCGATTCGAGGCAACGGATACTTATTCCGTATCGTGACCTTATTCAACTCTCGGTAGTCCACACACAATCTCAGTGAACCGTCCCTCTTCTTCATAAACAGAACTGGAGCGCCCCAAGGTGAGGTACTCCTGCGAATAAAGCCCTGACCTAACAGCTGCTCTATCTGATCCCGTAACTCCCTCATCTCAGCTGGGGCCATACGGTACGGTGCGCGTGCTATAGGTCTCGTACCCGGTAGTAAATCTATAACAAAGTCTATCTCTCGACTGGGGGGTAAGCCTGGTATCTCCTGAAACACATCTGAATACTCCCTGACTACTGGGATAGAATCTAAAGGAATCACTACCTCCTTAGAGGTATCCTCCTCAATGTAATACAGATGAGCGGTCGATCCTCCCTCTGGGCGAGGCATCGCCACTATAAACATCTCTTGCCCCGGAATGGCAAAAATAATGCTCCCGTTGAAGCAATCAATCATGGCCCTATAAGCTACGAGCCAATCCATACCGATAATCACATCATGAACATGCATATGTAATACCAACATGTCTGCAGGTAATACCAAACCACCAATCTCTACCCCCACTCCCCAGCATATAAAGAAAATAAGTGACCCACTCCCCAATGGTGAGTCGACACACGTCACTGTGCTCTCTGCCGTAGCTAACAATCCTAAAGCTTTCGCGAAGTGTGTAGCTATAAAACAGTGTGTAGCACCCGTATCAAATAATACCCGACCCATAGTGCCATGGATAGGAAACGTACCCTCAATCGCGGGCGGTGCCTGTAGAACTGCAACCTGGTGGACGTTGTAGACACGTCCATACTGTAGCTGCCCCTGCTGAGCTGGGACTACTGGAATGGGTGGCAATGCTGCCATCTGTGGCGATGCGGGAAGAGCGGCGGGAAACATAGGCCTCTGTGGCTCCTGGCGAGCACCCTGCTGCTGCTACTGTTGCTGTGGGGCCCTGCCCCTATCAGGACAATCCTGTCCCTTATGGCCAGTCTTGCCACAAACAAAGCACTTCCCTGGGAAGTTCCCTCCTCTCTGCCCCTGCTGTCCCCGGCCCTGGTGGCCGTTACCGTTCCTCCCTTGGCCCTGCTGGCCCTGGTGAAACTGCTGCCCATTCTGTCCCTGTTGGCCCTGATGGCCGTTTGGACCCTGATGGCCCTGACAGAAACCTCCTTGTCCCTGTCTGTAGTTCCCTGACCGGAACCTCTTATTATCCCCCTGCTGGGAGCCCTGCTCATTCTGTCTCTGCCCCTGACTAGATTGTGCCCCGCTGGCACCATGTCCTCCAATCCTGCCCTGATGGCTAGACTCCCCCGACCTCTTGCCCTCGGCCATATGAAAACGGTGGTCCTGGCAGTGTAATAATGCAGCGTTAACCACATCAGAATAGGTGGCCAACGATAGGTTCCCTAGCAGATGCTGACGGATCCTCCATGTCAACCCGTCGGTGAACTTCTCAATCTTCTTCTTCTCTGTTGGTATCTCATCTGGAACGATATTCAACAGATTCGTAAACTCGGCCTCATACTTGGCCACAGTCTTACCTTCCTGCTTTAGACTCATCAATTTCCTCCTCATTTCCGTGTGAACAGCCGACGAAAAGTACTTGAGGTCAAACCGCACCCAGAAGTCCTGAATAGTGAGAGTATCCCTCTCCTCCATTGTGGTAATAGACTCCCACCACTGTAGTGCAGATCCAACTAGCTTGAACGTAGCTAGCACCTGCTTCTGAACGTCCGTGCACTCATACATCCTTAAGTGCCTCTGCATATCCTTCCTCCACTGGCTCGAGACTACCACATCTGAGCTACCAGCAAACTCTGGCGAATGCGCTTTCTGAAAAGCGTCACGTACACGCTCCCAAGCAGACGGGAATGCATTAGCCTGTACTGGCGCGGCAACCGGCGCCTGAGGTGGTGCCTGCTGAACAACGGCAATGGCGGCATTTACCGCTTGGGCTACTATAGCTGCAACCTCAGCGGCGTTCATCATGCCCTGAACTGGAGCGGGTTGGGGTTCGGGAGTTGCATCCCTGGGAACTCGTCGTGCACGTCGTGGAGGCATCTGAAATAAGAACAAAGTTTATAAGTTCGCTGTTTATAAACTTAAAATAGCTGAAGAACGAAGCATACACAAAAAGAGTACAACAGTCCTAAAATATAGGGCTCTATATCAAAGAAACTTAGCGGAAACATAATAAGCTGTCAGATCCTAAAGGACACTAGAAACTGATGCTCTGATACTCAGCCAATGTGACACCCCGACTAATTAAATACCGGGTAGCTACTCCTTTATTAAATTAATTCAAAATGCCAAGTTGGTCCAGTTAATAGCATCACTGTCGAAAACATTTTAATGATTACTAACCACCTAGTATTTAAAAAGTAAGTGCCAAATTTTAATTAAAGTCTGATTAACATGCAACAAGTGTAATAAAGAATAATAACACCATTCACCATAATGAAGTAAATAGAATGATCATCACATAACGTAAATAAAGTATGGAGGAAAACTCCTCACTATAATCCCACAACGGAAATAAGTAAACCGAAAACTAAAACAGTACATGCCAAAGTCTGAAAACTGTAATGGAAATGTAACTCTAATAGAAATGGGCAACATGCCCTACAACTGATAGATGATGAATCTGGAATCCAAGTGATAGAAGCGTCTACAAGCAAATCCATGTAGCTTCCACAAACAGCTTCAGCTCGTCACCTGAATGAGTATCCTATGCATGGTGTCCTTGTGGCTGGGCACCTAAAATGGTTTTACAAAGAAAATAGATTTGAAAAGCAAATGGGTCAGAGCCCGAATGTGGAGTTATATTTTAAAAACCTGCAAGTGCTTTAAAAACATTTAAAACATTAAATGCAAAGTACATGTTAGGACGTGCACTCACATGATATTCTCACCTCTCGTCTAACTGTGCACTCCTAACGTTAGTACCCATCTATAACGACACAAACCACTAGCTAAGTGCCATCATATCTAGATAGACTGTCATAGGTCCTACCCTTTTTACTCGGTTCTATTAACATTATAACGCTCGTAATTAAGTAGGGGTTTAACGTAAACTCAGATGCTCAATATGAAATATATATCACTATCAGTTAACTCGTTATATTTCTCGAAGCAATACCGTAATTATATTCACAACATTAACATGAAGGTTCCCATTAATTAAGTGTATATTATTCACATCATAAATATACAATATAAGCACCCCGAGAACTAAGTTGCGGTGCACACATACTCTGCTATCCATCCCGGTACATCACGTACATAAGGATTACATATTCCGAATCTCTCAGGAATAGTTCACAGATAACAACATCACAAATAATGGAGGCGAACACAGTCACATCACATGGGTCACGCACATACCTACGCTCCCACGATCAGCGGACTTATTAATATCCCAATAAGTCTTTCTATGACCTATGTTCATCAAGGTAACCAGTCTAAATCCGGGCAACACAAGGATTAGAGGGCCCTAAGCGAACGCAAACCTCCCGTGATAGCAAGTATGGTAGGTATGTCATACACACAATTCATATACCAATACTAAGTAAACACACATCTTAGTAATCTCGTAGTTTAATCGTAGTACTATTCTCATTCTCGTACCAACTTATAATTATCACAATTTATACTATTCCGATTTATAATCATACGCGCCATAATTTATTCTCACGTCGTAGTAGACACTCACGTCTCAACCCAATCCGTCCATTTAATATAACTCTCGTATATAATTTCCTTCTCATAAATACCCAAAAGTCCCAACTCTATCATTACATCATCATCGGAATGTTATCTATATCCTCGAACAAGTTTACGGGACTCCAAAAATCAAAACAGTCCAAAAAGGTCCAGACTGTCAACTCGTTAGAAGTCTCGTTCAAACGAGATTCCTCTGTCAACTCGTTAGAAGTCTCGTTCGAACGAGGCTGTTCGAACGAGATCCAGTTCGTTCGAACGAACTGTACCTTCTAACGAGATCTCGTTCAAAAGAAGTTATCGAACGAGGCTCCCTTTCGTTAGAACGACTGGTCAATTCGTTAGAAGCTCGTTCGAACGAGTTCGTTCGAACGACCTGGGCAGGGGCTTCTAACGACCTACCAGATTCGTCCCAGATTTGTCTAATCTCGTTTTTTCACCATTCTTACTCCTCAAATCTCTTCTAAACTAAGTCCAAACAATCGTTTTAAGGTCTCTAAACAATCCTAAACATATTATAATCACATCCTAACACGGTTTGAAGGATTAATCCATCCTAACATCAACCAAATTTACAAATCTCTACACTTTTTCCCAATTTTTCAAGAACATGAACCCTAACTTTTTGAATCATGAATTAACCCAATATAAATCCGTTTTAATTTCTTCCAATCACAAATATTATGGGAATACTCATCTACCTATCATTCTACATGCAATTCTCCTCAAGATTTTCAAGTTCTAAGTTCCAAACTACATGGGTTTTCATTATCTTTCAAGAACAATTGATATTCTTCAATTTTCTAACATGGAAGAAACATTCTATGAATTTAAATATAATTAAACACTTTCCTTGATTGTCTCTGAGTTTGGATGATGGTTTGATAGAGCTTTTCTGCAGAATTTCTTCTCTCTCCAAGCTTCTTCTCCAATGGTGGTTTATGGTGGCTAGGGTTTTTCTTTGGGAAAGTTGTAAACCTAATGATAGCCTCCGTAGCTTAATGGGTTAATATGGGTTGGTTAGTGGGTTTAGTGGGTTAAATCCACATCAGATTTAAAACTCCCAATTTTCGTCATTATTAATTCCTCAAAATATAAAATTACCAAAATACCCTTTATGATGCCGGTATGGCCTAAAAATACCCCGGAATCCAAACTACACCCCCGGCTAGTGTTTTCTGACTATCTCGACCCTTCCAGACGCGTTGGCGCACTCAAAACGACCATACGGATAATAGAAATAAAAATCACTTTTATAATTAAAATAATATACCATGACGCGGCGGTCACACGCGTCTCAACAAAATTCTCAAATTGCCGTATATTAATCTCACGACAAATTTCATAATTCCAAATTCATATATAATCATATATGCACATAATCAAATACCAACTCGCATCTCGTTAGTATTTATAACCGGGATTAATTTCCAATTAATACGCATTTAATTAATTAATCCCAAAAATAAATATAGCCAAAAGTACGGGGTATTACAGCCAAATGGAACTTTTGCCACTTCTTCTATTTGAGTGAAAAGAGAGAGGAGAGAGAGACGAGAGAGAAGAGAGAAACCAGAGAGAGAGTTAGGAAACACTAACCCTAACTCGTCCAAAACATTTCTCAAACCCTAACCTATTTTCAAAACCAGTATATTCCAAACACAACCTTGAGTGTTTGAGAGTTTTGAGTGTTGGTTTGTTAATTGTTTGATGCTGTAACCTCTTCGTTCTCAGATCTTGTTTTCAACTTAAACATTTGATTAGATCTGTGTTTTTACTTTTATAGAAATCTTAGATCTAGTTGTTGCATGTTATATTACACATAGATCTGCATCTATTGTTTCTCATCTTGAGAAAACTTTTGTTGATTTGTTTCTGTAAATGTTTTCAACTTCAAAATCAACAAAACATTTTCTGTTTCTAGTTCTTATGAAGCAAGACCTTCGACCTAGTTGGAATCTCACTTGGTGATTTTCAATCTTATAAATATTTTCAAAACCTGAGATTGATTAAGATCTTGATACATCTTCTAAGCAAGATAGCCGTGGATTCTGGGATTATAATAAAGGTCAAATAAGGTTTAAGTTTTCTAAGAAGAGAGAAATATAAAATCACAGCATATAGATCTTATATTTCATTTGATAGGACTATTTGTATAAATCTGCGTGAGTGTGTGCATGCATGTGTTAGAAAGCACCTTCACAAACACTATCACTCTACCATAGTAAAAGTGTTGGTAATAAGATCTCAAGAACAAGAGTCGACGTAAAGAACTGGAACAAATTGGATGTTAGCAAACTGGAGGACAACATCAACAAACAGAACTGCAGAAAAGTTAGAAGGACGTTATTGGGTACATTCATAAACTTGTATAGGTCTGTTTTGTGTGCATGTGTGTTATATAGTTTGTAACTGTTATAATTTGTTTTAATGGAATTTTTGGTTTACTCCGTAGAGGGAGTCGTGGATGTTTCCTCAATTGGTTGAGGTTTTACCACGTTAAAAATACCTTGTACTTAATCTTTCTACATCTCCTCATCTAATTCTTATGGTTGTGCTGAGTTTATGTTTTTTAAACCGATTTGCTAAACCTGTTACCCAATCTTGAACAGATCTCATACATATTTTGTTAAACACATCTTATGATTGATTTGATTTGATTTTAAGAAAAGAGTTTCTTCAAAAAACAGTTCGGAGTTACTTAAATAGTTTAATTTTATATTAAACGGCTTTAGTAACAGTATTTCAATTGGTATCAGAGCTTTGTAAACTTCTTTTAAAAGATCCTGTGTTTCTGAAATTGTTTTCTGAAAATCAAACATGGACGAGAAAAATGAAAGATTTGGTAACTTGACCAGGCCTCCTCTCTTTGATGGAACCAATTTTTCTTACTGAAAAGTAAGGATGATCGCTTTTAGTCAAGGAACCTTGGGAGATGATGTCTGGGACATTGTTGAAAATGGATGCATTTATCCTACTAAACCAGCCACTGAAGGAAGTAATGAGAGGATTAAGAAAGTGTTAAGTGAGTTCACACAAGAAGAGAAGCAAGTTTCTCTCAACAATAACAAAGGAAAGAATGCCATATTTATGTCTATAAATGAACATGAGTTCAAAAGGATCTCATCTTGTGCCACTTCTAAGGAAGCTTAGGACACTTTGGTTACTGCTCATGAAGGTGACACTAAAGTTAAGGCTGCTAAAACACAAATGCTCATTCAACAGTATAACTCTTTAATTATATCCGACTCTGAGTCATTTGATGACTTTTATATGAATTTGACTGATATTGTGACAAAATTGCATACTAATGGGATAACATATGATAGACATGAAATTGTATCTAAAATTCCAAGATCATTACCACAGAAATTTGACAACAAAAGATATGCTATTGAGGAAATGTGTGACCAAAATATCACTCCTGAATTACTCAGTAGTAAACTAAGAACTATGAAAAATGGAATTAGAATTTAAGAAACAATTGACCCAGTCCCATAGGAAACAGACTAGTTCCAATCTGAGTTTTTCTTCTAAACTGATTAAGCCTGAGCTTAACATTCCCAATTATGACTCTGATGAGGAATGTGACATAGAGAGTTTGGACAATCAGATTTCCTTGATGTCAAAACAATTTAAGAAAATTGTAAAGTTTAGAAATAACATGGAAAACAAACAAGGCAAGTCTAATTATCCAACCCACTCTAATCACAAACCTCTTGAGAAAGGTCAAGACAAACATCACAAGGACATTCAAACTAGACCTAACAAAGACCTTAAGAATATTGAATGCTTTAGATGTGGAAAACAAGGACACATAGCAAAAGACTGTAGAGTGAAACTGAACACTCATAATAAGCATACTAGGGCCAACATTTGCAAGATATGGGATAATTCAAGCGACTCTGAAAATGAGGAACCCGAGTCATCTGCTGTTTTTTATCCTTGCATGTCTTTCTTTGCTAAGATAACATAAAATGATAATATGCATATGTATGAGAAAGATGATAGTATCTCTTCACTTGTTGTTGTGAATCATACTGCTACTGGTTTAGATGCTTTACTTTCTGATAATATTGTTAGTTCAACCACGGGGTGTGTGAGTCAAAGAGAATGCGATAATAACGATGTTTATGGGTGCGTGAGTTCAAGAAATGAATCCTTAGGGGTCACTTCACACACCACACTTAGTGACTCGGACATTGAAGACCTCCCTGATATTCACACACTTTATGCGAAAACTCTCAAGAAAAGCACTAGACTAGAGAAGATAGTGAAAGATCTCACTAAGAAACTAGAAGATATAAGCCTGATGGTCAAACTTAATGCTGAAGAGTGTACTACCCAATGTCTTACTCGTGAAAATGAAATCAAAATGTTTGATCAAAAACTAAAAGATTTGACTGAAACAAATGAAACTCTGGAGAAAACTACAAAAGGACATTGTTAGAATTGGAACATACAAAAGAGAAGACAACAACAGTTTTCAAAAAATTTGAAAATAACTTAAACTGCTTTGATGGTTTTGTTGTTGATTCGAAAACCAATTCTGATGATCGAACTGGAATAGGGTTTTGCCCCAATTTAAAGACACAAACAAAATCTTTTGAATCTATCAAGTTTGTGTCAGGAGGCAAAAGACCTATAGAAACTTGTATAGACTTTCATTCTCTAAAAATTGAGTTTGATACAAAACAACAAAAGTTTGATATTAGGGAACCAAGTTACTCTAAGCATGAAAATTCACCTAAGGCTAAATATGTTTCCCACCAATTAGGAAGAGTGACTCTACCTTTAAAACTGTTTTACCTAGGAATAGGGTTCAACCAATAAATTCCTTAAAGCCTATGTTTAGAGACTTTCCTAAGGAGATACCC
The DNA here is from genome assembly GCA_949130495.1 of Sambucus nigra. Lineage (NCBI taxonomy): Eukaryota > Viridiplantae > Streptophyta > Magnoliopsida > Dipsacales > Adoxaceae > Sambucus > Sambucus nigra. The sequence continues at coordinate 258,771,724 of OX422223.1, read as the reverse complement.
TCTTCGAGCAATCTTTATTGCTCCTACTGCGATATGTACGGTCATTCTTTTGATGGCTGCTATGCTACAAGACTAGTTAAACCTGTCTGTAACCCTCCTGTTTATCAAAACTTTAACTATTCTAGGAGAAGCCGTAACAATTATGTTCTGCCTAGACAACTAGACAAAAACTCTAATTATAGGAAAAGAAAGACCAAACCTAAAAGAACATTTCCTATAAGGATTCCTAAACACTTTCCTAAGCCAAATGCTCATGTGTTTCATAAAATTCAAAATCATGCGCAAAACACTTTTCAACAAAAATCAAATGCTCGCAAATTTTATCAAATGAGAGCAAATAAGCGCAAAATGAAAACAAGAGCAATTTGGGTTATAAAAGATGATCTATTACCCCAGATGAAGTGTAACATTTTTATTACTGCTTTAAAAGATGAACACACATCTTCTGGTTGGTATTTAGATTCTGGATGTTCAAAACACATGACTGGTGATGATACAAAACTTTTGAACAAAAACCATCTTTGCTGGAGGAAAAGTTATTTTTGGTGATGGAGTATCATCCCAAATCATATGTAAAGGAACTCTCCAAGAAGAAGGACTACATGTTCTTGAAAATGTTCTTCTACTCAAAGGTCTTAAGGCAATCTACTTAGTATCTCGCACTTTTGTGACTCAGATCATACTGTTACCTTTTCAAAGAACAATTGAAAAATTTTAAATGAAAAGGGTGAATGCATAATTACAGGATTCAGGACTCCTGATAATTGTTATACTGTCATGAATAGTTCTGAAATCTGTAATGTTACTAGAATGGATGACAATGAGATATGGCATAACAGGATGGGTCATATAAATTACGATAATCTTATAGATTATCTTCTCAAGAAATAGTTAGAGGTATCCAAAAATCAAACCTATTTCTAATATTGTTTGTGGTTCTTGTCAGGAAGGAAAAATTGTTATGGCACCTCAAAAGAAAGTAAAAGATATCCTTACCTCTAACCCTTTGGATCTCATCCATATGGACCTAATGGGTCCCTCTCAAACTATTAGTCTCTGTGGACACAGTTACATTCTTGTTATGGTTGATGACTTCACTAGATTTACTTGGGTAGCCTTCTTAAAACAAAAGTCTGACACTTTTCAAACTTTTTTAAAAATACTTCTTCAGATTGAAAATGACAAGGACACTCAAGTAAATAGAATTCGTAGTGATAGAGGTGGAGAATTCAAAGACACCGGTATAATAGAGTATTATGACTATAATGGTTACAAACATGAATTTAGTGCCCCTAAGAATCCTCAACAAAACGGTATCGCTGAGAGAAAGAATCGTACTCTTCAAGAGATGGCACGTGTTATGTTACATGCCAAATATTTACCTAAATATTTTTGGGTAGAATCTATTCGTACTGCGTGTCACATTATCATTAGGGTCTATCTTAGAAAGAACTCGAAAGAAACTCCTTACGAACTTTGGTATAGGAAAAAACCCAATCTTAAGTACCTTAGAACTTTTGGTAGTACTTGTTATGTCTGCAAAGACGGAGAACACTTATCCAAATTTGAGAGTCATGGAGATAAAGTTATTTTTCTAGGATACTTGCCTAACAGTAGAGCCTATCGTGTTTATAATCTTCGCACTAAGTCCATAATGAAATCCATAAATGTTATTGTAAGTGACACTACTGTAGATAGTAAGTCTGGGGAATCAACTATTGTGGAAGAGCCTGCAAATGCTTTAGAAAATGACTCTTCAGAAGTAGATGATTCCTTACCAATCGAGACACCTGAAGTACCTAACTGGGTTTCTAAAGACCATCCCATAGACAACATTATTGGTAATCCTAATGAACCTGTGCGTACAAGATCTCAATTAAGAAATTATGCTCATTATGCATGCTTTGTCTCCCTTGTGGAACAAAAGAATGTAAATGAGGCATTGAATGACTCTCACTGGATTTCTGCCATGCAAGAAAAACTTCTTCAATTTGTCGTTCATGATGTTTGGTATCTTGTACCTAGGCCTAATCACAAAAAGGTTATTGGCACACGTTGGATATTTAAAAATAAATCTGATGAAAGTGGGATAATCATTATAAACAAAATCTAGATTAGTTGCTCAAGGATATTCTCAAATTGAAGGAATAGATTTTAACGAGACTTTTGCTCCTGTTACTCGCTTAGAATATGTTCGTCTTCTCTTTGCCATAGCTTGCTACTTTCACTTTACACTTTACCAAATGGATGTCAAATTTGCATTTCTTAATGGAATATTGACTGAGGAGACCTATGTAGAACAACCAAAAGGGTTCATTGACCCTTTATATCAAAATCATGTGTTTCGTCTTAAAAAAGGCTTTGTATGGCCTAAAACAAGCGCCTAGTGCCTGGTATGAGCGCCTTTGTAATTTTCTCTTAAATAAAGGTTTTAAGAGAGGTGGAAATGATCAAACTTTATTTGTCAAACATTTTGACAAACACATCATTATAGCTCAAGTTTATATTGATGATATCATCTTTGGATCAACTTCTCCCTCAGAAGTTAAATCTTTTTCTGAAATTATGCATAAATAATTTCAAATGTCTCTCATGGGGGAGTTGCAATTCTTCTTGGGTCTTCAAGTCAAACAAAATTTGGAAGGATTATTTGTCTCGCAATCAAAATACGCATTAGAGATTATTAAAAAAATTGGTCTTTAAAGTGCAAAAGATGCTAAAACTCCCATGAGTACTACTGTCAAACTATCTAAGGATGAAACAGGAAAATCCATAGATCCCACCCTTTATCGTAGTATGATTGGAACCTTACTATATCTTACTGCCTCGCGTCCTGATATTATGTATTCTGTTTGCATTTGTGCTCCTTACCAGAACAATCCTAAAGAGAGTCATTTAACTTGTGTTAAAAGAATTATCAAGTACATTAAAGGCACTCTAAATTTAGGACTTTGGTACACCAATGATACTCCTAGCACTATAATAGGATACACCGAGGCTGATTGGGCAGGGTGTACTGACAATAGTAAGAGCACATCAGGCGCATGTTATTATATTGGTAATAATTTGGTAGGTTAGAGTAGTAAGAAACAAAACTGCACTTCACTATCCACTACTCAATCTGAATACATAGCTGCTGGCAGTTCCTGTGCTCAACTTCTTTGGCTTAAGAAAATGCTAAGTGATTATGGTATTCAAGAAAAACAATTACATCTCTATTGTGACAATCAAAGTGTGATCAATATCTCTAAAAATCATGTTCAACACCCGCGAACAAAACAAATAAAAATAAGACATCACTTTATTCGCGAATTAGTTGAAACTATGGAATTAGAAATTAATTATCTTCCTACTGATTTGCAACTCGCAGATATGTTTACCAAACCTTTGGATTACAATAGATTTATTTCTTTACATAAATCAATAGGTATGGTTTGTGCTAATTAAATTCTTTGGCTTACATATTTTTCCCTTTCTCTATTTGAGACAAAATGGGGGAGAAATTTGAGTCTTTATAAGTTCATTTTTACTACATATTTCTAAAGAGCTTGATCTTAGTGATTATTTGCAGGATTCAGTACAGTTATTCTCAACAGTTGTAATAGGGTATTTAATTGTAATTAGTTGAGTTATGTACTTTTCTTTTCTAGGAAATGGGTAGATAGAATTTTTATGGGAATAGGTTTTCCTTATTTTTATTGCCCTGTGAGTCCTAGATGACTCAAAGGAGATTTTGTCTCATATTTCCAAAGGGGGAGATTGAAGCACCTTATACTCTTGACTCACTTGAGTCTATATTATATAAGTGTTCATCTAGTTTGGAAATAGTGACAAAATTATGTCCTATCCTAGCATCCAAAGAGCTTGAGATAATTTTTTACAATTGATTGCATATAGTTTGTGTGTATTAATTTCCCTCAAATTGATTTTTAATATTTTTGGGGGGAATTTTAATAATTTTTAAAACAATTTTTATCTTAATTAAAATTGAATTTTTAAAGTATTGGGGTCATTATGTAATTTTGGATTGTTGGTTTTATTGGCTGAAAGTTCACTTGGGTAGAATCTAAAAGCGCTAGAGACATCAGGGTGCGTTCGTAATTTCTTTTGAACGCGTGTATGGTATCCAGTCATATCCCTACACCTATCAATCTATCATTGAACCATTTTGTGTTTTCTCTACGAGATATTATCCGTGCTTAGTTCCAGCCCTTGGATTGTTTTTAATCGACGATCTGCATGCGTCCTTATACAATCCTTGTGAACCTCTATCAAGCCAATCACAATCGTTTTAATCCACTGCTTCTTTTAAGCCCTTGGATTAAAGTCAATCTGCCTAGACCAAATCGTAGCCATTGATTTGGATCTGCCTTCTCAATCCTTCTCAGCCTCCTATATAAGGAGCCTTACCCTCAGCCAAATGGAACTTTTGCCACTTCGTCTATTTGAGTGAGAAGAGAGAGAGACGAGAGAGAAGAGAGAAACCAGAGAGAGAGTTAGGAAACCCTAACCCTAAATCGTCCAAAACATTTCTCAAAACCTAACCTATTTTCAAAACCAGTATATTCCAAACACAACCTTGAGTGTTTAAGAGTTTTGAGTGTTGGTTTGTTAATTGTTTGATGCTGTAACCTCTTTGTTCTCAGATCTTATTTTCAACTTAACCATTTGATTAGATCTGTGTTTTTAATTTTATAGAAATCTTAGATCTAGTTGTTGCATGTTATATTACATATAGATCTGCATCTATTGTTTCTCATCTTGAGAAAACTTTTATTGATTTGTTTCTATAAATGTTTTCAACTTCAAAATCAACAAAAACATTTTCTGTTTCTAGTTCTTATAAAACAAGACCTTTGACCTAGTTGGAATCGCACTTGGTGATTTTCAATCTCAAAAATATTTTCAAAACCTGAGATTGATTAAGATCTTGATACGTCTTCTGAGCAAGATAGCCGTGGATTCTGGGATTATAATAAAGGTCAAATAAGGTTTAAGTTTTTTAAGAAGATAGAAATAGAAAATCACAGCATATATCTTATATGTAATTTGATAGGACTGTTTGTATAAATCTGCGTGAGTGTGTGCATGCATGTGTTAGAAAGCACCTTCACAAACACTATCACTCTACCACACTAAACGTGTTGGTAATAAGATCTCAAGAACAAGAGTCGACATAAAGAACTGGAAAAAATTGGATGTTAGCAAACTGGAGAACAACATCAATAAACAGAACTGCAGAAAAGTTAAAAGGACGCCAGTGGGTACATTCCTAAACTTGTATAGGTCTGTTTTGTGTGCATGTGTGTTATATAGTTTGTAACTGTTATAATTTGTTTTAATGGAATTTTTGGTTTACTCCGTAGAGGGATTCGTGGATGTTTCCTCAGTTGGCTGAGGTTTTACCACGTTAAAAATGCCTTGTACTTAGTCTTTCTACATCTCCTCATCCAATTCTTATGGTTGTGCTGAGTTTAAGTTTTTTAAACCGATTTGCTAAACCTGTTAACCAATCTTGAACAGATCTCGTACATATTTTGTTAAACACATCTTGTGATTAATTCGATTTGATTTTAAGAAAAGAGTTTCTTCAAAAAACACTTCGGAGTTACTTAAATAGTTTAATTTTATATTAAACGACTTTAATAACAGTATTTCAGGTCGGGATGCATGAACTCAACCTGATGTGTTAGTTGCATGTGTATAAAATTAATCCTCTGAATTAAATAGTTTAATTACGACCGTATTGTGTAGAAATACGACAATTTTAGATCTTTGGATCTCGTTTGCTTCAGTGTAAGCGGGAAGCTTCAGAATACAATTCAAGTGTAACTATCACAATACCGATTTACTCGTCCTCTGATTAAGTATGGTGCGGGCTTGAACCTCATATATGTAATGCTTGGGAGTACTAAATTTTGGGTCTAATTAATCACTTAAATTTACGATTAGTTTTATACCAGCAATACACTAGGGTTGAGGGATTGTATTCCCGTCCAGTTTTCTTCATCATATAGTTTAAGTTTTAAGTCAATCATCATCAGTACTTTAAGTAATTTAGAATAGTTGTATTCCATTCATACTTTGGTGCATTAAATAAATATTTTCAAAAATTGTGTATTATTGTAGTTACTTCCCCAATCAAATCATCATTTCCTTTTTTTAGAGTCAAAGTTAGGATTCCTTCATCTGTCCAAAGTCGTTACAACTCCGTTGTCCTATTTCCCTGAGGATCGATACCCGACTTATCGGATTATTACTTAAGCGATAGGCTTGCACTTGAGCCTAGAGAGTACACACTTCTGAGACACATTCTTAGTCGCGTCAAGTTTTTGGCACCATTGTCGGGGACATAGGAAGACTTAGGATTAGATCAAGTCAATCTCAAATTTTGACAAAAAAAATTCCGAAAATCCAAAAACATAAAAAAATTTAAAACCACAAAAATATTCTTCATCATCTCTCATAAGCCCGTTAATGAAAAGTTCTGAACACACTCCAACTCCCCATAATACTCCAACCCGCATTCACAAAAATCCAATAGTTGAGTACGACCCTGATAGCCCTCACACTCCTAACGCTCCACAATTTTGGGTTCCACCTCCCACACCGTCACACTCAATCGCAAATAACACTCTGTTTTCCCTCTTAGGACAAATTTCAGAGCACGCTCCGAGTATACCAAGTGAGGACACAGAACCTTTGAGTGAGAGAAATATGTCTCAACACAGTAGTGCAGCCTCCGGTGAGGAGGAGGTCCCTTATCGCCCTTTGAGAGATATCTTATATCCCGAGCGCACTGTCACTCCGGGATACATTTTACTCCCGTATAATGCAGGGCAATTTCGCTTTAGGAATGGGATGATCCAGATACTTTCCACTTACCATGGAATCGATTCAGAAAATCCATATGCCTACATCATGGAATTTGAGGAGGCGTGCAAGACTCTCAATGATCCAACTTGTACAAAAGATGTGCTCCGCCTTAAACTCTTCCCATTCTCGCTAAAGGATAAGGATAAGACCTGGCTATGGTCTTTACCTCCAAATTAGATTTCATCATGGAATGAACTACAATCTAAATTTCTCAAGAAATTCTTTCCTCCACATCGAACGAACTCCATCAAGGCTTAAATTCAAACTTTCTGATAATTAGAAAATGAGTCGTTCGATCGATGCTACGAGCGTTTCAATGAGTTAATTACTTCATGTCCCCATCACGGTTTTGATAAAATGCAAATCATTTCCTTCATCCATAATGGGCTGAACATTAATTCCAAGCAACTCGTTGAAACCATGTGTGATGGTCCATTTGTCGACTTAGACGCCAACGATGTTGAGCTTCACCTGAGGTATGTCACCGAGACTACCCAATCCTGGGATACATTTGACCCTAATGCTCAAAATCGAAATCGCCAAGTGACCGCCACTCCATCGGCGTCCGGACTATTTCACGTAGAAAATAATTCTATGTCGGACAGTCGACTTGATGTACTTGAGAAAGGAATGCGACACCTACTTAAAGTATGTGGAAGAGGACTAACTGGATCCATCCCAAACCCCGTAGAGAAGGTGTGTGCAATTTGTGAGGCGGGTCATTCAACTGAGGAATGACCGACTATACCCGCCTACAAAGTTATGCTTCAAGAACAAGTAAGTGGTATAGGAGGATTCAAGGGAAATTTCATTGTACCGCACGGGAATTCTTACAACCCTTCATGGAAAAACCACCCTGGTTTTAGCTATGGGCAACAACAGGCTGCGATGAATCCTAATTCAAATATTGCCCCTCCTCCACCACTGCATTTTCAACAAGCTCCACACATACAAGGACATGTGCAAGCACCACCACCTCAAGGAGAATATATATCACTCCACCGCGGAGAACTCTTGAGGATACGATCAACCACTTTATCAATACCCAGAATACAACTAATACTAGGCATGAGCGCATGATCAATGACATGAATGCAAACATTTCAAAGTTGCAATCATCATTGAGTATCCAAGAGAAAGGTAAGTTTCCTGCCCAGGACCAAAGCCCGCCCCAAGGTCAAACTAGTGTTAGCTCCACCTCGACAGAACATCAGGAGCAATGTCAAGCTGTGACCACTCTTCGTAGTGGGAGATTCATTGATTTATCACCTCCCCCACACGACACAACCAAAGATAAGGAGATTTCACCCGGCACGAAAGTGGCCAAAGATGTCCCCTTGAATGCGAGTGATAAAGAAGACACTAGTGAGCCCGAGGTAGTAGTGAAACCACCCACTGCAGCACTATTTCCTCAAAGGTTGGTTCCTTCTCACAAAGGAAACCCCCGTGAGGAAGTGCTAGACATGCTTAAGCAAGTAAAATTAAATTTACCTTTCCTCGATGCCATTAAGCAAATTCCAGCTTATGCGAAAGTCCTCAAGGACTTGTTAACATTGAAGAGGAAGATGAAGGTAAAGAAAAATGTCTTTCTAGCACAGAACATGAGCTCCATCCTACTCAATGATCTCCCGCCCAAATTCAAAGATCCCGGTGCACCCACCATTTCCTGCATCATTGGAGAAAATAAAATTAAAAAAGCCTTACTTGACTTGGGAGCAAGTGTCAACATCCTCCCTTACGCCATCTATAGGCAACTTAATATGGACGACCTCAATCCCACAAAGATCACTCTCCAGTTAGCGAATTGAACCATGAAGATCCCAAGAGGTATAGTTGAGGACGTGATCGTCCAAGTTGACACTTTCTACTTCCCTGTAGACTTTATCATTTGGGACACGGAGCCCTCCTTCGCCCCGAGCAAGCATGTTCCCATCATTCTTGGGCACCCATTCTTATCTACAGCTAATGCAATTATCAATACTCAAAATGGGCAGATGCAACTCACCTTTGGAAAAATGACCTTAGAGACTAAAATCTTCCATATATCCTAACATACGGGGGAAAAAAATGATCTTCACGCGGTGAACTTAATCGATGAGATCGTAGAGGAGCACTTTGAAGAAAATTATTATGGAGATGCCCTAGGGTCCAGTTTAGTATCAAGCCACGAGAGTGAGGGGACGTATACCGAATTTGAAAGGGAAGTTGAGAAGTTGAGAGAGTTACTCGATGAGAGAGCATCGAACGAGGACGCGAGAGATGTAAGTTGGGTTTCTCGATTCGACGAGTTATCGTCGAGGGAGACACGCATGGTTACCTCCAGTGACAAATTTCTGACTCTCAAATTAAAAAAACTACCCTCTCATATTAAATATGCATACGTAATAGAGGACGAGACATTTTGTGTTGTTGTCTCCTCTAGCCTAGACGAAGAGTAGGAGGGTAAACAGTTAAAAATTCTGAGGAAGAATCAAGGTGCTTTTGGTTGGTGTATTGCTGATTTGAAGGGAATAAGTCCTTTTATTTAAACCCACAAGATCAATCTCGAAGAGGATGTAAAGCCCTCTAGAGAAATGCAAAGAAGGCTAAACCCCAATATGAAAGAAGTAGTGAAAATCGAAATCGTTAAGCTATTGGATGCTGGGATTATCTACCCAATCTCGGATAGTAAGTGGGTGAGACCTATTCAAGTTGTCCCGAAGAAGTTGGGTATGACAGTGATTAAGAATTATAAGGGAGAGCTAGTTCCCCAACGTACCACCACCGGGTGGCGCGTTTGCATTGATTATCGGAAACTCAATGCGGGAACTAGGGAAGACCATTTACCCTTGCCATTTATTGATCAGATGGTTGAGAGAGTAACGGGCCACCCTTACTATTGCTTCCTTGATGGTTATTCCGGATATAACCAAATTGAGGTAGATGTAATTGACCAGGAGAAAACTAATTTCACTTGTCCCTTTGGTACGTTTGCCTACAAACGTATGCCATTCGGCTTGTGTTATGCACCCACGACCTTTCAAAGGTGCATATTGAGCCTATTTCGTGACCTGGTTGAGAGAGAACTCGAAGTGTTCATGGACGATTTTAGCATTTTTGGCACCTCTTTCAATCGTTGTCTAGAAAAGCTGGAAAAAGTACTTGTTCGATGTGTGGAAAAGAACTTAGTGCAAAATTGGGAGAAATGTCATTTTATGGTCACTTAGGGAATAGTTCTTGGCCACATAGTTTCATCCAAGGGGATAGAAGTTGATAGAGCTAAGATAGATGTCATAGCTGATCTACCCACACCAAAATTTCTCAAAGACGTCCGCTCCTTCTTGGGCCACACGGGGTTTTATCGAAGGTTCATTAAGGACTTTAGCGCTATCGCTAGACCCTTAAGCAACCTACTCATGAAGGGCACCCCATTTGAATGGACAGAAGCATGTCATAGCGCTTTTGAAAAACTAAAAACTATGCTTGTGTCCGCTCCCATCATACAAGTTATGGATTGGTTCTTACCATTCGAACTCATGTGTGATGCTAGCGATTACGTGATAGGGGCTATTTTATGCCAAAGAAAAGACAAACAGGCTCATATCATCTACTACGCTAGCCAAACTTTTACCGGACCACAACACAATTACTCCACCACATAGAAGGAGTTGTTAGCGGTACTCTTTGCTCTTGACAAATTTTGATCCTACCTTATCACTTCTCCCATCAATTGTTTCACCGACCACGCGGCATTGAAATACCTACTTGAGAAGAAAGACGCAAAGTCGCGCCTCATAAGGTGGATCCTACTCCTACAAGAGTTTAATCTCCCCATTAAAGATAAGAAAGGTGTAGAAAACGTCGTTGCCGACCACTTATCACGGTTTTCGTCCGACGTACCAAGTGATCCAATACCCATAGACGAATACTTCCCGGATGAGCAACTTTTTGCTACCTATTCTTTGCCCTGGTTTGCAGATATCATGAACTATCTTTTCATGGGAGCCGTCCCTCCCGATTGGACACCGCAAGATAAGAAGAGGTTTATTACTTGGTCGCGCATGTTTTTCTATGATGATCCCTTCCTGTTTAAATATTGTGCCGACCAAATCATTCGACGTTATGTACCGGATGACGAAATCCCCAAAGTCATCCAATTCAGTCATCCGGAAGCTTGTGGAGGTCACTTTTAAACGAAAAAGGCAGCCGCTAAGATTCTTTAATGCGGCCTCTATTGGCCCACAATCTTTCGGGATGTGAATAATTATTTCAAATCCTGCGATAGGTGTCAAAGGATGGGGGAGATAACCCGATGAGACATGATGCCATTAACCCTGATACTCATTATTGAGATCTTCGACTGCTGGGGTATTGACTTTATGGGACCTTTTCCCCCATATTTTGGTTTCCTATACATCCTTGTCGCGGTAGACTACGTTTCTAAATGGGTGGAAGCTATAGCTACCAAGACCAATGATAATAAAGTGGTGATTAGGTTCCTACAGGAACACATACTTTCCCGCTTCGGTGCTCCAAAAGCGATAATCAGTTATAATGGCACGTACTTTTGCAACAGGCCATTCGAGAAGCTCATGAGAAAGTATGGCGTCGTTCATAAAGTTGGAACGACCTATCACCCACAAACAAACGGTCAAGCCGAATTACCAAACTGGGAAATCAAGAAAATTCTCGAGAAGACCGTCAATCCCACCCAGAAAGATTGGTCACTTAGATTAAACGATTCACTTTAGGCCTATCGTACCGCATACAAAAATCCCCTCGGGATGTCCCCATTCCACTTTGTGTATGGAAAACTTTGCCACCTTCCCATGGAATTAGAGCACAAGGCATATTGGGCAATTAAGAAGCTGAATTATGAGATGAATAAAGCCGGTGAAGCTCACAAGCTTCAATTAAACGAGTTAGAAGAGATACGCAATGATGCATATGAGAACGCTAAAATTTTCAAAGAAAGGATGAAACTCGCTCATGATAACATCATTCGACGCAAAGAGTTTATTCCCGTGAAAAAATTACTTCTCTATAACTCTCGACTTCATCTATTTCCGGGTAAGTTGCGGTCACGATGGTCTGGCCCGTTCGTTGTAAAGAATGTATTCCCGCACGAAGTTGTTGAGTTAGACGATTTGAAAGGGGGAAATACATTCAAAGTAAATGGACAACGCCTAAATCCATATATAGAGGTGTGTGTGGAAGAACTCGACACCGTTTGGTTGTTGAACCCCTTTTACGGGGTCGAATGAGCTGAAAAAGAGCAGTCGTCGCACCCCCGATGCGTATGGGGTGAATTCTTGTGTATAGTAGTTATGCTTCGATAGATTAGATTGTGTCCGTAGGTAGGTTATGTAAGGTTAGGGTTAAGATGACGCATTTCTACACAAAATTCATGAGGTCACCGAGGAATTCAAGTGGGAGAATAAGTGCAAGAGTTTAGGAATTTGAGAAAATAAGATTCCAGAGCAGCAGACTGAGAAAAGGAGCTTCTGTCACAGATGGAATCGAACCGAATCCCCAAGCCGGATCGGTTCGGTTTGGAAAAATCGAAAAAATAAAAATCCCCAGAACCAAATCTAATCTCCCCTGAATCGGATCGGTTCAGTTCCTGCGATTTTTCTTCTTCCCAAGGAACCCATTCAACCCCCCATCCTCTCCCTTCACTCCATTCTTCCCCCTTTCCCCCCCAAATTACCCACCCCTTTTTCCCTCCAAAAACCCTCACCCAAACCACTCCCCACCACCTATAAATACCTTCTCTTTTCTCCTCTTCCACTCACACCTTCACATCTTTCCCCCTCCACAAGCCCTAATCTTTCCTCTCTTAATTCCAAGCTTTTCCAATGGCCAATCAACCTCTTCCCGCCAAATACATGTCAGCTGAAATTCTATCCAACGGTAATGGGCAATACCGCTCCCACATGGAGCGCGTATGGTGTGAATGATTTTTTAGTTCTGCCCGCCAATTGCACATTGAGCATATTGTCAACTAGGATGAGTTGTCGTGCCTCGTCACCACCCTTTTCTGCCAAAGGGGGTAGACGCAATACCTGTAGGAACCTTACCATGTCGTTTGGGCGAATGAAGTCCGGTCCTTTTATGGCTCTCTCCTTCGCACGGGTGAATTTTAGTGCCAATCCTTTGTTGACGGCCGCCCCATTAGATTCTCCTTAGCCATCCTCGCCCGCAAGCTTGCTGAAAAGGGCGTTCCCCACCCGGAAGTATATGACTACCCAACCAACGCCCCCATCATTCCCAAACAGCAATGCATTGAACGACTCGTGCCCGGTGACATTTGGTAACGAGGTACTTTCCTCATGGGCCGCCTAAATGACAAGGTGCGCATCACGTTCCATATCGTGTTCGCCAACTTGCTTCAAACTTCCAATGACTCGGCGATGCGCCCTCGCCAAGCGACACTCGTGTACCACCTTTTTTATCCCAATATCACTCTAAATCTGGCCCGTATGCTCTATGCTGATATCATTTACGCGGACTGGGAACAAAAAGGTGCAGTACCACTCCCTTATGCCCCCCTCATCACCTCCCTCCTAGCCGACGCTGGTATCCAGCCACCTCAAGCTTTCCCACGCCTCCCGGAGCCCATTGGGAAGGTATCCCACACACAGAATGCCCAGGAAAGGGCAGCCATTCAAGCAGCCTGGGAGGCGATCAATTTAGAGGACGAGGACGAGATTCCTATTGATGAGATCATGGCGGAAGACGTTGAGATGGAAGGGGCTGAAGAAGAGGAACATAATGAGGATGATGATTCGAATTTCGAGCCCTCGGAAGCAAATTTTGATCGGCGACTTTCGGTGGTTGAATCCCGCCTTGACGGGTTCATCAACCAATAAAATCAAGATCAAGCTGCATATCAAAGGGATCAAGTGGCTTATCAGAGGTACACAAGCATGATGCGCCAACTTCCAGCCCACCTTTACGAGCTCAACTTCGGCGGACCACCCCCCCATCTTTCTTTTATGATCCTTATGATCCGCGTGCACTCGGGTCCTCAAATTAACCCCCCAATGAAGCCCATGACGATTTTTGATGTGTTTGTTGGTTGTGTGTGTCAAAAGTGGTTGTTTACTCAAAGTTGATTGTGTGTTTCTCCCTATCATTTGTAACATAGTTTGTCCTCTATCTTTATAAATGCTGCATTTATGTTTTAATTTGTTTGTTTTATTTTTCCGCACTTTTAATTCGCTTTGAGTTAGATTTTAGTCCTTTTTTGCTTGAGGACAATGCAAAAGTCTAAGTTAGGGGGTGGTCACAAGTGCGTATTTCTAAAACTTCACAAATTTTCAAAAATGCCCAAAAAATTCAAAAAAAAATCATAAAATCTTGAAAAATCTAAAAATATTTTTTGTTCAAAATAAACTAAAATTGGAATTCAAATTTTTTGAAAACGTCATTAAAATTCGGTTTAAAGTCTCAAGTTGTAAAAATTCAAAATGCACAAAGCCGAAATTGACCAAAGATGGAAATTGAGCAAACATAGGCGACTTAATGAATAAATGTGGAGACAAACAACCCCGGTGAGGTTCGAGCCTTTCATCTTTGCGAAATTCATAAATGAATCCCAGATAATTGTTAACTCAAAAATTCTTTTCAGCGTCAAATAAGTCGTCGAGGATCTCAATCCTTTCATTTTGATCGGTTATAGAAAATGTGTGTGATATTGCCTTGAAAAACATGCCAAAATTGATCCCTAAACTTAATTCATCTCGAAACGCACATGGTAACGCAATTAGTATTTTGAACAATAAAGTAGGCCCTCGTTTGTCATCCAAAAATATTGGCCAGAAAAAGCAGCGAAAAATTATTCCTTTTGTAACCCAAATTGAGCCGAATAAATTTCCCCCTTTCGTTTGACAACCCGAAAAACCCCAATTGGTCCGGAATTGTGAAAAGGGAACAATCCCAGAAATTAAGTCCAGAAAGTGCAGAAAAGGGGCTAGAAAAAAATAGCTATGCTCAACAAAAATAGCAAGAAAAGAAAAGAGTGAAAAATAGAAAAAAACTAGAAAAGGAGAAAAAAGAAGAAAATGAGCAAATGCCCGGAAAAGCATTAACGGATATCATAAGAAAACTTTCCAATTCCAAATTTCCCGTACCTCTCTAATTTTACCAAATACACCCTTAGCCTGAAAAAGTCCTACCGAGTTCGGAATGCTAAATTGGTTACCTCGTGGAGAGATAAAACACCAAAAGACGAAAAAAGAGATTAAACACATATATAAGAGGCAATGTTACTGTTTTCTATATCCGTAATCCAATTATGAGATCCGGTCACCATATAAGTTTGTCTTTCTACTTGTATGCGTGAACTTGGTTCCAATACATTTACTCTAATAAATCACGCATACCGAGAGAATAGACACATTCCGAGTGATTCATTTGTGGGAGCATTCCGTGAGATTTTGAAATCAAAACGAATTTTTGGATAAGTAACGTAATGCTCAATCGGTGGAAATTCGCGGTTAAAATTTTCGATTTCACACACGCACACTATGATTTGAGACTCTTGAACATGACTTGATGATGATTATTTTTCAGGAAAAGTTTGAATTATATAATTTTTTCGTATTTTGATATTTCTTTGAGTCGAACTTTGTGGGTATATTCTCTGCAAACCCTCACGAGACACAACTCGTCCTACTAGGGTAACCTAGGGGTTTAAAGGCGTGTTGCATACGCTAAATGCAATCGTGCACCCACGAAAGAGGTACCCATTGGTTTCTTTCCACATTTCTTTTGAGACTCACGATTATCTTCTTCAATTCTCACCCTAACCGCCAACTCCTCCACATTCATCTCCTTTCACTTGTGCTTGAGATAATTTTTGAATAAAGTCCAAGATGGTGGCATTTTTCAACAATTGCAGCAACTTGGAAGGTTTCACTAAGGGACATTCCTTCAGCATGAATGTCGTGGAGGATCACTTGGAGTTCTTGCACCTGCGAGATCGCTGGTTTAGATTCAACCATTTTGAAGTCCAAAAATGCCCGACGATAAATTTCTTCATCCCAGCATCTTCGGTTTTGTACTTCTTTTCCAAAGAATTCCACAATTCCTGGGATGTCTTGATCGTGCAGTAGACATGATACAACGTTTTGTCTAAGTAGGCCGGAATGTGATTCCGGCACCGATAGTCAAAGTGCTTTCAAGCTTCAACAGCGAAAACCTTTTCCGAGTCATCTCCCTCTTGAATAGAGGGACAATCTTCATATCCAAACCAACCGAGTTGGCAGGTAGTGAGATAGAAATACATTTGTCCTTGCCAACGTTTGAAGTCAGCCCCATTGAACTTTTTCAATTTCTCCCCGTGTGGCATAGATACGGGTGCAGTTACATTTGTATTAGTGACAATCACATTTGCAGGAATAGTGTTCATACTATGCGATTCCATTTGAATTACAAAAACAGAATTTTATCAACGATAATATTCATATATAAATGAATTAATCAAAATAGAATACACAATTATGATATACTAATATCCTCAATTATAATTAACAATAAATGAATTCCAAAAGAATTCTAAATAATATTCAGAATTAAACTAAAATATAAACACAAGTTTATACTAGTCTAAGATGAAAAAAATATGTGTCACACTGTTTTTAATTAAAAAAAATCCGTACAAAACAGAATAATAATTTCAAAGTAAAATCCTATATAACCAGATTTACCAAAACAAAAAAAAATTACAAATAAATTTTTATTTTCTAACCAGAATATATAAACAGTGTAGAAATTAATTTTCTGTAACACTAACTGTTTTATTAAATTTTTATAATAAAATAATATTTTAATTCAAATTTTGCTGTCAAAATATATTTATTTTATACAAATAAAATTTTGAAATTAAAAAAATTATGTACACTATACAAATAGTAGAAGAAGAGAAAATTTGCCTGAAGATTGTTATGTCTACTATTTAATTATCAAATAGTACAGAATTATTAAGGAAATAATTATTACAGAATTAAAACAAAATTACAGAATTAAAAGGACATACTTGATATTGCGGAATTAAAACAGAAATAAAAAGATAAATTCGAGCCCTGTAGGACAGTCTCCTTAAGGAAAATTTATTCCTTCCAATGTGCACAAAGGTTATTGATTAGGCATAAATTTTTCCCATTTATCCCCTTAATTTAGAGGCTTTTATCGCTCCGCGAAGTGTAATTCAAGTGGATTTATATCATATCTTTGCTATTGATAAATTCTAATGAGTGCATCGAGTTTCGTGCGTTTATCATCTATTTCGTAGGTGTTCAGTGTTGTAATTCGAGTTCCGTATCAAAATCTTCAAAGAAACACAAGAAGGCAAGGGTTCTGCAAAAACTGACAAAAGGGAACTAAAATGAACCGAATCCATCATGGGAGAAATTTCTGTAAATGATGACAAAACAGAACCGAACCGAAGCTGGCAAAAAACAAACTGATCCTGCATCTGGAAAACTTCCTGTAAAGAGTCTACAAGATGGAACTGAACCGAAGCAAGGTAATAAAGAACCGATCCCATGCTCGAAGAGTTTTCTGTAAAGGCTACAAAAGATGGAACCGAACCGAACCCTTTAACCGGATCGGTTTTGTTCTCTATTTTCCGAACTTATCCACTTGTAAAGATTAGAGTTTTACTTGGTTCAAACTCTTTTATTTCGTAGTTAATAAATTGTACTCCTCCCAAACGTATGAGGGGGGCTTCTAATTCATGAGGGAAGCTTTGTAATCCATTTTAGAGGAGAAGAACACCAAACCCTAGTTACTTTCAAATTGCAATTCAAGTAAAATCATTCTAATTTTTGTTTCAATTTTTGTTCTAGTTGTTTGTTCACTTATAATCTCATCTTTCTTCATCTTATTCCCATAGTAAAAATGTTTTCTTTCATTCAAAACATGTAGTTTTCAAGTTTCCATATGTCCGGCTAGATTTAAAAGGTCGGGATGCATGAACTCAACCCGATGTGTTAGTTGCATGTGTATAAAATTAATCCTCTGAAATTAATAGTTTAATTATGACCGTATTGCCTAGAAATACGATAATTGTAGATCTTTGAATCTCGTTTGCTTCAGGGTAATCGGGATGCTTTAGAATGCAATTCGAGTGTAACTATCATAATACCGATTTACTCGTCCTCTGATTAAGTATGGTGTGGGCTTGAACCTCATATACGTAATGCTTGGGAGTACTAAATTATGGGTCAAATTAATCATTTGAATTTAGGATTAGTTTTATACCTGCAATACACTAGGGTTGAGGGATTGTATTCCCGTACTGTTTTCTTCAACATATAGTTTAAGTTTTAAGTCAATCATCATCGGTACTTTAAGTAATTTAGAATAGTTGCATTCCATTCATACGTTGGTGCATTAAATATATATTTTCAAAAATTGCATACAGTTGTATTTACCTCACCAATCAAATCTTCTTTTCCTTTTCTTTAGAGTCAAAGTTAGGATTCCTTCGTCTGTCCAACGTCGTTACAACTCCGTTTTCCTATTTCCCTGAGGAACGATACCCGACTTATCGGATTATTACTTGAGCGACAGGCTTGCACTTGATCCTAGAGATTACGCACTTCTGAGACACATTCTTAGTCGTGTCAGTTATTGAATAATTGCCTCCCAAGATAGAATGGATTTCCCGAATAAATTATGTAGCACAACAATAATTAATTCCAACGAACACAAATTTGTGTTAATACTCAACCGGAACAATAGCATGATATGCAGAAATGAAGAACATATTTTTCTGGATGAAAGAAATAATGCAGTATCATTTTCGGATTTATTTCTGGAGGAGTTTTGTTGACAACAATCAAAACTGGAGGGAAGGTTTTGACTGTTGGGAACAATCAAAACGTTTTTAACTGTTGACAGTTAATTAACTGTTGACTGTTGGCAATTAATTAATTTTGTAATTAATTAATTAAATTAAAATCGAAAAAGTTAATTAAATACGACAAAAAAATATAGGATATTTTTCTAAGCCTAAGCCGAACTGAGCCGATCGGCGCGTGCGAGTGTGGGCTTTTGACCCAAACCCAACACTGCATAGTGTAGGTCATCTCCACTTCAAATAGTTGGGATACCCAAAGTCATACAATCCTTAGTCCATACTTAAGGTGTTATTAACTCATCAATTTTCCAGTACTCTTCCAATGTGGGACGAGAGTTCAAACATACCCAACTCATTAACTTTCATTATTTTTTGAGTCACTTTGGGGACATATTTATCATTCATAACTAAATGGAATTGGACATATGAATATATTACGTTAATCTCCTTGTGGAGGAGAACGCGTTCGTATATAGTCCCACAATTATCGCAGTATAGGTCCCACCTAAATTTGAGCTCAACTTTGCTCATAATTTTGTCCCAAAAAATTTGGACAGCTTTTAAGTCCAACTTTAAGTCCAATTTCCCAACAAATCAAATTTATCAATGTGAACTAATGAAACTTATTCACGCGGTGAAATTTTACAATGCCAAATTCTTGAGCGTTTGCCAATATGAAATTTCATTGAAAAACTATTTATAGATCTCGTTGATGGCTTTTAATATATAAAGTTCGTAACAAATTTATATTTCGAGATATATTTTATTTTCAAGTTCTTGAAAATTGAAAATATTGCACGTCAAAGTGAAATTTGAAAACTTCAAAATCGATTATGCTTCTCTTTTGAAAATATGAATTTAGTATAAATAGAACTTATATTTGCAAGAGATTTAATTTTTATAGTTTTATCATAAAAAACAAAATAGGAGATAAGACACAAATATGTTAACCCATTATATGGAAGGGGATTATTCGCGGGTAAAGCGTGGAAATGGGCAAGCTAGGCGGGTTATGGGCGGGTTAATGCTTAACGGGTCAAGTCCGAACCCATTCAGTAAAATATTATTGTAAGATCCGTCGAGCATGATGTGTCGGTTCATCCCTAGTCAGCCCATTAGATCCGTTTTATCATAAAAATCAAACTCTTGCTCTCGTGAGAAATCTTGTTCTCAACATTTTTCATTTTTTAAAACTCTACAATTTTCATTTTGAGAAAATCCATCTCTCTAAATTTTTAACATCTATACTATATCCACTGAAAAAGGTTGCTCTCTAAAGTTCTAGTCACTTTTATCACTCTAAAAGGTTCTAATTACTTTTATCACTCTGAAAAGTTCATCTCACAAATATTCTCACATCTTTCTCTCTTTAATATATTCTCTCCAAAAGTCCAACTACTTTCTCTTAAAAGTTCACTTTTAGGGGAGATAGGTTACAATTTTAAACAGAAAAACTCTATTTGTGAGACAAAAGGGTTACTATTAAAAAAATAATATGGGTGGAGAAAGAGATTGCAATTTTAAAGAAAGTAAGGATTATCATTTAATAATGAGAAATAGTTTAAGAGACAAAGGAGCTTATTATTTTAAAACATGAAAGGGATTACTATCATTTTAAGAGAGAAAGTAGCATCTTAGAAAGAGAAACAATTAAAGTGTGGGTGAGATTATAATTATTAAGAATTATTTCAATTGATATTGGTTTAATTAATGGGTAACCCATAAAAAACATTATACAAAAAAGGGGATGGATTGGGTTGAATTTTCAATGAGTGTTTAGGATATTTAAACAGGTTAGGTGTGTCTATGTCATCCCTATTGGCAATCATTGGATTGGTTGGGCTTAAGGTTTCAGAGTTGAGGAGGGTTAAGGAGTTGCTGACATATAATTCATAATGATACACAATTAATTTCTAAGTCAGAGCCCCATATTTTTTTAACACAAGTGTGCCACCCATTATATCATTTTTAATAATGCTCGAAGCCTTGAGAGAACTAAAAAAAATTAAGGTCTTCACTGAAAGAGTTGTATCACGGTGGTACAATTTTAAAATGCATTTCTAAATACTAAGGGCATGTTTGGTTTGTAATTATAATTTTGTTTTTTTGTTATTCTGATAAAATTTACATTTGGCAATTTATTTTTAAACATTGAATTATAATATTTTTGTATTATAATATTTTTGTATTATAATCAAGTTTTTCAGAAAGCAGCTAAAGGGTGTTTTATAAATTCTATTTTTTTATTTTTCAACTTAGAATTATTCATTCTTAATATTTTATTGCATTTATAACTTAATATATAATATAGATACATAACACATTAATATGTGTGTAATTCTTATAACTAAAATATATATGTACGTGTATACAAAATTACATATATTTATATTATTAAATTATATAATATACTAAGATTCATATATAAAATAATATTATCAATTGATACATGATAGTTATTGTAAGAGGGTACTTTAGATAAGATGTAGGCGTAACCTCTTTGAAGTATAGTAATGATAAGTTAATTAGCTAAACCCTTGGATTAGTTATAGAACACGCAATAAGACTTAGTATGATCTCACAAATCTCTCGTGTATAACTCATAAAGTGGTAAGGAAACTTAGAAGTAACTTAGTTAGACGGAGAGAGAAGTAAGCACCTTAGATACACCTTGGCAGGCAGCCAAACACACCAACTACCTACAAGAATCTCTATCAGGTATTAAAAGCTTCTTAATAACTGACAATGGTGGATTAATACAACCTCTGGTTTGTAATAACTCTCTCTGATGTGTATTCTCTATAGTAACAACTTCTTAAACTCTCAAAAGATTGATTTAACCTCAAAGGTGGTTGGGGTCCTTAAATAGCCCCCCACACCATCTTCGAGGCAACTCAGTCATTAAAGACTATGAAAGACATCCCTCATACTTTATGTCACAGCATTAAATACTTGATGCACTAGTTGTCTCCACGTCATAAACATTAAATGCCAAGACATACCTTTTGCCTAACCACTGTGTGTCAGAGGTGGCTCACCAACTGCCTGACAGCCCCAAATACCACGGTGGTTTACTCAAGTGTAGGTCTGACATTGTTTAGCAAGCTAGTGACATCACCTACAGTAGATGTGACATTAAGTAGAGGGTTCTTTGGTTCACAACCCAACTCCCGATGGAACTCCAAGCTGCTCCACCCGAGGTTCCACGGTCAGGGTCCTTCGGTGTTTTACCAGGTGTATCTAAGATGGACAAGACAAGGCCCAATGGTTCCTCACTTCTCAATTCTCCAAACCAATTCCCTCTAAAGTTCCCACGATGAGGTCATTCGATAGAGCATGAAAGCTCTCCCAGACCCTGCCAAGCCTAGTCTCTCGCGAGTACCGTTTGACCTCACACAAACTCAATATTACTCTCATTACATCATTACAGTCGTTATAACTTACAGTCAATATAAACAAAGATACAATATGACTAATACAATAAGCTAAACTACAAGCTGCCACGCTGAGCTGCCACGGTGCCTTAATTCCCAGAACACTGTTGCTAATGTGGAATTACCTCTAATCTTAAAAATTACCTTCAAGCCCCCTCTATATTTTCCCCTCCGTGGAGAGATTTGTTTGAGCAAGAAATATCTGCACGAAACTTCTCAAACCGATGAACCTTCCCTTCTTGAAAGGAAAAAAAAATGTGGCCTCCTTTCCTTCGTGAGGACCGCAGCGTTACAATCTTCAGGAAAAAGTAAAATTCTCCCCGATGTACCTGAGCCGAAGCGCCATGACTTATTGGTGCTTGGGCGAAGGGGCATCGCCACTTTTCCCTTACGCTGAGCCTCAATCGTTCTAACTTTACTATTTGAAATTCTCCCGAAATGCCTACTAACCTTCTCAAATACTCGGTTTAATTATTGGTAAGTAAAATTCTCCCCTGTAATGTTGCGCTATGTTCGACAAAGAAGAAATTCTCCCCGATGTAGCTGAGTCACCATTTGAACAGCGTTTGAACCTGTGGCGAGGGGACATCGTAGCTTTTTTGAACCGTTGGGACATCTTTTTCGTTGGGAGTTACCGAATATGTCTGACAAAAAAATTTGGAGCCAAAACTCGAACTTGTTTAGGAAGGCAACCTTTTCCATTCCCCAAGCGTCACTTCGTGAATGACGTAGCGTTGTCTTTTCAGCTGTCAAAACACTTCTCGAAGTGCCACGTGTTCATTTGAAATGATTATAGGCGGCCTTGCACGTGCGATGGTGGGAAAATCAAATGTCAGGCTTTAAAAGCTTCAAACGTCTCTTTTAATTGAAAACCCTTCTCTTGAAGTCATCTTCTTCAAGCTCCCGTATTTCTTAGAGAGAGAAAACTGTGTGAAAACCTCCATTGTTATCCAGTTATTTACTCACTCTCCTCCCTCTCTCTTATCTGTTGCGCCACCGCCTTTGGTTGTGTTGCTCCACCTTCATTCCCAAACATTCTTTTACCAAGATTTTTCTCTTCTTCCTCGCTGTTGTCTGCAATGGCCTCGTCTAGCAACACTACCGCACCTGCCACCAGTGCGCCACCACCGCCCCAAGTGCCGCTGCCCTGGATGCTTCTCGTCAAGAGTGACTTCGCTTCTATCGTCGGGCCCCCATCTTTGGCGAAGGTGATAAGTTTTCTGATGCATGCAAGACTTTCCATTTCTCATCCAAGTTCGACCCCTTACTGTTGGGTGATGAGGAAATGGATTCATCGAAGTGGGGCTATCTTCCACCACAGGGGACTCTGAGCTTTCGCCTGGACCGTGGCGACTTTCCCTATTCCAAAATTGACTTCGAAGCACCTGGGGGTCACTAGCCCATTTCACTGCCTGGCACACACACATGCAGATCTCTCATGCCGCTGCTCTTGCTAAGGTTGGGCTTCATCGTGCATACTGGTTTGGGGAGTTCACCCTCTCAAAGCACAACGCGGCGTTACAAGTGTTAGTTTCCAGATGGAATATCACAACTCACACCTTCTTTGCTGCGTGGGGGGAGTTCACCGTTATACTGGAGGACGTCTGTCAACTCCTTGGGTTTGAGCCTATGGGTGAGTTCACCTACCACGATGAGGCTCTAGATATCGAAAAGGCTGCTGATCGAGTTGAGCTGGATCGGATCTGTCGCAGTTGCACCGATTCCTCGAATAAAGCTACATTTACCCCCCTCATCAGATATTTTTTTTAAGCTCCGACGCCGAAGGATGTCAGTGCTGTAACGGACCAAGGTAAAGGTATATCCCTGGAACTACCATCCTACATACTCATGTTGCTCTCACGCTTCTTCCTCACTGGGAAACCCAATGATCGGCCCAGGAGAGATCTTATAAACATTTCAATTCGTTTGGCCAGAGGTTTCAACCTTCCTTTGGCTTCCATTGCCTTGGGGTCCCTCTACACCTGGTTGGATCGAACACGCATTGATATGGCACGATCACTGGGTCGTTACAACTCGGCGAATTTTGCCAATACCATCATTTTGACGGGCTTCCTCTACAGCCGCTTTCCTGCTATTGCTGCCAAGTCCATTTCTCTGCCTGTGGGCTAAGGTATCAAGCCCCCACGCCTCCTATGTTTTCACAAAAAGCAAAGACGAAAGGAGATAATTAAAGTTTTTGACCTTTTAGACTCCTTTGTGATGAGGCCATACAGTGAGTTTACATTTTCCCATAGTTGGGATTTCTTTCCTCCCATAGCCACAACGGTCAAGTTCATCCTAGTTGTGGAAGATTCCTCGCAAGCCGTGGTGCATTTATTTACCTCCGGATTTCTTCCTTCTTATACTGAATGGGGATACACCTCAGAACCCTATAACCCTGACAGATGTAGCAGGCAGTTTGGGTTTGATCAGGGGGGCCCTTGACCTGTGTTTTAACACAACCACCCGATGGCCACTTTCATTGAAGCTTGTACCTTCTATACTGCAGCCGCGGTGCTTGGTGTGACATCCACCATCGATGGCCGCGTCACCCTTCCTAGTGCTACTAGGAAGGGAGATGTATCCACCTCTTTTGCCACTAAGTTCCATTTGGAGCAGTTGGAAATGATCAGGAGTATATTCAGTCCCCCCCTCAATATCCCCCAGTCCTTTCCTTCTCTTCTTCTGAATTGGGTCTTAAGGGAACTCTGCGCTTGGGGTTGAGTTTCCCTTAAGTAAAATCATTAAAGAATCCCCCCGGGAGCTACCCCCTCATTTCCCGATGATCCTAATTGCCACTCCGAAACCCAAGTCCGTTGCATCTCCCAAACAAGTTGTACCTTCGACCGACACTGTAATGGGAGAAGGACCCTCTAAGCCACCTGCTAAGAAGGCGAAGAAGTCCAAGTCCAAGACCTCGAAGTCTAAGGCCAAATTTCAAGCGCAAACTCCTTTGGAGGCATTCCCAATTGCTTCAGTTCCCCCTCCCATGTCTCCAGAGATGGATGAAGAGCTGAGGAGGCAGGTGTAAGCTGAAGTCGACAGAATACATGCTGAATTTTAATGGCGCACTGTCATCATTCCTCCTCCGGGTGAGTTTTTTACAATCATGGTTGATCCCAGTGAGCCACCGACAAAAAGGAAAAGAAGGTCGAGGGTTCCTGAAAGTGGTGGTGCAACGAGCTAAAGGAAGAAAATGCTGGGAATCATGTCCCATAAGAAACGGATGCTTGAGAAACCTCCATCCCCAGCTCCCTCTGTTGCTACCTCTTCGCTACCCTCTTTAGTGGTTATACCTTCCCGTTTTCCCTCTGGATTTGAGGTATGTGTGCATTCTTTATTTCTTATTCCTCTTACCTTAAGGTGTGTTTCATCTCCTCATTTCTTAATAAGAAAGTGTTTTGGTGCATGGAGTTGAAGAGGAAGGGCCTAGTCCCCCCAGCCCCCCCGTAAGCCGTTTCGTAGCGGGCGTTGTGGTATCTCTCCAGTAAGCACTACTCCTCCCCGTTCCCCCTGTTAAGTCTCACTTATTCTCGTCGTTCATCCTCCCAACGGGTTAGAGATGCTACTATGGGGGCCACTACCGTTGAGTCTGTCGAAATGCCTGGTGAACCAGAGGGAACTACTGCAGCCTCTTCTGAGTTACCATCGGAGCAGGAGGTCCCTCTGCCCCTAGTTGTGGTCGAGGAGAGTGCCCCGTAGGTAAATTTCTTGCCAAGTCTTACATCTTTCATTTGTCCCATTCTTCTATGTATCATTTGTAATATGTTGGGCCATTTTAGATGGAAGTGGCATCACTGATAGCTAACGTTCTCCTTCCTCCTACATTGTCACGGCCCCTTAGTGCAGTTCCTCTTTTTGGTGCCATAACGGGGGTAAGTAACGCTTGGATGTATTTCTCTCTTTTTGAATATTAATTTGTCATTCCTAACACTTAGCTTTATTGCTGCAGCTTTCCCCAAGTCTCTCTCCGCCCTTTGCCCTTAGTGGCCTTTTGCCCTCCAAGGCCACGATTGATGCTACTCCTCTCGTTGGGCATCTCTTGAAGGTCCAACGTCTTCTTCTGTTAATGCGCCCATGTTGGCTTTAGTACCCTATGTTGGCAAGGGAAGTTTGCCTACCATTGAAGATTCTCCATCCAAGGGCCCCGTTGAAGCTGCTGAGGTGATGAGCCCGCCTCCAACAGCTTCTACCATGAGGGCCCCCGTGGTGACTCCCGCTCTCGCTCCTACTGCTGCTGAGGTACTTTGCTAATTCCTCTGTATTTCTTAGTTTCTCAACCTTCACCTATAAAACACTTGTTAAGTTTTTTTTTTTGAAAACTCCACCTATATCGGTGACTTGACAACAAAAACACTTGTTAAGATTTTTTCAAATACTCCACCTATATCGGTGACTTAACAATGAAAACACTTGTTAAGATTTTTCCAAAAATTCCACCGATATCGGTGACTTAACAATGAAAACATTTGTTAAGATTTTTCCAAATACTCCACCTATATCGGTGACTTAATAACGAAAACACTTGTTAAGATTTTTCCCAAAAACTCCACCTATATTCGGTGACTTAACAACGAAAACACTTGTTAAGATTTTTCATAACCTCCATATTTCTTCTAACTGTTTTCAGGTTGCACGAGATAATTATTCGCCAGTTCCTTCGCATGTTGGCTCGCCCCATCGGGAACTTATCGTCTCAGAAAATTCTAGCTCTAATGACCAAGGTTCCATGACCGGTGTCGCTGCCGACAGCGAATCTGGGTGCGAGCTTCCTCTGCCCGACCTGGATCCTCATGCCTTCTTCCTTATGATGCTCTAAAGTTCCCCTCAAATTCCTGCCAACCTTCATTTGGTAGTTGAGAAACTTGCGAGCCATCATCCTGAAACATTTACGGTGGATTGCTTTCGTTCAAACATCTCAGTTATGAGTTACAGGCTTCAGGGTATGGCCACCGTTGTTGCTGAAATTGCCAATACTCCAACTGCGAGCATTACTAGACCCCTCCTTAACCAATTTTTGGATTTTCTGAGGGAGTTGGGTCGCAACGGCTTCCGTTTTGGTTGGCTCATCACTCATTTGAAGACCTTGAAGAGCCAACGATTAGACATCCAGATAGAACTCTTGCAAAAACATCAGGCGAACCAGCGGGCCGAGGAAGCTAAGCTGGCCGAGATAGCCCCTCTTCTAGAAACCATTGACAAAGAGGTGGAGGACCTCGAGGAAGCTCTACACGTAAAAAAGTTGAAACAAGAGAAACTCCTCATCGAGCGCACACAAGCACAAATGAGACTGGAGGTTTCTATGAATGCCCAACGGTCTTGACAAGCGGCTTCTTCGGGCCTCCCTGGAGACTTATTCTCTTGCCCAGACCTATGGTTTCTACTAGTCCCATGAGTTTTTGTATATATTTTTCTTTTGTTCTTCTTCTCATGTAATTCTTGGGCGATGGCTCCCAATTTTGTAATGCCCCAAAGTTTACGAATGAAGAAAGATATCAATTTTCTCATGCCATTTATTTGTGTTACAACTGTTTACATAGATTACGAAGTGTGAAGTTCTATAATTTTTTCATCTCTTCCTGAGTTATAATAAAAAGGACTTGTATATTCATAATAAAAAGAACTTGTATATTCATAATCAACTAGATACATCTGTGACCCAAACATAATTGCTTACACGTGATAAACCTTCAACCATTTATTATTGATTTTGAATGGTTTGTCTTCTTCTATCTTAAAAATTAAGTAATAACCTGAGTCATGAGCTTCTTTCACAATCAAAGGTCCTTCCCAATTTGCTTCAAACTTGGGTAGAGGAAGCCCCTTGATGTGTTTCACAACTACTTTCAATACGAGGTCTCCCTCCACGAACTTCCTTGGTCTCACCAAGTTATCGTATGTCCTGGACAGCTGTTTCGTATACATTTGAAAGTGTTGCATCGCATTATATCTATGTTCGTCCAACGCTTCCAACTGCACATGTCAATGTTGGGGAAGCATGCTACTTCGCAAGGCATATCGAGCAGAGAGGACTTCTTACTCCACTGGGAGAATCGCCTCAACCCCATAAACAAGAGAGAACGGTGTATACCCTGTGAGCTTCCTTTTAGTCGTTCGATAGGACCATAAAATGGCTGGTATCTTGTCGTCCCATGACCCTGGGAAATTCTCCATCATTTTAGCTAAGATATTGACCAAAGTTTTGTTGGTCGCTTCGGCCTGACCATTTCCCTTTAGGCATGCCACCGTCGAAGTGTGATGGAAAATAGAGTATTTGTCTATGAGCATCGTTACTTCTGAATTCACGAAAGGGGGTCCATTGTCTGGAAGGATAACCTTTGGGATCCTAAAATGACAAATGATGTATTCTCTGATGAATTTGCTCACTACCCCCGCTATTGCCCTTCTTAGTGGTATCGCCTCAGCTCACTTTGTGAACACTTCATTGCTACTAGTATCCATATCTCCCCCCTCGAAGAGGGGTGTATTGCCCCTACCAGGTTGAACACCCAAGTGTGAAAAGGATAAGGAATTTCCAGGGAGTGTAAGTCCACTGACGGGGCATGGATCATATTTCCATGAAGTTGGCAAGCCTTGCACTTTCGAACGAACTCAATCGAATCTTTCTCCATCGTTGGCCAATAGTATCCCAAAGTCATCAACTGGTCATATAACTTATCCCCTCCGATATGAGATGGATCATGCGCCTTCTTGAGGACCTCGTCTTCCTCTTCCTTCATGATGCAACGCAACGGCCTGTTGAAGTATCCCCTTCGATAAAGCTGCCCCTCTTAAACGTAGAATCTCAGGGCCCTTCGTCGGAGTCCCATCACATCAATTTTGTCCATTGGGACAACTCAATCTTTAATGAAGTCAATATAGGATTGTCTTCAGTCAGCTTGAGCCTCCACAAAATGACACTCAGTTGCCTCGAAGAACAATTGGCATTTGTCGCACTTTTGTTGTAGTTCTACCGCCTCCTATTTCATCTTAGGCCAAAAATACCCCTCTCTTTGCATTCTTCGGTAGAGGGGTATCTCAGTTGTTTCACAGTGCGCTTCGTGCATTTTCCTCAATCTTTGCCCTACCTCTTCTGGAGCGATGTATCTCGACAGCCATCCTCCTGTATTTCTGAAGTAAAGGTTTCCCTAGTTTGTAAAGTACTGGGCCAATTCTCTGAGCCCTATTGTTCCTTCACCAGCCTCCAGTTGCCTCCTAATCTCTCCTCTCGAGTCCCCATCCTCTTCCATTGGTAGAATTAACTGCACTATCGAAGGAGCTATTCTTTGTTGGATCACGACGGTAGTTGTATCGCTCCTCAAGATCATCTTCTGGGCAATAGTGGCATATGCGTCTGGGTGGCGGTTCATCATTCTGGGCTGGCTCTTGATCTTGGTCCGATGGAACTGGTAGAGGAGCCTCTGGAAGATTATTCTGTATGGTGACAGGATCATGTGTTTCAATGCATACTCTCCATTCACTTGTTGAACCACCAAGTTTGAATCCCCCTTGATGCAAAGTGAACGGATCCCCCTTCGGAGAGCCTCTAGTAATCCTAACACCAATGCTTCATATTCCGCCTCGTTGTTGGAATAAGGGAAATCTAATTTATAGGAAATGCAAATATCTTCCATTCCTTTTGATAGAATAACCCCTGCTCCTCCTTTCTTTTCTACCGAGGATCCATCGAACTGCATTGAACATTCCTCATCCACTGCGTCTAGGTGGTTGGCCTGCAAATCGTCTCCTAGAATATTTTCTTTGGGTGGCTCAAATGTCCCTTAGGGGAAAATAGCCAATAGATCAGCATATGCCTGGCTATTGATTGCGCGAGGAACCACGCACTTCAAGTCATATTTAGATAGGATGAGGAACCACCTAGCTGCCCTACCAATCAAAATCATTCTTGCTAGAAAATACTTAATAGGATAACATCAAGTTATAATATGAATTGTAAAAGACAACATATAATGCCAAAGTTTTTGCGCTACAAAGAATAAGGCTAAACAATGCCTTTCTAAGCTACTGTATCTAACTTCTGGTCAATGGATGATCCTGTTGATGTGGTAAACTGGCCGTTCTTGCTCATAAATCTCTTGGGCCAACAAATCTCCCATGGACCTCGTGGTGGATATGAGGTACAATTGCAACGGTATTCCTGACTTTGGGGGGACCATAGTCTGTGGTGAAACGAGCAGTTTTTTCAGCCCGTTGAGAGACTCCTGGTGAACCTCCTCCCACTTGAACTTCGTGTTCTTTCGCAGCAGTTTCATCAATGAATGTCTTATTTCGGCTAATCCTTGCACGAATCTCCTGAGGTAGGAGACTTTACCAAGGAGACTCTTCAGCTCCTTTGCTGTTCTTGGGCATGGCATTTCTAAAATCCCCCGCTGCTTGTCCTGGTCCATCTGCACCCCTTGTCGATCAACCACAAAGCCTAGGAATTTCCCACTTGTCACTCCAAAAACACACTTTAGTGGGTTCATCTTCAATTTATACTTCCTACAATGGGAGAATACCTTCCTCAAATCGCTCAGATGAAACTCCTCCTTCCTCGATTTGATGACCAAATCATCCACATAGAATTCCATAAATTTATGGAAGATGTCATGGAAAATGGACATCATTGTTCTCTGGTAGGTCGCCCCTGCGTTCTTAAGTCCAAACGGCATCACCTTCTACATAAAGTTTCCCAACGGGGTTCTGAATGATGTTTTCTCTACATCCATGGGGTCCATCTTGATCTGGTTATACCCTACATACCCATCCATGAAGTTGTACATGTCATGACCTGCCGTTGCACCTATCAAGCTATCAATGGAGGGCAGAGGGAACTCATCTTTGGGACAAGCTCTATTCAAATCTCTGAAGTCCATGCAGATCCTTATTTGGTTTTGTCTTTCTTCCCCACCGGGACAATACTAGATAGCCAGAGTGGGTGTTGTATCGGTGTGATGAACCTGCCATTAGT
Organism: Sambucus nigra; assembly: GCA_949130495.1. Classification (NCBI taxonomy): domain Eukaryota; kingdom Viridiplantae; phylum Streptophyta; class Magnoliopsida; order Dipsacales; family Adoxaceae; genus Sambucus; species Sambucus nigra. The sequence continues at coordinate 258,740,595 of OX422223.1, read as the reverse complement.
AGGTTTTGAACCTCTTCCTTGATCTTCAAATCTAGCTCAGTTTTGTATGTTCTTATTGCTTGTTTCATCGAAATGGCTGAAGGCATTACGTTCAACTTGTGACAGCTTACCTCCTCGTCCAGCCCCTCCATCTCTGTGTATTTCCATGCAAAGACGTCTATAAACTCCCAAATCAATCCAACCAAGGCCTCTCATTTCTCCTTATTGAGATCCTTCGAGATGAAGATGGGCCTTGGATCTCCCCCTTCTTTGGTCAGGTTCAACTGCTCCAACTCTTATGCCTGTGGCTTTGGCGGATCTGCCATGTATTCTGGTTCTTCGGTGACATCCTCTATGAACTCCTGTATGTTGGAGTTGTCTATCACCATGCATTGTCCCCGTTGATCTACCAGAAATCATTCATATATCGGGTTAACCTCATCATCAGTTTCCTCGGTCGCCCGCTCACACCGTTATAATCGATACACCACCTTTCCTTCCTCAGTAACGACCTTCTTGTATTATCTGCTGGTAGTGGTGACTGCCTTCCTCTTCTTCTCTCTAAAAGCCTCGGCCACTCTTTCTCCTGAGAACCGGCTCAGCATGCTTTGTCGTTAGACCTCATGGTCCATCAGGCTCGCTCTAGGCCTCATTCTATCTTTGAGCTGCTTCGAGATGCCCTGGGGCCGAGGGACCACCTGGTGAGCTTCTTCCGCCATTTCCCTTGTGTTGCTTGCAACCTCCTTCTTCTACTCGTTTAAGGGCCCCATCCTTTCTCTGATCGAGGGAACCCATGCTCCCTTCGTTCTTCTCGTTAGGACCCGGACATCTTCCTCTAACTCTGTGTAAAATACTGCGTCCACCAAGTGAGCCTCCTCAATAATGAAGGGCCTCTTTGTAGCCATAATAGTCACCTTTGTTACCTTGATATTCGCTTTAGCACATTGGTGGTACGTTGAGGGAATGAGCCCTTGATTCCCCTTCATAATCCCAACACTAACGTACCCAATGGATTTAGAAGATTGATTATTATACCCCGAAATTACCAAGGACATGGGGACCAACCTTTCTTCTGGAATATTTTCTGCATGGAAAGAGTTGATTGGCATGATATTGATGGAAGCTCCCCCATCCATAAGAGTCCTTACAAAGATAACTCTGTTAACACTGGAAGTCACATACAATGGCCTATTGTAAGGGAACCTTACAGCCCTATCTGCATCGCTGAAGGTTACTTCTGACAGAAACCTTCTTACTAACCTGCCATGGGCCCCTTCCATCTCAGCGAAGGGACTGCGTTCTTCCTTGTAATATCAAGTATTGCATGGGTTATCTCCAACCTAATATCCTTCAGTATCTCCACCTAGTCTAAGAACCAGGTGAACTTTGGGGATTTCTAAACTGCACAGTCTTCTAGAACTGGGTCTACTTACTCACCTTCAACACCGTATACATCCTCCACATCCTTGGCACTTGCTTCGTCATAAGCTGCTACATTAGCCATTCCCCTCATACAATCTTCCAAAGCCTCTTTGTACTCTTCTTGCTTCGTTATTGACTCTCTTTCTCCTCTTTCAGCCTCTTCATCATAGGCCACCACGAGATTGGCCCCATGTACTGGTAGTGGGTTATTGTTGACATTCTGTGGGGGGATTTGCAATGTCCCTGCCTTCACGTATTTGTCGATGATTCTTCTCAGTGTAAAGCAGCTCTCGGTTAGATGTTGGATCCTCCGATAAACCTGACAGTACTTTGGATCCGCCTTCGTTGCCGCATCGGTCTCCCCAACGGGAATGTCCTTTGGCTCATAGATCGTTCCCCCTTGGACCATCGCGTTATAACAGCTGACAGCTTTTTTTATTGTACAAGGCAATGGTGGTGGGTCCTACCTGACTCTTTCGAAATTCCTCTTATTGTCCTTCTTTGGTGTCTTGCGCCTATCTCCACCTTCGGTGTACCCTACCCATGAGGGATGAGATCTCCCCCCCCCCCCCCCGTGGGTTTCATCGGCTGCCTAAACATCATGGGGACCACCACCGGATTGGGCCTCACCACCAAGGAGATATTCCTCGCCACTTTTAAGAACGCCGCAAAAGTCCCCTCGCGCATCTCATTGATAAGATGGCAGATGTACTCCCCTCAGCGCAGATCTGCAATAGCTTGGATTCTTTGGCCTCCTCCCTCACGTCAAGGGATATTTCCCTAAACCTTCGCACATAAGCCACCACTTCCTCCCCCTGTCTTTGCTTATCCCTACCCAGTTGGGTCAAAGTAAACTCATCTTCTGCCAGAAAGAACTTCTGGACAAACAATACATGTATCTCCTCCCATATAGAAACGTTGTTAGGAGTCAAATGGGAGTACCAGGTATATGCCTTATCGATTAAGGATTTGGAAAACTCCCTGAACCTAAGTTTCTTATTATTGCAATGCACTCCCAAGTGCTCGACAAAGTGCTTAATATGCTCATTCGGGTTCCCCCCTTTTCCTGTGTATTTTTCAAAATAGGAGGAATATAGTCCTTTGGATAGGGCTCATAGTTGTATTCCTGGGAATAAGTTGTTCGAAAGTCATCATAAACCGAAGCTACCTCGCCAGCAGATTGCGAGGAGGCTTGCATGAACTTTAACATCTATTTCTACATCTCCTTTCTCATTTCCTCCATGGGTGATGCTATTGGGGCAACAACCAACGGGACCATGGGTTGAGTACCCGTTATAGCCGGAACAGTCATCATAATTGGGGTCGTTAAAACCCCTGAGGTTCCCACGACTGGATTCACAACAGAGGGTATGCTTGCTAGGATCGTTACCGCCACACCTGCACCTGGTGGGGCCGTTGGAGCTGTCCCTGGTGTTACGAAGGCATTGGCATCCAATCCTCCCAGCATCGTTGAAGCTTCTAGAGTTTGCAAAAACTCATAAAACTTACTCATGAGGAGCGCCACCTGAGTGGGTCCCAACCCCACGCTCGTGGAAGCTTGTGTCACCCCTGGAATGCCTATCGTCGCCTGAACCAGAGGTACCTCTATTCGAGGAACCCCATCCCTTGGAGCCTCGAGTTCTCTCGCAGCTTGTTCTTCATTATGTTGGATGTCATCAAAGTTGAGCCTTTAATTAGCATTATCTTGTGCTATACTCCTTACTTAGAAGAATGCCTCCCCAGCAGAGTTGCCAAATGTAAGAGGGTACTTTATATAAGATGGAGGCGTAACCCCTTTGAAGTATAGTAATGATAAGTTAATTAGCTAAACCCTTGGATTAGTGATAGAACACCCAAACACAAACTCAATGAAGATAAGACTTAGTTTGATCTCACAAATCTCTCGTGTATAACTCAGAAATTGGTAAGGAAACTTAGAAGTAACTTAGTTAGGGGGAGAGAGAAGTAAGCACCCTAGGTAAACCTTGGCAGGCATCCAAACACACTAACCACCTACAAGAATCTCTATCAGGTATTAAAAGCTTCTTAATAACTAACAATGGTGGATGAATACGACCTCTGGTTTGTAATAAGTCTCTCTGATGTGTATTCTCTCTAGTAATAACTTCTTAAACTCTCAAAAGATTGATTTGTCCTCAAGGGTGGTTGGGGTCCTTAAATAGCCCCCCACACCATCCCCGAGCCAACTCAGTCATTAAATACTATGAAAGACATCCCTCATACTTTATGTCATAGCATTAAATACTTGATGCACTAGTTGTCTCCACGTCATAAACATTAATTGCCAAGACATGCCTTTTGTCTAACCACTGTGTGTCAGGGGGGCTGTTGTCACAGAGGTGGATCACCAACATCCTGATAGCCCCAAATACCACGGTGGTTTACTCAAGTGTAGGTCTGACATTATTTAGCTGGCTAGTGACATCACCTACAGTAGATGTGACATTAAGTAGAGGGTTGTTTGGTTCACAACCCAACGCCCGATGGAACTCCAAGTTGCCCTGCCCGAGGTTCCACAGTCAGGATCCTTCGGTGTTTTGATAAGTGTATCTAAGATGGTCAGGACAAGACCCAATGGTGCCTCACTTATCAATCCTCCAAACCAAGTCCCTCTAAAGTTCCCACGATGAGGTCATTCAATAGAGCATGAAATCTCTCCCAGGCCCTGCCAAGTCTGGTCTCTCACGAGTACCGTTTGACCTCACACAAACTCAATATTATTCTCGTTACATCATTACAATATGACTAATACAACAAGCTAAAATACAAGCTAAAATACAACAAGCTAAAATACAAGCTGCCACGCTGAGCTGCCACGGTGTCTTAATTCCCGGAACACTGTTTCTAATGTGAAATTACCTCTAATCTTCAAAATTACCTTCAAACCCCCTCTACAGTTATATATAGTTTTATACATATATTATTAATGTATAGAATAATATAAAATATACATATAGTACATATGTATTAAAAAATATTATCAATTCATGTATGTATAAAATTTTATTGTGAATTATACATACAATATAATTATATAGACAAATATATATATATACACACACACACATATATATAATATAAATATACATGTTTGCCAATTTTGTCAAATTTTCAAAAAAAAAAAACTGTATTTAAAAATAAGTTTACCAAACTCGCACCAATATTTATAAACAAAAAAAACTGAATTTTAAGACTGTATTTAAAAACAATGTTTAAATCGAGTTTTCTAAATACAGAACCAAACGGGCCCTAAAATTTGCCACTTGTAGCGAGAAGGAGAAGAGCCCACAAATCATAGCCTCATTGGGTTGACCTAATTCCCAAGTTGCTTATTACTTTTTCAGGAGGCACTTTAAACTCTGCCATTAAAAAGCTCTATCAACATTCAAAATGTTGTAAAATAAAAAGGGACACAAATAGAAATTAGTGGGAAAGAGTTTTTTATTTTATTATGGTGTATACTCAAGGGGTATGATTTTTATAGTACAAAGGATGGTATCTCAAGAGACCCATTATTAATTATGGAATGCAAGTGAACATCCATTAAATATATTTTTCATAACACTTCCCCTATGTACACTCTTTCCACCATTCAATTACCATTGCCTCATTAAAATTTTACGGCAAAAAAACTCAGTGGAAAAAACAAAAGTGAAGGAAAAAGAGTACAACTTTTGTTATCATTGAATCGTTGTTGTACGCGCTTAGTGTCTTCTCATTAAAACCTTTAACAGAAAAACCCAATGGGAAAAAAACTAGTTAAAGGAAAAAGACTACCGCACGCATATGTCTAAAACACATTGTTCTTCGATTATCCCCCTAATAAAATTATCCCCCCAATTGGATACTCTCCCTGACTATGTCATTTTTATAATGATTGAGTCTATGCATTTCTATCTCATAGACAACCTTATGAAATGTTTCTTTGACTTGGTGAATAGATCTAATAGCTTGTTACTTCAAATTAGTTTTTTTTTCAAAAGCTACACTTCCATAAGACTTTGGTGAACAGGGATGAACATGTCACTTTATCGAATATGTTTGACTTCAATAAAAATGACTTTTCTGGGCTCATGTGTTGTATAACTCTTCTAGAGTTCATGTATGTAGAAGAACTGAAATGTGTTGGCCATATATACCTCGATGTCGCCTCTTTAAGATTGACTATACAAGCACTATTTTCTTCATAAGTATTAGTAGGGGCATATATTGTTTTAGGCAAGTCATAAGTCCATTGATTGTTCCTTGTGAGGAACATGAAAATAATTTGCATGTACATAACTAACTGGACGTGGATAGTTAAATTTAAAAAGTATTACACCAATAATTCCACAAATGTATCACATAATGTTGATAATAGTCCCTGTGGCCATCCCCGCCGCGGAGGGAGAAAGGATCCTTCGGGTCCCGCGCGTCCCCTCTAGGGAGAGCGCTTCGGCCGGCGTCGATTTGTGAGGTGTGAAAATGTAGAGAGATTTAGAGTCGCCAGCCTATTTTACTCAAAACAGACAACAGAAAAAGGGGAAGCCACCCCGAAGGATGGCATCCAAAGACATACTGGTGCGTGCGAAACCAAAATGATTCGAGAAGCGTTCGGAGGCTTAGTTACGAAATGGGAAGGTGTTAGGCACCCATTCCGCCCTTTCGGTCTCTCATGAATATTTGCTATTTTCCTTTATATTTCCCCCCGTGATATGTGTGCATGTGTATATATAGAATGGAGGTAGGAATCCTCGACTTGTATCATGGAAAAGACAAAGCGAGTCATTCGTAGGAATGTGCGATTAGTGTAGAAAATAAGATTTACGTGATTACCCCTACGTTGATCGTTATAAGGGAGCGATAACGCATATGGAATAATACGTTACTAAGAACAAGTGTATAGAATATAATGGAAAATGAGATAAAGAGAAGATAGAAAATAAGAGAAAAAGTGAGAAAAGGACTCGAGTCTCGGGTTTTACACCGAGACTAGGGTTGTAAAATGGACGGATACGGAGCGGATACCATAGTATCCACATCCGTATCCGCCAAGTCTCCACACTATCCGTATCCGTATCCGTATCCGTATCCATATCCGTATCCGTCCGGATAATAACTTCAGCTATCCTTATCCGTATCCTCTCGGATTTCCCTGATTCGGATAATATCTTTATCCGTTTTTATTGTTTATGATACATTAAGATACACATAGCTTATTAATCACTAATTTAATCAATGAATTAAATTTATAATTTTTCATTCCATGTATAATATAGAGAATGTGTAAAGCATTATATTAAATTATAAAAGAAGGTTCGAGCAAAAGTACTAACCTTTAATGTGCATTTTCTTATTCAATTATGAGCCATTGAAATTTGTACCCTCTTCAGTTTCTCTAATGTTTGAACAAAAATGAAAGTGAAGCATCATCTTACCTGAAAAATATAACTCAATTAAAATATTAACGGTGAAAACGGATAATATATTATAATAAAGAAGGGATGTTTTTTTTTACCCCTTAAATTCCTGAAGTGTGTCATTGTCATCTCCTTTCCTTTGTATCCTTGTCGAATTAAGCATTAAGGTAATCACAACTCACAAGTTAGTAGTAATGCATAAAGATAAATTAAGACATTAATTGTTTGGACATACTAATTCACCCAAATACAACTTCACCAATATATAAGTAGGACAACAACAAATAAAACTGTATTGAGATAAAAAAAGATTAAAACAGCCCTGGAAAAAAAATAGCAAACTCGCAATAATTTCATACAATATAACAAAAGAATTACATTCAGATCTCCAAACAACACAGAAACACCAAAATCAGAAAGAATCAATAATTTCATAACAAAAAATTACCAACATAGAAACAATAATTTCATACAACAATATAAAAATCTGTAGGTATGTATGCTCTGTAAAATATAAAAATCTGTAGGTATAATTTCTACAACAATATAAAACTCTGTTGGTATGCTCTGTACAATATAAAAATCAGTATGTATAATTTCATACAACAATATAAAACAATAATGTCATACAACAATATAATTTCATACAACAATAATTTTACACAAAAGCTGTACAACTCTCTCTACAAAAGTTCTGGTGTAAACAATAAATCTGTATGTAAATCCGTAAGGTGAGCGAGAGCAGAGAAAGAGAGAACAAAAATCTGTAGGTATGCTTGTGTAAATCCGTAAGTATATAGCAGATAATGGGTTTGTGTTTACACATACCTACGGATTTCATACCAACCCGAGTAGAGAAAGAGAGAAGATGAGAGCAGATATGGGTCGATTTCATACCGTCGCTATGTTGAGATAGAGAAGATGAGAGCTGAGAGTTGTTACACCACCTACACGAGAGAGAGAAGACGAGAGCTGCTACTAAGGTGAGAGAGAGAGAAGTCGACGGCTGGAAATGAAAAAAAGGAACCCTAGACTAGGATATCGGACGAGAGCTGCTACTAGTTTCTCTATTTGCTAAATGAAAAAACTTTTATATTATAATATTACATAGTTATATTTACAATTTGTATATAATTAATATTAATAATAAATTATTATTTAATATAATACGGATACGGATATCCATGTCGGATATCCGCAAATATGGATACTCCGCTTCAGATACGGATTATCCGTGTCGGATGCACATACTATCCGTATCCGTATCCATTTTCTCGGATATTTTAACACACTATCCATATTCGTATCCATATCCATTTTTTCGGATAAATATCCACAAAATTCGGACTCGAATATTGGACGGATTCGAATTTTTGAATATCCGTTTACACCGCTACCCGAGACGCCTACGTAGCCTATAAAGGCATCAAAGTCCACGTAGTTCGCATGTAAAGTGAGGGGTGGGGTTTAACCCATAAATCCAAATGGAGAAATCTCTTATTTGTAAGTGTGTGTGTGTGTGTAGAAAAAGTGTTTTAGTAGTGAGAAAAGTGTGGAAAAAGTGTGAGAATCCCTACTTGAAATTTATGAGCAAACCCTCTTTTTCTTGTTTTTTGGGTTTTTATTTATATGAAAATAGGAGATGTGAAATAATACTAGATAAAAAGTATATTTATGATGTGTGAGATGAGATAATAAAAGTGCTAAGTAAGAAAACAAGTTATTGCAAATTTAAGAGAATTTAGGAGAGAGTTTGAGAAAGTTGGACCTTCTTGGAGACCTTGAGCTTGATCTTGAATGTTGAAAAGCAGCCCTTGCACTTGGATGATGATGGAGAGTGGTTAATTCATCAAGTTTGATGAAAGGGATGATGAAAAGTGGAAGTGAAAAAGGGATTTGGAAGTTGAAATCACGTTGCCTTCGAGAGAGGTTTCTGGGGGTTTGCTGAGAGTGATTTGCTTCTCATGTGAGACCCTTTTCAAATGAGGCCAAGGCCTCCTTTTATAGGACCAGGGGTCTGTCAATCGGCATTGCCATGGTAGTACCTATCGGCAGGTGCCGATAGGCAGGGTCTGGGACCTGCAATTTGGCAGTGCGCCTCAGGCTTTTTCAAAAAATTGGCCGCCAAGGGCAAACCGTTGGTCAGAATCGCGCACGGGGCATACCGTTGGAAAGGTATTTCAGAGACCTTCGAATGTCCTTGGACTTCTCCCAATTTCGGGAGTTGACTTTGGGTCAAATGTGGCTCGGAAGCATTTATCGGTCCGCTCGATGGGGAATTATTCGGACGGAAATGGATCATTCGTCCGCATAGTAAGTCCGAATCGCGCACGGGGTGGACCGTTATAAAGGTTAGTGTAACACCCCGCCTAATTAAATACCGGGTGGCCAGTCCCATACCAAATTAAAACAGAATATACAGTTGGCTCATTCTTAGCATCATTGTCGAAAACATTTACAACCCACCCAATGCTCAATTAAGCTGGTGTTAAAAACTTTCCAAATTTTAATTTAATCAAAATCCATTTCCAGTTTAAGAATAACACAACACATTTTATTCTACAACACTGATAACCCAATAAATAACACAAAATAATTTAAATGCAAATGGAATAAACATTACCAAATAATATAAATCCATTACAATAATCCCAACAATGTCAAATGTATTAAAAAGACACGAATACAATAATATTCAACCCCGATAGAAAAGATAACTGAATCCTTTGGGCGACATGCCCTAACTAAGAATACTGTGAATCAAAAAGATGATAGGCGTCTAAGCAAAACTCCATAGCTCCATAGCTCGTCACAATCAACTAAGGTTGGCGTCCCTGCTGCTGGACAGCTGATATAGGAGATACAATAGAAAGAAAATATGCAAGGAAACGGGTCAGAGCCCGAATGTGTATATGATTTTTAAAACATCAAGTATTTAACAAGTGCAATAAAGCATTTATTATGTACATGTTAGATCCAACTCTCACTTGTTATTCTCACCTCTCAACTAGAGTGCACACTTAACGTTTCCTATTAACGTCCTAGTTAATGGTTCCTCTTTTCCAGTTTCCATATTATAATTCCATTCCCATATCATAATCCCCGTATGTCCCATATTATACGTCACATTATTATGCATTTACATTTCTCATTTATATGAATCGTTTCTCATTAACATGAATCATTTCTCATTAATATGAATTAAGCTTTTCAATTCTATAAGAATAAGCATTCATTAACTTAATTCCATTATCGTTCTCTATTCACCGTTATCTACAATTATCATTGTAGATATATTTAACCACAATATATATATCCATTCAATCAATTAATCCATTATATATATATATATATATATATTCATGTATAATACGGCACCCCGAGTCACGGCTGCGGTGCAATGCATTACTCTGCTATCATGTCCCATCATCGCAGGTCGCCGAATAGGGGACTAAAGGTTCGGTAAGGATTCCTCGAACCACAAACAAAAAACACAATCATTGGAGGCGAACATAGTTCTCGTATCCATGGGTCACGCACATACCTACGTACCCACAGTCAGCGGACTTATCAACTCCTCGATAAGTCTTTCATAGACCTATGTTCTCGAGCGACAAATCAAAGATCCCATGGATTCATCAGGATATGACTGCCCTCACGCGCAAACCTCCCACCGATAGCAAGTAAGCTAGGTATGTCAGACACATGAATCATCAATCAATCAAATAGGTATTATCATACCTATAATATAATATCAATAAGGTAATATCACTACCCTAAGATATTTCCCATACGTAGCATTATATCTCTTTTAAATTCCACGTATTAAAATATCATATCTTTACTTCATAATTTAATTATCCTCGCATCCTATAACATCTCTCCACTCCCGACGTCGTTAAGGTTCATGCGCGGAGCGTCTCTCAAAGCGAAATCCAAACAAGGAACCCCTCCAATACACTACTACTTAACTTTGTCGATCGAGGAGGTCCGACAACTTCAACTATGCGATCGGGATAACCTCATACCTTCTTTAAACCCAATGTGTTCTAAACTCCCATCTCTATCCAGGAGACATACCACTACGCTCTTGTATTACACTCCGTCCTTGCGAAATCAATAATGAGCTTAAACTCAGTCCTTGATGTTCAAATTGTAACCCTGGGGCTACCCTCTCTCAATACACAAGATTCAAATAGGATTTTCCTCATCATATATTCAGTAAGAAGTCACTAATATCCTACTGGTCCATAACATTATTTCTACCGAACTACTACGAGTTTAGTTCTCCTTTTAATTAAGGTTAAAACCGATAGTTTCAAATCTATTATAAACACATCTTCTTTCACTTAGGATTAAATCCTCATACATCCCCATTTGGAATTTAACAAATGAATCTAGCAACCGAAATTCCATTCAATATAATTTTCATCATTTTAATCACTTGAATCCAAATCAAATTAATTCAAATCTTATCAAGGGTTTACTGATATTTTCTAAGTCCCATAATATCCAAATAATAATCACCAAAGATCCACAAAAGGTTTGGGGTAAGAATCAACATTTAAAAAGAAACAACTTTACATATTCTGGGGAGGTCGATCGATCGAAGGCAGGGGTCGATCGATCGATCCCTCAGGTCACAGCCTGGTTTTTCTGCATTTCAGCAACTACGGGTTTCACCATTTTTATTCATTCTATCCTTCATATTAACCTCCAAAATGAGTTATAATTATTTCTACATGATATATCAACATATATGAACGATTTCCCATACTCTAAACATCCTAGAATCATCAAGGGATTGGATTAAAAATCATGTTTATCTCCTTATTTCCAGAAAATTATCAACATATCATCTTCAAGAACACATCAATGGTTTTCATAATTTCTTCAATAGATTCATGACTATTTCGTGGATTATTATCAACCTAAAACATGAGTTTAATTCCTATATCATTTCAGTTTCCAGAAATCCATTTAATACTCCATTATTTCTTCCAAACATGAATAATCTTCTCTTTTCATACTATTCTAACATGGACAATATACAAACTTAAATTGCCATTATCAATCACTTGCCTTTACTGAAGGTCTGATCCTTTGGTGTAGTATATCTCAGTTGGTTGTCCCTTCTCTGGTCAACCTCCGGTGGTGGTTGGTGGTGGTGAACCTTGGTTCTTGTTCTTTTCCTTCCCTAGTAGGCTTTTCCCTTCCCAAGCACCCTTTCACTCTCTCTAGGAAGATGATTTCTCTAATTTGTGTAGAGGAGATGAATAACCCACATACACTTAATCTACCAATACTTATAATAAGACAAAACCCGAAATCACTATTCATCCCCCCTAGAAAAATGACCAAAATGCCCTTTTTGGGTTGTCTATTCATTTCCAAATGACCCGAGACTCAAAATTAACATCCAAGTAGACTTTTCTGACTATTTCGAACCTTCCGGACGCAACGACGCATTCGAAATGACTATAAGGTCGATAGAAAATAAATTTTCTTTTTAATTTAATAAACTAGTCCCGACACGTCCCATACCGCGTCTGACTAAAAATATAAATTACCGAATTTATATCATATAGTCATATCAATGACATCACATTCATATATTACCTAAATAGCTTTAAGTAATATTCAGAATCATCCATTTTAATATCCACCGTCCGGATAATACCCGAATGAATTAATTAATAATAAAATCCAATTAATCCATTAATTTAAAATATAACCCATTTTAAAAGTCATTTAAAATTGCGGGGTATTACATACTTCCCCCCTTTTAAGGATCTTTATGTAATGACACATTGGCATATATTATTTTTTCATACCTTTCCTTATAGAAAAGTATTTGTTAAGACGGTTGTACCTATATCCATTTGAATTGTTTGTTGTACAATGAACGTCTTAGTGCATTTGAGTATGTAATTTATATCTTTGCTTCAAGCAAAGAAAAATCCTAACAAATTTTTTGTATGAATTCTTTGGCTAAATCACATATAAATAAGAAGTTATAATATTCACGAGTCTCATATATAATATATTCTAAAAATTATTAAGCTAGCCAAATATTTGAAAATTATTTACACTCGTAACGGGATGGTATGTGCGTATATAATCAATATGTGGTTTCTATAGGAAACCATGTGCCATAAGTTGTGCACTTTTTAGCAAGTATCTTATTCCTCTTTCTTATAAACACCCATAGTAACCTTCAAGATTAACGTCTCATGGGATTTGTACTACAGGTCCAAATACACCACGTATATTGAGAGACTCGAATTATGCCATCATGAAATTTTCTCATTTTTGTCAATTTACTCTTTATCAACATTCATTTATATTACATGAATTTTAAGTATCATTGTCAGTTGATTTTTATGTAGCTACAACATATATAATAATTTCATCGATCATCATCTTTGGCGATCCCACTTTTCTCTTGTATATGTATAAAATATAGAGATCTCATTTAATGTTAGGTATCTTTGCCTACTTCAAGGACTTTATAGTCACTTCGAGGACTTGTGTCTTTTCATAAACAGTAGCATCTTCTTGGGTTTTAGAGAAAGTGGATCTTTTGTTCATAACCTCTTTTGGAAAAATTATGAATAACCTCTTCTAGGGCGTTATTTAGGCATGATTTTATTTAACCTCCATTACTAGGGAGTCAAGTAGTTGGGACCTATAGATTGTGACGCTATTGATTTTTAATAAATTTATTTGCTTCCAAATTTATTTTGTCCTACTGGGACAATAATTTTGGCAATCAAATTTGCAAATGCCCCATGCGACATTTGATATTGCAATTTTATTTTTCACTTCATTTTTGCATTGAGCGGTATGGAGGATTAGATGAGACAAAGTGGAAGTATTCAACTATAATTCTTGCCATTATTTAAAAACGAATCGTTCTTCAAGAAAAAAAATTTACTTTAGGTACAATATATCCTCCCCCTAACAGCAAGAAGAATGTCTCAAAAAAATATAATTGCACATATACGATAATCCCTATATTTGTCAATGGTTCAATAAATGGTGAATCATAAGCACCATATATTTACTCTTGCGACAAATATCATTTGCATTCACAATGGCTTGTGACCAAAATGGTTATTGTATAATAATATATAATTGAACCATGGAGCTTCAGACTCATGATAAAATGCAATTTTACAACAACAAATGTTGTATAGTATGTAAGGACATTATTTTACTGTCCGTTCACAATTGAGTATGTCATACACCGCTACAACCGTCGAAGAATAATTCAAGATCATTCAAGCATTAAGACGGATTCGAATATCATAATTCTTCAACATTCAAGCCTCCATGAGATAAATTTGGTAAAAGTTGTGCTTTAATTCCTTAGCATTTCACTTAGAGTGTTGGGATATTTTTTATCAATTTTTTTCTAAGTGTTGGAGCGGACTTTTTAAGTTTTTCATCAAAAAAAAATTCTAAGTGTTGAGGCGGATTTTTGAAATAAAAAAGAAAATATTTATTTTTTATCAGGTCGTTCGAGCGACAAGCACAGTCGTTCAAGCGACATTGTGCTGTCGCGAGATCTTGTTCAAGGGACAACTTGATCTCATTCGAGCGACACTCCATTCTGTTCGAGCGAGCTCTCGCCTTAGATTTTCTATAAATTGGTTTGTCCAACTTCGTTTTTTATCAGAAGACTTGCAAATTTTCAATAGACGAAACTGCTTTGGCAGAATACTTTATCTTTTCACTTTTAGGGCTTTAATCTCTTTTGTTTTCAATTCACCAAATCCCAATTACTTTCTGTGAATTGTTTTATAACCCAAGAACAAATCTTTCTTGAAGTTTCTCTTATAGAGAAAATCTCTACTGCTGATCTAGGTGTCAATTGATTGAGGTAGTGGGTTGAAGACGACTGCGTGACGATAAGGAGTACTCGAGGGTGTTTCTCAGCTGATCCGGACTGCGTGTTCGTGTGGACTGTTGTGGCTGTTCCATTGCTGACTCAAGACTGCGTGTCTTTGTGGATTCTTGCGGGAGTTCATTGTAGATTTCATTGTGTATGTAAGTTACAATTTATTTTACATACTGAAATAAAAAGGTTTTACCCGAAAGGATTTTTTTCCTGAAATCTGTGAGTTAGCAATTTTATTTGTGATGGTTTGACACACACACGTAGTTGCATGTTTAGGAGTTGATTTGATTTTATTTAAAAATTGACTCCAATTAAATAAGTTTGTAGTTGGAATTTGCGAATTTATTTAAATTGGTATCACACACGGCATCTTCAAATTGGTATGAGATCAAGCTACGCTAATTTATCGCGTTTGATTCTATTTTTCCGTAAAAATTTGTGTGATATTGATTTTTTTTGAAAAATCTGATTTTTTCAAAATTCTCGCAATGTTTCCAAATGAAAACTTATATAATCGGTTGCCAATTTTTGACGGGTCGAATTATGCTTACTGAAAAGCCCGCATGAAAACATTTTTGAAAGCAATCAATGAGAGAGTTTGGGTAATTTGTGAAAGAGGTTTGACCCCTCCCACAGTCACCGCAAATAATATCACGAATTTAAAACCTGTTTCAGACTGGACTGAGGATGAGTTTAGGTGGAGCACTTTTAATTCACGTGGATTTAGTGTAATTTTCGGACACGTCACCCCCGACGAGTTCCGACATATTATGACGTACACCACGTCTAAAGAAGCGTGGGATATTTTACAACTCACCCCCGAAGGCACTACGCGGTCAAAGAGTCTAAAATTCAAAATTTAACTACTCAATTTGAAATGATAACCATGCTTGAGACTGGGTGTTTTGATGACTTTTATGCACGTTGTCTGACATTGTCAACACTGGTTTCAAGCTTTGTGAGCCTATACCTGATGCACGAGTGACAAAAAAAGATTTTAAGATTGCTGCCAAAACATTTTATCCCTAAAGTTATTATTTTGAATACCTTAGGTAATTTGAGTCGTCTGAAATTAGAATAGCTGGTAGGAGGCTTCCAGATATATGAGATTGACATATTTCCTGACACTGTCAAGCCTAAGGATAAACGGATAGCACTTAAAGCCCAGTTCAAGAAGAAAAATAAAGTGAGTTTTTATGAGTTCGAGTCTTATTTTGATATGGCCATGCTTGAAAAGAATTTCAAAAAAAATCTCTAGTTTTCAAAATAAAATTCTTCCAATATAAGATTTTTTGAGAAAAATAAAAATGAGGCCAAAGAGAGCGGTGAGAAAGAGGAAGATGAGAAGTGTTTTAATTTGAGGGGAGAGGCCATAGAGCATTTGAGTTTCCCACTAGGCTAAAGATAAAGGGCAAAAAGATTGCCATACTAACCACTCTTAGCGATAGTGAGGAAGATGTGAAAGATTATGGGGATGAGTCGTCACATGGGAAGCTTGTTGCTTTTTCTTCTAGTCACATGAGCACACCCAATTTGTTCCACGATGATGAGGATACTTGTGCACGTGAGACCCCCGAGGAGGAGGATAGTTTTACTATTTTGAGTGAGGGTGATAGTGAGTGTGAAAGTGGAGATGAAAGTGAGCTCCAAATTGTGTTTAGAGATTTATACGTCGAGAACTTAAACACTAGGAAATTGAATAAGGAGTTAGGTCTTAGGGTGAGAGATTTGGAGAGAGAGCTAGAGAGTTTGAGGGTGGTTGAAGCGAAAGCAAGTCAACTTGATAAAGTGAAGGTTTCTTTGAGTGAAAAATTGGTTGCTTTAGAACGGAAAAAAGTGATTTGACTAACACGGTGTCTAGTCTGACGACACGTGTATCCCAACTCGCGAGTGATCTCGAACTTGCCTAGGAGGTCAAAGTCCCTTTAGAGAACGCATCTAAGAAGGTTGAAAAGATGGTTCTCAATCCCATTTTGGGTGATGTTGAGAGACAAGGAATAGGTCATGGTGGTGCGTCCACTTCACATGTTGTACCCGAGCCAATTTTCGAGTTTGTGATGGATCCATATGGCTCTCAACCCAACCCACCTAGGTGTCCCGTACCTGATAGGAGAGTGCGTATGAGACATTTTGAGAGAGGTGTAACTAGGCCTGTCTATGTTTGCACAAACTGCAAGAAGAGAGGACACCTTAGGGAGTTTGTTTTAAGTTGGGTTATGTGTCACATTTTGCTACTACACGTGTTCACATGCACGCACCCACACATGATGCTCTGGATAATTACAAGAGAGAGTTTGCACAACTTAGGGAGCAGGTAAAATTTTTAGTCAAGACTTCACATGACTTGATGGATGTTTTTCATAGGATGTAAACCTTTGAAAAACTCCACCGTACCTAACGGTTGAGGTTTAGACTTGTTTGTTAGCATAGGTTGATTTGCATGATGATATTTTTTTTTTCCTATTGCTAGTATGTATTTTTTGTATTAGATTTTTTGTTCTTGAAAAATTTTACAAAAAGATTTTATTTTGATAAAATTTTTGAAAAAAAATCACAAGGAGTTTTGTATTTTGCTTTGCACCGTATATACTATATGGATGAACATTTATGATTTCCGAGTCACAATTTCATTCCATATCCATATGATAATTTGATAGTGTTTTGATATGCGTCATCATTTTATTTTGTGCTTGACAAGGTTTGGAGTCATTGAGATGTACTTTATGATTACTACCTACATGTTTGACTCATAAGTTCCTTTAATGCACACTTGCACAGATTTATTTAATTACTGTACTTGTTTATCACATATTGGTCGGAGTGTTGTCATCTCAATTATGTCTTTAAAACGAACCATATGCGATAAAACTTGACAATGGAAGTAGTGCATATAAAAATCATTTACCGTGAGGAATTTAATTGCAACAAAATATGATGAGTGAATCACAGGAAAGGGCTGCGAGAGTACAAAATTAACTCGTCGTAAAAGTCACCATTTAAAAAAGCCCGAAAAAAATGAAAGGCAATAAAAAGATAAATATGCCAAAAAGGGGCCACCTCAAAAGAAAAATATAAATGAGTATTATTTATGATGGAGTTTGGATGGAAAGAAACGAAAAACGGGTTTGCACGTCCTGACAGTGTCATGAAAAAGCATCACGTAGTTTTATACGTTATTGGTGTGGGAATCATTCTTGACTTTGATGTGTTAGTGGATTGAATCGACGTCATTTAAATTCAACACTTTCGACACCTAAGGACGATTTTGAGATTCATTCGCCAGGAGTACACATATTCATCGTGCACACATGTTATGTTTGATTGCTTTGATTTACCTATCGAATATGTTCACACCCATTCATTCCGTTTCCAAGATTTGGTTGTCTTAGTATAAATTCATGGTGTGATATTTGTAAAATTATTTTTGCATTTTTTGAAAAATTAAAAAATCAAAAATAGTTTGGGGAAGCTTTTGAGTTACTATGCATGAGCGTAGTTTGATCCATATTTGCAATGCATTTTTGTCGTGACAACTCCATGTTTAGTTTTGTTTATTCGTTTCCTTGTCTATTTCGGATAAATAAAAAGGGGGAGAACGAATTATGGGGAGCTTTTACATTATGGGGGAGATTTGATTATTGATTGATTTATTCTTATATCATTTCAAACTCGATGCATCATGAACGTATTTGCTTTGTCTTATGTGTGTAGATACAAAGATTGAAGATCATTATTTTTGCACACTCTGATGAGAAAAGCTTTAAGGTTTGAAGATTTTTGTAGTTGAAGATTTTTTGAAGAAATGTTTTAGACTTGCATTTTTTATACCTTTTCAGTTTTGGGTTCATGGGAGGGTATTAGATTTGTATAGGTATTTTTAATTTGATAATTCGAATATTTTTATTTTGGTCTGGCATAGACATAGGGGGAGATTTGTAAGAACATTATTTTAGTGTCCGTTCACAATTGAGTATATCGTATACCGCTACAACCGTCGAAGAATAATTCAAGATCATTCAAGCATCAAAACGGATCCGAATATCAAAATTCTTCAACATTCAAGCCTCCGCGAGATAAATTTGGTAAAGTTTGTGTTTTAATTCCTTAGTATTTCACTTAGAGTGTTGGGATATTTTTTATCAATTTTTTTCTAAGTGTTAGAGCGGACTTTTTAAGTTCTTCGTCAAAAATATTTTTCTAAGTATTGAGGCAGATTATTGAAATAAAAAAGAAAAGATTTATATTTTATTAGGTCATTCGAGCGACAAGCACAATCGTTCAAGCGACGGTGTGCTGTTGCGCGAAGTCGCGAGATCTCGTTCAAACGACAGGTTGATCTCGTTCGAGCAACTCTCCATTCCGTTCGAGCGAGTTGCCGCCTTAGATTTTTTATAAATTGGTTTGTCGAACTTCGTTTTTTATCAGATGACCTGCGAATTTTCAATAGACGAAACTGCTTTGGCAGAGTACTTTGTCTTCTCACTTTTAGGGCTTTAATCCCTTTTATTTTCAATTCACCGAATCACAATTACTTTGTGTGAATTATTTTGGAACCCAAGAACCCATCTTTCTTGAAGTTTCGCTTGTAGAGAAGATCTCTACTGCTGATGTAGGTGTCAATTGATTGAGGTACGGGGTTGAAGACGACTGTGTGTCGATAGGGAGTACTCGAGGGTGTTCCTGAGCTTATTCGGACAGCATTTTCGTGTGAACTCATGCGGTTGTTCCATTGCTGGCTCAAGACTGCGTGTCTTTGTGGATTCTTGCGGGAGTTCATTGCAGATTTCATTGTTTATGTAAGTTGCGATTTATTTTACATAGCGAAATAAAAAGATTTTACCCGAAAGGGATTTTTTTCTTAAATCTATGAGTTAGCAATTTTATTTGTGATGGTTTAACACACACACGTAGTTGCATGTTTAGGAGCTGATTTAATTTGATTTAAAAATTGACTCCAATTAAATAAGTTTGTAGTTGGAATTTGCGAATTTTTTAAATCTGTATCACACACGGCATCTTCAAATTGGTATCAGAGCTTATTTAAGCGATATACCATTCTTCATAGTATAACCCCCCGTAAATAATGAAATGATTATTTGCTAGTGTGAACTTCTGGCCTGCGACACTAGAAGTAATGCAAAATTACTTTTCATTATATATGTCAATATAGTGCTCATGTATTCTTATGCCCATAAAATGAAAGAAATTTCCCCAATAATTTCTTTCATATAACTCATCGAGTATGAATGGGAGGATACCACATAAAATATTACATAGGTTTTTCTGGAGCATTAAGTTCAACTGTGGTTGAAACCTTTATTGTATTACATACCACGCCGGATAAAACTTCTGATTTTTCAGAATAGTCCGAGTTGTTCATTGTCTGCTAGACAAATGTATATAATGACAATTCAAAATTTTCGAAATTAACATACAATATAGATTGTGAAGTATGTGTGAGCCCAAATATATATACAAACAACAATAATTTGTATTATGATCAAATGTTTGGTGATCAAACTTAAAAAATGAAAGTATTTTTTTAAAAATTTATATCAAATATCTAGGGGTGGGCACGGTCCGGTCCGGGTTTTGCCTATTTTTTGGACCGGACCGAATATTCGGTCCTCAATTTTTTTGGACCGAGACCGAACCGATTAATTCGGTTAACCTACTAATTCGGTCCAGGCTTTTTTCAGTTCAGTCCGGGTTAAAATTCGGTCCTGACCCTATTTTATATATATGTACTTTTTATGAATGTGTTTATATATTTTTCTCACAAATATATATACAAAAAAATAATACTCGAAACTCCAAGTGATATTTACATGATTTTTTTTAACCCAAATGAAAAAATGTCTATACATATATAAAATGTTCCAAATTAAATTCATAAGTTATATACATTAATTCAAAAACTATATATAAGAAACACAATAACATTATTTTTATTATATATATATGGGAATCGGTCATGTCCGGTCCAAATCGGTCTTTTAATATAGTGGACCGCGGACCGGACCGATTTAATCGGTTTTTAGTTTTTGTGAACCGATTTTTGGACCGGTTTCAAAATAGCCTTAATTTTCGATTCGGTCCGGTTCGGTCTAATCGTTCCATTCGAGTCGGTCTTTTTTTTGTCCACCCCTACAAATATCAGATATTCAAAGGGAATGGATAACAAAAACTTTAAGTTTTGTAACAACGAATCTTTGAATACTTAATAATCTCTAAAGAATTTCATATATGAGGATATAGATCATTTATGAAGAATAATCTGAAGAAATATATGTCTAAAAATTATGCATTTTTAATGACTTTGAATCTTCACAAATCAGAATTTAATATTTAAACTGGTATCAAATCAGGATGTATATTAAAAGGATGAAAATTTGACTAATTAGTTTAGAGCTTCGGCTTCATATAAACTACATAAATAAAACGTAGGACTGACTGCATGTTCTCAATAAAAGTAATTCAAAAACCGTCGGATGCGAATTACGAAAAATATAAAATTTCAAGTTTTATCATTTGTGTACAAGAACTTCTGGATTTACATAAAGAGTTGAACTTTAGGTTTGATTATGGGTAAAAATGTTACAGAATCTTCCAAACAAGTGTTAAATATTTTTATTAACTCCGATCAATAATAATCCGGTTTCTTTATTTTTTAAAAAAAATGGGCTTAATTTTTAACTTTCTATACACATTCTCAAAACTCCAATGTATAGTAAATAATTGCAATATGAAGAGGAGTTAAAAATACCACTAAAAGGGTAATTTAATACTCAAAATAAGTCGAAAGTCAAGAGACAAAAGTTTAATGATGAAACCATTAGTAAGATTGTTGAATGGACCTCTAACCATTATAAGAATATTTAAAAAGATATTTCATTTATTAAAGAAATGAAAGTCAAGAAGTTGAAAGAACTTATTTTAATATCTAATTTATTTTGAAACTAATCCCAACAAAAATGATAAATTTGGAGCTTCAAGTCCAAATTATAAATAATTATTTTGAGAACTTTCAAAATTCATAATAATCAAAACTTCAAGTTTTGATTTACAATATATTTTGTTGTAGCTTCAGATCCAAATATTTTGAAATACTATGAAAACTTCAGGCCTCATTTTTTTCAAAATTATTTAGGAAAAACTATATCCCCCAATTACAAATAATAATTTGTGAACTTTTGATCACAATAGTGATTATGGATCTTCAGATCACAAACTATGATTGGAGGATTAATGGTTTATACCTTTTCAATTAGACAATCAAAACTTCAGGTTTGATAGTAATATACTTTATTTGAGGTTTTAAAAGCCCAACTCAATTGTATTGAAAGTTCAAGTTAAGGGATAAAATTGTTTGGAACTTCAAGTTCAAACTATAAGTAGTAGTTGGGAACTTCTAATACCAATTTTAAATTATTTAGGAACTTCTGACCGAAATTAAAATCTTTATATCGGAACTTCAAATCCCAAATAAAAAATTAACTATTTGAGAACTGCAGGTCCCAAATTTAATATAGTAATTAAGAACTCAAAGATCCAATATTAATTACAAAGAGAAATTTGGGAGCTAACATTGAATGATAATTAAGAACTTCGAGTCCAAATAAAAAATACGAAACTTCATGTTCCTAAGTTTTAATTAATAATTTGAAAAAATTGAGTAGCAATAATATTGAGAATGTAGAATCTCGAACTATAATTTTTCATAAATTATACATAAACATAAGCGGTTAAATAGAATGCCTAAAACCTTATTAGTCGACTATAAATATGCAAAGTTTAAGGAGTAAAATAAAATTCAGGCAAATATTTAAATAATAAAAAGTTTAAAACATGAACTATAAGCCCTATGATATGTTCTATGCAACTTAAATTTTAGGTTTTCAAATTCATGCCAATTTAATTTATAAAATTTGATGACAAATTATCATAATATTATGTCAACAAATGTGAATGAATAAAAGATCTAAAAAAATCATCATCCATATTTTAAAACATAAAATATATTATAATATAAACATATATGTTATATGGGAACCATAGCTTTTATTATAATGTAATGACGAATGGTTACTTGAGATATTGAAAAGTTCCTTTTATGAGTTTGACGATGGATGACTGATTCCTCCAAATATAATAACACTAGTTGATTTCCTGTGTTATGTTCATCATCCAGACTCGTGAAAGAATCTTAATCTTCACATACATACTCATATCTTTTACTATTGGATCATTGAAAAACTCCAAATCACCATCTCGTTAATTTCAGAGACGAGAAGACAATCAAAGAAGGGGATATCAAATCTTGCCTTATGTCATTTTCAAAGCTTGATGATTGTATTGTAAAAATAACATATAAAGCACTCATGTTGATAATATATTGTAAAATAAAAGAGACACTGAGAGAATTTAAAGAGAGAGAGATTCCATATTACAAATGATAGTATCTCAAGAAATTCCTTATAAATTGTGGAATGCAAGTAGACATCTACTAAATACATATTTTATAACACAAAATACATTATTCATAAAATACATTTTATTCCAAATAATAATACGAAGGGGTGTAAACAAATCGAATTTAGTTTGGATCAGGGGTATTCCTAAGGGGTATTCCTAATCCGATTTGTTAAGGTGTTAACGGATTCGGATCCGATAATCCAACGGATCATCGATTAGTTATATCGAATCCAAATCCGTTAAAGATCCAAAAAATCCAATCCGAATAAAAAATCCAATTATTTTATTTTATTTACATATTTTTAAAAAATAAACTTAAGACTATATATATATATATATATATATAATTATATTAGATATGTATATTTATATAAATATTACATGCGTATATATATATTATAACATAAACATATTATACATATATTATAACATAAACATATTATATATATAAATATAAATAACAATTAATCGGATCGGATTGTCATTAATCAATATCCGATCCATTTAGTAAACGAATAATCAAATGAGCGAATTTCAAAATCGATATCGGATTGATCATGTTAAATGGATCAAATTCGAATCAAATCCAGATCAAAATTCAATTCATTGACAACCTTAACGCAAAATGCGTAAACTACAAACTTTTTAACTAAATAAAGTATTGCACTTCATGCAAGAGTACAAACAATATATAAACACTCATTATGTAAAAAAAACTCATTTAGGACTCCTTTACCCAACAAAGTTAGACCTCGCCCGGCATTAATTAATTATCTTGAGGCTATCAACTAAAACCCTGACACTTGATGTTCGAAAATTATATTAATAATAAATATATACTATAATACAAAGTATGTGTTTATTTTATATAACTAATATGCTAGGCTACTTATGTATTTTGTTTCATGTAAGAAAGAATTAAGTTAAGAGATTTGTATTCCACTATTAATGCATTAAGCGCTTTATTTTATACCATACTAGTTTTTCAGGCTGTGTGATGCGCGAATGATTTTCAGTTTCCGTATTGTTGTGGAATTTATATGTATACGTATATATAGGTTTTATTGTTTAGGAACTAAAAATGTGAAATTTTGGTGCATAATGCAAGGAAAGACAACTTCTCATTATAGTATATAATTAAAATTGACAACGGAATACGGTGACTACATTTGTCACGCACACACGATGACACGTGTACAATTCATAAATATTTCAATTATTTTATTCTTTCCCAGAATTTGAAAAGACACTATTTATTTGGCTGCAGACTTTTTATCTTATTGACTTTTGGATATCCCATCCAAAGTATTTCTTCTCCCTTCTGTTTACTTCCTCTCCCCCATTTATTCCAATCTTTACCTCTCAACTCTCTTCCTCCCGTTGTTTTTTCCATCTGCCCGCCCCTTCTTATTCTCCAGTCACGTGAGTCTCCTCAGTTTCTTAAACATTCTTTTCCTTTGGATAGATATATATTCTGATATCATAGCATTGATGGAAGCTTCTGCCCGCCCCTACTTACTTTTAAGAGACGATGGGCATGAAGCTTCCATCAATACTATGATATCATATGTGTTTTTACATATACACAGTTATGTGTACCATTAATGGTGTTTGTAAAACCTTATTTTCTTAAGTTAGTTTTTAGTCATATTCTTTTACAATAATCCCCATTCATTGAAGGCTTGTTTGGTTGTCCCCAAAATTGTAAATTAGTCCATTTAAAATTAACTTATTCATAAATTGCCTTATTATTAGTATTTGGTTACAAGAATGAACAAATTCAAAAATGAACCGATTCATGATGATTCACAAAAGCTTAAATTAGTTCATTTCACCAAAAGCTTGAAATTACACAATTTATAATTACAACATGAATCTTAAATACACCACTCTCATAGAGTACTCTCTCTCTCTCTCTCTCTCTCTCTCTCTCCACATACACATATCAAAAGTAAATAACTCCATTTTTTTTCCAAACACATCACAAATTAGACTTAAACCCATTTATAATTAATACATCGACAATCTATTCATTTCAAATTGATCAATTTATAAAATTAAATAATTTACGCAACCAAACGGGCCCTGAGTGAATATACTTCTATAAAAGTTTAATTAGGTATTTATCATTTCAGTATATTGTGTTTGATTTTACAATTTTTTTAAATCTAGCTTTCGTAGATTTTTATGCTAAAGATAAATAGATGTTAAATTAACCGTCTTTCTAATAAAAGTAAAAAAAAAAATGAAGCTAAATACGACAATTTTGCCATTACATTCTTACATGGTTGTATATTTATGTATGTGTTTTTACGGGGGTGGGGAATGATATTTTTTTGTCTTAAAGAATAATCAATTTTGATTTTGAAAGATCAAAATTTTATTTGAAATAGTACAGATTTTATAATTTCCATTTAGTTTTAGGATTTATATTTTTTAAAATATCTTCAAGATATTATATAACAAGCATTATAAATTTCAAAAATAGCAAGCCAATTGGAAATTTCAGTAGTATAATATTTCAATAACGTCCGCGCATCGAGCGGATTGCATGCTTGTTAGAGGGGATAATTTTATGAACGACACAAAACGACACTAAATCGACCCGAATTTGTCACGATACGACGTGTTTGTGTCGGATCGTTTTGCCATGAAATCGTGTCGTGTCGTGTCATATTTGTATCAAAATTATGGGTCGTGTCATCGTGTCAATCGTATTTTTATTCGGGTTATCGTGTTTATTTACCTTTAATTTGAGTAAAATTTAAGAAATCATGTTATCCATACGCCGTTAGTGTTCTCTGAGCTGTGTTCATGTCAACTAAAAAAAACACAAATTCGTGTCGTATTCGTATCCCAAAAACCCGTGTCGTGTTGGCACAAAACACAACTCAAAAACACAAAGGGTGTGTTTGATAACACTAAATTTCCAAGGAAAATACAATATATGAAGTTATTTTTCATCTTTTGAATGTTTGATAAATAAATTTTTTCATGAAATTGATTTCCTTAAAACAAGTCTCGTAACCACTTTTTCCACAAAAATATGAAATTAAAAAACCTCCTCACACCTTGTTATTCATTTTCCAGGGAAAAGAATTGTCACACCAAAAAAATTGATAAAAAAATTCAGAAAATGAATAAAAACCCAAAAATAATGACAAAAATCCAGAAAGTGAATAAAACCCCAAAAATAATATTAAAAAAATACAGAGAGTGAATAAAAACCCAAAAATAATGAAAAAAACACAAAAAGTGAATAAAACCCCAAAAATAATGGAAAAAGTACAGAAAGTGGATAAAAAACGAAAATAAATATTAGCCATGGAATTAATCTAAAAAAACACCCAAAAATTTATTAAAAAGTCAGAAAACTTATTAATTAAGAAAACAAATAACAAAAAATTAAAACAGCGCTCAGAAAATGAAAAAAATACATAAAATAAATATTAGTCCCAGAATTAATTTTTTTTTTTTTTGAAACAGAAAATAAAAAATAAAAACTCAGGAAAAAGGAGAAATCAATTTACACAAAAATTGAAAAAAATACAGAAAATGAATTGAAAAAATAGAAAATAAATATTAACCCCTGAATTAATTTTTAAAAAAAACACCCAGAAATTTATTAAAATGTCGGAAATTTATTAATTAAGAAAAACATAAAAGAAAATAAAAAAGCGCTCAAAAATTTTTAAAAATGAAAATGAATAAATACCCTAGAAAACTAATAAAAATGTAAATATTTGAAAAAAAAAATATCAGACCTGGCGACATGGGGGACGAAAAAGTCCTGGGGCATGGGCGTGGTGGATTTGGTTTTTATTCATTTTTTATTTTTTCTGAATAATCTTAATACATTTTTTCTATTTTTTTATATTTGTTTTTTTTAAATTCATTCTGAGGTTAATATTTATTTTCTGGGTTTTTTATTCCTTTTCTGTATTTTTATTTTTATTCATTTTTTGTGTTTTAAAATTTTCTAGTTATTTTTATTAATTTTCTGGTAATTTATAAATTTTCTGGGATTTTTATTAATTTTCTGTTTTTTATATATATTTTCTACTTTTTATTCCATGAAAAATATTAGAAATCAAACACATAAAGATGGAAAATAGAACATTTTCCACCTGGAAAATAATTGCAATCCAACAACACCAACAAATTTTTTCCATGAAAAATATTTCTAAGTTTTCAATTCCATGGAATTGACTCTTAGCGCTTATTTTTCATCTTATTTATCAAACACACCCAAATTGTCACCCCTAATCTCATCTCCTTCTAAAGTTGTTGTATAATGGTTAAATGCAGTAAAATTATGGTTTCAGAGGCTTCAGATAGGTAAAGAGAGCATTTCTCAAAAGCATTAAAGACTTGACATGTGTCAATCTCTCTTGTATATTTATCTTATATGATTTGTAATTTTCCATTATAAAAAATTTTATCGATTAGTTAAGGTCACTAGCAAATTTAGGTTCATACCAAGCTTGCAGGCATATGCTGAGAATCAGATTTAAAAGAGGTGGACAAGAAATATTACAAGAGAACTGATTGACCTTCAAACCAACTCAAATTTGATTCCCTTAAAAGAAGTCTAGTTTTGTACTACCTCATTGGCTTAACAGAAAATTATGCATATGATAAAAATGAGGGACATGAAATCAAGGGAGAATGGATAAGTTAAACCGACGACCGGACATATATAAGAAAATATGCTCACCAACGCAACTGTTGAAACAAGTCAACCCCAAATGAACTCTCAACCAAAAACCACTTACTGCCAATGTGTCCACAATCAGGAGATATGGCATGACTGACCCAAAAAAGAAGCCGAACTCCATAAATGCATAAGATCCTCGAAGCTGTCAGCAGAAATAGTTGGTGACCAATATCAAACATTTGACTGAAATGAATGCTATAAAGAGCCTGCTCACCGGTACATGCTGACGAGAACACGACTCCGCAAAACTGTGACCTGAAAAGTTGCACAAATGGATGTTAAGATGCTGTTTTCCTCTAAAGTATTACACAAAATTAAAAAGACGGTTCAGATTTTTAAGTTTAAATTCATAACAAAGAGATACTAAGAGCAAAACATACAGCAGGTACAAAATTATTATTTCAGGTACTTATGGCTAAAATATTATTTCAGGTACCTATATAATATAGGTATCTTATTAGCGATATTAGCCATAAGTACCTACTTTTTGGAACAGGGCTTACTTTTCACTTTTGCCTATTTAAATGTAACATTCATGCAAGTAGTATATGTGAAAAAGAAACTTGGTTGGAAAAAAATAATACTCCCTTCGCCCTAAATAAGATCAAGACTTGTTCACTACAGTGGAATTTGGTTAATTCCAGACTTAAACAGACAATGGACTCTTAATTTAGAACTTCTCAAAAGGAATGAGTAAAAGAGAAGACAGATGATGCTATAGATGAAGAGATTTTGTAAAATTTCACATTTATCATGCTTGGAAAATTAGGTAAATGTGTTTAGGTCTATAAGAACCTTTGTTTTGGTACTTTTAATTCTTATTTGATTTAGCCTTAAAAACCTCCGAGAGTAGTTTGATATTTCATAGTCCATAAAGGTTATGTAAATTTCCCATCGCAAAAGCTCAACAATCCATCTCTTGCATTACCTAATCTTGATAGAAACAGTAAATATTCATGTAATCACCTAAACTTGTAGAGCTGATTATTGAGAATTAGTGTTTGGCCATGTGTCGCTCTTGTTATGGTTCCAGTCAATCCATTGCGAGAGTGACACATCGTCTTCGTTTTGTGCACCTGATGTCCCAAATAGGAAAAAATTCAATGTTGAAAATTATTAACTCCACACATGTGAGACTTGAACACGCCTTGACCAACTCATGAATCATGAGACTGGTGGGGACGCGTTGTACCGAACATAAGTGAAGCGTAAACTTTTTGAGAATTGTTTGTTTAAAGGTATTAATACTAACCTAAATGCGGTAATGGTACCAACAAACAAGCCAACTTTCTAATATCTCAAATGTGTGTTTTCTCTTGATGGGAGGCGTCTAAACGCTCTTGTCCAAAGTGTTGTCCCTCGAGTTTCGAGAAGTGATCGACCCTATGGTATCAAATTCCCAGAATGCATTTGTGAGGTGCACGCGGTTCAGGTTGGTTCGGTTTCATTACTAAACCAGAACCAGAACCTTAGAATCGCAACCGGAACCGATTTTTTTTTAACCAAACCAAAACGAACCAACGGTTCTTGAGTTGGTTCGGATTGGTTCCCGGTTCTATTCGCTTTTTAAAATAAAACATTCAATTACCTTTCAAAAAGAATTTTTAAATGTAATAACAAGATTTGTTCTTCCATAATGCTGAAAAAAATATTTGACAGATTATAATAAGAAATTATTTATTTATTAATAAATAATTTTGCTCCGACAAATAAAAAACAAGAAATATATAAAATTATTTGTTCACAAATAAAAAACAGAATATTATACTCATTTTGCTCCGAACAAGCATCAAGAACAAACGAATTAATTTTGTTCCGAACAGGTCTGATTTTGCTCCGAAAATGAAAAGGAAAGAACATACAAGCAGTCCGATCTGAGCTCCAAAAATGAAACAAGCAGTTGTTCGGTTGTCAACTTACAAGCAGTTGTTCGGTTGTCAACTTACAAGCAGTTGGACCCCCGATCTGAGCTCCAAAAATGAAACAAGCAGTTGTCCGATCTGACCTCCGATCGTATACCATATATCCGATCTGAGCTCCAAAAATGAAACAAGTAGTTGTCCGATCTGACCTCCGATCGTATACCATATATCCGATCTGAGCTCCAAAAATGAAACAAGCAGTTGTTCGGTTGTCAACTTACAAGCAGTTGGACCCCCGATCTGAGCTCCAAAAATGAAACAAGCAGTTGTCCGATCTGAGTATTTCGGGTTTTAGGAGTATGGTCCGATGAGTATGTTCGGTTATTAGGAGAGAGAGAGAACAGAGAGGGTTAAGAAGGGGGATCGTATACCACGCGGCTGATATGTTTTGATTTTTAAAAGTATGGTCCGATGTTTTGGTTGAAAGGGTTAAGAAGGGGGGAAAGAAAAGAACGGCCCATAGGCTTTACTAAATATATAAATATATATGTATTTATATAATCTGTTGGGATCGGATCGGATTTCAAATTGGATTGGGTTTTTTTTTTTCTGGAACCGGGAACCGAACCGAAATATCGTTTTTTTTAGAACCGGAACCGAACCATTACTCAAAAAACCCGAACCGAACCAAACCAATACCATCGGTTTGGTTCGGTTTATCGGATTTTCGGTTCCGCTATGCACCCCTAGTGGGGATTGCCAAAGTTTGGATGTAGTTTTTAGCAGCTTGTGTCTGTGGAAGCTAATTTGAGGAGTGGCGATCCTAGGATTATGTGCAATCTCGATATTGAGAAGGCATATCATCTGATGTGAATCGAGGTCATTTTTGTCATTTTTGAGCATATTAGTAGTTTTATTTCTTTTTATTATTTTTCTTTATATTTGTTATAGCATTTTCTTTTGTTTTGTTTTAATAGTCAAGGGTAAGGAGTAGTAATGGCATTTTTGTAATTAGGGCTTAGCTTGGAGCCTAAGCTACTCCTCCCCTTTAAATACCCACTTATAAGCCTCATTTGAGGTAGACCTTGATTTTTAAATGGAGGAGTATTTCTCTCTAAAATTGTGTGTGATATTTTTAAGAGCATTTTGGCGTGTAGTCCACGTCAAATTGGTATCAGAGCGAGTGTCACTCCACATTGGTGTTGGAGTATCGGTGTATATTGTATCAAAATCGTGCACTACTCTTCAATGGCTCCCAAAAGATTCAAGCATCTGTAAAAGGAGATTAATCAAGAGTTGCGAGAACAAATCGAGGAATTAGCAAGAAAACATCAAATCGAAATGGTCGAAATGACAAAAAAAAAATCCAATTTGAAATTATGCAACAATTTGCTAAATTGCAAAACCCTAACCCTAACCTCACTATCACTACTGCCCCAACCCAAGAAGACTCACAAACCCTAACCCCTTGCCATGCCACCACATTACCTCCTACTGCTGGTAGCCCCCCAAACCCCCTTTTCCTCGGCCCCCCGACCTCAGCCCCCCCATCCCATCCCTCAGGCCCCAACACATCAGCTCCCCTATCCCACCCCCAAATCCAACCGGCGACAAGTCCGACCCAAGAAACCCTTCCCTCCGACCGTCTTCTGACCTGGGCCAACCCACGACGTACCCCTTCACCCCCCGACCCAGTTCCGACCTCTCCAGGTTCCCTCCGATCAAATCAACAGTTGCCGGCCCCACCTCGCCCCATTTTCCAACCCAATAAGCTCCGACCAACTTCCAAACCCACTCGACCACCACCCCCCCCCCCCCACCACCACAAAAAAACCCTCTTTTGTACCGTTTCAGCCCCCAAATTCCCTCCTTTGGTCCCAACCCGAACCCGGAACGCCTTCTAACTCAACTCTGCCTAACAAGGCCCCTTTTTTGGGTCCGTCCACCTCCTACCTACCTCGTCCGACCCCCACTAAGCCGCTGCCCCGCCACCATGAGGCTGGATCCCTCCCTAAACCATTCCCGCACCCTCTTGCCCTATTTTACCCACCCGAATCATTTGCCCACCCCGCGTTTATCCCAAATCCTCGCCCCGACTTATATTCCAACCTCCACGGTGCATTCGATTATCCCGAAACCCCCAACCACCCTGATGGGACTCCTGACCATCCCTTACCTCCACTTTCACATCTTACACCCTCCCACCACACCCTTTCGCTACTACATTCGGGTTCCTCCTCATCCTCTTCCGAGGTCGGGGATAGTCGCCACTGTTTTGGAATGGATACCTCCCCCTCCACCCCCACCTGATGTCCACCGACATGCTCCTCTTCGAGATCGGCATTGTTTCTATTGCGACGAGCTTGGTCATTTGATAGACACATGCCCTCACTATCCCCGCATTCCTCCAACACCTCAAGTGCCCCAACATGATCAGCCTCTTCATCCACCATCGGCACAGATGCCACCCCGCTCCTGTTGATGTTGGTCCACCTGTGCTAGGTGATGTGATTGGTCTAGACGCTCATCGGGACGAGGGTCCTCTATCTATGGCCCTTTAGCTGAGCCTCCACGAGGATATCCACATAGACGTGCCCATGTTTGACGGGTCATTCTCGCCATATGCGTCAATTGATTAGCTTCGATGGAGACAGTTTTTTAGCATAAGCGGATTCAAGGCCGCTCATGTGTCCTCCTTATAGCCACCAAATTCCAGGAATTTGCCCGGGTTTGGTGGAACGACCTCTACTACCGCCGCACGGCGACCGGACTTGGCCTGATCTAAAAGCCGCTCTCCAGGCGTCCATCCCACCTACCTACGAGCGCGACCTCTTCGCTCGCGTTCAATCTCTCAGGCAGGACACCTTATCAATAGTGGAGTACACAGAGCAGTTTCAGCTTCTGTGCCCCAGAGTTCGCCTTCCCGAGAGGAGGGCCAGCGGATGAGCCGCTATATATTGGGGTTGCAGCCGCATTTTCAGCACGATCTCGGTCTAAGGGAGATACCAACCTTCCTGAAGGCAATCGAATACGGGGCCAAGATCGAGGCTTACCACACAGCGCATGCAGCTCTCCCGGCCTCACAGGCTCCACCTACTTCGAAGTCTTCCCCAGCTCCTCCTAAAGTGGCATCGTCAGTTCCTACTCCTGCTGCGCCACCTTCGGGACCTCCTACCTTCCGGTGCTACAACTGTGGCAATGTTGGGAACCGAGCTTTTGATTACTCTCTCCCGCGACGCCGCGCATTATTGGCGATGGATCATCCACCTGACTATTTGGACGCGTCCGAAGAGCTACCCCAACACGCCTTGATTACCGTCTTGGAGGGCGATTCCGTTGTTCTTCCCCTTTGAGTTCGAGGACGAACTCTTCTCAAGGAGGGGAGATTGATGTGAATTAAGGTCATTTTTGTCATTTTTTAGCATATTAGTAGTTTTATTTCTTTTTTACTATTTTCTTTATTTTTGTTATAGCATTTTCTTTTGTTTTGTTTTAATAGTTAAGGGTAAGGAGTAGAATGGTATTTTTGTAATTAGAGCTTAGCATGGAGTCTAAGCTACTCCTCCCCTTTAAATACCCACTTATAAACCTCATTTGAGGTAGACCATGATTTTGAAATAGACAAGAATATTTCTCTCTTAAATTGTGTGTGATATTTTTAATAGCCTTTTGACCTGTAGTCCACGTCATCATCATGAGAGTTGGGGCTTTGTGTTTTGCCTATTAAAGAGGATGAAATTTGGTAAAAAACGGAGGAGATGCATAGAGTTTTGCATATCTACTGCTAGTTTTTCAGTTTGGGTGAATGGCACGCTGGAAGATTTTTTCCACTGCTCTACGGGGAGAGAGGGGTCCCTCAGGTGATGATATCCCATCTTTTGTTTGCAGAGAACAATATTGTTTTAATGTGCAAACGAAGAGGAGCATGTGAGGAGATTGAATTTGCTCTAGATGTGTTTTGAAGTTGTTTCGAAGTTACGCATTAATGTGAGGACAGAAGGCTTGCAGGGTGAAAGAAGAGCTATTTTTCGAAGGGGTGGGCAGTTGACTTTGATCAAGAGTACGTTATAAGCATTGTTACTCTCATTCACTCTTGCTGTTGCACGTCTCTATTAGAAGAAGACTTGAGAAGCTAATGAAAGATTTTCTCAGAAAAAGGTAACAATGCGGAGAGCTTTTAGTATTGCATTGTTAGTTGGGATGAAATGCGTAAACCGGTGAATAAGGGGTGCTGGAGTTGGAAATCTAGTGATTTTCAACAAGGTGTATGAAAACAATCCAATTTGCCCATGTGTCTTTATAAAGAAATCCCCAATGGGATTTTCAATAGTAGTAGTAGTTTATGTGGATGATATTAATTTTGATAGGGACTCTTGAAGAGCTCCAAAAAACTGCTAACTACTTGAAGAAGGAATTTGATATGAAAGACCTCGGAAAAATAAAAAATTGTCTCAACCTGCGGATGGAGAGAAATTCTAGTAGAATTTTTGTCCATCGGTCTAATTATATAAAAAAAAGTCTTGAAAAGATTTGGTATGAACACAGCACATACACTAAGTACACCATTGGTCGTCCGATCTTTAGACATAAAGAAAGATCAATACCGTCCTAAAGAAGATGATGAGGAAATATTGGGTACAAAAGTACCCTATATAAGTGCAAGTGGTGCATTATTATACTTGGCACAATGCACTAGATCGGATATTTCATTCTCAGTCAACTTGATTAAAACATTTAATCTCAGATCACACGAACACATCTCAACCCCAAAGCGATTAGAACGTTAAGGGCCTGTTTGGTTTGCAATTATAATTATGTTTTTGGCGTTTAAATACAATTCTAATAAAAATTTGCATTTGACAACCTGTTTTTAAACACTGAATTATAATATTTTTGTGTTATAATCAAGTTTTTCAGAAAACATCAAAAGGATGTTTTATAATTTTTGTTTTTTATTTCTCAACTCAGAATTACTCGTTCTTAATCTTTTAATGCATTTACACCTTAATATATAATATACATAATAATATATTAATGTGTGTGTAATGCTTATATATAAAAAATAAATATGTAGATGTATACAAAATTACATATATTTACATTATTAAATTATATAATATACTAAGATCCATACATTAAATAATATTATCAATTGATACACAATACTCATACAAGTGTAATTAATGTATGGAATAATATACATGATACATGATACATGATACATGATATATATATTTATAATATATATATATGCTCTTGTGCGGACTAGTCTGCATTTTAAGAATGCAGACCAAACATGAGTCACCTAATGGTGCGCCTAGAAATTATCGGCTAAATTATAGGCACACACTCTCTTTTCTGGGCTCACCGCCAGGTGACACATGTCCGGTCCGCATTCTTAAAATGCGGACTAGGCCGCACAAGAGCAGGACTGTATATATATATATATATATAGAGAGAGAGAGAGAGAGAGAAAGTTAAACTCCCCAACATAACGCATTAAATATACATACAAATACAAGATATATTGATGCATTTATGATGTATGTATGTATGTATGTATGTATGTATGTATACATTCATGTATCATGTACATGTGGATGTCTTACGTATGTTTATATAGAGAGAGAGGGAGAGGATCACAAGTGGACCTAAAAAGCAAACTTTTTAATGGACCTTAACAAAAAACACCTAACCCATTAATTTTAATTCATATGTTGTAATTGGTCCGCGTCAGCAGCAACGGACACGCGTGTCGATCGAATATTTTTTTACAACCCCCCACCATAGCAGCCCTTACCCCTGAGTAAACATTCCACAATTTAAATTTTTTTTAACCAGTGGTCTGCCATGGCGGGGATGGCGGGGATAGGGGGTGGGGGGGTAAGGGTGACTCGGGTCACACGTGTGTCCGTTGCCGCTTGCACGGACCAATTACACTAGGAATTAAAATTAATGGGGGGTTAGGTGTTTTTTTGTTAAGGTCCATTAAAAAATCCACTTTTTAAGTCCACTTGTGACCCTCTCCATATATATACACATATGTTTTTCAATTTTGTCAAATTTTTAAAAAGCTGTATTTTAAAACTAGTTTACCAAACACACACCAATATTTATAAACATAAAAAACTTAATTTTAAAACTGCATTAAAAACAATGTTTAAATCAAGTTTTCTAAATACAAAACCAAACGGGCCCTAAATCTTTTCCATCCTTTCGGGGGGATGCCAGGACATCGCATCCCCCCACGAGAGTAATCACACATTCGAATAACCATCCTATTTTCGTGATTCCAAAGCTTCACCAAGATCAAATGCAAATCCATGTACGTGATTTCCCCCGTATTCCTGGGAACGCATGGGCGCTCGTTCCCCGGCCCTTCCCAGAGGAAGGAGAGGGGGGCTTAGGACCTTCACCCTCCTCATATAACATCTTAACAAAAATTCCAAAATGGTAGCAGTAGACATGAATTGCAATAAGTTCGAAAAATCTCCTTGCATTAGAAAGGTCGATCGACGTCTGCTTGGTCGTTCAGGCATCGCGTGATGTTTTATGCCTGTTTTTCGGTGTCATCTCGACGACATTGTCTTGGTTCACTGGTATCGATGGGCATCACAAGGAAGATGTTTCCTTGTCGTTGGGCATCACGAGAGGTTTTATTGCCTGTTTTTCAGCGTCACCCGATCGAAATTGCCTTGGTTTTAGGCATGACCTGACCGACTTTGCCTACATTTTTGGGAGTCACCTGGACGTGCATTGGAATAGAACGACTAACTTGTTAGGTCGCATGGGCATCACCTTTAAGGCATTGCATTGGTGCGTATCGGGACTTTTGTGGGTGTCAACCTGCATCTTGGGATCGGCATCACAGGTTGGCGCCTCTATTTCTTTCGACATTGGGTTGCCTTGTCATGATACCTAATGGGGTGCCAACCTTGCATGGGCGTTCAGCCAACATTTGAGCACCATTCCATTGTGCACTGACGTGCCGTGTCAATCGGCAGACGGTCGGGCAACTTTTGGCGACCCCTTGTATCGAGCATATCTAAGGACCTTGTCTTGTTTCTAAGCATCATTCGAATGACTTTCAGGCAACATTTGGGCACCGTTTCCGTTGTGCGATGGAAACAGTCGACCGACGGGCCGCGTCGGTCGACCGACGGTCAAGCAACTTTTGGAGATCCATTGTATCGAACAATTCTAGGGACCTATGATCATTGGGGACCTTGCCTAGGTGTTCCACATCGTTCGAATGACTGACAGGCAACATTTGGGCGCTGTTTCCACTGAACCAACAAAAAGGCATTGGATTGATATCAAGCGTATCCAAAGATATTTATGAGGAACCACTGACATAGACTTATATTATGTTAATCATTGTAATGATTAGGCGTAGTAGATTATACAGATTTTAGATACCTCTCTGATCCTCATAAGAATCACTCTCATCCCAGTAATACTACTATTTCTTGGCACTCTATTAAACAAATTTTAGTAGCTACTCCTAACCACTCTGAAATTGTTTTAATGTGCGGACGAAGAGGAGCATGTGGGGAGATTGAGTTTGCTCTTGATTTGCTTCAGGTTGTTTCGGAATTACGCATTAATGTGACAAAAGAAGACTTATGGGGTGGAAGAGGAGCTATGTTTCGAAGGGGAGACAGTTGACTTTGATCAAGAGTACGTTATAAGCATTCTTATTGACTACCACTCAATTTTGTTGTTCCACGTCTCTATTAGAAAAAGACTAAAGAAGCTAATGAGAGATTTCTCATAAAAGGTAACGAGGATAGATTTTAGTATTGCCTTGTTATTTGGGAGGAAATGCGTAAACCGGTGAAATAAGGGGGTGTTGGAGTCAGAAACCTAGTGATTTTCAACAAGGTGTTATTAGGTAAGTGGATTTGGAGGTTCCCATTGGAGAAGAGTCGTTTATGGAGGCGGGTGGTTGTAGCTCACTTCGGTTGTGAATGTAACGAATGGACTTCCATGTTATCCCGTCTTCCTCATGAAGTTAAGCTACGGAGGTATATAGGATGGGGATGGGATGAGTTCTCTAAACATACATAGTTCGAGGTGGGGGATGGGGATCAGGTGAGATTTTAGCGTGACAAATGATGTGTTCCATGATGGGGGGCGTTTTTGTCATTTCCATTTTTATGGAGTCCTATTTTGTCTCTGTCTATTTTTGTCATCTACCTTGTTAGTAATAGTAGTTAATTGGATAAGTGAGGGTTAGTTTAGGTAATTTATAAAGGAATGTTCTAGTCTAATGTGATGTCAATTAGTGATGGCATCCCATGACATCACATGTGACATAAGCATTCCTTAATGGGCAAGTAATGGGCATTTTAGATCCCTCTCTTATCCCTATAAATACTGTAATACCCCATTGGGGCAAATCATTCAAGCATTAGTTCATTTGAGTATTATTACTCTTAGTTTGAGTGTAATTTCTTTGTGTGCCATTGACACCATTTACGTCAATTGGTATCAGAGCCTAGTCGCTCCACCAGTTGTTATTGTTGTTGTGTAGGAAAATCGTAAACAAAGCAACAATGGCGCCGAAGAAAAACAACCAAGTCGAGCGTCGTAACACCCGAATTGATGCAACCCTTGCCTACCTCGTGGAGAAAGTGAAGCCCATCCTCAATGAACGCAACCAACCCATCAACACCCATCATTCTGATGAAAATTAGGGCTATTTTAAT
The DNA here is from genome assembly GCA_949130495.1 of Sambucus nigra. Taxonomy (NCBI): domain Eukaryota; kingdom Viridiplantae; phylum Streptophyta; class Magnoliopsida; order Dipsacales; family Adoxaceae; genus Sambucus; species Sambucus nigra. Next base: position 258,702,106 of record OX422223.1, on the reverse strand, counting down.
ATTTTCTGGCATTTTTAGTATTACACTATATTTTTCCTTTTATTAGTTGTTTAGTATTTTGTTTACATTTTTAGTAGTAGCAAGGGTTGAGAGGAAGCTTTTAGAAGGTTCTATTAGTTAGTATTGTCATGGATGAGTTGTCATGACAACCGTGCCAACTCATACTTAACTAATTGTTTCTATAAGATTTCATTTTGACATGTGATATATTTGGGAGTTAGTTATGACCTATGTGACATCACATGGGCTTAAACCCTCTCAACCAATAGGAGCTTAAGAAATCATTTCTTCAATCTTCTCTTCCCCTATATATAGGCCTTAATCCCTCATTTGAATGGAATTTTACATTTGAAATATATGAAGAAATTCTAATCTCTCTCTAAATTGGTGTGGTGCCTTTAAAGTTGCCATTAGACACGTGATTACGTCAATTGATATCAGAGCGAGGTGTTGCTCCCCCATTTATGTGCGAAGAAGTGTCGCCACAATTTTTTTTCATTTTTATTTGTGAGGTGTCAAAAGAAATTCATTTAAATCGTTTTCCACATTTTAATGGCGCCCAAAAAAGGCAACAATTGATGAGAAATTTATCCAAATGCAAGAACAAATGAGAGAAAAAATAATCTCCCTATTGGAGGGGCACATGGACACCCTCACCCAACAAATGTCATCTCTTTTTCAAAACCCTTACCCTACACTAACTCTAACTCCAAAATTTTCTGAAAATCATTTTTCAACCCCCAAACTTCAAAAAAATTATGTTTATGCCCCGATTAACTCTAGAGGCTCAATTCATGATTATCGGAGGCATGTCCAAAATTGGTTGCTCCACCCAATCATTCTTCCTCACTCATGCATCTAATCAGGTCAACTCGAGGCTAAAGATTCCCTCTCAAGCAGCTTTCTTGCAAGAAAGATGGAAACAACGAAACTGCTTGGTGTATTAGGGATTTTTTTGATATTTTTGTTGAGGATGTTTGGGTAACCCGCACTCATTTTCACGAGATCAACGTTTGATTTGAAAGATTTTTTTCAATCTTTGGAAATGGGGATGATGATTTTAACGAAGTTGGTTCGGTGGTTCTCTCTCCCGGAGTTGAGGTGGTGATCGTGGGTGATGTATTTGATGGTGGGTATGTTGACCCATTTTTGGTGCCATGACATGCGCTCGGAGGAAGTTTTTCACGGCTTGGTGTTGAGCAGACTAATCACGGGACTCCGAGACCAAGATTTTGTGGATCTGTCGTGATTGATTAGTATGCCTATTCTCCGTGAACTTCTTAATAGCTGGTATGAGGGACGTTTCCTAGGACGGCTCCCCCACTTTCAAGTGGGGGAGCCCTTTGATGGTTGCCTTGCTTTTTATTGGTTCAAATCCTACGCTCGGGACAAGCCTTTTCAAGTGGGGAAGAATGATGGAAGCTAGGTCTTTTTTTATTTTTTTGCGTTTTAAGCATTGCATTGTATTTTTCCTTTTATTAGTTATTTAGTATTTTGTTTACATTTTTAGTAGTAGTAGCAAGGGTTGAGAGGAAGCTTTTAGAAGGTTCAATTAGTTAGTGTTGTCATGGATGAGTTGTAATAGCTTTTAGAAGGTTTCAATCTAACATGTGATGTATTTGGGAGTTAGTTATAGCTCATGTGACATCACATGGACTTATACCCTCTCAACCAATAGGAACTTAGGAGATCCCTTCTAGAATCTTTTCTTCCCCCTATATAAAGGGCCTTAGTCCCTCATTTGTATGGAATCCTACATTTGAAAGATATAAAGAAACTCTAGTTTTTCCCTCTAAATTGGTGTGGTGCCTTTAGAGTTGCCATTAGACATGTGATTACGTCACCACTGCCCATGGCTCCACCACCCACCCACTTCATCCCCAACCACCAGCCAGACCCTACAGACAGTCCACAAACCCTCATTCTCCTCACTAATGTCAGTTGCCACCTAAGGCCATGCCACCTCTACCTCCCAGCCACACCGGCAAGGCAAACAAGGCCAAAGAACTCCCCTGTAACACCCTCCCGCCAACCTACAGAAACCCTAGGTTTGGTCCTCCCTTCCCGACCCAAACACCTAAAAACCATGGCCGCATACTTCAAAACCCTATAACCGGTCCCCTTCTTCAACCCGCCTATTCACAAAACCACAATCGAACATATCTCCCTCTCAATCCAACCTAAACCCTAGGCTGACACCCCCTACCTGACCCCTCAACAAACCCCCGGCTACTTCCGACCACCACACCACCGCAAGCCACTCTCCTTCCCTCCCACTAGTTCGCATTGCCAACACCCCTGCCCCCTCGCTTACGACAACCCTCTCATCTCTTTGCCGCCATTCTTCAACACTGGCATCCTCAAAAGCCGCCACTACAGCAGCCAGAAACTCCGTGGGATACCTGCACCACTGTCACAACTCTGTTGATCTCCACGACACCACTAGGGATTACAAACAAAAGGTCAAAGAGTGGCTCCAACAACCTCTCATCCTCAACCGCTACCGCATTCAATTCGGTCACTAAGTGGGAGAGGAATTGCTCCCCACACATGCATCACTTTATCAGGATCGTTGAACACCCATACAAGAAGAATGGAGAACTAATATGTCTCCATTTGACTCCCTCAATTTGAAGGGGGCCCATTTGTGCCTTTCGAGGATCGTATTTGCTTTTCATGCCATGAGAAGGGTCATCAAATGGATTATTGCCTGTTTAGACATCCGAAAGAAGGTGACCCACCTCCGGCGGATGAGATACCTCCTCCTTATGAGCCCCCACCACCGGCTCCCATTCCCAAGGCTCGTGCCTGTTTTTCGCCAGATGATTTCGAGGATGAAGATGATGATGTCATAGATCCGCCACCGGGAAATGACCCCCTCGCATATACGTTACAACTACTCTCGAAGAGCCTAAATGGAGACATTAGGGTGGATATCCCTATATTCGATGGTCACCTTAAGGATGACTTCATTGATTCGTTAGATGTGATGGAGAAGGTTTATGAATATAAACGCATAGCCGAGCGTAAATGTGTTCAGTTAGCGACAACTAAACTCCAGGGTCTTGCACGTGTGTGGTGGAATGATTCAGTCAAAAGGCGTACTTTGACTCAGCAACCCCCGATCACCTCGTGGACTCAGATTAAGACGAAATGTGTACATTCTTTGTTCCCCCACTTATGAGAGGGATCTCTTCTCACGGGTCCAAGGCCTCCGTCAAGGCACATTGTCAATCACCGCCTACACGGAGCAGTTTCAGTTGCTATGCACCCGACCACGTTTGGGAGAGAGTGAAGAGCAACGGATCAGTTGCTTCATTCATGGATTACAGCCCTACATCCAACAAGATTTAAGCCTTCGAGAGATTCTAACTTTTTTGAAAGCCGTCGAGTATGCCATCAAGGTGGAAGAGGACCATCAGAGTCCTACTACACTTCCTCGTCCTCCAACCACCCACCCTCCACCCCGAACACCGAATGCACCAGCCACCATCATGAAATGCTTTACATGTGGAGTAGTTGGCCACAGAGCATCCAAGTGCCCCAAGGGGAAGAAGAGAGCCCTCCTAACGACTAATCAGTTTGAGCCGCTCGATAATGGAGAGGTGGACCACCATGAGGCCTTCATTGCACACGCCATTCCAATCAATCCCGATTTCGACAGTGTTCCTCTTTGAGTTCGAAGACGAACTCTTTTCATGGAGGGGAGAGTGATGTGTCATTTTTATGGAGTCCTAGTTTGTCCGTCTATATTTGTTAGTGATAGTAATTAATTGGACAAGTGAGGGCTAGTTTAGGTAATTTGTAAAAGGAGTGTTCTAGTCTCATGTGATGTCATCCCATGAGATCACATGTGACATAAGCATTACTTAGTGGGAAAGTAATGGATGTTCTAAATCCCTGTCGTATCCCTATAAATAGTGCAATACCCCATTTGGGCAAATCATTACTCTTAGTTTGAGTGTAATTTCTTTGTATGCAATTGACACCATTTACGTCAAGCTACGAAGCTATATAGCAGGGGGTGGAACGAGGTCTCCAAACATATATATTTCAAGGTGAGGTGGGCATCAAGTGAGATTTTAGCGTGATAAACAGTGTAGGGAGAGTTCTCTCGAGGAGCAATTCTTAGGGTTTTGCAGTATTACAAGGGACAAGAAGGGTTCACTGACGAACCATACTATTCGAATTGTGATAAAGAGGAGTGGAATTCAAGATTTAGGAGATTATTTCAAGATTGGGAATTGGAGGAGGTAAAGACATTCTTTAGATGATTGGTGAGGACCCAATGGGGGGAGAGGATGTCGTGGGGTGGAAGGGACACAAATCCTTCTCTGTACGGACATACAATTCAGTTTTTGTGGAGAACAAATGTCCCACTCATAGTGACCTTTTTTGCGTGGAGAGCTGCTAAACAAGCAATTCTTATGACGGATAGATAAGAGAGGAGGTGTCGGAGAATGGCTAGTCGTTATTGGCTTTGGAAGGGGGAGCTGAAGGTGAGCCATTTACTAGTGCATTGTTGGGGGGCGAGTCTTTGGGACATGATTCTTTCTTTGTTTTGAGTGTATTGGGTTATGCCAAACCCAGTATCGGAGGCGTGGAGGTAAAAAAATGGAGAGAGACTCGAGCTTTCTTTGTGGCAGCCAACCCTTCTTTGCCTTTTCTGGATATTGTGGAATGAGAGAAACAAAAGATGCTTTTCAAGGTGTTTAGGCGAATTCAGACATATTGCGATATACATAATTGTCAAATCGTGAATCGTATCGTGAATCGTTTAACCCCTGAATCGCGAATCGTGAATCGAATCGGAACCAAATGATAAAGATGTAGTAAATCGTACGTAAATGGGATTTAACACTATAGATTTGGTGATTAAGCATGATATGACAAAAACTAATCGTAGCACGTGATGATATACCAAAATATATCACAAAAATTAATCGTCGCACATGCTCTCATTCATTTTAAGATATATCATAAAAGGTCATCAGCGATCATTCTTAATTTCCAAATATCAAACAACCTACAAATCAATATCAATTTATTTAATAAACAAATCAAACAATAATTATATATATTATAATTTATACATACATAAACCAAAGTTTAACACACAATTAAAACAATATTAATTTAAAACAGCCTACATATTAATTTAAAACAATAAAACAAATACTAAGATTAATTTAAAACAGTAAACAAATACTTTCAAAGATTTAAAACAGCCTACTAAGATTAACAATATTAATTTAAAACAGCCTACAAAATTAAAACAATATTAATTTAAAACTATAAAACATATCAATTTAAAACAATAAAACATATACTAAGATTAACAATAAAACAATATTAATTTAAAACAACCTTCATATTAATTTAAAACAACCAAACAAATATACCTTCAAAGATTTTATAACAAATACTAAGATTTTATAACAAATATTTTTTAACCAAAAAAAAAAGCAAAAACACAATAAATGTATCGTTTAAAAAAAACAACAATACGCTTCGGTTTGCAGTTTGCGGTTGGATTAGGGTTCGGTTTGCTGTTTGTGGTTGGATTAAGCTTTCAGTTTGAGAGAAGCTTGTGGAATAGGACTTCGATTTGCTATTTGTGGTTTTGATTAGGGCTTGTAAGGTTTTTTTTTTGTTTCAGTACAATACAATGACTTTAAAGAAGTCACGTGCGCCGAACAGGGGGTCTAAAAAACCCACTTTCGTGAATCGCTTTAAGAGGCGATTCCCGATTCCAACACGAATCGTACGATCCCACGAATCGTACGATTAACTAACTAATTGCAATTCACCTCTTGATTCAAATCGTTCCACCCTTGAATCGAATCGAATCGAGTCGGACGATTTTGACAACTATGGCGATATATATTATTGAGCTGTTTACACTTATCGGTGAAAGAGGAGATACAGTCGTCAATTTTTGTTGTTATGGATTTTTTTGGAGGAGTTTAGGAAGAGGACTTAGCATGTTCTTTGTACTTTTTTGTGGGGGTGCTTTTGTGTGTTCCACTATTTTTTCTCTTATTTATATGTATACTTCTTATATGCGAAATTCCGCTCCCTCGGGAAGGTATTCTATTTATATACTCAAATTCTCAATTACTTATCTAAAAAGAAAAAATATTCCAAGGGAATATTAGACCCTATTTAATATACTAATCTAAAAAAAGAAAACACGATAAAAGAAACAAATAACGAGAGTACAATTAAACATATTACCATTAAGCCCTATTGTACTTCTTTATTCACGTCATTCCCTCCTACAAAGAAAAAGCTATCCCTCAATTGTTGAGAGTTGGTAAAAGTGCGAGTGTAGGCATCAAAATTTTGAGCACTTGAAATAGTTTGCAACCCAAAAGAAACAACATTCAAACAACCTTCAGAAGGCGAGTTTGGGTCTTGCGATATAGGTTGGCCACCACTAAAATTAACTTGGGAGAGGCTCTAATATTGTAGCCCAAGACAGACTAGCGAAAGAATAATTTGGTGTTTCAAAACTATCTTGACCTCCACTTCATTTAATTGGGAGAGGCTCAAATTTGTATTTTATTTTAGCACAAAGACCGACTTCCAAATATTTAGTTGGGACACATGGGACTAGTAAAAGACCAATCCAACAAGAACTTTTCTGATCCATTCAAATAGGGAGCTCCCCAATATTCGTTCCTAGCCAATAAATTTTTTACACTATAGTCCACTAACATATTTTTGCAGCACTAAGGTCCCTTGCCCTTAACTTAATGTATACATTATATGTTAGTGTATACACAAACCTAATACGTATATGTTACAAAAATTCACGCATACATTACAAAAAAATCATGCATAGTATCATTAAACTTTATTTTTAATTCTTTTCATCATATCCTAAACCGAAAAAAAATATCTACGGGAGAGTAAACCCAAAAAAATAACCTTAAAAATAATACCCAAGGCAAAAGGCACATCCAGACCAAAATATTATGGCTAGGCCAAAATATGCTGAGACTATGGGCCCATATCCTTTTAATAAAATCAGAGAGAGGCAATATTGATTATCAGGGGAGAAAAACTTTGTCCACCTCTTGTTCATCCCCTGGCCTGGTTGGACAGGCAGGACCTGAAATCTCCGGCGGTGGCACCTTGCTCCAAAGTGAGTCCCGCGGGGATCGTAAAACATGTTTTCACCTTGCCAACTCAACCAGACATTGTCTTTTTCGTTGCCCTGCAGTGTGGCCGCCCTCGGTGCTCAGCGCATGGAGGGTAGCCAATTTCAAATCAAGGCGGTGAGAAGCAGAAATGGGGAGGTTGTCGCCGCCAGTAGGTGGTGAGGCCTCAGAAATCAGCCGACAAACACAGAGAGAGAGAGAGAGAGAGAGAGAGAGAGAGAGAGAGAGAGAGAGAGAGAGAGAGAGAGAGATGCCATAACAAACAATGGCTGCAAAGAGCATTCTGAATAAGAAAGAGGCAAAGGAAAATAATACAATAAAAAAAGACCCGGACAAAAAGAAGAAATCAACAAGAAAACAAAGTTTGAATAGGACAGAAGCACATACATCATCAAAACAACCCTCCTAAAAAATATAAGTGGGAAGGTTTGGGCCACTAGTAGGTGATGAGGACTCAAAAATCAGCCGACAAATAGAAAGATAGAGAGAGTCTTTTCAGAAACTCAAAGGCATCAGATTTAGTATCACTTTGTTAGGTTTTTAGGTATATTTCATGTCTATTGGACAGAGTATGTTTGTGAACACGAATCGTATTCCGTAGAACAATATAAGTTGTAATACTATATGACGATGAAACACCGATATTATGTTACGATCCCCGTACCAGTATTGTACTATCGGATATGCAAATACACACGAATACCATCCTGTAAGTATCCAATGCGTATTCAAAATAATAAAATATAAATCAGGATAAATAGAATCATCCTATGCACAACTGCATATCCTGGTTTATTTTTATTTTTCAGATACATCTTGGAGACCCAAGGAGGAATGGTGAGGTACTTGAGAATTACGGAAGGGACACTTTTGCTATTTTTGAATGAGGCCAATTTGTAATTTGATAAAACTAGTATAATGTTAAAGAGTACATACATTTAGCAGGCTAACCAAAAATTAGTCATGTTTCTCATTGCAGATGAGAACAGAAAGTCATAAACTAAAAGAACTCGTCTCACTCTCCCAAGCAAACAAACTTTAAACATGAATGATGAATATGAATTGTTATTATCTTTTATACAATTGTCGTCAACTTTAACTTTTTCAGCCATATTATTCATAGAGCTGTTATTATTAAGAAACCATAAATATGTTAGTGTATCTGTATCCGTGCTTCATATACTACTTTTATTAGTTTTGTTGTATCTCCGTATCCGTCCGTGTTTCGTAGCTAGATGATATTATATGATCTCTGATGTGTCTAAAATATTCCAAGTAAAAAGACTCAAGGCTTCTCGTTGTTAAGTTGTGGTCATGAAAAATTAGGATCAGACCAGCAAGCTATAAATATCTATATTATCTTTATAATTTATTAATGATCAGAATAGCTGGTTTTATAAATAGGTTACCCGCTGCTGAGCATGTGAACTTCTACTTCGTACAGTACTACTTGTCTTGCCCCTTAGTCGGATAAGGAACTCCACCCTGTCAAGAAACCTTCCCAGCTTTGTTGCCTGCTCGGTCGGGGAACACTAATGGCACTTAAGCCTTCCTGGCTTTGTTGCCTCTATTTGGAGGCGGTCAGTCGGGCACGACGATCTCCCTCGCCCTAATCAATAAGTCACTTCATTCACTTCGCTCAATCCGTACTTGCCTTCCGGGTAGAACTACTGGTGGACGCTGCTGAACTCAGAAGTATTTCCACGACTATAAGAAGACTTTTAGAGGGCGACTCCCACTGGAGGAGGGGCAGATGCTACTATATCCAATGCAAAATATATGGGATTGTCTACAATAATTTTGCCGTAATTTTCAGTTCTTGGCCTTTAGCCCCCATTTTGATGAATCTGTCATCGACAATTAAAATATCTTGCCATTTATCCAGATTATCCTTGTATTGTACAGTTCAATACCTAAACTACCCAAATATAAATCCCAACTTCTTTATATTCAAAATTATATTTATAGATCTCGGCTCTCGTTCAACTACCACGGAGTTAACCACGTGGAAAGAAGTTTGTCACTCAAGCTATCTAGATATACCTTGGATCCATAAATTTTCTACTAATTTGCCTACCCAGTAGATTAAATTTTCCTGTTCGAATATATATGTATGTATATATAAATATATAGAGACATATGGCTAAACTATAAATTATTGACAAGTTATTTTGGGAATAACATTATATAAAGCCAGTTGTCTAATGGTCAAGGACGGAATCCATTAAAATGGGCGGCAAAGGCCAAGAACTGAAAAGTTTGGGGATAAGACTCAATAAGCCAATATTAAAAGGGGAAACCCTCAAATAACGCTTTAAAAAATGTTTGAAGCTTTATGTGATATAGATAGATAGATAGATAGATAGATAGATAGATAGATAGTTTACCTCAAGGGAGCGATTCTAAGGATTTTTACACAGCATTTTAAAATTCTAATTATTTTACTTTTATTGTGTAAATAGACCTTGTTGCACCTAAATTAGCTCTCGAAACTCTACTTCAACAAGTAAATAAATGAGTCCCATAAAGAAAACTCTTAGAAAATACCGAAGTCACTGTTCACAGCCCCAAAACAACCCCTAAAAACCCCAACTTTTGCTTTCATATATGTCTATCAATATGTTCCTAGTACAACCTTAACTTAAAAGCATTCCCTAATTCTGACCTACCACAAAACCCACTTGTGGACTTGTAGGCAGATTTATTCCAAACATCGAAAATGGGGCTTCATTGCTTATATGTTTTATCATCTATATAAAAGGAAGCCAGTTTTTATATATAGAAGGAGATCCAGGGTAGCATTTTAGGCTTCAATGGTTGTTGGCTTTTATTTAATGAACCAATATAAGAGAATGATTGAATGCCCAAGAGTCCCCTGCCCTTTTGAGGTGTGGCTCAATAAAAGTGGTGTAAAAAGTACACATTTTGCAACTCGGGCAACACTTTAGGAATAACGCATGTGCCTGTATGCCCAAGACCAAGAGTACTTCAACTGTGTCAAGCTCAAGTTGTTCCCTAGTGGCACCTTTCTTTTAAAACACTGCTTAAGAAGCTTAACTGCAGCTTGAAAAGACTGTAGCATATGGTTTGAAGAAAGATTGTCATAACAAATTAGAATGAGAAAGGTGAAAATAACAAAGCATGGGGGGACTTTATTTTATTTTCCTTTTTTTTAGCTAGGAATGGATAGTCGGCACAAAGCTGGCATGATAATTAGTGAGGACAGATCAAACAGGTTTTCTCAGATATTTCTAAAACGGTATAGTTTAGGATAAGATGGGTAAAATATAAATTTTAATGTGCTCTCTAATCTACATCAAACAGAAGATATTTTTTATCAGAACACCAACCATACTCGAAGGCATAAAATATTGAGTACCAAAGAACAATACTCTGTGTTCCCCCTATAACAAAGATACTTTTTGTTACAATATTTAAAATGTACTGAAAGGTGGCATTTATTGTTGAGGTGATTTTTTGGTGACGAAAAAGTAGATTTAAGTCGCTATTAATATTGTGAGGACTCTTCATGAAATTAGAAAAATACAAAATTAGAGGGTATTTTTTTTATTTTATGTAGCTATTTTGATCACTTAAGCGCATTATAGTCTTTTTCGATGCATACCAAAAAAATAACATGGTATAGATTTTAGTAACGAGCACTGCAAAAATGAACTGGGGAGACGAGGTCTAGTGGTCAACGGCAAAACAATCCAATAATGCTCCAATGCATTCATTAGAAACAAGAGGCGCCATCATGTGAGAACAAGATGAGGGTAGGTCGTCTAAGATCATATTGTCATACCAATAGAAAGCACCCGCCCCACCAACCTACCATTAACACAATCCATCCACAATGATGAGGATATTTAAGTTAATAAGAATACTAATAACCCACGCCCCTCAAATAACAGCGAGAAAACTTTACTCACAAATTCAACCCTATGCGACAAGATTAATACAAGATGCAAAGGCACCCCCCCCCCCCCTTCCTCAATTCAACCGTATTTTCTTGTGCACAATTCATGCAAAATGTAAAGCCTACAAAAAACAACTCAACAATGAACATTCTTAAAATATGTATTCATCCGTTCATATATATAACCAATAGACGGCAAGACTAAAAGTCTAAAAACATATAAATATTGTTTGTATCCAATAATTATTCTCCTATCGCTATTCAGAATGTCTCTCATCAAATTATTGCATAAAAGTTGAAGGAATCATTAACTAGTCTTCATGTAAAAAATAAAAATAAAAAAAGATATTTGGCGTTGGGGAGCTTTGCCATGTCATTGGGGCATCGGCAGTGCAAACATGCATTGGCATTTGGTGGGTGCCGACGTGCCATGCCATTGGGCAGCCATTGGTGCCAATTTTCTAAGGTGTTAGGCGGCCATTGGTGCCAACGTGCCGTGGCGTTGGGCCGTAGTGGGTGCCAATGCGCCTCGGCATTGGGAAGCCATGTCAGGCCGTTGGGGTGGGTAATGCGAACGTACATTTGCGATACGCAATTTGCCCTGGCATTGTACAGCCATGTCAGGCTTAGGGCAGGGCAGTGCCAATGTGCCTTGCCGTTGGGCAGCCATGGGTGACAATGTACTTTGGTGTTGAGCAGCTATGGTTTCAACGTACCTTAGCATTAGCAGCCATGACATGCTGTGGTACGGGCATTGCCACTTGCCTTGTCAATTATCATTGGGCAACCATGACATGTTGAGGCAAAGGAATTGCCAACATGCCTTAACATTGGGCAGCCATGCCATGCCTTTGATGATGGGCAATGCCAACGTGCTTTAGCGTTGGTCAGCCGTTGGTACCAACGTCCCTTGGCATTGGGCAGTCTTTGGTACCAATGTCCCTTGGCTATGGGCAGCTATATCATGTCATTGGTCTATCAGAAGCATCAACATGCGCCTTGCCGTTAAGTAGCCTTGAGCGCGTGCCTTGAAATTGGGAAGTCATGTCATGTCATTGGCAGCCACAGGTCCCAACGTGCTTGCCATGGAGACATCGTGTCTTGGTATGGGGCAGATGTCGAGTTATCATTCAACAGTAGAACTACTTAATGATTGCCTATGCAAATTCTTTTCCACCGTTCGAAGTTTAAATCTCAGGTCCGTCAAAACAGAACCGAAAGCTTATTATAAGGTTCCGAGTGTAACATAGACACACCAACAAAGATTCAATAAAACACTTCTAATCACATATAATCATTGTAACTGAATCTCACAATCACTTTGAAACTCCACATCCATGTGGAGAATTCATATTCTATGGAACAACCAACATAATTAACATTTAAAGGTTCATAAACTAAAATCTACGGAACAATCAACTTCAGCCTCTTTTGTGTGCACGTGTGTTTCTAAGTACATTTGTATAGAATGTCTTTCCCTCGCAGAAGATAGTGGTATATAAAGATCTGAATAAGAAGCATTACACCTATTTTCATTTTTTTTTTAAGGAAAAAATTGGGCATAGCCATTGCAAGCAGTTTATATATTGTTCATTTCACAAAGACGCAAATTAAGACAAGCAAGTTCATGTTCATGTATTATTCATTTTCAAAACTATGACACTGTCTTAGAAACTGATGGTCCGTTGGAGCTTATATTAAAGACATGTAATGGTTAATAAACCAAAACATACATTCAAATTCGATGAAATTACAAAAATATTAACAGTTCTGTATGGAACCCCTAGAAACTAACAACATACATTAGACACAAAGGTTCCTTCTCGAGGCTATAGACAAGATTATAGAGGAGAATTAGAAAATGACAACACACAAAGGGCATTTACATGTTGCATTTTGTTGAATAAAATGAATGGCATGACGCACCCAAATGAAAAGTAATGTGCAATTGATAACTTCTCCATTTCATTGTACCAACAAGTAAAAGTTAAAAGGTCATATAATCTACAACTTATCTAATCAGAACCCCAATCAGAGTTCAGGTGATTTCCTAACCATAACTGCCTATCTGATTCTGAAGCCAAGAAACAATTGTTGCACGGTAGAAAATCTTAACAACATTACTTCGAAAAAGAAAACAAATAAGGGGTAAAAAAAATGAAACAACAGAGCATAACATGTGAACAAAGAGGATAGTAGTACCTTGAGTTAGCTTCTTTCTTATACTATAGAAACACTGTAGGAGTTGCAAAACTGGAGTAATGCTGCTTGATTAGCCTGATCAAGATTCCCGCTGATAATTTGAGGATACCTCCCAGGGATACGGGCAGAAAGATTTGCCAATGAAACCACCAAAAACTGTTTTGGATCCTTAATTTCCTTCAGAGGATCCTCCTCTTTCTTCCCAGCATTGTACAAATGAACAAATGTGGCATTGTAACCAACTGTCTCCCCAAAATCTGGAACTTCTGGTTCCTCCTCAACTCTATCCTGCTCTGGCCGTGAAAGAAGGGTAACAATGCTGTCCAGCATCTTCCCCCATATGCTACCAGCAGCAGGATCCAACAGTGTTGGAGATTCAACAAGTAGTCTAGTTGAAGCAACTGAAGATAGCTTAAGCTCGATTGAACCAGTGGTGAGCTTGAGATTAGGTATCCAAAACTGCTCCAAGATTACAGGAAATATATTGGGCTGTACAGTATTCACTGAGTCCACAAGGTTCTGGGGTCCATGCTTGACCATAAAGAGAGACATAAATATAACAAGAGACTTCACGAACTTCACCGTTCTGCTATTTTGAAGCCGCGTAAAAAGGGAAGCCCAAATGTGGCTCATGTATGGAGCAATCACATCATATCCAAGGTTCTCAATGATTGTGTTAAGTACATAAAATCCCTGTTCATCCGTGCTCGAAGAGGAAACGAGCTTGTTGAATATCCCAAGCACATGGGTTAGCCTCCCCTCTCGATTAAGCTCATGGGGTGCCTTCTGAAGGAAAGACTGGAGCAACCTCACAAGGGCTGGAACATTCGCAGATTTTTTCCATGATTCTGGCAACAAGAGGATCTCAAAGATCTGCATGTAGTGTGGTGGGATGGGGGGTCTGTTCAACTCCACAAGCTGAGCCAACAGCTGGAATGCATAAGGAAAGAACTCAGTTACATCTTTCGCCAAGATCTTTTGGAGGCTGGGAAATAGGCTTGTTTCAAAGGCTGATACCAGAGAAGGGTTCTTCTCACAGGCCCGCCTCACAAGAACAGCCACTGCCTCAAATAGATAGTGGTTAAATATAGGATTTTTGGGGTTCTCACATACTCTGTTAAGAACGGAAGTCAGCCCAGTTATACATGGTGAAGCAACCTCAGTTGAAATGTCAGCAAGGCCAAGAACCCGCATGATACACTTCATTATATACTGATTCTCCTCAGATTCTGGCTTCTCCATAGCACTAAAAAGGTTGGTCATCAACACGAGTAGAAAGGGGCTGATATCTGATGATGTATATCTTGCTCTTAACCCATCATCCTTGACCAGCAAGAGTTTTTCAATGCAACTAGCGGCGTAAGAATGAACCACATTCGAGTCTGAACAAAGAAAACGAACAACATCTGGGAACAAGGCCATTGCAACGGGTTTTGATATCTGATTCCTAAACATAGTGAAGAACTTCAATGCACCTGCCTTCAACATTGGGTAGCCGTTAACATCCTGGCTTCGTAACTCTGGTACGATAACTGATCCGAAAAAACTCTCAACATCGACGAGATCAGTTGAGACAGAAGTACCACCTGCCTTTTTCGTGGCAAGGGAGACGACCAAATAAATGGCACAATCCTTGTGTTTCCAATTTGCTGCTGGGTTTTCAGCAAACAAGGCCAAACAAGTCTTTATTTGGTTGGAAACCTTTTCAGTGACCTTGTCTTTGTAATTTGTAGCAATTCCCTTGAGGAGTTCACAAGCGATTCTCCTCCTCGTGTCCATATCACTCCCTTCCATGTCCCTACGTATGAACTCCACGTAATTCATATCAAACAACTCTTCATCCTCATCCCTCAACATCACATTTGGGATGACAATACTTTGACAAATCTGCTGTAAAATGTCGTCCCTCGCAAACAAAGTGTGGTGAACACTGGTACTAACTGTGGTTAAGAACTTGATAGCAGTGACAGTTAGCCTGTCACGACTAGAAGATGCGGATGCAGAGGCAACCACAAGGAGACTCCACACAGCTTCCACAAAACCACTCAAGTATTTCTGAAACAACTCCTCCTCCTTCTCCATATAAAGACTTATATTCTCACATATTGCGGCTCGCAACTCATCAACAAGTGCCAAACCATCACCCGCGCCATCTTCAAGAGCAGGAAACTTAGCAACCAGATACTCTTTAAACTCGGACATCCACTTATCCATATTATTCTCAAAAAATTCAGGCAAATCCTGAAAATTCAAAGAATAAAATATCCTACAACACAACCTCTGAGACTCGATGAGAGGGCGTAAAGTAGCAGCTGAGCCGCCGGATTTTGCAACGGAATTTAAAACTCCGACGGTTCGATCAAAAACCTCCAAGAGAGGGTGCGCAAATTGATCCAGACAGTATTTGAGATCAAGGAGCAAGTCATTGGTTTTATACTGGTAACGGAACTTCTTGAATAGAGAATTCAAGGTGGTGAGAATTCCGTTAACAGAGGCATAATCGGAAGCCTTGCTGGCAGTATCGAGAGTGGAACATAGCTCGGGAAGGAGGGAGGGCCATGAGTTAGGGAAATCGTGTTTGCCGATGAGGGCTAGGGCTTCGCTTAACTGGGATTGGATTTTGGGAGAGGAGGATAGCATGAGAGACACGATTAGAGATTTTATTTGCTCCTTTTCAGGGTTAGGGATAGGGGGTGTAGGTGGGGTAGGGGACCACCGTGAACGGAGGTGGTTCTTGAAGTTCACGGCCGCGGCTTGACGGATCTGCGAGTCCACTGCGGGTTCAGCGACCAGACGAAGCACGGCCAGCCCGTAGTTTGGACTGTTGGCGGCCTCTGCCAGATTGGCTTCGGCGCGCCGACGGGGTTCCGGGAGAGGAGAGAGAGTGTCGATGAACCATTGGGACAGAAATTGAAGGGTTTGTGGGTTCCACTCCATTGTTACTATCTATCTAGGGTTTGTAATGTCACTCGACTGCTCTGCGCACACTCAAATCTTAATCAACCACTCCAATCCCCCCTACTATTCACTGTCTGAACCAGATACCAGGGTTTAATAACAAACCCAAAGGCCCGCCCAATATTTCACCACTTTGCCGCAAATCATATTCACAATCGCCCAACCGTATCGGATCCACTTTTTATAAGATCCATTTATCCGGATCGGTCTCAATTTTTAATTTTTGTTTTACATTATATTTGTTTCAATAATTATTTTTCATTTCTTTACATTATTTCAAATCTCTATTTCTATACTACTCTAAAATGCTATACAAACATTTAAGAGCCTCAATTTCTAGCCATCCAAGTAATCATCCAACACGGACATTTAATTTGGCTAAAAATCATGTAAACAATCATAAACCTCTCACATTCTAGCCTTCCAACTTTGCCATAACCCTTTCACCTTCCAGATTTGCAAGTAGTATGCAACCGTAGGTGTAATCATCCAACAGGGACATCCAACTTGGCTTGGCTTTTGCACTTCCCTTTTAATCTCTCCTCTTCCATCATCTATTAATAAACCTAGGGGTGGACAAAAAAAAGACCGACCCGAATGGACCGATTGGACCAAACCGGACCAAACCGGACCGAACCAAAAATTAAGGCTATTTTGAAACCGGTCCGAAAATCGGTTCACAAAAACTAAAAACCGATTAAACCAGTCCGGTCCGCGGTCCACTAAAAAAAAAGACCGATTTGGACCGGACCGAACCGATTCCCATATATATATAATAAAAATAATGTTATTGTGTTTCTTATGTATAATTTTTGAATTAATGTATATAACTTATGAATTTAATTTGGAACATTTTATATATATATAGACATTTTTTTTTATTTGGGTTAAAAAAAACCATGTAAATATCACTTGGAGTTTCGAGTATTAGTTTTTTGTATATATATTTGTGAGAAAAATAGATAAAAACATTCATAAAATGTACATATATATAAAATAGGGTCAGGACCGAATTTTACCCCAGACCGGACCGAAAAAAGCCTGGACCGAATTAGTAGGTTAACCGAATTAATCGGTCCGGTTTCGGTCCAAAAAAATTGAGGACCGAATATTCGGTCCGGTCCAAAAAATAGGCAAAACCCGGACCGGACCGGACCGTGCCCACCCCTAAATAAACCTTTGACCATCTTCTCCATCGTACTGCACGTACCATTGGAAACACCAAACCCACTATCGACAACCACAAGCACTGCACCATCTTTCTACTAAAAAAACTTGTGATTACCTATTTAAGGTTTTTCTAGTCAAAGACTCACGTGTGAATCAATCAATTATCTAGGTTTGGCACTAATGAGTTTAGCTTGGAATCTAAATCCACCATCAACGTCAAATTTGCAACGACGACTTTTATATGATTTGAATCTAAATCCGCCATCTTCAAGGCCCAAATTTGCGTCACCGCTCGACAGAAGGATCGATGCTCTAAATCGGGTTACAGTTCCCTGGTTGAATCGGGTTGAAACGATGACCAGTTATGGTGTGTGTCTGGTTAGGACTGAAATGGTTGTATATTATCGCAAGTTGTGTGGGTTTGAAATTGTTGGTTATTCTTGGTAATTTTTACTGCAGGTTTAGATATGGTTGTGGGTGTATTCCAGACACCCCATTAAAGGAGGTGGTGCTGGAAGTAAAGGTGGGTTTTCTTTTGACGAGTTAGCAGGAGGTGGGTTTTCTATTAAAAAAAAAGTCTAAATATTCAGGGTGCACATGGTCACACACACACAGAAAAATGGTTTAAGTAAATTATGTATGGCACCCTTTTTTGTTTGGTGTTGGTCCCCAAAACTCTTGGGCAGGCCCTGATAATTATTTTTATGTTTCTTAACAGTAGAAAGCCATATGATTATTAAACACGAGCCATGTTGCTTGCAAATGTTGTTGTGTGATCTCGTATAGCAGCTCATTTATTGTATGTTGATTATTACTGAACACACAGTGGGATCACGGGAAAAATATAACATCTCAATCATCAGATTTTTAGTGAACAAAATAAATATGATTTAGGGGTTATACTTCTAATTACCACAATCAAAAGCCACCATCTATTTATACTCAATTTTATTAAATACAAAATATAACCTAATATAATCATGTTATACTTTAATATTTAATTAGTGTAAACATGGAAATATAGTGACTTTTACACGTGATAGAATATTTCGTAGTCATATTTGATATTTTATTCTTATAATGACACACATGTGAGACCTATATCAGACACCATCTTATATTATAATTGTCGTTAATAAATTTTATTTATCTTTAACCACAAGTTTAGTATCGTAAACTTAATATTGAATTTGTTATTTGATGGTAATCATTTAAATGAGTACTTCAACTATTGTTTTCATGGTATAATTGTTAAGGTAATATTCAAATATTTTAAGCAATAAAAATTATGAATTTTATGTAATTTTTCTTGTAGAACTACACAATTAGTAGTAACAGTATTGTGGGGGCAAAAAATATGCCTACATAATAGCATGACACGTGGCGAGCACCCCGATCAAGATGGCGAGCAACAGACGCTCCAAAAAGATAGGGACGACTAGAGTCCTTGATAAACTTGAAGACCGAGGATCAGTATCTGAGTCAAATCAAACTCCACGAAGATAGGACTCATCCATATTTGTAACCCTAATGTAACCTCTAACTCTATATAAAGGGTACACCCCCATTGTAAAAGGGGGTTTAGAAATGAGAGAAACACATTCATGTAAACTCTCTCATCATTCAAACGGAACACGGCAGCAGCCCCGTGGACGTAGGTCATTCATGGTCGAACCACGTAAATCCGTCTCTCTTTTATTTATTATTGTGCATACATCGTTGTACATGCCCCCCCCCCCCTATTCCAGATTTTTTTATACCACAATTGGCGTCGTCTGTGGGAAATGACACAACAAGTCTTTCATTCTTATTTACGAGATGGAGATTTACGTTGCAACCTCATGGTGGACACGCACGATAATCAAGAGTTAAGTTTTCTTTTTCTATCTCGCATGAACAATCATAAATTCTATACAAATATCATTTCATTGATACATGATTTTTCGTACATTTGTATTCATAAATCTTGTGTTCGGTTTTCATTCATCTGCAAATCTGCACAGCAATATTGTTTATAGGCAATTTTCATTGTTTGTCAAGATGAATTTCACTGGCGGAGGTCTACGAGGACTCCCTAAATATTTAGAGTCTCTTAAAAAACTCCCAGTTATACGCATTTATTTGTTGGGCTACATCATATCTTGATTCCCATATTTTTCGACATGAGATAACTGTCTATAGCGTTTCTCTTTCATCAGGGATGTTATTTTGACTAATATGTTTTCACATATTCTGGCACACAATCAGGCGTGAATTTCATACTCCAAATTTTGGAGAATCCTTGAATATATTGACTCTCATAACAATTTTAAGAGAGGAATACAATCATTCGCCTAATTTTTTTACCTGCAACTGAAATATAGGAAGGGATAAATGTCAAAAATCAAATTTCTCTCTCCTGAGATCTCAATTACCCAACTCCACAGAAGAACGAAAAAGAACCGGCATCATCGTTGATCCTAAAACCACATCAATTTATGGTTCCGGCCACAAATTCGAGATTGGAATTTCTTGAAAATCAGTCGTTCAACGACATTTGCGTTGGACGGGGTTTTATAACACAATCAAATCTTTGGAGTTATTTGTTGACGGATTTACAACGAGACTGGGTGTCCCAACTCCTCGACGTGCATCATTCGTGCTCCCAAATAAGCACCAATAGATCTTTGGCCAGCGACTTGCCATCTCTGACCTACGATCTGGGGCCATCATTCGGCCGAGCTCCAATAAAAAATATTATCTCTCCGACCTGCAACCTTCCTCGCCAAGCAACTCTAATATGCTCCACCCCCACTGGTCGGCGTCCCTGTGTGATGAACAGAGCACCTCGGCGGCTGGACAACAACAGATTTGCCCTTGGTGGTCGGCGACCACTTTGCGACTACCATCATCACACTTTTACGGCAAAAGGTAAAACGTAGAGGAAAATTTCTTTGGGACGAGGTTTCATCCGCAACAGCACTTTTCTGGTTGGTCGGTAGTTCTCCTCAAACCCGAGCTTCTGGTCGGCATCTCTTGATTCCACCGATTACCTCCTCGAACTAGGACGAGCACGACATTAGCTGGTCGGCGATAGTGACGAGCACGACGTTAGTTGGTCAGCGGCAGTGACGAGCACATCAGCTGGTCGGCGGTAGGACGAGACCGACATCAGCTCAGCACACCCTCCATGTGTTTTCATAAATTCATCTGTAATGTATTTGAGGCACAAGTCCAGCTTGGTTTTAAAAGTCTTTCAAATTGTTATTTTAAGGCAAACACTTGTTATTTTCTGCCTACATTGGCAGCTTTATGAAGCTCTACAAGGAAACAAATTTGTTAAACCAACCTATATTAGACTATTTGTTTGGACTTCAAATAATTTTAGCAAAAATTCTGAATCTAATCCTATGTTGTACATCTGGAATATATTTTACCAATTTTTGCTCTGCTCGGCTAAATTTTTTTTTAGGGGCCATATGAATTATTACAACGATTTTAGTTGGCACTTTTTATGCGACCTTATTACAAATTATTTTGATTACATAAATAGTGGGGCGCACTTATAGTGGACTCACATCATTTATTCGATCATTTAATTTTTAATATTGTCATTCGGCTACAATTATTCAATCTCGGCAAGAGGAGATTATTGGTTATTTAGCTCAGCCTCGACGGATGCTTGGGCACGGTTATCTCAGTGGGATTTTTATCATAAAAATCATTGGATCAGTCATTACATTCATACGATACTATGATTTTTTTTTCTCGACACGTGGTCGAACAGCCGCATACCATATCTCATTTAACCAAATAAATCAGTCTAATGATAATCACTTTTTAATTTAGCCTCAACAGGTAGTCGGGCAATTTATTAACTTCCACGGGTATAAGATTCAGTCCCAACGGATGCTCGACCACAATCTTAAGCTCTTGGAAATCTTACTAATGCTCCGGTAGATGCTCGAGCACGAATTGCTCACTATATCTACTCGGTACTGCTTTACCCCGACGAACTTGCTAGGCACCACTTATTTTATTAATGCTCCGACGAATAGTCGAGCATGCCACAACACTTTAGACCCATCAAATACTTGTGCAAGATTATTTGTTACAACTGACGGATGCTCGGACATTGCTATTTCTTCAATTTTGGTATTGATTATCTGACTCTATGATTCTTAACCTGAAGGACGATCAGGCATATCCAAGATTCATATCAGCAAAATATTTCTATATATTTAGTCCCGAATATATTTACCGCATAAGTCTCAAATTGTCCCCAATTGATGGTTGGTCAGGATAATTCTTATGTATAGCGCAACCCCAATTTATGGATACGCACATTTATTTGTGCATTGTTCATTTTTATCTCATAATATTTTATTTGCTCACAAATTATGCTCACGATTTTTATCATCATAAATTTGTCAGCAAGGGGTTATCTATACTTTATACTTCACAATTGTCACTAAAAAATGTGAAAAACAATTGTCACTACACAAATTTTCTAGGAAAATGATTTTTTGAAACAACTCACAATTGAGTATTTGCATAGAGCTATTTGCAAAAATTTCAAATTAACTCCCATGTCGTACAGCTGGATATATATGACAAATTTTGCATCTTTTATTCGACTTTATTACAATTATTTTGTTCACATAAATATTGGGGCGCACTTATATAGCACTCATGTCATTTATTCGATCATTTAATTTTTCCCTCGACACATGGTCGAGCAGATACACATCATATGTTCCTTAAATGAATAAGTGAATCACATGATAATTTCTATTTGATTTTGCATCGACAGATGGTCGAGCAGTTATTTAACTTCCATAAGTGCAAGATTCGGTCCCGACAGATGCTCGGCCACAATCTTAAGCTCTTGGAAATCTTATTAATGCTCCGACAGACGCTCGAGCACGCATCACTTGCGGTATCTACTCTGCACTGTGATGCATTGTCTCGACAGACTAGCCGGGCGCTATTTATCTTTTTAATTCTCCGACGGACGGTCGAGCACGTTACACCATGTTGGACCCAACAAATGCTTGGGCAATATTATTTGTGATAACCGACGGATGCTCGGACGTTGATATTTCTTCAATTTCAGTATTGATTATCTGTCTCTATGATTCTTGACCTTAAGGATAATCAGGCATATTCAAGGTTCATCTTGGCAAATGATCGGCAAAATATTTCTATATATTTAGTCCCGAAAATATCTGCCACACACGTCACATTTTATCCCCAATAAATGGTTGGTCAGGATAATTCTTATATTCAGTCCCGACAGATGGTTGGCACAGTCAATTATTAATCGACACTATATTTATTAGAAAGTTAGTTTTCACTAACACTGCAGGATCGTTCGTAATATCTGCTCGATCGTTTTTGCCTCGACGGATGCTCGAGCATGGATCACTCGCAATATCTATCAGATCCTCTATAATTTTTGCCCCAACAGGCATTCAGGCATCGTTTACTTAATCTGGAAATCTGCTTTTCACCTTGATAATCTTGCCTCGACGGGTGCTCGGGCATCATTTATCTTATCAATGCTCCGATAGATGCTCGAGCATGGATCGTTCGCAACATTTACTAGATTCTTTACAATTCTACTTCGACAGACCCTCAGCTTCGATGGATAGTCGACATTATGTGATCATGTCGTGATCTCCAATGTACAGTTGGGCAATGCAATTCTTATTTAATTCAACCTCGACGAATGGAAAGTTAGGCAATCTGTAGAACAAATATCCAATAACATATGAAGCAGTATGGAGTGCATCGATCAACTATATTCATCAACAAGAACGAATCCAATATGTAGGAAGTCACATATCCAGTATAATTAACCGTGATTGCTAAGGATTGAAGCCGAGAATCACCAGACTCCTCTTTGTCCACTCCAACCAACGATCTCATGGTTTAAGGACGACTCGCGTCTCATCTCCACCAACCTGCTTCGTGGTCTGCTGACTTAAGAATTTTCGACCCACCAAACTGTGAACTGGGGATATCACAACCAAGCGCCCATAAATTCCTTCTAACCCTATGTTCAGTCATCCTCGGCCTGTTTTCGAGTCGGCCCCTAATGGCCGACACATGCGATGAACAGAACGTGTTGTCAATAACACTACACCACCCTGAATGTATCAGCAACATCATCGGACAACCCATGGTAATCGACAATTACTAGGCGATGAAGTTTCGCTTATCGACGTCAAAAGGGCGTCATCAGCACTAAGATATCTAGTCCAGAGGAACGGCGTTTCTTGAACGCCATATCAAATTAACGCATTTCTGCACGAAGATGCTTTGAACTCATATCAATTTCTTCACATGTAGGAGTTATATGGAGTTTTCCACAGCATCCAGGAACCACCATGCATGATCCGCGAACAAGTGTGCCCTGAGGAATGGTACATTACATGGAGCTATATGAGCAAGATAATCCTTAAATATATCCAGCTCGATGAACGATCAACGCGATACTCTTTAATAAAATAAAGCCCCGAGGAACGGTCGGGCACACTTATCATATCGGTTATACAGATCAAATAACTCGATGGACGGTCGGGCAGTCTTCTCTTTACGGCCTGATTGGGGGCTCCATGGCAACGATGACACGTGAACAGATTCACCATAACATTTAAAGAAAAATAAAAGAGGCCAACTCAGGATGGATGCCAACATGGTTAACACTCGCATTAGTTTTTCAAATGACGATCAAGACTAAGCTTGATTTAATTACAATAACTATCTTGATTGTTTTAATTAAGTTAAGGAAGTACTAGGGTCTTTTTCACCTCTAAACACAAATGGCCCCACGAGTTGCCCCGGTAATAATAAAAGCCCTACGGGGGATCCCTAGGCAAAAATCCAAATCAGGTTGATCGCCAACTATGCTGGTCAGTTAAAATCCTGAATGGGTGGATGGCCCTTAAACCAGGTGCATTTTTACCATCGTCTTTTAGGCCTAAGGAAGTGGGATGGCACAACTTAAAAGGTAAAAGAGGCGGATATTTACATGCAAGGCGTTACAAAATGGAAAAATACGAATAAAATTGGTATTACATTGACTTGCAAAAAAGGCATAAGTGTAATACCCCGTATTTTCAAGATATTTATTTTTGGGAATTAATTAAATTAAATGTGTATTAATTGGAAATTAATCCTGATAAAAATATTAACGAGATGTGAGTTAGTATTTGATTATAATGTGTATACTTGGCAATATATGAATATTGGAAATATTGAAATTGTCGCGAGATTGAAATACGGCAATTTGGAAAACTTTGTTGGGACGCGCGTGACAATCGCGTCAGGAATATAATTAATTGAATTAAAAAGTAAATTTTATTTTTATCACCCGTATGGTCATTTTGAGTGCGCCAACGCGTCCGGAAGGGTCGAAATAGTCAGAAAATACTAGCCGGGGGTTAAGTTTGGGTCCCGGGGCATTATTGGGCCATACCGGTAACTTATAGGGGCATTTTGGTAATTTCGGAAATCTGGGAATTAAAACCCACGAAAATTAGAAACTATAATCTGAATTTTTCCTTATCCACTAAACCCACTAACTACACTAAGGGACTTAATGGGCTACGGGAGAAGTTAAGATATAATCCCAACTTACCAAAAACCAACCACACCTCCATTGTCATCTTCCTTAGAGAAACTTGTAGAGAGAGAGAGAGAGAAGAGAATTCTGCAGAAAGAGAGAGGGAGAACAACTTAGCCTTCAAGACTCAACATCAAATTCAGAGAAAGATTAAGGCAAGTGGTTTAATTACAATTGATTCAATGCCATGCTTTTCCATGTTTAGGAATTATCGAATTTATCTTGAAAGATGGTATAGACCCATGAATTGGAAGTTTAAAACTATGAACTATGTTAGGGACTGCATGTAGAAACAATCTGGACGAATTATGAACTCAGAATTATTACCCTTGATGATTTAAAAACGGATTTTAGAAGAAGTTTATTAATGTTCTTGAAAGAAATAGAAATCTGGAATTCTTGATGAAGATTTGACCCATACAAAGCCTTTGAATGATGAATTATTGGTTTTAGAACGTTAACACTGTTGTAGGATGGTTATATGATGATATTATAACGTTATCTTAGAGTTGCATGCTTGTTAATGGTGTTATGGGTTGATTTAAAAACTGCAAAACGAAGCAGTCTGTAACCATACCTGGTGCGTTCGATCGATCGACATTCATAAGTCGATCGATCGACCACCATCGATCGATCGAAGGAAAAGGTCGATCGATCGACCTTCCCAGAATGAGTAACGTTTTCCCTATTTAAATTTTAATGATGTTAACCCTTGTTTAATATTGTTGGAGACCATATGAATACCCTTAACCTTAAGGAAGACCAGTAGGCTTGGTTATGAGATTTGGACCTTAATTAGAATTCAATTTGAGGAATTATTCTAAAACTAATGAAATTCGATAAGTGAGTAAATATTTGGGTTAATAGTGTAAATTTGAATACTTTGATGAAATGAGGTTTGGGGCAGAAGTAGGGACCTTAGAATTAAAGATGCTATACGTGGGAATAATATGAACTTAATAATCTATTTTAGATAGGTTTTAAGTATAAGAAACTACGACGTGAGACGTGTCAAAAGTGTAACTTTTATATTATCGGGAGACGTAAAATATACAAATTTGGAATAATGGTATAAGGATGTAGAGTATACCTTTATTAATATTGAATTATCTAAGATGTGTGATGCTTAGTATATGATTTCTATATGTATGACATACCTACCATACTTGCTATCACGGGAGGTTACGTTCGCTTAGGGCCTTCTTATCCTTGTGTTGCCCGGATTTAGATTGGTACCTCGAGGACATAGTTCAAGAGAACGACTTATTTGTGAGTTAATAAGCCAGCTGACTATGGAGCGTAGGTATGTACGTGACCATGGATATGTTGAATTATGTTCGCCTCCATTTTTGTGTGTGGTGTTTATTCCAACAATTCCTGAGAGATTCGGAATTTGTAATCCTTATGTACGTGATGTACATGGATGGATAGCAGAGTATGTGTGCACCGCAGCTTAGCCTTTGGGTGCTTGTAATATATTTATGATGTGAATAATATACGGTTAAATGAAAAGGAAATTATTAGGTTAATTGTGGGTATAGTAATTGTAATATTAGGAAAAGATAAAAGGGGACATGTATCAATAAATGGTTTTGTTAATAATTGGGAATCCGAGAATTAAAGTAGAACTCTCTATTTAATTGTTAAGGTTGGAAATAAAGCGTGAACCGAGTAGAAGTGTTAGAAACTCTTTGGAATTAGATAGTTATGAGAAAACACATGAATGGGTAAAGGAACGTTAGGAGTGCACAATTAAACGAGAGGTGAGTATTTCATGTGAGAGCACGTCCTAACATGTATCTTGCATTCATTGTTTTAATTATTATTAAAGCACTTGTTGTTTTTAAAATACTCTCCACATTCGGGCTCTGACCCGTTTGCTTTCAAATCTATCTTTTTGTAAAAACCATTTTAGGTGCCCAGCCACAAGGACACCATGCTTAGGATCCTCATTCAGGTGACGAGCTGTAGCGGTTTGTGGGAGTTACAGGACATTGATTATAGACGCTTCATCTATCTTGACTCTATACTCAGTATTTATCAGTTGTAGGGCATGTCGCCCATTTCTTTTAGAGGCATTTCATTTATTTCAGTTATTCAGACTTCGGGCATGTACTTAATTCGGAATTCAGACTTGTCTTATTATTTTCAGTTGTGGGATTGTTGTGAGGAGTTTTCCTCCGGACTTATTACTATTGTTGGTTATTTCATTACTTCGTTATGGTGAATGGATTTATGTTGTACTTCCATTATTCTTTTTGCATGTTAATCAGATAACTTAAAATTTGGCAACTTACTTTTTAAATACTAGGTGGTTAGTAATCTTTAAAATGTTTTCGACAGTGATGCTATTAACAGAATCAACTTGACATTTTGTATTGATTTAATAAAGGAGTAGCTACCCGGTATTTAATTAGTCGGGGTGTCACAGGTGGTATCAGAGCATCAGGTTCTAGTGTCCTTTAGGATCTGAACGGCTTATTATGTTTCCGCTGAGCTTTCTTTGATGTAGAGCCCTATATTTTAGGGATGTTGTATTCTTTTGTATATGCTACGTTCTTCAGATATTTCAAGTTTATAACTGCGAACTTATAGACTTTATTCTTATTTCAGAATGCCTCCACGATGTGCACCACGGGTTCCCAGGAATGCAACGCCTGAACCACAGCCCGCACCAGTTCAGGGCACGATGAACGCCGCTGAGGTTGCAGCCATAGTAGCCGAAGCGGTAAATGCTGCATTAGCCGTATTTCAGCAGGCACTAGGGGTGGCAAATCGTGTTATTGGGTCGGGTTCAGGACCAACCCGACACGACACGAAATGATTTTTAGTGACACGAACACGACACGACCCGATGTCGTGTTATTTTCTCATAACCCGAACACGACCCGCTTCTAACACGACACGACACGATTGACACGATTTAAAATTTTGATTTGATTAAAACCCATTAACACGACACGGTTGACACGACCCGTTTGACCCACCACGATACGACCCGTTTGGAACGATACAATTTGTAGCATATTTTTTCAATTAATGCTTAATTATATTACATATTAAATCAACAATTTCCAAAAATTCCATAATATATAAAATTTATATAGTGAGCATGCACAAGTAGGAATTACATCACAATAAACAAGCACAGCTAAAACTTATGTAATCTCAACAACCAAAAGTTACAAAAAAATTCAGACATACTTAAAGTTGTTAATGAGATTACAATTCACAAAAAATAGTTTTTAGCTAAGATGACAACTAACAAAGTCTTCAAAAGATCACTACTCTCCTCCCCAATGCTGGCATCATTCTTTCTTCCATCATCATGCACAATATCATTCCTATAAAAAAAATATAAGCATTATTAGAATAAATCAAGTTAGTAATACAAGTGAACAAAATTAAATATTAAAAATTGCATGTATTAACCTTGATAGTGTCCGATGAATTGCTTTCCTTCTTATCAAATTCTATGATGTCTTCAGTGAGCTCAAGCAAATTAAGCTCCAAATCACCTTTTTAATAAAAAAAAATCCAAAATGATTATGTGAAAATCATTTATTTAAAAAATCGAATTGTAAAGAAATATAAATTTACCTTTAATGCCAAAAAGCCAATCTCTAGTACAAATCAGTGCCTCCACAGTTTCAGGCTTAAGTGAGCTCCGATATTGATCGAGCACACGACCACCACTACTAAAGGCCGATTCCGATGCAACTGTGGATACAGGGACACTTAAGACATCACGAGCCATACACGCTAAATCAGGGTATCGGTATTGATGAGCTCTCCAAAAACTTAAAACATCCAATTGTTCTGCTAAATCACTCCTTGGTTCATCTAAATACATCTCAAGTTGTGTCTTTTGCATTGAAGAAAGTGCTCGACTCTCATAAGAAGTGAACTCCTAAAAACAACAAAAAAAAAACAACATATTATTTCATTAAAAAAAAAACTGCAACTTTTGTAATTAAAAAAAAAACACCATATTATTTCATAAAAAAAAAACTGCAATGTTTTTTCATTAAAAAACAGTAATAGACGTGTTCTCGCCCATAGTAGAGTTGCTCATGTATTCACCAAAAAGATCAAACAACTTTTCTTTAACAAGACGACTTTGATAATTATTGATACCATAAAGTTTTTGGTAAGTGAACTCAACATATTGAAATTTGAGACGAGGATCCAAAACCGCGGCCATTGCCAAAAGCAAATTATAATCCGACCAATACTTGGAAAATTTCTCATACATTTTACATGCCATTTGCTTCATAAAGACATCCGAACTTTGCATTTCTTCTCTTAAAGTGAACTCGACCATGGAAACGGAAGTAAAATATAAGTTCGCCGTAGGGTATTTGTTTCCGGAGAAGATGCAAGTCACTTCATAGAAAACCTCCAAAAACTTAAAAATTTTCTCAATCTTTCCCCACTCCGTTTCATTTGGACAATGCAAAAAATTTGAGTCACTAAGTGCTAAACGAACAAATGCACGACGATAAAATATAGCACTCTCTATCATTATAAATGTTGCATTCCACCTAGTAGGGACATCTTGACGCAATCCTCTCTTTGCATCCAA
Source organism: Sambucus nigra (assembly GCA_949130495.1). NCBI lineage: Eukaryota > Viridiplantae > Streptophyta > Magnoliopsida > Dipsacales > Adoxaceae > Sambucus > Sambucus nigra. Next base: position 258,672,497 of record OX422223.1, on the reverse strand, counting down.
ATGAACAAATTTCACACATTCCATAAATTTTGCTTTTCTAACTTGTGACCCTTTTACATACTTCACACACTCCCGCACCTTTCCCACCCCTTCATCTATTGCCTTTAAACCATCTTGAACAATTAAATTCAAAACATGAGCACAACATCGAATATGAAAATAATCACCCTTACTTAAAAGTGAGCCTTCGTTATTTAACTGACTTTTTAGCAATTCAACAAATGTATCATTGCTTGATGCATTGTCCAACGTGATAGTGAACAACTTTTTCTCAATGCTCCACTCAGACAACAAATTGGATATTTTTTCGGTTAAGCAAATACCATTATGTGGAGGTGGCATCACTTGAAAATTGAGAATCCTTTTTTGCAATTTCCAATCTTTGTCAATAAAATGTGAAGTGACACAAACAAATCCATCTGTGTTAATTGAAGACCATAAATCGGATGTCAAAGAAATCCTACCGGAAGCTAACTCAAGCATTTTCTTTAATTTTTTCTTCTCCCTTTTATGCATTTTTAAGACATCGGCCTTTGCGGTATTTCTTGAGATAGTTATCACATCCTCATACAAGTAATGAAAAATAGCCCTAATACCCTCATACTCTACAAACTGAAATGGTAAATCATGCATTACAATGGCCTCAGTAATTAAATCCCGAAATCTTTCAGGGTCAAATTTGGAAGAGCGCATCGACATATACCCACGAGATTGATTCATTAACATTTGAGATACGTCATTTTTATCCCTTCTTGGACACCTTTTCATATGTTTTCTCAAGCTACCCGTCCCATTCTTAGACGAACACATGTAAACTTTTGAACATTTTTTACATTTAGCTCTTTCTTTTCCATCATCACCAACGGGAAGAAGGTCAAAAAAATTCCATACCTCGGACCGACGTTCCCTACATTGCTTGACTAAATCCCCTTGTGTTTCCGTCTCTAACTTCACATTAACTTCAACAACGTCATCATCATCATATTCACACGAACTATCATCTTCGCTATCACCCTAAAAAAAATCATAACCCCATATATAAGACAAACTATAAAAAATAAACAAATTCAAACTAATAAAAAAAATCTAACAACATAGAATACATAATTACCTCATTTGCATTTAAATTGTTCTCAAGAGGTTCTGAAAATTTCACCCTTTTCTTCTCTCCAACTTCTAATGATTTTGACCTTTTCTTCTCATTAACATTAGTTGAGTTCATTTTGAGATCTGCCAAATGAAAAAAAAAATCAAATGTTAGTCACAAAAAAAAAATATAAATCATTAGTTTGGTGGTCTCAAATTAAAAGATAACTTCCATTCAAGAAAAACTTCATGCGTCACGTGACAAAAAATAGTACATTCATAAGTTAATTGAAGTTGAGATTTTTTACATTTAGCTCTTAATTTGAGATTTTTTTTAGCTAAAACCCGATGTGGGACTCTAGTTAGTGTGTACACGAAAGTAAAAAAATCAGCGTATATTTAAACGAAATCGGATTTAATTCAATTTGAAGAAATCAGCGTAAAAAAATTAGCGTATATTGGGAATAATAGATCAAAATTTAAGGAATTTGAAATTTCAAAAGATGAACGAGTCATGTGGCCTTATAACTCTCTTAGCTTCTACAGAAATTCGGATTTAATTCAACTCATATTGTTGTCTGGACTATTTCAAAACTTGTAGTTGTTTTCCATCTGTATATACTTTACAATAACAATTTGACACAGGAGAACGGTTACGTGAGTTAACAGCAATCATCACCAGGAGCATACAGATTCATATAATAAAACAACCAAACAGCAATCATCACACAGGAGAACTCTCGCCAGAAATAAAAAAGGAACGAAAGAATCGCCGGAACAACCGCCGGAAATAAAAAACGAACGAAATAATCGCCAGAAATACATACAGTCGAAAATAAAAAAGGAATGAAATAAAAAAGGAATACATACCGCCGGAAAGAATCGCCGAAAACCGAATAAAGTCGTCGGACTTTTTGTGGGGAAGAACTGAACCGCCGGCGGATAACTTCTTTGTGGAGAACTGCTTTGTGGTGGCTAGGGTTTTTTTTATGTTTGGTTTTGTTTTGTGGTATAAAAAGGAAGGGATCTCAAATGTTTTATGGGTTGGGTTTGGTGGGCTTTTTAATAAAAGCCTTTTATTTTTAATAGATATGTATTGGGTAGTAATGGGTTTATTAACGGATCTATAATGGGTTTATTAACGGGTCCATAATGGGTCTTAATGGTGTTATTATTGGGTCTTTAACGGGTCTAATTCAGGTCAATTGCGTGGCTAAAAATTAACACGAACACGACACGACACGACACGACAGCGGGTTCGACAACCCAGACCCGAACACGACCCGAACACGATAAGCCGTGTCAATTTCGTGTTAATTTCGTTCCGTGTCGTTTCGTGTTTTCGTGTCGTTTCCAAATTTGCCACCCCTAGCAGGCACCACCTCAGGCGCCAGTTGCCGCGCCAGTTCATCCATATGCATTCCCGTCTGCCTGGGAACGTGTACGTGATGCTTTTTAGAAAGCACATCCACCGGAGTTTGCTGGCAGCTCCGATGTTGTTGTTTCGAGTCAGTGGAGAAAGGATATACAGAGGCATTTGAGGATGTATGAGTGCACTGACGTTCAGAGGCAGATATTGACTACTTTTAAGCTAGTGGGATCTGCACTACAGTGGTGGGAGTCTATTACCACCGCAGAGGAGAGAGATACTCTCACGATTCAGGAAATCTGGATGCGGTTCGACCGCAAGTACTTTCCGTCTGCTATTCACACGGAAATGAGGAGGAAGTTGATGAACATTCGACAAGAGGGTAAGACCGTGGCCGAGTATGAGGCCAAATTCATCAATTTGCTGAATATTGTCCCAGATGAGATACCGACGGAAGAGAAGAAGATTCAGAAATTTATAGATGGATTGACTTGGAGGATCCGTCAGCATTTATTGGGGAACCTCTTGTTGGCCACTTATTCTGACGTGGTTAACGCTGCATTGCTCCATTGCCAGGACCACCGCTTTCACTTGACAGAGGGGAAGCGATCAGGAGAGTCGAGCCATCAGGGCAGGACAGGGGGAAATGGTGCCAGCGGGGCACAGTCAGCTCAGGGTCAGTATAGGCAGAGCGATTAGGGTTCCCAGCAGGGGGATCATAAGAGGTTCCGATCAGGGGGTTTCAGGAACGGTCAGGGAGGATTCCAGAATGGCCAGCAGGGTCATAACGGCCATCAGGGCCAGCAGGGTCAAAATGGTCAACATCAGCAGTTTCACCAGGGCCAGCAAGGCCAGGGCAGAAATGGTAACGGCCACCAGGGCCGAGGGCAGCAGGGACAGCGAGGGGGAAACTTCCCGGGGAAGTGTTTCATTTGTGGTAAGATTAGCCACAAACGTCAGGATTGTCCTGATAAGGGCAGGGCCCCGCAGCAGCAGCAGGGTGCTCGACATAAGCCACAGAGGCCACTTTTTCCACCTGCTCTTCCAGCTCCAGCCCAGGTGCCAGCACTACCAGCCATTCCAGCAGTTCCTGTGCAGCAGGGGCAGTTACAGTATGGACGTGTCTATAACGTCCACCAGGTAGCAGCTCCACAGGCACCACCCGCGATTGAGGGTATGTTTCCTATCCATGGTACTATGGGTCGGGTTTTGTTTGATACGGGGGCAACGCGTTGTTTTATTGCTACACATTTTGCGAAAGCCTTAGGGTTGTTAGCTACGGCAGAGAGCACAGTAACGTGTGTAGACTCACCATTGGGGAGTGGGTCACTTATTTTCTTTATATGCCGGGGAGTGGGGGTAGAGATTGGTAGTCTGGTATTACCTGCAGATATGTTGGTATTAGATATGCATGTTCACGATGTGATTATCGGTATGGATTGGCTCGCTGATTATAGGGCCATGATTGATTGTTTCGGTGGGAGCATTATTTTTGCCATTCCGGGGCAAGAGATGTCTGTAGTGGCGATGCCTCGCCCAGAGGGAGGTTCGACCGCTCATTTGTACTACTTAGAGGAGGATACCTCTAAGGAGGTTGTGATTCCTTTAGATCCGATCCCAGTTGTCAGGGAGTATTCCGATGTGTTTCAGGAGATACCAGGCCTACCACCCAGTCGAGAGATAGAATTTATTATAGACTTATTGCCAGATACGAGACCTATAGCACGTGCACCGTACCGTATGGCTCCAGCCGAGATGAGGGAGTTACGGGATCAGATTGAGCAGTTGTTGGGTCAGGGGTTTATTCGGAGGAGTACTTCACCGTGGGTGCCCCTGTGTTGTTCGTGAAAAAGAGAGATGGTTCACTGAGATTATGTGTGGACTACCGGGAGTTAAACAAGGTCACGATACGGAATAAGTATCCGTTGCCTCGAATCGATGACCTATTCAACCAGTTGAGAGGAGCTTCTTGCTTCTCAAAGATTGATTTGCGATTCGGATACCATCAGTTGCGTATCAGGGAGGAGGATGTCTCGAAGACTGCGTTTTTATCGAGATATGGTTCTTACGAGTTTCGGGTTATGCCATTTGGTTTGACCAACGCTCCAGCAGCGTTTATGGACTTGATGAATAGGGTGTTCAGGGATTTCCTAGATCAGTTTGTCATTATCTTCATCGATGATATTCTGGTCTACTCCCAGACAGAGGAGGAGCACACCGAGCATTTGAGACAAGTTTTGCAGACCCTACGTCAGAACGAGCTGTATGCAAAATATGAGAAGTGCGGGTTTTGGCTGAAGGAGGTCCAGTTTTTGGGACATATTATTTCCGACAGGGGAATATCTGTTGATCCGGGGAAGGTATCCGCGGTGAGGGAGTGGGGACAGCCCACGACACCGACTGAGATCCGTAGTTTCTTGGGCTTAGCAGGATACTACAGGAGGTTTATTCGGGGTTTCTCCACGCTAGCGGGTCCCATGACACATCTAACTCGTAAAGGTGTGCCGTTCATTTGGAGTGATGCCTGTCAGTTGGCATTCGATGAGTTGAAGGAAAAGTTAACCTCAGCACCTGTGTTAGCATTGCCGAGACCGGGAGTTGAGTATCTTGTTTACACCGATGCGTCCTTACAAGGACTTGGAGGTGTACTGCAGCAGGAGAGTCAGGCCATAGCTTATGCTTCCCGTAAGCTTAAGCCTCACGAGAAGAATTACCCTACCCATGACATGGAGTTAGCGGCAGTGGTATTTGCCCTTCGTATTTGGAGACATTACCTTTTGGGGGAGAAGTTTCGATTGTTCACGGATCACAAGTCCCTACAGTAACTATTCACGCAGAAGGAGTTGAATATGCGGCAACGGAGGTGGCTTGAATTCGTGAAAGATTATCAGTTCGATATCCAGTATCACCCGGGGAAGGCTAACGTGGTGGCAGACGCGTTGAACCGTAGGCCGGTAAATGAGGTGGCAGGGGTGTGGAAGGCCAAGTGGAAGGAGTTGGGAAACCAGGATGCAGTGGCCCGATCATTCATGTCTGTGATGACCGTTACACCACAAATTGTCACGAAGGTGGTAAAGGCACAGGCAAAAGATTCGTTCTGTCAGGAGCAGATACTTCGATTACTAGCAGAGGGAGCAGATTCCTATACCGTTAGCTCAGACGGGGGATTACGCTTCAATGGGAGATTGGTAGTTCCGGAAGGGGAAGAATCGCGGCACGAGGTGATGGCAGAGTCGCACGGCTCACGATTCGCGGTACATCCCGGAGGGGATAAAATGTACCAAGACATGAGGCGACAGTATTGGTGGAGCGGGATGAAGAGAGATATTACCGTGTTTGTTTCAAAATGCGCCACTTGTCAGCTAGTTAAAGTGGATCATCAGAGACCGGCAGGACTTCTACAACCATTGGAGGTCCCGATGTGGATGTGGGAGAGCATCTCCATGGACTTTATAATGGGGTTGCCTACGTCACAGAGAGGTCATGACTCCATTTGGGTAATTGTGGACAGGTTGACCAAAGTTGCTCATTTCCTACCCGTAAGGACAGACTACACTGCGGGACAGTATGCCCAGCTCTTCATTTCAGAGATAGTGAGACTTCACGGTGTGCCCCTAAATATCGTGTCTGACCGAGACAAGATATTTGTTTCACGGTTTTGGGAGAGTTTTCAGGAGGCCATGGGCACAGAACTGCGGTTGAGTACGGCGTATCACCCGCAGACCGATGGGCAAACTGAGCGTACAAACCAGATGTTGGAGGACATGCTACGTATGAGTATCATTAACTTTGGGGGTGGATGGGAGCAGTATCTTCCACTGGTGGAGTTTTCTTACAACAACTCCTACCAGTTCACCATTGGCATGGCTCCATTTGAGACATTGTACGGTAGACCTTGTCGTTCCCCAACATGTTGGTTGGAGGTGGGGGACAACAAACTACTTGGGCCGAAAGTGATTCAGGATACTTCGGCAAGGATAGAATTGATACGAAATCGCATTCGAGTAGCTCAGGATCGGCAGAAGAGCTATGCTGATGCGAAGAGATTCTTCAGGGAGTTTCAAGTGGGGGACCAAGTTTTGCTCAGAGTATCTCCTATGAAGGGGATCATGTGTTTCGGGAAGAAAGGGAAGTTGACACCGAGATATGTGGGACCATTTCCTATTATTGAGCGGATTGGACCGGTTGCATATAGGCTTGGATTACCGGAGCATTTACATCGGATTCACGATGTATTTCATATTTCCTCGCTAAGGAAATATCTTAGAGACGATTTGGCTCATTCTCACATTGCTTTGGAGGACATCGATCTCCAGCCGGATAGCTCCTACGAGGAGGGGACGATTGCTATTTTGGACCGAAGTGAGCGGAAACTGCGCTCAAAGATAGTTCCGTTAGTGCGTGTTCAGTGGCGACATCATAATGTCGAGGAATCCACATGGGAGCGCGAGGATGAAATGCGCGAACGTTATCCGGAGTTGTTCTTACCAGGTACTTTCTAGTTCCGAATTTCGGGACGAAATTCAGTTATTATGGGGGAAGTATGTAATACCCCGTATTTTCATGATATTTATTTTTGGGGATTAATTGAATTAAATGTGTATTAATTGGAAATTAATCCGGATAAAAATATTAACGAGATGTGAGTTAGTATTTGATTATAATGTGTATACTTGGCAATATATGAATATTGGAAATATTGAAATTGTCGCGAGATTGAAATACGGCAATTTGGGAAACTTTGTTGGGACGCGCGTGACAATCGCGTCAGGAATATAATTAATTGAATTAAAAAGTGAATTTTATTTTTATCACCCGTATGGTCATTTTGAGTGCGCCAACGCGTCCGGAAGGGTCGAAATAGTCAGAAAACACTAGCCGGGGGTTAAGTTTGGGTCCCGGGGCATTATTGGGCCATACCGGTAACTTATAGGGGCATTTTGGTAATTTTGAAAATCTGGGAATTAAAACCCACGAAAATTAGAAACTATAATCTGACTTTTTCCTTATCCACTAAACCCACTAACAACACTAAGGGACTTAATGGGCTACGGTAGAAATTAAGATATAATCCCAACTTACCAAAAACCAACCACACCTCCATTGTCATCTTCCTTAGAGAAACTTGTAGAGAGAGAGAGAGAGAAGAGAATTCTGCAGAAAGAGAGAGGGAGAACAACTTAGCCTTCAAGACTCAACATCAAATTCAGAGAAAGATTAAGGCAAGTGGTTTAATTACAATTGATTCAATGCCATGCTTTTCCATGTTTAGGAATTATCGAATTTATCTTGAAAGATGGTATAGACCCATGAATTGGAAGTTTAAAACTATGAACTATGTTAGGGACTGCATGTAGAAACAATCTGGACGAATTATGAACTCAGAATTATTACCCTTGATGATTTAAAAACGGATTTTAGAAGAAGTTTATTAATGTTCTTGAAAGAAATAGAAATCTGGAATTCTTGATGAAGATTTGACCCATACAAAGCCTTTGAATGATGAATTATTGGTTTTAGAACGTTAACACTGTTGTAGGATGGTTATATGATGATATTATAACGTTATCTTAGAGTTGCATGCTTGTTAATGGTGTTCTGGGTTGATTTAAAAACTGCAAAACGAATCAGTCCGTAACCATACCTGGTGCGTTCGATCGATCGACATTCATAAGTCGATCGATCGAAGGAAAAGGTCGATCGATCGACCTTCCCAGAATGAGTAACGTTTTCCCTATTTAAATTTTAATGATGTTAACCCTCGTTTAATATTGTTGGAGACCATATGAATACCCTTAACCTTAAGGAAGACCAGTAGGCTTGGTTATGAGATTTGGACCTTAATTAGAATTCAATTTGAGGAATTATTCTAAAACTAATGAAATTCGATAAGTGAGTAAATATTTGGGTTAATAGTGTAAATTTGAATACTTTGATGAAATGAGGTTTGGGGCAGAAGTAAGGACCTTAGAATTAAAGATGCTATACGTGGGAATAATAGGAACTTAATAATCTATTTTAGATAGATTTTAAGTATAAGAAACTACGACGTGAGACGTGTCAAAAGTGTAACTTTTATATTATCGGGAGACGTAAAATATACAAATTTGGAATAATGGTATAAGGATGTAGAGTATACCTTTATTAATATTGAATTATCTAAGATGTGTGATGCTTAGTATATGATTTCTATATGTATGACATACCTACCATACTTGCTATCACGGGAGGTTACGTTCGCTTAGGGCCTTCTTATCCTTGTGTTGCCCGGATTTAGATTGGTACCTCGAGGACATAGTTCAAGAGAACGACTTATTTGTGAGTTAATAAGCCAGCTGACTATGGAGCGTAGGTATGTACGTGACCATGGATATGTTGAATTATGTTCGCCTCCATTTTTGTGTGTGGTGTTTATTCCAACAATTCCTGAGAGATTCGGAATTTGTAATCCTTATGTACGTGATGTACCGGGATGGATAGCAGAGTATGTGTGCACCGCAGCTTAGCCTTTGGGTGCTTGTAATATATTTATGATGTGAATAATATACGGTTAAATGAAAAGGAAATTGCTATGTTAATTGTGGGTATAGTAATTGTAATATTAGGAAAAGATAAAAGGGGACATGTATCAATAAATGGTTTTGTTAATAATTGGGAATCCGAGAATTAAAGTAGAACTCTCTATTTAATTGTTAAGGTTGGAAATAAAACGTGAACCGAGTAGAAGTGTTAGAAACTCTTTGGAATTAGATAGTTATGAGAAAACACATGAATGGGTAAAGGAACGTTAGGAGTGCACAGTTAAACGAGAGGTGAGTATTTCATGTGAGAGCACGTCCTAACATGTATCTTGCATTCATTGTTTTAATTATTATCAAAGCAATTGCTGTTTTTAAAATACTCTCCACATTCGGGCTCTGACCCGTTTGCTTTCAAATCTATCTTTTTGTAAAAACCATTTTAGGTGCCCAGCCACAAGGACACCATGCTTAGGATCCTCATTCAGGTGACGAGCTGTAGCGGTTTGTGGGAGTTACAGGACATTGATTATAGACGCTTCATCTATCTTGACTCTATACTCAGTATTTATCAGTTGTAGGGCATGTCGCCCATTTCTTTTAGAGGCATTTCATTTATTTTAGTTATTCAGACTTCGGACATGTACTTAATTCAGAATTCAGACTTGTCTTATTATTTTCAGTTGTGGGATTGTTGTGAGGAGTTTTCCTCCGGACTTATTACTATTGTTGGTTATTTCATTACTTCGTTATGGTGAATGGATTTATGTTGTACTTCCATTATTCTTTTTGCATGTTAATCAGATAACTTAAAATTTGGCAACTTACTTTTTAAATACTAGGTGGTTAGTAATCTTTAAAATGTTTTCGACAGTGATGCTATTAACTGAATCAACTTGACATTTTTTATTGATTTAATAAAGGAGTAGCTACCCGGTATTTAATTAGTCGGGGTGTCACACTAAGTACAATAAGCATACTGATTACATATCAAATATGAAAAACCTAATGATGGTCTTACCCCGACTATACATGCCCGAGCAAGCCTCGGCACATAGGCTTTTGGTCGGCCTCTCCAATTGGACCATATGAAAAACCTAATGCAGGGTCTTACCCCTACTAGGTACATGCTCGAGCAAGCCTCGACACATAGGCTTTGGGTTAGCCTCTCTAATTGGAACATATGAAAAAACTAATGCAGGGTCTTACCCCGACTAGGTACATGCCCGAGCAAGTCTCGTCACATAGGTTTTTAGTCGGCCTCTCCAATTGGACCATATGAAAAATCTAATGCATGGTCTTCCCCCTACTAGGTACATGCTCGAGCAAGTCTCGGCACATAGGCTTTTGGTCAGCCTCTCCAATTGTACCATATGAAAAAACTAATGCAGGGTCTTACCCCGACTAGGTACATGCCCGAGTAAGTCTTGGCACATAGGTTTTTGGTCGGCCTCTCCAATTGGACCATATGAAAAACCTAATGCATGGTCTTCCCCCTACTAGGTACATGCTCGAGAAAGTCTCAGCACATAGGCCTATGGTCGGCCTTACCAAATAGACCATATAAGATCAAAATACAGGGAGATGCCCTAAACTTGATGCACGCTCGAGAAAGCCTCAGGAAATGAATTATGAACAGGCCTATGGTCGGCCTCATAAATTGGGTCATGCAATAAAACAGAACAATGAACTACGTTTGACCTGATCCCATGAGGGTACGTAGGCAGCTCGACACTCTCGAGTTCGGGTCCCATATCAATTGAACGTCTCTCAACTCAAGCCGAGCATTCATCTAAAAAACTTATAAAGTCAAGAAGAATAACCAAATAAGGCTTAAAAGTTGAACGACAACTCAAAGAACGTCAGTCCAGTTCACATCGGCAACTACACACGCTTAAAAGAGATTATGGACCAGCTCCCAGCTCATCTCGGAATCAACTCAGCTGAACTTCAACATGTGGGGCTATTGTGGGGGAAAAATATGCCTACATAATAGCATGACACGTGACGAGCACCCCGGTCAAGATGGCGAGCAACATACGCTCCAATAAGATAGGGACGACTAGAGTCCTTGATAAACTAGAAGACCGAGGAGCAGTATCTGAATCAAATCAAACTCCACGAAGATAGGACTCATCCATATTTGTAACCCTAATGTAACCCCTAACTATATATAAAGGGGACACCCCTATTGTAAAAGGGGGCTTAAAAGCTAAAGAAATGCATTCATGTAAACTCTCTCATCATTCTAACGGAACACAATAGATGCCCCGTGGACGCAGGCCATTCATGGTTGATCCACGTAAATCTTTGTCTCTTTTTTATTTATTATTGTGCATACATCATGGTACATGGGCACCCCCCATATCCCAGATTTTTTGACACCACAATTACCATCTGGTAATATATATGGGTGATTCTGTAATATAACGATCGTAATAGTGTAGCCAGCGCATCGCGCAAGTTTACACCTAGTTTTCATATTATAACAATGGAGAGGCAAGGTCTTAGAGGTATTGAAGATGTTGCTCAACCGTACTCATAATCACGAGTAAGACTTTAGTTTTTTTTAATTCAAATATATATGTATTGAATAATAATTTGTTTTTTATCATATATTTGAAAAAAAAAGTATATGTTGTTGAAAACATATTTTTTTCTCGATTAAAAAATAGTTTGTTAATTGAAAATAGATTTATATTGACAAGTGGATTTATTTCTCAAATTAAAAACAATTTATATTATTAAAAAAACATATTCGTAAATTAAAAATAATTTTGTATATTTTAAAAATAATAGTAAAAATAGCTACGGTTATTTAAATAAAAAGTTGGCTTTGAATCGAATAAGACCGAGACCAAATCTGGACCGATATGAAACCGAATAGGACCGAGACCGACGATCCGATCCAGCCTGATCTCGGTCTTGAATTTTATAGGACCGATTAATTCGGTCCGATCACAAAAATACCTCAAAATTAGATCGGATTGGACTGTGATCGCACTTAGTTATAACATACAAATTAAATATATTTTTATAATTATAATTATAATTATACATATTACTTATATATAAAGTTTTGTATATATTTCATTTGAAAAATAAAATGTAGTTCTCAAGCTAATTTATCAAAATTGATATGGTCAAATGTTTCATATTCAAATAAATCGTGAGTTAAAAGCATTTTTTGAAATCGAGTGAAAGACTAAATTCACTCATTTATTAACTTTACTTCTTATTATTCAAATATGTAATACATTATATATTTATTAAATAAATATATAAATGATTATTTGATAATTATTTTAAATTTACTCGTTGTGTAATTTATTGAAATCGTGGATATCTTATTAAAATTTAATTTAAAAGGGGAAACTAAATTATTTGTGATTGGCACGTAATTAAAATATAACGAGGTGAGTTATTTTTATGTTGAGAGTTAGTATCATTTGACTGCGCTCGGGGGGATACAAAGACCTGAATTAGTATTTTTAATATGTCGGTTTGAGTCTGAGGGGTAAGTACCACTTTGAGCATAGTTTGAAAGTATTCGGGTAGTATTTTGGACTAATTTAGAGGTGTTAAATTAAGACCATGGGAGACCTACGAGGTTGATGGTTTAAATAGAGGATTAACCATCATTACACATAACATTAAATCTAGGGAGCAGAGGATATTTTGAGATATCAAAATAATGGAATTTTTTGGAGAACTAGAGGAGTAACTAGACGACATTACCCCATCCATGCAAGAAATAACTTATTTTGCCATCGTATTTTATGTAACTTATTTATGATTGATTACTTTTATCATCTTAACTGGGACTATACACGTGTTAGGCTTGGATTTCATGCACATGGTGTACATTGGTTTTAATGTTGATTATATGATTAAAATTGTTATACAACTGATTTAATATGGTGATTTCATGTTTTAGATAAAGACTTTAATGATTAAAGGCATGTTGTGTTGACTAATCATGTAATTAACAATAACGTATATAAAAGACATGTTATAAGTATAGATTTAACCCATATTGTGATGAATTTGATCTAGGTTATGATCCCGGCATGTTATAAACTTATTTGGGAATCTTTATAGATGATTTGAGACTGTTTTAAAGGTTTAGAAACCATTAATGGCGATTTATTGTGCTAAGAAATTAAATTGGGTTGTTTTCTTGGTTATTTATAATAGTTCATCATTTTGAGGGAGCACGATAAAGCCCGCGACCATGGGGAAAATAGCGTGCGACAACCACCCCTAAGGTCGTAGTCGCGCCTATCCCAGATCGCGATTGAGGGGTTGGTATATAGGTAGTTTGGGTTTTTTTTATTGTGGGTTTGCACTGTAATCAATTTGGGCGTAAGGGCTTTTGATAATAGTTGGTTTGGGGAAGTAGGATGATGATCATATAGATGTATGCTAGGGATTGTAACTTTGGGAATTGAGGTTATATTTGGGGTATGTTGGCATGTTTGTACAGTTAGGCTGATATATTGTATTTGAATATGCGTATTGGTATATATATTATTTGTCTGCTATTTGTGGACATTCCATGGGGTGGGTGGGTATTCATGTAGAATATATCGGAGGAGATTTTATGTAATTATGTTGCGGGACCGTGTATTACCACCGTAGATGAGGATGCAAGTTGTGTATAGGTTTATATCCCGATCCTACGTTCAGTTAATCAAATGTCTCGCGAGTGGGATATAGAGGAGGTTTAATCCATCGTACGAATCTTGGTATATGATTACGCAGTGGTGTGACTGCGTAGTGATTTCCCATTTTCTTTGTGTGTGAATGTTCTGTAATCGAGTACGGCTGATGAAGTTAGAGACATTTCTGTAATGCAAACTTTTCCCCTCTTGACTAACCAAAGTGCCCTAGAAAATGGAGCCCCAGTCGACTGGTCCAAGGACCGAGGTCAACTGAATATTCATTTTATGCCTACAAAGGAAGGCAGTGGGCCTATTTCAGAACCCCCAGTCGACCGGCCCCTTGGTTGCGGACGATCATGCCCATCAGATATTTAGCGATTGTTCCTTTTTCTTTTGTTTTTCCTTTTCTTTTATTCCAACTTACTATATATGTGTGTGTGTGCGCGCGCGCGCGCGTGTGTGTGTGTAAGTTGGTTTATTTAGAGAGGGAGCTAGTATATAGATTAGGTTAGGGAGATATTTTGGGTGGTGATGGCTTATCTCTCTAACCCATTTGTGTATGTAAGTATTACTACTAACCTTCTTCCCCATGTATATAAACTTCCATTGTTGTTTTCAAGTTGTGTTAATTAGTTGTCTTTCATAATTTCTTGATTTCCTACTTACTTGCTTTAATATGTTTTGTAGCTAAATTAGTTTATGTTGAGATGATTGAGCTCGCCTTGTATTAAATGGTTGCTTTGCTTTGGTGATGGATTATATGAGTTTAAATTGGTTAAACTATTCTTGATTTTACGCCTCGGATATTTAACGGTGTATATTATAAATGCGTTGTATTTACAACCTTACGTGCCTAATTTTTGGGATATTTATTGATGCCAGAATTATAGCAGGCTTCTCTGAGAATTTAGGTGGTGACAACTCTAGATTTAATTAATTTATTAAATGAGATTTAATCTTGATAAATTTGTCTTCCCATGTAACTATTTATACTAATTACCCGAGATAAGGGATATTATTCTCAATCTATAGTTTTTACTCGTTTTGTTAATCTTAGTTTCAATACATGCCTAGATCAATCGTTTGTTAACCCTTTCATCTTTTACACTTTTATTTAAGAAATAATAAATCAATTAAAGTATAGTACCCATTACTTGTGGATTCGATATCATAACTCACCGTTATACTTATACAATAAGTGTAGTAAAATCTTAGATTTTTTGTATTATGGTGGGAAACCAAACAATGACAGTATCCTTACACGATTTTGCGCCTATCAAAATGGTGCCGTTGTCGAGAATTTTTTTTGTTTTAGAATTTAATTGATTTAGTGTTTTGTAATATTTTTATTGTCATTTGTATTATTTGTTAACAAGTTTTGTAGGAATTCTACATTTGGAAGCCAAGAAAATGCTTGAATCTATCGGCCGCACATCACTTTGTGGATTTTGTCATCTTTAGATTATTGGGGTAAGAATGTCTTATTTCAATATTTTCGATAATCGCATTGATAATTCTCAAAATCTACCTAAACTTATGACTTTTGGCCAATACTCACAAATTTTAAAACTTGAAACATCTAAAATGACTTTGCGTGAGTATTACAAAAGTTAAGTTATGGATTATGATAATTTTGAGAATAATCATTCTGATAATGGCCCACAAAGTCATTATAATAAGAAAAATGAAACTAATTGCAATACCTTTCAAAATTTATATAATAATGATTTTGATGATAGTTCAGAGCATAGTTTTCAAAATTCTCATTTTCAAGAATCCACGCCTCCACTTATGACATTGCGTGAGGGCTTACGCATTCTTGAAAATAAAAAGTTTGAAAACCATTATCGGGAAGAAAATCATTGTTGGGAGCATGACTTGGATTTATTATTTAAATCTAATGATGATTTTTCTTCCGAGACTTTTGAAGTTAAGGACTGTTTTGAACCAAACGAGGAATCGATGCCTACTTTGGAACTAACCATTCTTCTATTTGCCCATGGCATAATAGAGAATGGAAGTGAGGAAAAAATAGATGTAGTATATATTTGCAATGAAATAATTTCTTCTTTGGTAACCAAAGAATAAAGTTTCATTGAAAATGATCCTATCTCCTTCGAAATTCAATCTTTGAGTGGTGATAACTCATCTCTTGAGATTGAATTTATTTCCTGCCACTTTTCATTATCCATTATAGAACTGTTACAAGTATCTCATGAATCGGTTCAAAATTTTAAAATGTTTAACCCTTTCACCGATGAGGAATACTTGCTCAAGTTGCTTTCCATGAATGCAATTTTGCCTCCATGTGCGCCACCTCCCATTTCGATTAAAAAATCTTTGAGCAAAAATTCAATTTTTGTTGGATCCCATGTGTAATTGTCACCCGTTTTATCTAAATCCCCCCATCATCTCCCACAAATTTTAATTGACGATGGTTCCTTTCGTCTGCCTTACACATACCTTCCGTTATTCAAACAGAATTCTTATTTTGCAAAAGGTATGCACTCAAATGAGGGACACACCGATTATCCCTCAAAGTCAAATAGTATTTTGGGTGGTCCCTCAAAAACTTAACTTCTAGTGTATAGTTAGTTAGAAGTTAAAATTGTAGGTTGTACATAATAGTTTGTTTCATTTTTCTTTCTTTTTACTTATTGTCTAGTGTAATTAGTTAACTTTTTATTATTCTTTTTTTGTTATACTTGGTGCTAACATGTTTTGTAGATTCTTTGGACTTGTACTTTTCGTAGAATGCTCAATTTTGGGTAATATCATTATTTTCTTATCTTTAACTTGGTTCTTAATTCACATTGAGGACAATGTAAAGTTTAAGTTAGGGAATTTGGGATATTCTTACCATTTATTGGTAGTTTCTTTGATTTGATCACATGTTCTTACCAAGCATGATTTTGTTGTAAAAATTCAAAAAATATTTTTGTTCTTTTTTCTCCTTTGTTAGGCATTTTGCCT
Organism: Sambucus nigra; assembly: GCA_949130495.1. NCBI lineage: Eukaryota > Viridiplantae > Streptophyta > Magnoliopsida > Dipsacales > Adoxaceae > Sambucus > Sambucus nigra. The sequence goes on along the minus strand of OX422223.1, from coordinate 258,655,887 downwards.
TTGTTTTCGATGATAAATTTTAAGTAAACAAGTAATCCAATAGATAATTAAATTATGCATGTTCTTGATTTTAGAAGTTGTTAGACTAGTCCTCGAATAATTGATATTATGAAAAACTTCATGAATTAAACTTTAAACCCATGAGTACATGCATTTTTCTTGTTTAATTGATTTGGTTTAAGATGTGTATAACTCAGTAATCTTTTGTTGCATTGTATATACTTATACCAAGTGAGCTTTGGACTTTTTTTCATTTATGAGTATTATACACTACTCTTTCCTCCTTGAAAACATTGAATTCGTTGGTAATCTCACTATTTTGTTCATTTGATCATTCATTAATTGAGTTCATATTTTGAAATGTGTTACTTGATCATGATTTTCAAAGTTATTTTGACTCAAGAATTGCGTAAAGTTTAAGAAAAGAGCATAGGCCCTCTTTGTTATAGCACTCATATTGACCTTGATCTCACCTTACATTTTCCTAGTCACCCCCTTTGAGCCTAAATATAGCCTTTATAACCAACTCCACATTGGAGTTATAAACCATATATATATCACCTTACATACCTTTTTTTAGAATGATACTTTGGATTGAATGATGTTGTTGTTATGTTGTTGTAATTAAGCACGTGAGAGTATGAAAGAAAAGAAATGGATAAGCAAAAGAAAATAAAAGAAAACAAAAGAAGAAAACAAAAGAAAGCGGACGTATTTCCATTTTGTACATAGTGTTCAATAATATTTTTCACTTTCCAATGTTATATCTAGTGCTTATTATGGAAATCACATTCCAATTTTGAAATTGCCCACATTTTCCCATTATTCCAAGTGTTTCATCCCCAAACACCTTTAAATTCGTACATATTCCCTTTATTTCATAACCTGAATCCCAAACCTACATTATAACTCATAGAAGTCCTATATGATCATAAGTTGATTGTAATTATAAAGTTTAAATTGTACGATAATCTAGAAAAATGCATTTCACCTCTTTAATGATGTTATCATTTCATTGATGTTACATATTTTTTTCATTTTATATATAACGCTCTTCATTGATGACATGTATGCGGTCTAGTTTTCATATATAATTACTCTTTTTGCCCGCATGTCCCGTGTGTGTTATACCACATTTCATAGTGTATTCATTTGTCGAGTGTAAACACCGGAGAGGATTGATATCATGCACGCTTTATCATGTTTATAAAAATTTTGCCAAATTATACTTTACATGTGCTCTCTTTTCCTCCTGCGCTTAAGGTTTCAATTCGATGAAGTTAATTTTATAATGTTAATAACGAAGGACTTTTGTGTGAATTCATTCACTATGATAATAACATGTTGAAATCCTTTTCGTTATTGTTGAACTTGTCTTGTATTATTGAGTGGGCATATTTTGAGGGAACTTTATGTTTATGGGTTTCATCCGTAAAAACCCTCACGAGATAACACTCGTCCACTAGGATAACCTAAGGGTTTAACGACTTATTGCATAAGCTGAATGTAATCGTTCGCCCGTGAAAGTGGCATTCATATCTTTTAGCTTTTATACTTTTTGTATCGCGACCCGTTGGACTGATTTTGTTTTGTTTCATCACTAGAGACTAGAAATGTCTAAGTTAGAGGGTATGACATGTCACAAATATCACTACGCCAAACTGGGCGAATAGTCACGAAAAAAGGGTCACGACCCATAGCCGTGATCATACCCAAAATAGGCGTGACGAAGTCCATGACGTGGAATGTAATGGCTCGTCTCACATGTAGTCAGGAATGATCACCGTGACTCGTGTGAGTCATGAAGATAAGCCATGATCTATTCGTGACCATTATGGCGCCAAGTTTCCCTCCAAATCTTATCTCGGATAGGGTCACAGCCTTAGACTGTGACTATAAACCAAAGCCACACTGATATAGTCATAAATTTTGGCCGTGACCATTCTAGGAACTAAGTCACGGCTTTTGGCCGTGACCTGGTTATTATTTACACGCTGACGTGTTAAAAATTAATGTTGTCACGGCATGTGGGAACGACCCTTAGCAGTGATGAGTGTCTTTATACTTAATACTCGTGCGAACTATTTCATTTCCCTCGTAAAAACCCTAAACCCTCCAAATTTTCGGCTCTCGTGCAATTTTGTGCTCTCAATATGGCTCTTTTAATCTCTAAGGTAATAATGCAATCTCAGTGTATTTCTGTGTGTGTATGTATGTGTGTGTGTATTTCAGTGTATATATGTGTGTATGTATATGTATTTTTGTGTGTGTGTATTTCAATATATATGTATGTGTGTGTGTGTGTATTTGTGTATATATATGTGTGTATGTGTATGTATTTGTGTGTGTGTGTGTATTTCAGTGTATGTATGTGTGTATGTATATGTGTATAATGTATATGAGTGTATGTATATGTATGTGTGTATTGATGCTAATGTTGGTTTTGGTTTAGGGCTGAAATGTAAAAAAAATGTGTGTCCTTTAATATTGATGCTAAAAAAATTAAAAAAATATATGACTAATGTTGGTTTAAGTCTAGAAACAAAATATATGATTAATGTTGGTTTAAGTTTAATATTGATGCTAAATCCGGGATTAATTTTAGGGGTAATGTTTGTAAAGGATTAATTTTATGACTAATGTTTGTAAGGGTTAATTTTACGACTAATGTTTGTAAGGGTTAATTTTAGGGTTGATTTTAGGCTTAAATGACAAAATTAGTTATTCAAAACCTATTAAATTAACGGTGAGATACACGCACATACACTGGATTCACTCGTGGGAGATACACACACATACACGGGATTCAAAACCTAATAAATCAGTGTTCCCATTACTGATTTTAGATGGTGGAGTTCGATTTTGTTAAGGAGAGTGAGGGGAAGTAGGGCTTGTTATGCAACTATAGTTTGATTCCACGCTCTCCTTATCAAATGCCATATTATTGGAGGGAATTTCCATTGTAAAGCGAAGACTTAATATGAGTTAGAAAGTAACCGCTGTGTGAAGGAAATCAAAGGTTGGGTCACAAAGATTTTCATGACTTGGGTCGTACCGTTCTCTGCTTCAATTACAAGCAATGTGAGTTGCAGGATTATTCGACCAAAAGTGACTCCACAATCGCATTCATATATCTTTATATGTGTATGTGTGTGATTAGGCATACATTCTTCCAAATTTACCCCTTAATTTAAAGGCTTTTATTACCTCGGACAACGTAAAACGAATTAGTTTATCTCATATCTTGGCTAACGATTTTGTCTAACAAGTACCCCGAGTTTCGTGTATTTCTTATTAATTTCACATGAATTTATTACATGAAAGGAAGAAAGAAATCGAAAGAATCAAGAGAAAATAAAGAAGACGAATCAAGAGGGCAAAAGCGTAATTTCTACCCGGAATCCGGTTGAGGACCCAAAATAAAAGTCGAAGATCTCGCAATTGGGAACACGTAGGAAGAAACGGCGTCCCAATCTGATTTTGGATTAGAAGTTATGAAGACCCGAAGATGTGAGAAAATCATGAGATGTTGAAGAGAAACTGAAAAGAAGTTGAGAAGACAACCCGGACCAATCCGGTTTAATAGAAAAACGAATCAGTTCGGGGCCCTAAAGTTACTGTAAAGATGGACGTTTAGCGGACCAATCCGGTATTCCAAAAAAATGGGTTGGTCCGGCCCTTAAAATCACTGCATAATAACTTGTTTAGTGGACCAATCCGATTTGTTTGGAAAACGAATCAGTCCGGTTGCTGACCGGACCAGTTTGGCATGTCTTGACCGGATCGATCCGGTGCTCGAGATTTGATATGATCTTCTTCTTCTTAGAGTTTTGCTTTAATCCAACTCTTGTAAATTACGTAGGATATAAATTTAAAAGAACTCCCAGAAAAAGATGAGGCTTTTAATTCGTTTTTAGAGAAGCTTTGTAATTAGCTTAGAGAAGAAACAACAAAAAACCTAGTTTTGATTCCAGATTACAATTCAATTAAATTCATTCCAATTCTTTCTTTAATTATTGCAGTAGTTAATACTTTAGTAGTAATTTCATTATTTTTCATCTTCAATAGCTAGTAAAAATGTTTTCTTTCATTCAAAAATATTTTCTTCTAGTGTTAGTATGTCCGACTAAGTTTTCAAGGGTTGGGGTGCATGAACCCCACCCGATGTAATTCAGGTTAATGGAAAACCTTTGCTTACATACTGTGCGGGCTACGATCCCTTATATATGTAATACTTAGGAGAAATAAAGACCGAATTTTAATTCAACCTTTGCTTACGTACTGTGCGAGCCATGATCCCTCATATATTTAATACTTAGGATTATTAAAAAGTCAGATTCATTTAAAGCTTTAATTCTGAATCTAGTATCCTACGAAGTGAATTACTAGGGTGTGGGAGATTGTAATCCGACCTTCTCATTTCATAGTTAAAGTTTTAGTCAAGTCGTTCATACTTCTCTAGTAGAATAATTGCATTTCATTTATAAAAAAAAGTTCATTAGTTAATCATTTTCAAAATTGCATATTGTTGTAGTTATATCCAAATCAAATCATCTTTTCCTTTTTCTTAGAGTTGAATTTAGGTTGACCGTCGATCATTCTGTCGTCACGATTTTCTCATCCTATTTCCCTGTGGAGACGATCCCGACTTACCGGGTTTATTACTAACGCGATAGGCTTGCACTTGAGCCTAGAGAGAACGCACTCTAGAGACACATTCTTAGTCACGTCAAGTTTCCCTATGTATATCTTTGTGTGCATTTCTGTGTGTATGTGTGCACGAGATTCACGCCCTTATACATAATAACTAGTTAATGATTCATTAGAGCCATTATTTATAGGAATCATAATCACGCCCTCGTTCATTTTTCTCAAGAAAATTAGTCACGGTGCTAATAAATGGCAACAAAAGTGGGAAAGGTTGCAATTGGACCGCACTCGTGCATCTTTCATTAATGAGCCTCATTCAGTGCGTACGCCGATTTATTGGTATGGGAATAGGAAGATTGAACAATTTAACTACCTTATAAACCGTGGAGTTCATCTCCAGCAAGAGTACTTGTTCGATCGTATTCTGTTTTCCCTACCAGAATGTTGGGATGAAGCTGTACAATATATATTTCGCGTACATAATCCCGATACAACACTGAAATTTCTTACGCTGTTAGAGAAGGCATAAAAAAATTCACCCTTTATGGATAGAATTACGTACAAAGAGCATTATCGAATATTGTGATGTCCTGCGACACATGCACGTCAAACTCAATCTTGCCAATAGGCTGAAGAGGATGAGATTTCGAGTTCATGTCGCTGACATCTATCCATCTATTATAAATACGCTTCCTCCTAATTGGCCACGTGAAAAAATCCGTATGTTTTTAATAATAAATCCCGACTGGATGGAGATCAAACATATTTAACTTTTATTAAAGTCTTACCATGAAAAGGTAGATTATAATATATGGTCAAATAATTACTTTTGTTAGTTATAATTTCTTATTGAACTTTCAAATTATGCATCTATTATTATAGATATACAATGAACTTTTATTATTTTTGTAGATAATGTCGGGCGATAATGGAAATAATGCTCCATCCGAGTATGTGACACCAACACAAGGAGAATTCTCATCACCATGGTGATTAATACTCAACTCCACCAACGGTTCACTTCCCTACTCCGAGTTGCAGTAGGCAAGGTACTCCCATTAATCCAACAGACATGCCCAACGCTCCTGAAACTATCGAGTTAGTTGAGAATATGCCCATTGAGTTCTCTCTATTGGAAAATAACCCCATAGGGGATAAGAATCACGTTCAATAATTTAAAGCCCAGTGTTTGTCCTTGGGTTCTCTCTATTTGGAGGAGCTGACAATTAGAACCTCGTAGATAAAGCTGTTAAAGATGACATTTACGAGCAACTCAACAAACGGTTTTCATTTTCGTTAAACTCAAAAAATAAGGTTCTTTCTCGGGTTGCTGAACAACTCTGAACATATCGGAGAAACCTTAGGCAAAAGCATTTCCCAAGGGAGCATTGAGCTCCGACATTTTGGCGCTCAAAGACAAAATCCCTTTGAATGTTGAGATGCCAATCAGTCAATTAGACCTGTCAAAATACACGATAACCCATTAACACGACACGACCCGACACGAAATTATAAGTTAATGGGTTTACCCTTATTGGGTTTGGGTCATTAACGGGTTGACACGGTAGACCCGTTAACACTAACGGTTCGGGTTTGGAAATTTACCTGTACCCGTTTTAATCCGTTTCTACCCGTTAACACCCGCTAACACTAACGGGTACTATAGGGTCACCCAACCTGTACCCAATAACAATAACCATTAAAACTCATTATTTCTAAATCTTTAAAGACTAACGGGTGCTATAGGGTCACCCAATCTATACCCAATAAAAATTACAATTAAAACCCATTATTTTTAAAGTATTGAAGACTAACGGGTATTATATGGTCACCTAACCCGTTACCCATTTCGACCCAAAATGATTCGTTAATATTAACGGGTGTTAACGGTTTGGGTCGTGTACCCGTTAATATTAACGGGTCGTGTTTGGGTATTGTTATTAGACCCGTTAGGCTTAACGGGTCGTGTATGGGTTAGGGTGTTTTGACCCGTAACCCGTAACCCGTACATGACCCAAACCGACCCGTTGACAGGTCTACAGTCAATGGAATGATTTTTTGGAAAATAAGGCGAATGACTCAAAAATGCTGCAAAAGTAGAAAAACAAGCAGAATAGAGCCAAAAAAACTGATGTCCATCGGCTTGGCTCGAAATCTTATGAAGATTTGAAGAACGAGTGGTCGACCAAGACAAAAGGCAGCTCATATGAAGGAAATACACCGAATAGGGCCAACTTGTACGTGCATGCAAGATGAGACAAATATAATAAATCCCCTCCTCACTTGGCCAAGACTCTAGAATCAATAGAGTCTATCAGTAGTCAGTCAGCTTCAAGCCCATTCGACGACATTGTCAATGATGCCCTAGTACAAACCTTGGGGAAGGACCACAGAGGGATGACGAGAGGTTTGGGGTCGCATATGTCAAAAATAAGATTCAAACACTCCCCACCTCTCGTGGAAGAGTTTTCTTCTGTTAATAAGCGTTTCTCGTCTAACGAGGAACATCATTCTAGGATTGAAGGGTATATAATGGGGCTTCAAAATGAATTGGGAGGCGTAAATGATAAACTTTCTCAAATTGTGTCCCTTTTAATCGGTCGTATGCCCCTGCAACCTCCAATGCATCCCCGTTACCCCTTATCTCCTCAAAATTTTCCTCCTTCTTCATTTGTCTTACAGATGTCGGTTCCTCCTTCAACATTCCCCTTCTCAGCTCCTCAACAAGCCACGGGTCTTGGATCATCGTCAATAACCCGCGCTGATTATGGTGAGAAATACTATATAAAGGATGTGAGCGGTAAATTTATCGTTAGGGTGTGCATGCTCATCTCCACCCATGTAGGGACCTTAGTACATAATCGGCCTTTGCAGGAGGGTGGGTGTCAGATCCTGGTTGATAAAGTATTTGACGATCGCGAAGAGACTCCAATGTACGTCGATAGCGGATAAGGGAATTTATTGAAAAATTATTTAAACTCTTTTACCACTTGGTTAGTTTACCGTTTGCTTAAGTACTAGTTGTAGTAATATTTTTCTTATGTTGTAATAATATCAAAAGATAATTTTATTTAATTTGATTTTAAGTGGTTGTGTAGCATCTTTTATTGGCGTGTTCTTGTATTTTAGTTGTTGCATAGTTTGATTGATTGGTGCGTTGTTGACACTATATTAATGCATTGTTGACACTATATTTATTTTATCATGTTAACACAAGACTTCAATTTGAAGATTATTAAATGGATTTTTCACAATACAAAGAGTGGATGGGGGAAACTGACCGAATAACTAGTAGTTATATTAAAGGTTGTAATACCCCGTAATTTTTAAGATTTTTAAAACGAGGGATTAATTAAAATTTAAATATGGGGAATTTAATTAATAATTAATCAGGATTGAAATAAATATTAACTAGCGAGATAAGGGTTAGTATTTATTGATGAGAATAATATTGAATATTACTGAGCAAATAAATTAATATATATTTGTTAATTTATGAGAATTGTCACGAGTGAGAAATACGACAATTACGGTAATTAAGTCGGTACGCGCGTGTCATCGTGTCAGGACTAAATTAATGGAGTAAAAAATAAATTATTTATAAGTCACTCATATGGTCATTTCGAGTGCACCAATGTGTCCGGAAGGGTCGAAATAGTCAGAAAAGTTTACCCGGGGGTTTAGTTTGGGTCTTGGGACTGTTTTAGGCCAAATCGGCATCCCGAGAGGGCGTTTTTATAATTTGTATTTTTGGAGTATAATTAATTATGAAGATTAAAGAGATAAAAGGTCAGGTACGTGGGTTAGATTAGGGCTATTAGTTTTATACACAGAAAAGCCAAAAAGGGGAAGGAGGATGTGAGGTTTCTAGGGCCAGAACCACCACCAGTGCACCTTTCTCACCATCGAAACCACCACTGCGTAGATCGGAGAACGAGGATTGCAACCATACCAATGACATAAATGGAGCATAACTTATTTTGTGAGGTAAGTGTTTAATTCTTATTGTCTTTTAGCAATAATCATGTTCATGTTAGTGTAGGCAATAAACACCTTTGAATTATATGTGAATTTGAGGAACAATTGATGATTACATGCTTAAATTAGGACTGAATTTACATGGAATTGAATTCTTTTATGTAGTTATAGGAATGACCACGAATTTAGGATGAATATTGATGATGAAATCTGGGATTAGAATGCTTGAATTAAAAATTTGAAGAATTAGGGTTTATTTTCATTGAATTGGGTATTTTCATAGTTTATCAAGTTTTATGCATCATTAAATGATCCTAGGTTGTTAGAAATCACCCCTATATGTTGGAACAATGTTTGGAATTGATTTCTTGGAGTTTAGGAGTAAATAGTAGAGTTTTTTAGGTTGAAAATGGTGAGAAAATGCTACAACTAGAGGTTGAGGACGATACAGCGTCATCTCGTTCAAACGAGATTGGATCTCGTTCGAACGAGATGGCTTGTCGTGCGAAGAGGTCGTTCAAACGACCTGTTATCTCATTCAAACGAGATCAACCCTGGTTCGAACGACGTGTCTGATTTTTTGGAAATTTCTTCTGATTTCAATTAGTGCGACGTAGATAATTCGAGTAAGATTAAATAAGGTGGAATTAATTTCGGTATAGGGAAGAAATATTAAAGTTATTTGGGAATAAAACTTTATGGCGTTCGAAGCGGTGAAGTATCCTTGAGAATTACGAGAGAGAGTATTCATAATTAAATAGATATATCGTAAGTAGTAATGAGAGTAATACTACGAATGAACTAATATATTTGGGTTGTGTGTATACCTAATAATCTTGATGGGTTTGTGTGAATACCTATAATACTATCTACTATGTGTATGACATACCTACCATACTTGCTATCATGGGAGGTCTTAAAGAGAGGACAATCTTATCTTTACGAGCCTTCGGGGGGATATTAGATTGGTACCTCGGGGCATAGAACCTAGTAATGACTTATCTGTGAGTTGATAAGTTGACGGTCATATGGGTGCCTAGGTATGTGCATAACCCATGGGCTTGGAACTATGTTCGCCTCCAATATATGTGATTTGCATTAATACGGTTCCAGAGTGATTCGAAACTCGAAATCCTTATGTACGTGATGTACCAGGAATTAATAGCAGAGCATGTACGCACCGCAGGTTCAGCCTTTTGGGGTGCTGTATTAGTATATATGTTATGATAGTGATATACATATGTACACTTGTGATTGTTATTCTGGGTTGATTTTTAAATGAAAAATATTACGTCATATAATATTATATAAGAATGTGGGCACTTAAATAATTAATAAGGTACTTAAGCTCGATTGATTAATTATGAAAATGCAAGAATATATTATTCGGGTAGTGTGGGTGGGCATAATGACTTAGACGTCATAGCAAGAGTCTTAATTTAAAATAGTTAAGTGTGATAGCGTATCTAGTATGAGTTAGAGGTACGTTAGTGCGTGCACAATAGTTGAGAGGTGAGAATCTCAAGTGAGTACTCAAAAAGCTAACATGCACATAATATTTGCTTTATTGCAATTTTTACATACTTGCTAAATTGTTTAAAAATATTTACACTCGGGCTCTGACCCGTCTCTTGCAAAATCTTTTTTCTTGTGAAATTATTTTAGGTGTCCAGCTAGAGGGACTCTGGGCTTAGACTGTTGGATCTTTTGACGTGCTGCAACTATTGTGGGAGTTGCAAGTCCTCGCATTTAGACGCCTCCAAATCTTTGACTTTAGTTCCTTGATTTAGGCTTCTCATTTAGGGCATGTGTCGCCCATTCTCATTTTATCTATGTTAGAGAGAGATTGTACTCATTTCATTTCATTATTTCAGTTTCAGTTGGATTTGGTATTAGTACGTTTGATGGTTTGGATTTTATTAATTGGAACCATTACGCTAGCTTTATCATATTCAGCTATATGGTGATTTATTCACAAATTGTTTATTCATAAGAATAGTGAATGTGTTGAATGGTTTAAATTAATTGACTTTCATTATTGGACAAAAATGTTTTGGCATTAGCTTAATTAATTATTAGGTGATTAATAAAATAAATGTTTTTTGACAGTGATGCTAAGACTGAACCAACGGGATACTTTGATTTAATTTAATAATGGACTGATTACCAGGTATTTAATTAGGCGGGGTGTCACAAAGGCGTTCAAGAATTTATTCGCTACGATTTTAAGAACCTTAAAAGTGAGAAGATTACGTGTTCATGCACCCATTGTATCAACAAAAAATATAAATCTTTAGTAGATGTTGAGTTACATTTAATACAGCGGGGAATTTGTCAAGATTATAAGAAATGGACATGCCATGGTGAAAAACATATACCTTATGTTCTTGAAGAATTACCGGTAATCAACTGCGTAATAAAACACCAAGGAGTGGAAGTGGTAAATGATTCACCAACACATCGTCCATTGACCGACCTAATTGACGATGCTTACGGAGTCCACCATGACCAAAATCACCAACCTATGGAGACAAATAATGCGCACAATGAACAATTTGATACTAAACTACCAGGAGACCGAGAATATGTACGGTTGAAAGCCGATGCGGTTAAACCGTTGTATAAAGATTGCGATGATGATCACTCAGTATTATATGCAATGATTGATTTTCATAATTTGAAGAGCTATTTTGGTTTGTCTAGGAACAGCGTAACCGAAATTCTTAAGTGGGGTTAAAGATATTCTCCCAAAGGAGAACACATTACCAGAAAATTATCCTACCATGAAGAAGAGCTTGAAGGGTTTGGTATTGAAATACAAATCTACTCATGCATGCAAGTATGATTGCATATTATACCGCAACGAGCACAGAGAGAAGGATGAATGTCCAGTATGCGGTGAGCCTAAATATGTCATTTGTGAGATGGGAAAGGAAAAACCTACAAAATATCAAAAGTACTCGCAAGTCCCATAAAAGTTTTTAAAGTATTTTCCACTTGGGCCACGGTTAAAACGGTTTTTTACTGTACCATGGATAGCGGAGGCCATGATATGGCACGCTCGATGCTAGGTGGGTGGGAATCTGATGCGTCGTCCGGTTAATTCACTCATCTGGAAAATTTCAAACACACGACACCATAAATTTTTGAAGGAACTGCGCAACGTTCGTCTGCAATCTCAACCGATGGGTTTAACCCTTTCGGTAATTTAAGTACTAGATAGAGTTATTGGCCAGTTCTCATGGCGCCCTTAAGTCTCCCTCCGACTCTGTGCATGGGAAAGGAGTTCACATTATTAGCTTTGTTGATACTCGGGCTGCGATGATATTGATATATACTTAGCCCCATTAATCGAAGAACTTAAAGAGTTGCGAGATAAAGGGGTGACGACGTTCGACTCTCAAAAGGGTAAAGAGTTCACACTTAAAGCAATGGTGATGTGGGTAATCCATAACCTTCTTACGTATTGGACCTTATCGGGTTGTAATGTTCATGGTTATTGAGGATGTCCCGTATGTAAGGAGGAAACTGAAGCCAATTGGCTATAACATAGTAGTAAGATGAGTTACACGAGTCATCGTAGATTTCTGCCGATCAGTCACCCTTTCAAGAATGATAAGCCTAACTTTTATCCTATTGGTCCGGAGCGTCGGATGCCACCTGCTCGACTTTCTGGTCAGTGGATCGAGGAGAAGGAGACGATTGCGACTGCAGGGAATAAGTACGTATGCAAACACCCCAAGTTTGTAAACCTGAAGCGTAAAACAAGGGGGGATTCTAACGACCCTACTAAAGCAAAACCTTGGTCGAGGTGATTAATATTTTTTAATTTGCCGTATTGAAAAGATCAACGCGTAAGTCATGTAATTGATGTTATGTACACAAAGAAGAATGTTGAAGAACATCTGATAGAAACATGTGTGGGTGGATCTCATTCCTAATATGGAGAGCGAGTCCGCCGAGACTAAAGGATGTGAAGATAAAGAAGAAACTTTGGTTAAAAAAGATCCTTAAATAGGAAGAATTTCTACCCTTCCGTCTGCTTTCACTTTGATTACTAGTGAGAATAAGATCCTCTTAGACATGTTGTTCAAATTGAAGACTCCAATCGATTATTCTGGTAATTTACGTAGGGTAGTAAGCTACCAAGCAAATGACTTAAAATAGTGCAAGTCTCACAATTGACATGTAATCATCCAATTAATCCCTCTGTTATTTCGAGATTGCTTCTCTGAACACAAAGATCTCCATCGAGCAATTATGTAAATCAGTTTGTGTTTTACCCTACTTTGTGCAAAAGTGGTAAACAGAAGGCACATTAAGCTGCAAAGTCAACTTTAGTCGAGGCAGTTTGTGTATTAAAGAAATATTTTCCTCCGTCGTTCTTTGATATCAACATCCACTTGCTTGTACATTTATGCGATGAAGCTTTATTATGTGATACCATTAGGTATCATTGGATGTATCCTATTGAGCGCTTGCTAAAAACCTTCAAAGACCACGTGAAGAATACACGGTATATTTGAGGGTCAATTGCTGAAGAATACGTAACGGTGGAATCATCATTATACCTTAGGGAATATATGCCAGAACAAGAGGTGAGGAGGTTCAATCCTCGTGTAGAAGGTGTGATCGAAGAACTTGACGAGTTTGAGGACGAATTACGGTTTGGGAACCCTAAAGAGGTGAAACCATAAATATACAATACGAGCAAGTAACTCGTCATGTCTTCGAATCGCAAGATGAAGTCGAAGACATGAGAAAGTGAGTATCTATCGAATTCTTCTTCTTTGATTATATGTATTTTATATTTTATGATCTAAACCCTAAAATTTACTCGTAGGAAGTACGAGAACGAAATTGACCAAAATCAAAGGAGAAATTGCATGATAACTGATTTTAGGTCATGGGCATCAAAAGAGGTAAATTTCACATCTTATGTGTGCGGTTATTTATTCGCGTGTGATAAAAACATGCTCTAATACAAATTCATTAATAAATGCAGCTTCTAAAAAGAGGTGATGTCTCTTCCGGGCTTTCATGCCTAACAAAAGGCCCTAGTTATCGTGCGAAAGAGTTTAAGAAATTCTGCAGCAACGGTTTTGATTTCATTTCATATCCATGTGAGGAAAAGTATTTGATGCAAAGTAGTAGAATATCAATTTCAACCACGACCACTTGTATCGCTAGCAAAAATGATAAAAATCCAAAGAATACGGTGCTAACCTATTATGGGATAATCAAACTAATCCTAGAACTTGATTACTTAGATTTCACAGAAATCGTATTCTATTGTGATTAGGTAAAGGTGGAGGATACTATGAATGATTGCAAAGTTGATCCTGACTCCAAACTTGTTATGGTAGATTTATCAAAGCTGAAGAGTAAAGATCACATAGTCAACGAGCCTTTTATTTGTGCCTTTCAAAACGTAAAGAAGGTATTCTTCTCGAAGTGCATAAACGATGGCAATTGGTCTATTGTTGTGCATGCACCAAAGGGTATGACTACTGAAGTGGATGCATTAAGTGCTCCAAAAGAGTTCCATTCAGCTCATGATGACAACCCTGATTTGAAGGATCTTTTAGTTGATTTAGAGGAAAATTGAGTATCAAAATATTATGTTATCCTTGTCAATCTTATTTGTATCCTATTGTTATATTGACATTGTATTAGCGCTTTACTTTGATATATGATTGTTTAATTACTTTTACTAATGTTTAATACGATTTTCTTTGATGTATGAATGTTTAATTACTTTTACGAATGTTTAATATGATTTATGTAATTCAACTTTCGATAATATATTATGCTCAATCGAATGTTTACTTACTTTCACAAGACGCCCAGTTTGAGAATATAGTCATTTGAGTTTGTGATTGGATCAAATTGATATGCATTATCTTTTAAATCTTTTGGATGTTGGATAATTATTGATTGTTGGCTTGTTGTTGGATAGTATGTTAGAAGGAGTACGGCATAATAATTGGTTATGTTTGGTTTGGATGTTGGATAATTATTGGTTGTTGACTTGTTGGATAGTATGTTAGAAGGAGTACGTGACAATAATTAGTTTTGTTTGGTTTGGTTGTTCGATAATTATTGGTTGCTGGCTTGTTGTTGGATAGTATGTTAGAAGGAGTACGGGATAGTTATTGGTAGTTGGCTTGTTGGTGGTGTTTGGTTGTTGGATAATCACGGGACCCCCGGTTTGAGAACACGACGTTAATTTCAAAATATCTAGACTTAGGCTTAAAAACATCATATTTTTAAACCTAATTTTAGATATTTTCAAATTATCATCATATTCTGAAACCAGGGGTCCTGTGACCACGCGGTCGGTTCCCTCCAAGCTACGTTGGACCCTTACACAGTGATCGCGCCCCTAAAGGGTCCGTTTTGGGGGTGATTTGTGTTTTCGCCCTTTAATGGTATGTTTTCAAGCCTAAGTGTATATATTTTCAAATTATCGTCATATTCTCAAACCGGGGGTCGGGTGACCACGTGATCGTTACTGCAAGTTACATTGATCCCGTGCGAGGTGTTCTCGCCTCTCACGGGGCCACATGGGGGGGGGGGGGTCGCCCTCTAACGGCATGTTTTAAGCCCAAGTCTATATATTTTCAAATTATCGTCATATTCTCAAATCGGGGGTGCCGTAACCACGCGATCGATTCTTGCGAGTTACATTGGTCTCGTGGGAGGTGTTTGTGCCTCTCATGGAACTAATGTAACTCGCAGGAACCGATCGCATGGTCACGG
The DNA here is from genome assembly GCA_949130495.1 of Sambucus nigra. Classification (NCBI taxonomy): domain Eukaryota; kingdom Viridiplantae; phylum Streptophyta; class Magnoliopsida; order Dipsacales; family Adoxaceae; genus Sambucus; species Sambucus nigra. Next base: position 258,640,497 of record OX422223.1, on the reverse strand, counting down.
CACCCCCGATTTGAGAATACGACGATAATTTGAAAATATATAGACTTCGGCTTAAAGCATGCCGTTAGAGAGTGAAAAACCAAAATACCACGCGATCGGTTCCTGCGAGTTACATTGGTTCCGTGAGAGGCGCAAACACCTCCCACGAGACCAATGTAACTAGCAGGAATCGATCGCGTGGTCACGACACCCCCGATTTGAGAATATGACGATAATTTGAAAATATATAGACTTAGGTTTAAAACATGCCGTTAAAGGGTGACCCCCCCCCCCCCCCATGTGGCCTCGTAAGAGGCGAGAACACCTCGTACGGGATCAATGTAACTCGCACGAACAAACCGCGTGATCCCTGGACCCCCGATTTGAGAATATGACGATAATTTAAAAATATTTATCATTAGGCTTGAAACACATGTCGTTAGAGGACGAAAACACAAAGCACCCCCTAAATGGCCCCGTGAGTGATGCTGCGACGCCAACACCTCCCACGTGACTAATGTAGCTCATAGTAACCAACTGCGTGGCCGTAGGACACACAGTTTGAGAGCACGACCCAAATTTTAGAATATTCACACTTAGGCTTGAAAACGTGCCGTCAGAGGGCGAAACCAAAAACCACCCCCCAGATGGCCCCGTGAGCGGCGCAAACACCTCTCACGGGACCAACGTAGCTCGTACTAACCGATCGCGTGGCCACTGGACCCACGGTTTGAGAGCACGAGCCAAATTTCAAAATATCTACAATTAGGATAGAAAACATGTTGTTAGAGGGTGTAAACACAAAGCACACCCCAAATGGCCTCGTGAGTGGCACCAACACCTCCCACGGGACCAACATAGATCACAGTAATCGATCGTGTGGCCATGGACACATGGTTTGAGAGCATGGGCCAAAATTCAGAATATCTACACTCAGGCCTGAAAACGTGTCGTCAGAGGGAAAAACCACGAACCACCCCCAAAACAGCCCCGTGAGCGATGCCAACACCTCCCACCAGTATAGCTCGTAGTAAGCGATCGCATGGCCACGGGACCCACGGTTTGAGAGCACGGGAAAAATTTCAAAATATCCACACTTAGGCCTGAAAATGTGCCGTCAGAGGGCGAAAACACAAAGCACCCCCCAAATGGGCCCCGTGAGCGGCACTAACACCTTCAATGGGACCAACGTAGCTCGTAGTAACCGATCGCGTGGCCACGAGACCCACAATTTGAGAGCACGGGCCAAATTTCAAAATATCTACAATTAAGCTTGAAAACATGCCGTCAGAGGGCGAAAACAGGAAGCACCCCCCAAACGGCCCCGTGTGAGCAACTCCAACACCTCCCACGGGACCAAAATAACTCGTAGTAACCGATCGCGTGGCCACGAGACCCACGATTTGAGAGCACGGGCCAAATTTTAGAATATCCACACTTAGGCCTAAAAAACGTGCTGGCAGAGGGCGAAACCACGAACCACCCCCCAAACGGCCGGTAAGCGGAGCCAACACCTCCCACAGGAGCAACATATCTCTTAGTAACCGATCGCGTGGCAACGGGTCCCACGGTTTGAGAGCACGGGCCAAATTTCAGAATATCCACAATTAAGCTTAAAAATGTGCCATTAGAGGGTGAAAATACGAACCACCCCCAAATGGACCCGTGAGAGGTGCCAGAACCTCCCACGGGACCAACGTATCTCATAGTAATCGACCACGTGGCCACGGGATCCACGATTTGAGAGCACGGGCCAAATTTCAAAATATTAACACTTAGGCATGAAAACATGTCGTCAGAGGGCAAAACCACGATCCCCCCCCCCCCAAATGGTCCCGTAAGCGGTGCCAACACCTCTCACGGGACCAACATAGCTCGTAGTAATCGGTCGCGTGGCCACAGGACCCACGATTTGAGAGGACGGGCCAAATTTCAAAATATCTATAATTAGGCTTGCAAACATGCTATTAGAGGGAGAAAACATGAAGCACCCCCCAAACTTCCTCGTGAGTGGCACCAACACTCCCACGAGACCAATGTAGCTCGTAGTAACCGACCGCGTGGCCACGGGATCCACAGTTTGAGAGAACGGGCCAAATTTCAGAATATCCACACTCAGGCCTAAAAATATGCCGTCAGAGGGTGAAACCACGACCCCCCCCCCAAATGGCCCTGTGAGCGGCGCCAACACCTCTCACGGGACCAACTTAGCTCATAGTAACCGATCGTGTGGCCACGAGGCCCACAGTTTGAGAGCACGTGTCAAATTTTAGAATATCCACACTTAGGCCTTAAAACTTGCCGTTAGAGGGAGAAAACACAAAGCACCCCCCAAACGACCCCGTGAGCAATGCCAATGTATCTCCTAGTAACCGATCGCATGGACATGGGACCCACGGTTTGAGATCACGGGCAAAATTTTAGAATATCCACACTTAGACCTAAATATATGCCGTCAGAGGGCGAGACCACGAACCACCCCCAAACGGCCCCGTGAGCGGCGCCAACACCTCCCACGGAACTAACGTAGCTCGTAGTAACCGATCGCATGGCCAAAATACCCACAGTTTGAGAGCACATGCCAAATTTTAGAATATCCATACTTAGGCCTAAAAACGTGCCGTTAGAGGGCGAAAACATAAAGCACCAAATTGATTATTGAAACATGAGTTTAATTAGTCGATTTATTAGTGAACACGGAGAAATATTATCTCGACGAGTGAATAATATGACCTTGAAATAACAACAATTATTTACTATTGCTATAAAATGAGATCGTATATTTTCTCCTATCTTTTTTATATCATTCCTTAAGTCCCATAGGTTTGAGCCTTTATAATTTGACCCATTTTCTCATTAAACGAAGGGTACGAAATAAATTATATTGTTCTCCCATGGGACCAACGTAGCTCGTAGTAACCGATCACGTGGCCACGGGACCCTTAGTTTGAGATCACGGGCCAAAATATCGCCGTGCTCTCAAAGCAGGGGTCTTGAGACCACGCAGGCCTTTATAATTTATTATTTAGCATTATGGCTGTGTGAGGATTACATTACGTAGGTTTTAAAATGTCCATAAAACAAATAAAATTTTGTCATTTTTTTTTAAATATATTTAAACATGGTCACGAATATAGTCCGTGACCATATCCCTATTTTTTTATGTATGAATGGGGTCAGGCTCTGGGCCATGACTAACCTGATTACATGAAAAGTATGGGTCATGGCCTTAGACCGTGACAACGTCTATGGCCATTTTCATACGCCGAAGATGGGGTCACAAATTTGAGCCATGACCCTATCCGTGAATATTTGAGTAAATTAAACATTGGGTCATGGCCTTAGACCATGACCAGGTATGAGATGGGGTCACTAATGGTATCCAGGACGACAATCTGTAACCCAATTAATCCTTGACCAGTACTGTGGTCAGGGATATGGGTCGTAACCAACATTTATGGTCACGCTCGATTTGGTCACGGACCAAATCCGCGACCTATGTCCAATGGTCAGGGATAAAATCTATGACCATTCGCCCAGTTTGGTGCAGTGTATTACATATTGTGCCCGTTATTCTTATGAATTATATTACTTTTGTGTTCTTTAATTCCTACTTTAAGCTCACTGACCAGACAACCTCTTTTATGTATGTTTATAAGCGATGTGAGGTATAATTGAGCTTTTGTAGGTATTTGAATGCTTAGCATGATGATTAGTTGCATTTCGAGGAAGTTTTATCATCTGATGCAACTTCAGGGGAATTTTAGACTTCTCCATGGAAGCATAACTCATTGAGTTAGCTTTGTGTGGCCATAAACTGTACTTCATTTCAATCCCGGATGATAACGTTAGAGCCATTTTTATAATGCAAACTTTTCCCCTCTTGAAGAACGAAAATGCAGCAGAAAACCGAGCCCGGTCAACCGATCCAAGGATCGAGGTTGACCAGCCATTCATTTTATGCCTACGAAGGAAAGCAGTGGGTCTATTTCAGAACACCCAATAGATCGACCCCTTGGTCGCGATCGATCGGGCCCATCAGATATTTGGCAATTATTCCCTTTTCTTTTATTTTTCCTTTTCTTTTATGCCAACTTACTATATATATGTAAGTTGGTTTATTTAGAGAGAGATTTAGTATATAGGTCAGATTAGGGAGATATTTTGGGTGGTGAGAACTTCTCTCTCTCTCTCCTAGGGTTTAACCCATTTGTGTATGTAAGTATTATTATTGATCTTCTTCCCTATTTATATAAACTTCCATTTTTGTTTTCAAGCTTTATTAATTAGTTGTCTTTCATAATTTCTTGCTTTCCTACTTACTTACTTTAATTACATGCTTTAATATGCTTTGTAGCTAAATTAGTTTAGGTTGAGATGATTGAACTCGGATTAAATGGTTGTTTTACTTTGGTGATGGATTTGACGAGTTTAAATGGGTTGTGTTATTCTTTATTGTACGCATAGAAAATTTAACGATGTATATCATGTATGCATCGTATCTACAACCTTACGTTCGTAGTTTATGGGATATTTGCTGATGACAAAATCATTGTAGGTTTTATGAGAATTTAGGGGGTGACAACTCTAGATTTAATTAGTTGATGAAATGATATTTAATCTTGATAATCATGTCTTCCCATGTAACTATTTATACTAATTAACCCAAGGTAAGGGATATTATTCATAATCTGTAGTTTTTACTTGTGTTGTTAATCTTAGTTTCAATACATGCATTGATCAATATTTTGTTAACCCTTTCATCTTTTACACTTATATTTGAGAAATAGTAAATAAATTAAAGTCTAGCACACATTCCCTGTGGATTCGATACTCGAACTCGTCGTTATACTTATAAAACAAGTGTAGTAAAAGTTTAGATTTTTTTCTATATTTATGGGAAACCAAAGAACAAAATTTTTCTTAAATGACCACTCATTTTTTGCCACTATCAACTAGCGATAGGTGCGATGTATTGGGATATTAGCCGGACGATGAGTAGAGCTTACACGGGTACTGCGTATGATAACAATTAGTTGTGTATCGAAGAATTTAACATATTTGGACATTATATTTGGTGAGAATACTATGAGTGAATAATAGTCATGGTATATTATTACTGATTGACTATAATATATTGTATTGCGAGTTAGGAGTTACGTAGGCTACATTGTTAGTCTTTGGACTTAGGTTCTTACATTGTTAGTTATGCCTGGAGCGGGATGGGCATGCATGGATATGATTCCCATGGTTAGAAATTAGGTGAGATACTTAGTGGGCGTGTGCCAAAAGGGATGACATGAGATGTAAATGAGTTGCATTTAATATTGTTATGCAAGGTAAGTTGTTTTTTGTTTATTTGTGGGGTTTAACCCACGTTATTTTCCTTAAAAAAATGTTTTAGGTGTTCAGCAATACCAAGAGCATGGATGAGCGACCACTTTCATGGTTAAACTTATCCAGTTATTAAAGTGGGATGGGTGGAGTTACTTCTCACCGTATTTATTGTACAGTCGGGTAATGTACATTTCAGTTTATTATTCAAAGATTTTTTGGGTTTCGGTGAATTCGAGGGTTGTTTACATTTTTTATGGTTTTAGAGAAGTCGTGACATTTTTATTATGGGACTTATTCAGTTTTATTAATTCAGCTAATTGAGACTCATATATCTTGTCTCATTTTATTTTTATCTTTTATACACTTGCGTGGGTTATTTTAGTTTCTTTAATTATTCTTAAATGTTTATAACGATATAAATTATTTGATGTCCCCTATCTTTGGTGTTGAGTTTTGGACATTGGATACGTGAAAAATAGGGGGTGTTAGAGTCGGTATCAGAGCATGGTCTATAGCCTTAGGGTATGTGTGAACCCATTTCGTTTTGCATAATTTTATTTAATACGTTTAGCTACTGTATAGGGTTTTGTACTCTTGTGTCACGATGACTCTTATGTAGATATCATTCGTTTCCATTTTGGATGTATCGGCATATACTCCCACCAATGTCATCCCCATTAGTGGTGGAAAATTTTGTTTGGAAATAGAGATATTTTATGGAGGAATTAAAGATCGACTCTAACACGCAGTAAAAACATGGAATTCTCTCATAATTCGTTGAATATTTTCACTGTCATATTTATCTTCACCGACTCTAGTGATAATAAGAGTTATTAGGTATTGATTTCATTATGACATCTACCTTTTTGAATCATAGTTCATAATGCTCATTCTATAGACACTGCAAAACCCAAATTATGTTTCCAGTCCCTTTTCATTATTGAAGAGGGCGTCTTTGACGAGTGAAAAGTGGTGGGTGTCCACTAACAGTCATTCCTCGATCGTCTCCAATAACATAATTCCAATGTTCGGTATAATAATGCAATACCCCATATTTTATTACGAGTTGGTATTGTTGGTTTTTACTTTGTGGGTATACAAAGGCTTAAAGAGATATTTTCAGTTTACCCGTTTTGGACCCAGGGGTAGGTAACCCCTTGGGATAAGTTTTGGTTGTGTTTGGTCTGATTTAGAGGTCAAAACTTAGGCCTGCGAAAGAACTGTGGGATTAAGGATTTACAATTAGAATTAAACCACATTAATCACTTGCATTAAAAATAACACACACCCTAAGCAACATAGAAGCTTTTAAGAGAACCAAAGAAGGAATTTTGGGGAGAACGAGAGGATCACTTAAAATAATCATTAAAGGGAATTCATCTTATTCATTTAGGCAAGAGATAACCTTCTTTACTATAATATTTTATGTAAATTTTTTTATGTTTGATTGTTTTGATAATTTATTTTGGGGTTTATACACCGGCTACGTTTGAATTTGATGATGTAACACATTGTACCTTGGGTATATATATGATTACATGATTAAAACTTAATATATATGTGTTAAATCTAATTTTAATCATTAGAGTTGTGTAGATATGTTACTAATCTGATTATAAATGATTGGAATTAATTTTTTAGGATGAATTATGTGTTTCAAGAGATTTTGACAATATAAATTTATTTTAAATGGTTAAACCAGAAATTAAGTTTAAATCGTATGAATCACACGATGTTAATGAATATTTAAGTGTTTTTTAGAAATTGTTTGGTAAATTTTAATCCTAAGTTATTAGAGGAATGTAATACCCCATATTTTTATGGCTTTTAAATTTGAGGACTTATTAAATTTAATTTGAAATATTAATTTAATATTAATCCGAAAATTTATTTTTAATATTTACTAGCGTGACGAGAGTTAGCAATTATTGGGAATTTATTGAATATTACTAGATGAGTAAAGTAATATATAAGATTGATTTTATTCAACGTGTCACGTGTGAATAAAATGGCAATTATGGAAATTTAAGTCGGAACGTGCCTGTGTCATGTCAGGACTAAATTATTGTTATAAAAGTGAATAAATTATAAGTCGTTCGTATGGTCGTTTTAAGTGCGGCAAAGTGTCCGGAAGGGTCGAGATAGTCAGAAAAGTATACTTGGGGTTTAGTTTGGGTCTCGGGGTATTTTTGGGCCTAATTGACATCCCGGGAGGGTGTTATAGACATTTTGTATTTTTGGGTAATTAAACCTACGAATTTCTCTAAGATATATCAACCATTAGGAGTTGTCTTTTAGGGTTAACAAACACAGAACACAAGAACGACCATTAGAGAAGAAGGTAGAGAGCTTTCCAAGAAATCCAAGGCCTAAAACTCACTCAATTGCACCGCCACCACCGCCAAAACGTAGATCGCACGATGAGGAACGCAACCATATCTTTTTCATCAACAAATTAGACCCTTGACTTCCAAAAAAGTATCTATCTTGCTTTGTTTTTAGCTAATGTTTCACCCATGTTAGATTAGGATTGATAAAAGCATGTTTCATGAAAGAATTTGGTAACTTAGAGAATTTAAATAATACATTTTAGAGGAAATAGATATATTCTGGACATCTCAATCATATGTAGAGGAATACCCATGAAATTGTATGGATTTCGAAGCAAGAAATCTGGAAAAGAATTAGAGGAATGGAAGTTTCATGAAAAATTAGGGTTCTTGATAATTATGTAAATTTACCCCATTAATTCAATCCCTTTGATGAATTTGTACACATCTCTTGTAGGAAATTATGTATATAGGTAAATATAACTAGTAGAAATCTTGTTTCGGAGTTTGGGGATCATTAATGGCGTTTTGAAGAAAATTATTGGATGAAACCCGTAGGTCGAATTTGTAGATTATGGGAAAGAATAGCTTGATCAATCAATCGACCAAGAGCATCGATCGATTGATCGACCCCTCCTGGAAAACTGCATATTTTTTTCCTTTTTGTTTAATCCAGTTTAAATACGTAGGAACCATTGATTATTATTTATAGAGTATAATGGTTCATGAAGAGGACCAGTAGGGTCTAAGTAGACTCCATTGAATGACATTTGATGCGGGATGAAATTATGGGTTAACGGGGGTTTCGTCACACATTAGAAATTGTGCGCACGTTCACTAAAGAATCGAGACTCGTGAAAGACTTAGACCAGAAGGTTAGAGAGGGTGTGCCTACTGAAATTATATTTAGTAAGAGAGAATACTTCGAGAGATGAGAAGTAAGTATGAAATAAATTATAAGTGAGAATAAAAGAGATGAATCCGTTATGCGAGATAATTGAGTAAAATTTATGCTAAGAATGGATAATAATAATTATGGGTCATGGGAGAACCTAATTTGGAAAATGTGAATATCTATATATATGACCGTGTGACTGTACATATATTAAGTATTATGTTTGTGAATAATCATACCCGCGCTACTTGCTATCACGGAGGTTGCCGCATCGGGGCAGTATTATCTCGATGAGACCTTTATGGGGGATATGGACTTGTACCCTAGAACATAGGATTCCTTGGTACAGGCTATCTGAGAATGATAGTCAGACGGTTCTAAGAGACGTGAGGGGTATGTGCTGACCTCTTAGTGGCTTGGAACTATGATTTGCCTCAATTTTGTGTGTATTGTGTTAATACAGTTCGAGAGTGATTTCGAACTAGTATTTCCCTTAGTACGAGTGATACAGGGACTTGATAGCAGAGTATGCCAGCACCATAGACTTTATGTGGGGTGCCGATAGTATATATATTATATTATTGACTAAAATATATATATGCATATATATGGAAACTCCATACTGTGTGTATAAGTAGTTAAGTAATGAATAAATTCTCCAGCTTTATGACAAGTATTTGTAAATTTTGTAACGGTACTGAGTGGTTCTAAGTAATGTAAGAAAATGGAAGAGATTAATTTTCTAAAACTAAATATCACAGCCTTAGTACTTCTCGGGATAAAACCTTATGGAAAATAAGTTAGATAGACTTATGAGATCAGTAGTATGGTAGGCGTGCACACTAGATGAGAGGTGAGAATTCTCAAGAGAGTGTCGCATACTAACATGGTTGTCACATTAGCCAGTAAGCATTTTAAATACTTGCTAAACTATTTTAAAACTGTTTTACACACGGGCTCTGACCCGTTTTCTGTCATTTCTCTCTCTCTCTCTCTCTCTCTCTCTCTCTCTCTCTCTCTCTCTTGTATATATATGTATGTATTACAGGTGCCCAGCCACAGGGGCTTCATGCATAGGTTCTTTGGATTGGACGTGCTACAGCTTATGTGGAAGTTGCAGGCCCTTGTTTTAGACGACCTCCTCATTGATTCAGTTCCTATTTTAGTTCTTCATAGTTAGGGCATGTGTTGCCCGATTTCCTATTCGGTTTGAATTTGTTAGATATTTATGTTTATTTATATTTTTAGTATTCAGTACTCTTTGAGAGTTAATTATTGTCAGGAGGATTTCATTTATGGTTCTTAAACTTGGTTTGGTTTATCTAGATGGTTTAATTCTTGTGTGTTAATTGCCATCCTTAGCATTTATTTGATTCTTAAACTGTTGTTTATTAAAAAGGTTTTCATATTGGAATTTAATAAAGTAAAAATAAGACTTTAAATCGTTTTGACACTTAGCTTAATTATTTATGGTGTTTAAATTGGAAATAATTATTTTGTGACAGTGATGCTAAGAATGAACCAACCGTTCACCTTGGTTTTAATTTAATAAATGACTGATCACCCGGTATTTAATTAGGCGGGGTGTCACAAGGAATAATTATGAACTTTTATAGATGATTTGGAGGTGTTTTGGGTTAGTTTTGATGGTTTAATAGCCATTAATGGCAAAATGGTGGGTTCGGTTTCGAAATTTGGATTTGGTTATGCTCTATTAAGCTTCGACAAAGATCATGGGGACGGGGGAGAAGCCTACGACTTTAGGGGTAAGGACCACAACCACACCTTTTAGGGATGCGATCGTGCCTATACTAGACCACAATCACGGGGTCTGCAGAGAGGGCAACAAGGGTTGTTTTTGTTGTAGGTTTGCCTTGAGTTTAATTCTGGTACGTAGATACTTTTGGTAATTCTTAGTTTAGGACATTAGGATAATGATCATATGAATGTATTTTGGGAAATATTAGTTTTGGGGAATAACACTATATTAGTTTGTTATACTATAATCATTTATGCATATTGGTGTATATATATGCTTTACATGCTATTTGTGGACATACCATGGGCGTGTGTGCTCGTGGGGAGTCTATCGGTGGGGATTTGATGGGATTGTTGCGTAGGACTATGGACCACTATCCTAGGTGATAACACAGGTTGTGTATATGTATATTTCCCGATCCTAAGTTAATCTTCTCAACTGTCTCACGAGAGGGAAACTGAAGAGACTTGAGCCATCACATAAATCATGATATGTGATTACACAATGTTGTGATTGCGTAGTGAGTTCCCTTCTTATTTTTATGTGGATGTTCTACAACCGTTAGGGTCGGGATTCCTACAGATTGTCACGATAGAGGCACAATAGAAGTCCCTAAAGGTTGGAATCTTCATATGATGTTATATATATCTAACTGGTCGAACGATGGGCATATTCTTATGTGGATTTGTTTGTTCTACTATTCCGACTATGACATTTTTATGCATCTTATGAAGAGGTAGTATATGGGTACTACATATGATTAATACTATAGGTACATAATTTGAGTACATCATTATTTCTTAATCTTAGGGTGAGGTTGGGTGGCTTACTTTATAATTTTGGGAGTCGATTTTATACACGGTAGTTATGTCTAGTGTAGTTATAATTCTACATAGCTTATACCTTAGGACCAGTGGGAGGAGCTATTTTCGATGTGAGTTTCTGTAGGATGGAATAATACATAAATGAGTCGCATTCCTTACTTTTAGTTAAAGTAAGTTATTTCATGCTTATTTATGGGGTCTAACCCGTATTATTTTTTAAAAAAACTTTTTTAGAAGTTCATAAATAGGAGCAGTAGGGCTGAGTATTATTAGGGCTTTCCTTTCAACTGAGGATGCAACTATCTATCCTTACTATATGATTTTATTTTAGTTGTCTTTTATTCATTCCAGGCCCTCCATTTATTATTTATTTCGTAGATATTGTTTATTGTTTATGTCCATAGTTTATTTCATAGATATTAATTTTTGGCACTATCCTTAGTATATTATCTCAGTTTTACTTGCTTTATTATATTACTGTTGCAGATGCTTTAATTTATTTTACTTGTATATTTATCTGAGGATGGAATAAATTGTTTGACTCCCCATATCTTTGGTGTTGAGGTTTGGACACTCGATAGATATGATAAAGGGGGGGGGGGGTGTTACAATTGGTATTAGATCGTCCCAGGTTCCAGTGTCCTAGGTTCATTGGGATTATTATGTTACGCATTACGTTCTTTAAAATTAGAGCCATATTTATAAGTTTCGTTGTATTCTTTATTTGTGATCGTTGTCTCATATGATTTTTTCTTATATTCTACTAGATCGAAAACAACCAAGGTAAGAGAGTTCAAATAGCTACAGTCGGGGCTAACAACTGCAAAATTGAGCCAGACCAGTGTGCACCACCGGTAGCACCAGTTGACATGGATTCCATCATTACTCATACATCCAGTGTGGCCATCGCACTTTAGCAGGCACAGTTATAGGTGGTTGTACATGCTCCACCACAAACTTTTTCACTAGAGAACATGCAAGGAGTTTTTTTAAGGTAACCCACTATAGTTTACAAGAGCCACTATCATTCTCGTATCATATCAGTGGAGAAAGGACATCAAGGGGAACTTGAGGATGGATGAGTGAACCAACAACCAACAAAAAATGCTAACCAACTTTAAGCTAGTGGTGGATGCATTAAAGTGTCGACAATATGCTACCATAATTGAGTAGAGTAGTATTATGCTTTTTTAGAGTTCTGTACCAGGTTTAAGGTAAAGTACTTCCCTTTGACAGTGTGAGGGAATGATAAGAGAGAGTATTTAAAGCTAAAGTAAGGTGACCGTAAAATTTTAGATTACAAAAGGGGGTTCAGTGGTATTTTTTTATTTTCATTTAAAGAGGTGGACACTAAGGCTAAGATCATGGATTGCTTCTTAGGGGACTGGCTTGGAGGATAACATAATTTCTAATAGGGAACTCAATTTACACCTCTTACGCTCACGTTGCTAATATTACCCTGATGTATTGCCATGATCACCATAGGTTTCAAAAGGTTAAGGGGAAAAGGTCTAGCAGGGGCACGTCTAGCTAGGCGGGTAAAACATGCTATAGTGCGAGGGAATCTTCCTGTACGTAGGAGGCCTAACAACCTGATGGGCCAAATTATGGGGAATCCCATAAGAGACACCAAGGTTACGATAATCGACATTGACAAGGCCAATGATAATAAACTCACCAAGGTTAGCAGGGTAGGCATTAGCACGTAATATTTACCATCACTTATTTTGCTTACGGTGAGGTGGGGATAAGAGTTACCTTAAGGGTAATCAGGTTGCTCAGGGTCAGAGATGATAATAAGGGTATCACGCACCATAAGTCCATCATAAAAAACTAATGGTCCCTCTAATTGTGAGCGTTCAAGCCTTATCGATATTGTAAATAGCCTAACAGTAGAGTTATCCACAATTACAATATGGGCGTGCATATCACATCGCTCTGAGGGATGCGTAGGCATCAATGTAAGCAATTGAGGGTATGTTCCATATCCATGGGCGCTTAGGGCATGTTCTATTTGATACGAAAGCTTGGTATTCTTTTGTTAGTAGATCTTTCACTTACTGACCAGTGATAGTAGACTTAGCATTATATACTTTATTATTCATTATTGGTACGGGGTACACTTATTTGTTGCGTGTGTCGCGATATATGGGTTGTGTTAAAGTAAAAGACAAGTATATAAAGTGGTTCGGACCTCAGTTGAGGATCCTACATCCACTGTTAAAGGGCGTTTCACTGTATATAAGATCATAAAATGATTCTTACAATTTAAGAGACCTCTTTAGCTTTGGTCAAGAGAATTTAAGGTCCATGTGGTCCTTGTTATTAATACTAATAACCTTAGAAAGTAACTTATATACTTCTATAAGGGTCCATAACTATTAATATATAACTCAACACGGTATGCAATAAGCAAGATAGCTGAAATGATCTGATTTTTGATTGAATGTTCTCAACAATGGATCGATAGTGTATGCAACAATAAGAGAACACTTTCTTTGCTTATTTGATTGGTTCCAACTTGCGTACGATGATTTGGACATGTCTTTAACTGCTCGTAAGCCTTCTCTCTATATGAATTATCTTGATTAGAGCATGAGTGGACTGTAGCAGAATAGTCGGGGTTCCCTCTGAGGCCTGACAACTACAATACCAAGGTGGAGTGTGGGAGAAAATCTTGTAAGTGGTGTAAGGTAATTGGTGGGTGCATTTAATGCTGACGGGAGTCATAAATGCAAATGGATATTAGTGGTGGAAGTAGGTGAAATAGTGTAGTACTTTTTATTTGCCCATTGGAAAAGCTGTAGTGGTTCAGCCAGTTGGCTAGGAGGTCTGAAATCATCATTGGCTTTCAATATGATGGTCTTGTGGTATGTTGAGATAATACCTTACTGGGCTGAGGTCTAAATGACCTCTGGAGGTCATTTATCTTCAGACTGAGGTCCACTGAGCATGTTAGGGATGATAGGGCACTGGTGCTCTGGTCTCTAAGCTTGGTTACAGAGGTGTGTTAGAACGACCAAGTGTTCTGGGAGATCGAAGAGGTAGTTGAGTCCTGTAACACTACAATGGTCCTTTTTTGAAGACAACGGAGGTCTTAGGATCTTGGTAGTGGTTTGATAGAGGTCAGAGGTTGACCTTAGGATCTATGTCCTTGTATGAATGAAGTTGGAGGGTTTGAGGGGCCTTGGAATACCAACAGTTAAATATTGTATCACCGGTAGCCCTTTTTTACTCTTTGGAAGGATTACATGGGTAAAAACTTGTCCATTTTGCAAGTTGGCGATGGGAGTGTAACTAACCACCAAGATTCTCGTCATAATGAGATTGCATACGAAGGAGATTTCATTGAGTGTTTAAGGGGGTGAGAGTATTAATGGTATTGAAAGGAGTGAGACATTAGTCTTTGGGGGCTATAAAGGAGGCCCTTGGGTTGGTTTGAATTATTCACCTTTCACTTTCACTCTCGCTCATTAGAGATTTTTGAGTAAAGAAATATTTTACCTCCTTTATTTTATAAAAAATGTTTGCAGAAAAGATCTCTCCTTCGAAGGTTTTAGACCCCACACCCCTTTTTCGTCGTTGGGTCTCAAGTTTCCCTTCTATTGAATGTCGAATAAGAGGTTGGGGACTCAACCCATCTTCCCCCATATATGATTCACTTTAGCTCTTTGGTAATCAACTACCTGGGGCCCCAGATTCTAGATTGATCCATGTCAATTGGTGCTACCGGTAGTGCATGTTTCTGACTCAGTTTCGTAATTGTTAGCCCCGACTCTAGCTATTTGAACTCTCCTACCTCAGTTATTTTCCATCTGAAAGAAAGTAAAGAATTTTATATGAGATAATGATCACAAGTAAAGAATACAACGAAACTTATAAATAGGACTCTAATATTAAAGAACATATTGCTTAACATAATACTCTCAATGAATCTAGGACACTGGAACTTGGGATGATCTAACACCAATTGTAACACCCCATGTGGCCACCCTGAGGGTTTTTTTGGGGGGTCCGGGGGATGTGTATCTCTCGAGGTGGATCCCTCCTTCCTTCCCCTTTTTCTGGCATGCGCGCGAGTTTGCATCATTTATCAGGGCACTCAATCGTCGTCGATGTGGGGTGATATGCAGAGTTAGAGTCGCCGACCTATTTTACACAAAACAACCAAAAGAAGTGTTACCTCCTCAAGGGAAAGACATCATGGAAAATACTTATGCTTGCGAAACAAAGTAGTTCAAGAGTCCGGGGACTAAGTTACGTAATGGGAAGGTGTTTGGCACCCATCCCTCCCTTTCGATCTCTCATAGGCATGTGCTAATCTTCTGTTGTTGAACTCCGTGATGTGTGTGCTTATGTGAATAATATAAATGGAGGATGGAATCGCTCAACTCGTGTCATGGATAAGGGCGGAGTGAGGTCATCCTTAGGAGCGTTCCCAAAATAGTAATTTAAATTATGATATAAGTGATTACTGATTCAAAAGTCGTTATAGAAGAATAATTTCATATATTGGACAAGACACAAGCAAGAAAGCATATAAAATATATATATTAAGATTATATGATAAGAACAAAGTAACAAATGTATGTGGGAGGACTAGAGTCTAGTGTTTACCCAAGACACCTAAGTATCCTGAGGGGGCATCAAAGTCCATGCATTTCGAAGACAATACGAGGTGGGGTTTAACCCATAAATCCAACCGGGTACTTTGTTTATATGTGTGTGTAGAAAAATGTGTTTTAATAGGAGAAAATGTGATGAGAAATCCCCGTTTGAAGTTTATAAGTAAACCCTTTTTCTTTATTATTTTTTTTAATGAAAATAAAGTGTGTGCGAATACTAATAATAAATTTTTTGAAGTTAAGATATGTGATGTAATGAAGTAAAGTACTAAAGTGGAAATGAAGTAACTAATGCAAAAATAAGAGAATTTAAAGATAAATGGGAAGAATTAGACCTCCTTATGAAGACTTGAAGTGGATCTTGATTGTAGATGCACTGATCTCAAGGTGAGATGATGGTGGTTTGAGGAGATGTGTGGGAATTTACTCCAAAGAGTATGAAAATGACGGAAGGCATGTGGGAAATAGGCTTTTAAGGAAGGAACATTTATGAATTCAAAAGAATTCTTTTTTAATTGCTGAGAGGGATATTCAGGGGTTCCGTTCAAAGTGAGGTCGTGGCCTTATAGGCTAAGGGGAGTGCCAATCGGCATGGTCCTAGATCTTCCTATCAGTATAGAACCCTAAACACACTACCAATAGGAGAGGTTTCGGGTTGCCATTTGGCAGTCCGAGACATTTTTTTTAGAAAACGGTCATAAAATGCAAACCGTAAGTCAGAATTATGCACGTGGCAGAATGTTAGAAAGGGTATTTAAATCCTTTTAAGAATCCATGAGCCACTCCTGGGTTCGGGAATTGACTGAAGTCAATGGGGCTCGAAAGCACCCGTTGGTCACTGGACAGGAAAATCTCAGAGGAAAACGGATCGTTCGTCCGAACCATAAGGATGATTCATGCACGGAACGGACCATTGAAAAGGGTATTCAATACCCTTCAGGATTTCATTATTCTTCATTCAGTTCGCAGAGTTGACCATCGTCAAATGGGGCCTAGAAGCGTTCGGTGACCCTCGAAGTAAAATAAGTTGTCCGCCCGTACTGCAAGGATGATTCACGTACGGGGTGGAATATTGTAAAGGGTATTCAAAGCCCTTCGAATATTCATTCAACTTCATTCAAGTTGAAGAGTTAAAAGGAGTCAAATGAAGCCCGTGAACGCTCTGTGGTCTTCAAATCAGTTTTTGAGGTGAAATGGACCATTTGTCCGAACTATAAGGTAGATTTATACACGAGGTAGACCATTAGAAAGGTGATTCAGAGATATTCTAAAATTCATTAAGCTTCCGATTAGGCGAGGAAGTTGGCCTGAGTCAAAATGGGGTCCGAGAGCGCCTGGTGCCTCTAGATAAATTTTCGATACTAAAATAGACTGTTCGTTCAAACCATAAGGCTGATTCATGCACGGGGTGTAATATTTGAAAGGGGATTCAGAGCCCTTTGAATATTCATAGAGCTTGGTGTCAGATGAGAAAGTTGATCGGAGTCAAACGGGGCCTGAGAGTTCCCGATGACCTTTAGATCAGTACTCGGGGTATGATCTAAGGTTTGTGGTGAATGCGTGAGTGCTAGGGTCCTAAGGAGAATCTTAGAGGGTCATAGGATGGGGTGTTTACATAGATCCCCTCGAAGGGCGAGCTCGAGACAAGTGAAGGCCATCGAATGATTTCCACCACATCGACGTTAGGAAATAGGTTTTTATTTAGATTTTGAGAACCTAGAGGATGAGGTTGATCGATTTAGCGGGTTGAGGTTAGTTCTGAGGTCCTAAAGGGATAAAAATGACTGATTCAGCGGATCGAGGTCAGTTATGAGGACCTAAGGAGACGTGTATGACCGATTTCGTAGGTCGAGGTTAGTTTTGAGGACTTAAGGAGACGAGGATAATCGATTCAGCGGGTCGAAGATGTGTTACGATTGGTTCTAAGAGGTCAGGGAGACTATTTCAGTGGGTTAAGATGGATTTTGGGACCTAAGAAGATGAGGATGACCAATTCAGCGAGTTGAGTTTAACTTTTAAGTTATGCTGGGGATGACCAATTCAGCGGGTCGAGGCCGATTACGAGGACCTTGAGTTGTTATGACCAATTCTTAGGGTCAAGGTTAATCCTGAGGACCGTAAGTCATGACGACTAATTCTAAGGGTCGAGGTCAATCTTTAGGGTCGCAAGTCATGACGATCAATTCTGAGGGTCGAGGTCAATTATGAGGACCTTAAGTTGTGACGTCGAGGTCAATCTTTAGGGTAGCAAGTCATGACGATCAATTCTGAGGGTCGAGGTCAATTTTGAGGACCTAAAGTTGTGATGACTAATTCTGAAGGCCGAGGTCAATTATGAGGACCTTAAGTTGTGACGACCGATTTTACGGGCCGAGGTAAATTCTAATGACCTTAAGTTTTTACGAGCCAAGGTCAATTCGAGGACTTTAAATTATGATGACCGATGTTATGGGCCGAGGTCAATTGTGAGGACTTTAAATTGTGATGACCGATTCTGTGGGCTGAGGTCAATTCCGAGGACCTTAAGTTGTGATGATCGATTCTGTGGGGCAAGATCAATTATGAGGACCTTAAGTTATGAAGACCATTTCTATGGGTCGAGGTCTATTATGAGGACCTTAAGTTGTGACGATTGATTCTGCGACCCAAGGTCAATTATGAGGATCTTAAGTTGTGAAGACGAATTCTGCGAGTCGAGGTCAATTCTGTGGACCTTAAGTTATAATGTGGGGAATTGCTTTCATGGGAGTACTTAAATTATCTTGGGGGTGCAGACGCACCTATGGTTCTGTTGGGGATTATGTTTGTTTTGAGACTCCACTGGGGGGATGTTTAGGCTGGGAAATTGTAGTAGACTTAGATACGGGCGTATCGTTGAATATGCTTGTGGAATATGATGAGGATAAGTGCGTAAGATTAATTCGGCAAGGGATTATGCCGGGGATAAGAGCGTAAGATTAACCCAGTTGGGGATTTCGAGAGTTTGTAAGGGGCTTAGTGCTCCAAAAAATGATTTTCTTGAGGAAATTGAGGTTCCATATATTTCTGGGATTTTTGGGATTTTTTCGGGTAATCAGTGGATTTTTCAGGAATTTTCTAGCATTTTTTGCACAAAATTTGGAAATGGGGTGCCGATAGGCAGTTCTGGGAGGGAGCCAATCGACAAGGGCATGGACTCCTGGGCTTCCTTGGGAAGAGGAAAAGATGGTTGCCGATCGGTATGGTTAGGGGTTTTAAAACTTTGCCTCTGGATGGATTATGGGTGTTCCAAAAGTCGATTGGATCGACGGACCAAACCGAACCACCCTATTTTTACCTTTTTTTAATCACCAGTACGGTCTATTTTTTTTTGCAGACTGATCTAGTCGGTCCTCCGCATTAAATAACCTGTTTGGACCGACCGGACCGGTTAATCATATTAATATATATTTTATTTATATTTATATATATAAAATAACTTAAATAAAGGATGCAGGGGTACGATCGTCATTTAAAATAAACTAATGCCGTTTGGCCTACTAGAAGACTTAATCCCTCTTCGTTTTGTTTTTTCACTCCTTGGGTTTTTCTGTCGTTTTTCTCTTCTATCTTGCTCTCTATGCCATTTCCTCTCCACTACTTGCTTGTGCCGCTGCCATCTCCTCTCCTCTTTCTGCTGCCATTTCAGCTCATCACCGTTGGATTTGTACGCTGCTGCCGTTTCTCTTTTATTACGTCGCAACGCAGCTGCTTCACTTTTTGAACGCCACTGTAATCTTCTTTCTCTTCAACCAATCATACTAAGAGAAGTAACCCCCGGGTATTCTGGCACTATGAGGACCATGTCTTCCATTTTGGCCTAGAAGAGTTTTGTCCCACCTATGAGGAGTTCTCGGCCATGTTGGGGGTTATCCCCATTGTGGCGACTGCTATGCCTGATTTCTCCCTTTCTCCCCAGGTATTCTTATCGTAGTTTCTTCACATTTCTCCCTTGGAGGCTCGACCGTTGGTAACCGAAAGGGACATTTCTCTTCAGGTGGTTA
The DNA here is from genome assembly GCA_949130495.1 of Sambucus nigra. Classification (NCBI taxonomy): domain Eukaryota; kingdom Viridiplantae; phylum Streptophyta; class Magnoliopsida; order Dipsacales; family Adoxaceae; genus Sambucus; species Sambucus nigra. The sequence continues at coordinate 258,620,726 of OX422223.1, read as the reverse complement.
TGTATTCTGTGCGCTTAAGGGGTTTTGAGGATGTTGACTTTATTAGAGTTGTCGCCTTAGGCCTTACTATGAGGATTTTGATGATAATGGGGGACCTGACAACGAATTTGCAGGCGGCTGTGATAACAGTCTGGAAGTCTTACCGCCATAATCCCGCGACGGTGGTGCTGGCTGAGACTCAGAATGGTCCGGATACTTGGAAGGAGGGCCATTCCGACTTTCTGAGTGGGATCCCAGTAATGTTGTTTATATGGATTGCAGAGAGGTTTCGTTTGGCAGTCCCTTTTGAGTATCCCTTAGCATTTGTGCCTAATTTCTTTATTCGACCTTTCTTCAACTTCGGCTCATCTGTAGAGAGTTGGGTTAACTGGTTTGTAGAGCATGAATCTCGGTGTCTTCGCTAGTCAGTGCCATAATGGGGGGACTTACTACCTGTCTTGCATCTTAGAGAGTATTGGTATGCATGATTGGTGAGACTTGACAGACTTCTTTCCATTTCCTCTGGCGAATCCTACGCTAAGTCGCGTGGAAATAAATTGTGCCCCCAATCGCATAAAAAACTTCTTCTCGATGAAGGATTTGACTAAATGACTGAGGATGATGTTGGGCTCTTTGTGGTAGTGCCGTCAGTCATCTATCTGTCCATCACAATCTGTGGGAGGGGCCTGACTTGTGTTTGGGGACTACCTGAAGTGGTTGTGAAAGCGATTAGTAGAGAATATCACGGCAGAAGAGACCAGTCAAAGGTGGTTCATTGCTTTTGAAACCATAGAAGACGGTGCAGTGGTTTTGTCTTGACCTGTCAGTGCGTATCGCTCCATGGAGCGCATACTAAATGTTATCCAGGAGTGCGAAACTTAGGGACCTCCAAGGGCTGGTAACGATGATGAAGCGGGTCGTCCGATAGTTGAAGGCAATGTTTTGTGAAGCTTGGGTGATTTTTTGTGAAATTATTATGATTTCAGTGTTTTATATTTTGGGGTTTTTGAAATAATTTTGTGTAGTTTGGTAAGGGTTAGGTTTGTTTTAGAAATAGTTTGGTCAGTGGAAGGGTTGGTCGGTTTGTTTAACTCCCTTTGCTGATACTTCATGTAACATTGTTGTATTCCTTATTAGAAATAAAGGTTTATTTTGATCCTATTTTGTTGTGCCTCTTGATGAATCTTGCATTTTAATTATCTATACCAATCGCTATGGCATACATAGTCCTTTTGTTCATGTAAATGATAAAATGGACCGCTGTTCTCGGAGGTTAGAAAAGAATAACATTTTATAAAAAAAGGGGACCGAACCCATGTATGGCGTATGGGATGCCTACGTACCTCTGGGGGTTTTGAAATTTTTTATGAGTTTCATTTTGAAAAGAACAAATTTTTTTAATGGTAGTCATTCTTATTGAAGTGCGGTAGCCCCAGAGGGCGTAAGGGTTCCGATCGACCCAATCTCTGTAACGCAAGTCATCTTGTTGATTATGGTTTTGTGGCTTTTATTGGCGGCTTCGACGGTACCCTTGGTTTGGGGTAAGTAAGGATAAGATTTGTGTCTCTGAATTCTATTCTCGCTGACTAGTTCTGTGACTTCAACTTCAAAATGGAACCCATTATTTGATAGTAACTCGTTGTGAACTCTGTATTAGCAAATAATGTTATTTATGATGAACTTCTCCACTTTCTTAGCATTCAACACCGCGTATGACTCGACTTCGACCCATTTAGTGAAGTAATCAATGGTGACCATGATGAATTCGTGACCGTTTGAATCTTTAGGAGTAACTTTCCTTATAATGTCAATGCCCCAACTAGATAAGGGCCATGAGAGGTCATATTATATAGTTCTCAGGGTGGCAAGTGTTGGAGATTGGCAAACTGTTAGCATTTGAGGCATCTTCGGACATATGTCGTGCAATCCAGAACTATGGTGGTTAAATAGTATCCTTGATGGATGATGTTTTGGGCAAGCATGTGACCGTTCATGTGAGGGGCCCGCATTCCCCACTGTGCATCTTCTGCATTATTTCTTCAACATCAGCCCCTGTTATATAGTGCAAATGGGTTCCATTGAAGTTTCTCTTGAACAGTGCTTCATCGTAGATAATATACTGGGCAGTCAGTTTGTGAAGGGTCGCACGATCTTTCTTATCGGTGTCTTGAGGATACCTACCATATTTGAGGAGGCGCCAAATGTCATAGTACCATAACTCGGCCATATCAGAATCTTCTTTGGTGACGAGTTCAATGTGGTTGTGACCGTCCCGAGATCTACCCCCTCCCCTGCGCTTTGAGGGAAAAAAGGGAAAGATAAAGGTCCTGTGCCCCTCGCTACATCGGTGGGTGCTTCGATCATCGTCGTTTTTGGGGTGATGTAAAGAGATAGAGTCACCAACATATTTTTCACAAAACAGGCAAACGAACATGTCGCCGCCTCGGGAGAGAGGCATCAAAGACAAACTGATGCTTGAGAAACCAGTAGTTCATAGGTTCGGGGGCTAAGTTACAGAATGGGAAGGTATTAGGCACCCATCCCGCCCTTTTGATCTCTCATGGGCTTATGTTACTATTTTTCTTAATTTCTCCGTGAAGTGTGTGTGCATGTATATATAAGTGGAGATTGAAATCAATCGACTCGCATCATAGAAAAGATCGAGCGAGGTTATCCATAGGAATGTTCTCAAAATAATAATTAGAGAATATGATGTGTGCGCTTATCGAGATATTAATCGTTACGATGAAACGATAATATGTGTTAGATAAGACAAAAGTATGAATCACAAGTATTATATATATGAATAAATTATGGATAAAAAATATAAAAAAGATGTAAATATAAAAATAGGACTTTGAGCCTTGGGTTTTAGCCCAAGACACCTACTTAGCCTATAAAGGCATTAAAGTCCATGTGGTTCGCATGAGGCACTAGGGTGGGGTTTATCCCATAGATTCAAATGAAAGTTCATTATATATGTGTGTGTAGAAAATATATTTTTAGTTTTGAGAAAATGTGATAAAAACTCCCGTCAAAATTTATAGGTGTAACCCTATTTTTCTTTGTCTTGGGTTCTTTTATAGAAAATAAATTATGTGCAATATAACTAATAAAGGATGAGATATTAATGTGTATGATCTAAAATAAAAGCTAAATTGAGAATTTATATAATTAATGCAAAAATAAAGAAATTTAAAGAGAGAATGATGTTTGGACCTTCTTTGGAGGTTTGAAGTTTACCCTTGATCCTTGATGAGCTTCCTTGAAAGTTGGGATGAATGTAGGATGAGAGAGCAGGAGATTTTTTCTAAATTGGTATGAGAATGATGGGAATGAAAGGTGGAAAAGAATTTCACACAAGGAAACTTCGTTGATTACAGAAGAATGTTATTGAGATCACTGAAATTGATGGATCTGGGGTGCCTATTAAAGTGAGATCATGTTCTCCATATATAGGGTGGAGGGACTGCCGATCGGAACAGTCCTTATCCTGCCTATCGACAGGTGACCCAAGGAACTGTCAATAAGCCAGGAAATGGACCTGGCAATTGGCATTCTCGTGCTGATTTTCCAAAAAAATGGTCGTAAAATGGAATCCCTAAATCCAAATCATGCACGGGGCATACCATTATAAAGGTAATTCAGATAACTTTGAGAATCCTTTAGGCCTCTCCCTAGTTTGGGAGTTGACTTTGTGTCAAACGGGGCTTAGAAACGTCGTCGATCCTTTGGACAAAAGATCTTCGGACGTCGATGGATCATTTGTCCAAACCATAAGTCCAAATTATACATGGGGCAGAATGTTGGAAAGATAGGAGGAACTTTGATGTCCCCAAGAGTTTCACTGAGTTCAAAGAGTTGACTTTGGTCAAACGGGACCCGAAAGCTCTCGGTGACCTTTCAGAGTAAAATGGATTGTTCGTCCATACCATAATGCTGATTCATGCACGGGGCGAACTATTTTAAAGGGTATTTAGTACCTTTAGAAGATTCATTCAGTCTCATTCAAGATGACGATTTGACTCTGGTCAAAAGGAGCCCGAGAGCGCCCGATGACCTTCGAATCAATTTTAGGGGAAAATGGATCGTTCATCTGTTATGTCGTTTCGTTCATAGGGTGGACTATTGGAAAGGGATTTCAGTGCCCTTAGAGGATCCATTGAGATTTTCTCTGATGGTGAAGTTGACTGGGGTCAAATCGAGGCTCGGGAGCGTTTGGTGGCCTCCAAATTGGTTTTTGGTAGTAAAATCGTCCGGTCGTCCGAACCGTATGCCGTTTCATGCATGGGGCATACCGTTGGAAAGTTAAATCAAAGACCTTCAAAGATTCCTTGAGATTTTGCTTTGATGATGGAGTTGTCCGGAGTCAACGGGGATCGGGAGCGCCCGATGGCTGCTAGATCGATACTCGAAATATGATCTAGGGTTTATAGTGAATTAGGGAGGTGCTAGGGACCTAAAGAGAGACTTAGGGGGCATAGAATATTGTGCCCCTCGACAGGTGATCTTGGAATAAGTGAAATCCTTGGAATTGACACCACATGATGTTTTGGGAAAAAGGTTAATTCTGCGGACCAAAGTGACGAGGATGATCGATTCAGAGGGTCGAGGTTGATTCTGAAGACCTAAGGTAATACTGGGGATTGACGAATATGTGGGCCGAGGTTAATTCTGAGCACCTAAGGTGGGAGCGACCAATTCTAAAGGTCAAGGTCAATTATGAGGACCTTAAGTTGGAGTGACCAATTCTGAGGGCCTTAAGAGGGGGCGACCAATTTTTAGGGTCGAGGCCAATTTTGAGTACTTAAGGTAATGATGGGTATTACCAATTCTATGGGTCGAGACCAATTTTGAGGACCTAACGAGGTAGAGATAAATTTTGAGGGCCGAGGTCAATTATGAGGACCTTAAGAGGGGGCGACCAATTTTGAGGTCAAGGTCAATTATGAGGACCTTAAGTAGAGGCGACCAATTCCGAGGGTCGATGTCAATTCTTAGGATGTTAAGAGGGGGCGACCAATTCTGAGGGTCGAGGTAAATTCTGAGGACCTTAAGTAAGAGCGTCCAATTCTAAGGACTAAGGTCAATTCTGAGGACCTTAAGTTGGAGTGACCAATTTTTAGGGTCGAGGTCAATTCTGAGGACCTTAAGAATGGGTGGCCAATTCTGAAGGTCGAGGTCAATTATGAGGACCTTAAGTGGAGGCGACCAATTCTGAGAGTCGAAGTCAATTCTGAAGTCCTTAAGAGGGGAGACCAATTCTGAGGGTTGAGGTAAATTCTGAGGACCTTAAGTAGGAGCGACCAAATCTGCAAGTTGAGGTCAATTCTGAGGACCTTAAGAGGGGCGACCGATTCTGAGGGTCAAGGTCAATTCTGAGGACCTTAAGAGGGGGCGACCAATTCGGAGGGTCGAGGTCAATTCTGAGGACCTTAAGTAGGAGGCATGGGGAATAACTTTCTTGGGGAATTTGAAATTTACCATTTTTTAGACTCTACTGAGGAAGAGACATCTATCTGCGGATTATGTCTTTTGAGAAGAGTTGGAACTCATAATCTGGAGATTCCATTTTAGGGAAACAATTTATAACTTGAGGTTTTGGGATCTCGCAGGGGAATGTGTTTTGCTAGGAGAGATGTCCAGTTAAGGTTTCTGGCTCTGCTTGGGAAAATTGGAATTTTTCTGGAAAATAGCTTAATTCGGGAATTCCTGTTGGGAAAACGAGTAGGATATTACGTAGCCCTGTTGGGGAAGCATTTGAATCCTGTTGAGGGAGAGGTTTTGGGATTTCGTTAGGGAGTGTGGTGAGCTTTTGGGACACTGGGTGCGCTGATTTTTTAGGGTTTAAACTCGGTAAAATATGGTATTAATCTGGTTGGGGATTTAGGAGCTTGAAAAATGGTTTTCTCGGTGAAGAAATGTTCCAACATTTATTTGGCAATTTTAGGAATTTTTGAGAAAATTTTGGAATATTCTAGCATTTTATGGGATTTTTGTACGAAATTTTAGGAGGTTGCCAACCAACAATGGCACAGTATTATGGGTTGCCTTGGGAAGGAGAAGGTACAGTGCCGATCGGTGGGTGTCAGGGGACTGCCGATCACCATGCCCCTTAGTCGCCTATAAAAATGGGCGAATTCTCTTCATTTTTCACACCTTCTAGCTTTCCTATCTTCTACTTCTCTCATCTGTAATCTGCTTCTGCGTTCTTTCCTCTTTCGAGACCAAAAAATGGCGTATTTCTCAAGTAGTGACCCACATGACGTGGTTGGGCGTTGACGATTAGGCGAACCTAGAGTGGCGGTCTAGGGTGCCCCTGGCTTTGGGTAATGGGAATGCTTTCGACTTGTTAGAGCTTGTTGTCGATGATCGAACTCTTCTGCGTGAGCCTTAGCACCACCGATCATCGAGGTTGATGAACCGTAATGGCTATGTAAGTACAACATGATTTTTTTCATTCTTTTTCTTCTTCGTATTTTTTTATTTATTTAAATTTTGACAAAAGGTTTGTTTTTATTTTGGCGGACTCACATTGCTGCCATAAGCTTTTGCTCCAGGGGGATGACGGGATTTAGGGATGTGTGGGAGCATCTTCATGCGGTGGTGTGCTGGGTAGTCTCTCGTGGGTTTTGGTCATTTGGAGTCTGCATTGGATGAGACGCCACACTCTATGGTCATTTTATGCGCTCTGGGGGAGAGTTCATGGGACACTACCCACACCATACACTTGGGATTTAGGGAGATGACGGTGACCCCCATTGATGTCCAGCAGCTGCTTGGGATAGACTGCGAGGGCACACAGATATAGGTGGACCGTTCTCTGAGGGTGACACCGACGGCGGTGGATGCGACACTGGGTGATATGAGGCGAATAATCTCGGGGGACTCGATCCGTATTTCTCTTCTCTGGGAGGTTTTGATGAGTCAGAGGATTGACGACACTGACAGGCTGTAGGTGAGGTAGACGACCTACGTATTTATTCTTCTTATGCTGATAGGGTTTTTGGTGGCGTCGAGCGGCGACGTCGTCCACTTATGGTTTTTACCATATTTGAGGGTATTTTCAAATATTTCTCTTTATGACTGGGGGATCCTAACTTTGGCGACCCGTTATTCTTCTTTGGATTCTTTCAGTCGGTGCTGCCGGCAGACTTTCACTTGGGCCATGTATCTTCTTGAGGTAAGTTTTTTCTTTTATTTTTACTTTATGCATTTTCTTTAATTTCCCTTTTAATTTCCTTCTGATTGCTGACTACTGTCCTTTTGCAAACGTGGTTCTACGAGGTGATTGGGTTCAATGCCTGTTTGATTGGTTTGTGTGATGAGTCAACGGGGAACTTCTGTCGGATGTACTAGTGGCAGATGTCCAACCAAAAGTCGAAGCAACCTCTCTCCTTGACAGCAATACGTCAGGTCTTGAATGTTCTGATGAGCGACCGAGTTATTTCTTCTTTTCTCTTTTGAATCCTTTTCTATAGCGTTTTCTTTGTTTGTGAAAGTATTGACTTTATCTTGGAAAATTAAAGGTGACTTTTTATCCCTGGGGACGGCTATCCATTACACAGGGGTGATCGAGATGAATGCGTAGATGCATCGGCTGCTGGCGCACGAGTTTGGCTACTCTTGGTATCTAGGAGAAAGAGTAGTCTGACATATCGTGGAGGATGAGGTGGCGGTCCCACCAGTGATGCCTCCGAGATATATGAGGTGGGTTTGAGAGATGTCAGAGGAGGTCAGGGCGGTGGCGATCATTAGCGAGCCCAATCCGTCCTATACTGACACGGTGGTGACTTACGATTCCCTTGACTTGGTGACGAGTTGGCTGATGCCTTCCTATATCTATGACGTGGTGAATATGCCTCCGCCTCCTATGACTTCAGAAAGGGGTACGAGTCGGTCGATGGGGTCTGCCCACAACACTAGTGGTCCATGGACGTCAGAGGCGACGGAGGTGTTATTTCTACAGCTTGCTCATCCTTCATACAATATCCGACTGGATGGAGGGGGATCGTTGAGTATACAACATCTCCCTAATGCGATGGAACTGACGGTATTGGGGCTGCTGGAGGACGTTCTCCAGCTATAGGTATATCTTTTCATTTCTTTGTCCCTTATCTTTTTTATTTCTCTTTTTGCTTTAGACTAACTGATTTGCCCTTTTTAATTTTATTTTGGAGCATGTCCAGGTGTCGACTACCTGGCTAAGGGACATTCGAAATTGGGCGGCTTTTGCGACGGCTCATATTCATGATCAGATCCCGATTCCTTCCTGTCTTGTGCCATCTTCTTCTTCTAAGGAGGGATCTGGATCAGGTAGCGGAGGCTCCTCAGCTCGTCGTCGGGGAAAGCGCGCGCGTCGCAGGGACGGGGGATCTTGGGGGGGGGGGGGGGGGGAGGGAAAGAGTTTGGGGTTTTGGGATGAGTCTCGTTTGTTTTTCTTCTTCATTTTTTCTGCAAAAAATATAATGATGGAAATATATAAATATAAGATGAATGGGATTTTGATTTATTTATCTTTACTTTAAATGACTTAATCTACATGCACTTTTACTTTGTTTGCTGAGACCGCAAAAGGGATTATGATTACTCTCTACATACACTTTTACTTTGTTTACTGAGACCATAAAAGGTATTAGAACTACTAAACATATTTTTTTTAAGATAGGATGAGTAAAAATATAAGAAGAAAAATCCGAAATTCTTTGAAATAAAGATTTTGTTTTTTTAGATTTTTATTTTGACAAAAAAGGAAAGGGGAACTTTTCTAAAAATAGGGGGTGCGGATCGGCATGCCCCTTGTCATGCCTATCGAATTATTAGTTCAGTCAAATCACCCAAGGCTTTGATTGCACTTTCTTGGGATACTAGTACTTGATGGGGTATTATTTCATTCGAAGTTTGCAGGCTCCTTATTTTTTAGCCAAAATTTTCAAGTATAAAAGGGGGTAAGGTGGTGAGGTTTCTTCACCCATTCACATTTTCTTTCTCTTGCTTTTTATCGTATTATTTCCAAAATGGCCCTTCCCATGAGTGCGGAATTTGCTTTTTTATCTCGAGAATTTAGATACTATGTGTTCATACAATGTAGACTATAACACTTTTAACATGCGTTGGGTCTCTTCGTGGTGAAACTGACCCATTGACTATAACATGCTGACGGCGACAACATAATTTTGGTATCCCGGGGGTCGTGTTTTCCATTTTAGCTTGGACGAGGTTTGCCCGACCTTTGAGGAGTTTTCTGTTATGTTGGGGGTAAATCCCAGTGTGGTGGCGGTCATGCCTAAATCTCTCAATCTTCTCGAGAGTTGTTAGTAGGAATTTTCCACTTTTCTCCTTCAGCAGCTCGACCATTGGTCACTGGGGGAATGATCTCCCTCCCAGTTGTATTGTATTCCGTGCGTCTGTGAGATGTTAATGATGCGGACCATGATGGAGATATTGCTCTTGGCTTAACTTCAAAGCTGTTGCTGGTGACTGTCCTGATGGTGGACCCTCAACTAGCTGCCATTACTGCATGGATGTAATATCATCGCAGTCCTATAGCGATGATACTGGTAGAGACCTTGAACGGTCTAGATGCTTGGCAGGAAGGCCATTCTGATTTTTTGAGAGGTAGTCCGATTATGCTATTTATGTGGTTGTCTGAAAGATTTTGCTTGGAGATTCATTCTGAATATCCCTTGGCAGATGTGCTAAATTTCTTCACTCGCTATTTCATCATCTTTGGTCCGACCATAGAGAATTGGGTAAACTGGTTTATGGAGCACGGGGATCGATGTTAGCGTTGGTCGGTGCCCTAGTGGGGGGAGTTGCAGCCTATTCTGTAACTAGGGGAATATTCATATGTTCGGTTAGTTAGCCTTCGGTAAACCTCCTTCTATTTCCCCTGGAGGCTCTTGCGTCAAGTCGGATAGGAGAAAATTATGCCTTCCCATACCCTAGATTTCTTTCTTATATAGGATTTGATGAAAGGCGTGCGCATGCGGTCGGGCTCTCTATGGGAGAGTCATCGGCCGTCAACCTGTCTTTCCCAATCTGTTGGCAAGGTTTGGCATGTTTATAGAGATTACATAAAGTGGCTGTGGAAGAGGGTAGTGGTTAATATCTTGGCAGAGAAGACCGGTTAGAGATGGTTTGCCATATTTGACACTATGGACGGGGGCGTAGTGGTTTATCTAGGCTGGTCCAGGCTTATCGTTCCATGGAGCGCCTTCGACATACCATCCAGGCGGGGGAATTTTGGGGGCCTCAAGGTGCAGATGATGATGGAGCTGGGTCCTTTGGCAACCGCGAGTAGGGTCTTTTGTGAAATTAGTGATTATTTGTGATGCCTTTATGTGTTTGGTTTTTTCGATTGTGGGAATAAATTTGGAAAGGTTTGGTTAGTTAATTTAGGAGCAGTTTGATTTCTTTTAGGATAGTCGGCTCAACGGGGTAGTTATTTGACTCCCTACGCTGATATTTTGTGTAATCGTACCGAATTTTCTGATAGTGGAATAAAAAAGGATTTTAATTATATTGTTGTGCCTCTTGATGAGTTTTACATTTAAATTATCTATACCAATCGCTAAGGCATACATAATCCTTTGTTCTTGTAAATGATAAAATGAACCGTTGTTCTCGGAGGTAAGAAAAGAATAGCATTTTGTGAAAAAAAGGGGACTGTGCCCATGTAAAGCGTGTGATCTGCCTATGTACCTTTGGGTTTTTAAAAGTTTTTTGAGTTTCATTTTTGAAAGCAAAAGGTTTTTTAGAGGATCAGGCCCCACGTAATTCTGAGCAGAGATAAATGTTTTTTTTAGAATTGAAGGGGATAAGAGGAGTCGTAGAGTGTCATGATTTTGGACCAGGGGTAGAATTTCTTGAGATGGTCCAGGTTAACTAGATGTGCCATTTCTTCTCCGTCAAGGTTAGTGATCATAGAGGCACCACCAAATAGGATCTTCTTCATGATATAGGGGCCACTCTAGTTTGGCTTAAATTTCACTCTGGGGTCCCAGACGGGTTCTATGATTTCTTTGAGGTATAAGTCCCTTTCTCAGACACCACAGTCCTTGACTCTCCTGTTAAATGATCACGATATCCGGCCATGGTACCCTTGGATATGATATAAAGCCTTTAATCTCATTTCGTTTAAGAGCGACAACTAGTCGAAATGGCTCAGATGCCAGTTTTCTTCGTTGAATTTGCTTTCAAGTAAGACTCGTAATGAAGGTATTTCTAGTTCAACATGTATGACTACTTCCATAACGTATACCAGAAAGTAATGGGTAGCCCCAGTAGATGCTCGGACTGAAGTGCGATAACCCCAAAGGGCGTAAGGGATCCGATCAGTCCAATCTCAATAATTCTTGATTATCTTGATGATGATTACTTTGAGGTTCTCATTATCGGTTTCAACTGTAGCGTTGGATTGTAGTTGGTAGGGTGAAGATTTGTGTCTCTGAATCCCATAGTTGTCGACCAATTCTGTGACTTTTGGTTTTGCCTCGAAATGTAATCCGTTATCTGACACTAGCTCATGCAAAATCCCGTATCGACATGTGATGTTCTTTCGGATGAACTTAGCTACCTCTTTGTCATTTAGCACTGCGTATGACTCAACTTTGACCAATTTGGTGAAGTAGTCAATGTTGACCGGGATGAACTCGTGCCCATTAGAAGCTCTGGGTGTAACTTTTCCTATGATATCGATGCCCCATGTGGAGAACGACCAGGGAGAGGTCTATGACACCCTGCCTAATTAAATACCGGGTGATCAGCCCTTTATTAAAATTCAAATAGAATGTTCGGTTGATTCATTCTTAGCATCACTGTTGAAACATTTAATATTTTTAATCACTTAATAAATAATTAAGCCAAGTGTCAAAATATTTTCCAATTGATTATACCCGACTAATCCATTAATAAATTTCCATTCTTTAAAATATAATCTACTCACATTCCACAAGAATATAATAAAAACTAAGAATGAGTCAAATACTGAGATAAATCGGACTGGATAAAACATTTCGGTTCAAAGTCACAAACCAACAAACCATAATATCCTCAAGTGAAATAGAAATCCTAAACTTAACTGAATACAATCTCTACTAAATAACAAGGAAAGGGGCGTAACATGCCCTAAAGGAAATATCTGGAAAGAGTGGAGAGAAATGATAGAAGTGTCTAAGTGCAAAGGCCTGCAACTGCCACAACTACTGTAACTCGCTAAATGATCCACGCATCTAAGTCTGGTACCCCTGTGGCTGGGCACCTGATAAATAATATATATGTAAAAAAAGAGAAAAGAGTAGCAAGAAAAGGGTCAGAGCCCGAGTTGTAAAATTATTTGTTCTAGCAAGTATTTAAAACTGCAATGATGCAATTATTAAGTGCATGTTAGTTTCGAACTCTCACATGAGATTTTCACCTCTCCACTATTGTGCACGCCTAACGTTCGTCTATCCTAACCTAGTTATACATAATGTTCGTAACTATATTATAGACTTAAACTTCTAAATATATCTCAAAGGAGTAACCCGTATCGCCCATACAATACGCTAATAATAATCTTTTATGCGAGTTACCCATATTTTACATTCACTGTTTTGATAGAAAATCTTTTATCCACTGATATTACTTCACTTACCAACATTTATAAATTCGCTAATTCCACACATTAGAATTTTTCACAAGTATATTTATATATACATACATATAGTCACATAATCCCTATATATATATAAATCCCGCGCCCCTTGGTTAGGACCTCTTGGCGCAATGCATACTCTGATATCGTGTCCCGATGCATCGCTCACTGCGTAAAGGACAATTGGTTCGGCGTCTCTCACGAACCATAAATCTCATAACACAAATATTGGAGGCGAGCATACTCGCCAGTCAAATGGGTCACACACATACCTACGCTCCCATTTAGCCGTCAAAACTATCCTATATCTCAGATAACGCGTATCCAAGTTCATATGCTCTGGGTACAAGTCAAATATCCCCCCATTGGGTCACCCAGGATAAGATTGTACACTGCGCGACAACCTCTTCCCGATAACAAGCAACGTAGGTATGCTATAGACACAACAATAATAATAATAATAATAAAAATAATAGGCACTCCTCTGTCCTATTAAAGTCCAGGTATTCACCCAACCCATACATACATTTCTACACGTAGTATATTTCTTATTACTACTTATAATGTAATTAATTCGATTATCCACTATCTCGAAATTCCCAAAGTTAATTCACCTATCCAAGCCTTAAGGTATCATCCTAGGAATGCTTCCCAAATAATTATGCACTACACTAATATCATTAAATGGAAGTTTACCTCACTCAACTAGCTGTATAACACGATTTAGGGAAAAAATAGGGATTTTTGGAATTTTTCTGGGACTGTCGTTCGAACCAGAACTAGTTTCGATGAATTAGCATGTCATTCGAACGACTATGCATCTCGTTCGAGCGAGACGTCGTCGTCTCCATTCTTCTACCTGCTGTATTTTCCCAATCTTCCTCAACTTAAAACCTCTACAAATTTGTCCCAAACTCCCAACAATTACTTCCAATCAATAATTAAACATATTGGGATAATGTTTAATAAACTAGAATCATTTAATCATGCATAAACCTTAATAAATTCTGAAAATCCCCAAAATTATCCAAACAAACCCTAGTTCTTCAAATTTCTATATAAGAACTCAAAATCAGATTTGTCCATCATAAATAATTCTATAATTCATGCTTTCCAACCTATCTACATGAATGATTCATCCTAATTAGATATCAGATTTCAATTAATGTTCTTAGTTCTCTAATTTCATCAAAATTTATGAACCATAATTGAGTATTACATATCTATACTAACATGAACATGATTGTTGCTACAATTTTGCAAGGATTAAACACTTGACTCAATTTTGAAGGTTTTGTCTCCTCGTGATGTTGGTATAGGTGTGTTCCTCGTCTCACGATCTACACTTTCATGGGATTTTTGGTGTGTGTTCTTGAGTTATGTACCAAGAACTTTTATGGCTTCTTCTTCCTTCCCCCGTGCCTTTATATTTTCTCTCTTATATATTTAGAACTGATAACTCCCCTCTACCCCACGTTCCTATATTTAATTTTCTAATTTTCGTCCATAATATTTTCCCAAAAATTTAAAGGACAAAAATACCCCTACGGAATGTCGGTTAGGCCTAAAAACATTCTGGAGTCCAAATAAAATGGTCGGGTAGAGTTTTCTAACTATCTCGACCCTTTCAGACTCAACGGTGTGCTCGAAATTACCATATGAGTTACTTAAAAACAATTTACTTCTTGAACCCATTAAATTAGTTCCGACACGACTCGCACGCGCATCCTGACTTAATGTACCAAACTGTCGTATTTTCCACTCTCGACAATTTATAAAAATTTCATAATTCCATATTACGCATTCACACAGTAATATTCCATAATTATCAACAGCAATTATTAACCCTTGGCACGCTAGTTAATATTTATTTTTAAATTTGAATTAATTAATAATCAATTTTTTCACATTTTTAATTTAATTAATCCAACAACAATGATTTATCCCACAGTTATTTAACATAGTAAAAATATGGGGTATTACATAATTCCCCCCCAATAACGGAATTTCCCCCCGAAATTCGAAAAGTAAACCATACCTGGTAAGAATAAGTCTGGATATTTCTCGCGCATATCCTCCTCTCTCTCCCAAGTAGACTCCTCTATATTATGATGCTCCCACTGAACCCGCACAAGTGGAACTACCTTTGACCTCAATTTTCTCTCACTACGGTCTAGGATAGCCACAGGTCTCTCCTCATAAGAACTGTCGGGCTGTAAGTCAATCTCCTCAATCGCAATGCGGGTGTGGGACAACTCATCCCGAAGGTACCGCGTCAATGATGAGATGTGGAACACATCATGAATACGGTGCAAGTGTTCCGCCAACCCAAGTCTATATGCCACCGGTCTGATCCTCTCGACAATGGGAAATGGTCCTACGTATCTTGGGGCCAATTTCCCCTTCTTCCCGAACCTCATCACTCCTTCTATCGGAGACACTCGCAGTAATACCTGGTTCCCCACGCTAAACTCTCTGAAGGTCTACTTTGCATCGGCATAGCTTTTCTGCCTGTCCTGGGCTACCCGAATGCGACTCCTGATAAACTCAATCCTGGCTGACGTCTCCTGAATTAAATCTGACCCAAGTAACTTATTGTCCCCCACCTCTAGCCAACAAGTGGGAGAACGACAAGGTCTATCGTACAATGCCTCAAACGGGACTATGCCAATCGTAAACTGGTAGGAGTTATTATAAGCAAACTCCACCAGTGGAAGGTATTGCTCTCAACCCCCTCCAAAATCAAGGACACACATGCGTAGCATATCCTCTAACATCTGATTTGTACGCTCAGTCTGTCCATCTATCTACGAATGATAAGCTGTACTCAATCGCAGCTTGGTACCCATACCTGAAGCACGACACAAAAATCTTATCTCTGTCAGACACGATATCCAGGGGCACCCTATGCAACCTCACTATCTTAATAATAAATAACTTGGCATACTGTCCCGTAGTGTAATCTGTCTGCACTGGTAGAAAATGCACTACCTTGGTCAAACGATCCACCACTACCCATATAGAATCGTGACCCCGCTGTGATGTAGGCAACCCAAGGATAAAATCCATGGAAATGTTCTCCCATTTCCATGTAAGGATTTCTAGCGGCTGAAGTAGCCCTGACGGTCTCTGATGGTCCACCTTTACCAGCTGATAGGTGGCACACTTGGACACGAAAATCGCGATGTCCTTCTTCATTCCACTCCACCAGTACTATCACCTCATATCGTGGTACATCTTATACCATCCGGAATGTATCGCAAATCGAGATCCATGCGACTCTGTCATCACTGCATGATGTAAGTCCTCATCCTCCGATACCACTAACCTCCCATTAAATCGTAGTCCTCCATATGAACTTACTGAGTAGGACTCCGCACCTTCGACTAGAATCCGTACAATCTGGTCCTGGCAAAATGAATCATCTGCTTGAGCCTGGATCACTCTTATAACAATATCTAGCATGACTGTTATGGCGGACATAAAAGATCGGGCCACTGCATCCTGATGTCCTAACTCTTTCCACTTAGCCTTCCACACTTCTGCCACCTTACCTACTGGCCTATGCCACCTCACCACTGCATCAACAACTACGTCGATTTTCCCCGGGTGGTACAGTATCTCGAACTGGTAGTCTTTCACAAACTCCAGTCACCTGCGCTGACGTATGTTCAACTCCCGCTGAGAGAACAAGTATTGCAGTGACTTGTAAGATGTGAACAAGAAAAATTTCTCCCCCAATAAATAGTGTCTCCAAATCCGTAGGGCAAACACGATCGCTGCTAGCTCCAAGTCGTGGGTGGGGTAATTCCTCTCGTGAGGCTTAAGCTTGCGGGAGGCATAAGCTATAGCCTGCTGCTCTTGCTGGAGTACTCCACCAAGTCCCTGTATAGAAGCGTCCATATATACCAGGTACTCCACCCCTAGCCTGGGTAAAGAAAGAACTGGCGCTGAAGTGAACTTATCTTTTAGCTCATCGAAAGAACTGACAAGCATTATCCATAATGAACTTCACCCCTTTGCGAGTCAAATTTTTCAATGGGCCCTCAATCTTCGAGAACCCTGGGATGAACCACCCGTAATATTCTGTTAACCCCAAGAAGCTACGCACCTCCATCAGTGTCGTGGACTGTCCCCACTCCCTCACTGGCGACACTTTGCCCGGGTCCACTAATATTCCCATCTCTGACACAACATGCCCTATAAACTTTACTTCTCGTAACCAGAATACGCACTTTTCATATTTGGCATACAGCTGATTCTCTCGCCGAGTTTGAAGAACTCGTATCAAATGCTCGACATGCTCCTCCTCATTCTGGAAATAAATTAGAATGTCATCCATAAAGTCAATGACAAACTGATCTAAGAAGTCTCTGAACACCTGGTTCATTAAGTCCATGAATACGACTGGAGCATTTGTCAGCCCAAATGGCATGACTCGGAACTCGTAGGACCCATACCTCATCAAGAAATCAGTCTTTGACACGTCATGCTCCCTAATCCGTAGCTGAAGATATCTCGATCTTAAATCTATCTTTGAAAAGAAAGCAATTCCTCTCAACTGGTCGAGCAAGTCATCGATTCGGGGAAATGGATATTTATTCCGTATCGTGACTTTGTTTAACTTACGGTAGTCCATACACAACCTCAACGAACCATCTCTCTTCTTTACAAATAACACGGGAGCACCCCAAGGTGAGGTACTCCTTCGAATGAAGCCCTGTCCCAACAACTATTCAATCTGATCCCGTAACTCCCTCATTTCAGCCGGAGCCATACGTTACGATGCGTGAGCTATCGGCCGAGTGCTAGGCATCAAATATATAATGAAATCTATCTCCCGAATAGGCGGTAGTCTCGGTATATCATGGAACACGTCAAAAAACTCACGAACTACAAGAATCGAATCAATAGGAATCACTATCTCCTTAGAGGTCTCCTCCTCTATATAGTATAGATGGGTGGACGATCCTCCCTAAGGACGAGGCATCGCCATAAAAAATATCTCCTGGCCGGGGATAGCAAAAATAATGGTCCTACTAAAATAGTCTATCATGACTCTATCAGAAACAAGCCAATATATGCCAATAATGGCGTCATGCTCGTGTATATCTAAGACTAGCATATCTGTAGGAAAAATCAAACTCCCAATTTCTATACCTACTCCCCGGCATATAAAGAAAATCAACGAACCATTACCCAACGAAGAGTCTACACATGTCACAGTACTCTCTGTAGTATCTAATAACTCCGTGGGCTATGCAAAACTAGTGGCTATAAAGCAATGTGAGGCCCTCGTGTCAAATAAAATGCGTTCTATAGTACCATGAATATAAAACGTACCCTCAATGGCGGGTGGTGCCTGTTATGGTGACGTTATAAACACGTCCATACTGTAACTGCCCCTACTGAATTAGGGGTGCGGGCAAAGTTGGGACTGGTGCCACTACTGGTATGGCGAAGGGAAAGATTGGTCTCTGGGGCTCTAGCGGGGCTCCCTACTGCTGGCAGAACCTGCCCTTGTCAGGGCAATCCTATTTCCTATGGCTAGTCGCTCTCGGACGATCCATCACTAAAAGCAAATTGACAGTTAAGCTTAAATCAACGACACCACTATAGCCTGCAGATGAACATATTGATAGAACAATGACTCAAACACAACTGGGCTATCAATTCCGTCACTTTTCACTAAAGGTCGTGCAACAAAAGGAGAAATGTTCAATAACTAGCCAAGTACATCTCAAGAAAATTGGGAAAATTTGGCATGGTAGGTATAACATGTGGGTGCACACCTAAGATGTATGGAAAACACTCATAACTTGGACAAATTTCATACGACCCTTAGCAGAATATACGATCCTTTGAACACCATAACTTCAAGGTTATCTTCAAGAGGCACCACTTGATGTAACGGATGCGCTATAAAATGATGGGGCGTAAGTTGAAAGCGTCATAATCAAGTCTATATAACTCATGTCTTCCAAGAGGTTGAGATAGGAACTATACGCACTAGTAAAATGAATGCATATATGAAAAGAAGACTCTAAGAAGAAGGAAGAAGATGGAGAAGGTGAATGGTGATTTTAAAGCCTACACAATCCCCCCTTTTATAGTTTAGATATCCCACAAGAGGACAACATGGATTAATCTGTGAACTCCACCCATAAAATTATGTGTACCTTCATTGAAGTAGGAATGTCTAAAAATCTGAGAAGCAAAGGACTCTCACTGACATGCTTATAAGCAGGCCAAGGAGGGTACTCAATTAGCACACCCTATTTTGGGAAGTTTTCATTTTTTTTAGTTTTTGATCGTATCCTGATCCTATAACCTCCCATAAATGATCTTTTATGCCCTAGTCAATTTTTATCTATCCTTAACAAAAAATCCAAAAATTTCAAAAACACCACATTTTCAAAATTCTCATAGTGTTCGCCCACTTCAGAGTCTTCGCCTTTAGATAACAAAATGTATCCGTCCTTATTGTAAAAATAAAAGTGCATGTTGAATAAGTCACTTAAATAAGATAACTAAATAAAATTCATCATTGTATATAAATTTGTTTATTAAAGTCATGAATACATCTCAAAGCAAAAAAAATAAGAAAGTAAGAAAAAGAAATAACAAAATTAATTGTATGCAACCTAACATTTTCCAAGCAATCCCTTATTGATGGCGATGAAGGCGTTTTTCGTGAAGCTGAGAAGAAGAACCCTAAGCATAATTCCCAGAGCCAAACAAGAAAAGACAATGTATTAATTATACACTATAGGCATGGTGCAAGAGCATGTCAGTGTCTGAATATGCTCAGCAACCAAAACCATTTGATCCTGTACGTCTTGCACCCAAAACGTTCGTACCTTCACAGTCTGAAAGAAAAGTAAGAATTAATATCAAAATCAACCAAATTAAAAGAAGAACTCAAAAGGAAAAATCAAGAAGAAAAGAGCGACATGATACATATTGTCTAATAACCTTGGATGAGAGTGGAGGAATGACTTAAAAGTCAGCGTTACAAAGATAAGTAATCTCTACCCACTTCATCTCCGCCATCAATAGTTACCACAAAGGCAAACCAAATTCACTAAGCATCGGAGGATCTACCATCCTAGCATTACTACATGATGCCAGATCCAACACCACTGGAATCATGTTACCCCATGATCCAACTTTCGAAACTGGAACCCTGTCCACTTCATAGATATACGACGACATCAACCATCTTGAGAAGAATTCTAAATAGTCATAAGTCACCATCGTCTCCATGAAGCTTGATACAGCGCCTCGTATATTTTAATACCTAGGTTAATAAAGTATAATTATTAAATTATACAAGTTTCCACATCAATAAAATATCATCCTTAGCATGGGAGGGAACAATAGATAAAAATATACAAATGGAGTGCGATACGATAAATCCCAAAGATATAATGATATACAATAAAGAGTAAGATATGGATAATCTCAATATAAATAAATATGAGATTGAATCAATCACTACCAATAATTATACTAATAATATAACAAGGTCTGACATCATAATAACTCTAAATAATATTGCCTGAATAACTTGCCAACATCAAAGGTATCAAAATCACCAACATCATCACAATAATTAATCAAGTAAATATGTCTTTTGAGGTAAAATAAATAAACCTCACACCACTCAAATGACATAAAATTATATGATAAGGACCAATAATACATCTCCTAAATGTGGGGGTGATTGAGATGATGACTCTATGCCCACAAGAGAGGAACCTAAGTCTGATATGCGATTGGAGCACCTGGAACGTATTTGACAACGCGACGGGTCAAAACGTATAAATAGTGATGATATCCATGTATAAAAATAATAAAACCATATCTTTTTATTAAGTATATGACACCTCATTATACAATCACTAGTATTATTTCCCGTCATTAATTTTTGTAAAAATAATTTTTGAAAAATATCTAACTAAAAGATTACTAGCATACTCAATAACTAATAATGATATCACCATAAATAAACCATGTCTATACCTCCACTAACTAATGATGTTACTAGCACACCAAATCATAAGCCAGGACTAGCCCCCGACTAACTAATGGGGTCGCTGGCACATATTGCTGCCATTTTTATAGAGCACGGGCTCATGATTGCAATATAACAACTCTACCCCATCCATAACAATATCCAAAAAACCACAAAATCACGAATCTCTGCGGAGAGATGCATAAACCACAAATATGTGTTCTCGACCCTCCTTATAGTAATAACCCATTGGCATAATTGCAATTTTTATGTAATTCCTTTCTTCCATTCTAATATGGTCACACATGTATAAATTTACATCTTTTATCTTTTGCCATCACAATAATTTCAAGGGGCACAATTAATATCTTATCATGTTTGGGAATCTTAATCAGTTAATGAAATATCGAATCTAGCATTTTTGATTCTTACTAATTCATGTAAGGGGATGAACATAACGTGAAAGGATAACATAAAAATTTCATATCTAATACCACATGTAAATCAAATTCTTAATTCAATTGAGTAAAGGAAAAGTTACCAAATCATGTCAACCTATTTAAATTCCAATATATTTAAAATTAATAAAGAAATATATGAGTTTATATCTAAAATGGTTAAATTACATATATGATATTACTTGTAATTCTAAAGTAATGTTGAATTGAGTATAATCAAATTAAAACACTGAAGGGAATTAAACATGTTATTATTCGAATTAAACTTACTGAATTATTACACATAGAATTTCCAAAATAAGTATAATGTATAATATAATTATGATTTCCAACATAAGGGTTTAAGATGAATTAACATACTAATTTAATAATTAGTTTAGTTACACGAAATTAACATATAAGTTTTTATATAAGAAATCCATATTTAACATAAATTAAGAGAATTTTATAAGAATGATTACAACCTAATTATCTCTAATTTATTTTACAAGTTAAATGAGAGTTTAGGTAGAAATTACTATTCATATATATGAAAGGAGCAGAGTAGAATTTATCTTGCCTCAATAGATGATATCCACAATAAAAAAATAATAGCTCCTCCAAAATTGTGCTTCTAGAACTATAATAACAGAGTCCTAAAAGTAATTTAAAATTCTCCTTTCTTCTTGATTTGAAAACTTTATTAAATTTGTTGGAAAGGGTTTTATGTTTTATGAAAAGATAATAGAGGGTTTTTATAATAGATTTAAGTCTATAAGTAATTAGTTTACATTGAAATTAGGTTTTGCCTGTAAAATAAAAAAGTTCGCGAGTCTTATAGCTAGAATTGATGCTTACCGCTATAACAAATATTTAAGCCCGCTTTAGCGGATTATCACCATGTTCATATATGTATGTGTGTGTGTGTGTGTGTGTGTGTGTGTGTATAATTTAACTAACACATAACAACTCATGCTCTCCCATTCAGACCAAAATTTATTTCCAAGTCAGTCTAGTTGACTCAATTGCTCCTAGGATATTCTCCTAAAATTCTCCTTTAACATGCTAACCCATTTCAATTAAACAAACCAAATTAACATATTACTTTAACCTAACCAAATTATTTAACACATTACAATGAGTCCAACCATTATCATAAGTAAATCTATTATCATGATAACCATTTAAATAAAAACAACTAATTAGAATGCACAATACCAAATTAAATCTCAACATTTAATTTAATAAATTCCAAAATTAACTAAATTAACACATAGTTAATTAATTAAATTCAACCCTTTTAAATTTTATTAATTTGTTCCCAAATTAATTTTCTCGACAAATTTGTATTTTAATCATTTACCAAAAATACAGGGTATTACAATCTCCCCCCATAACGAAAATAATTGCATCCTTATAATTCACCAAAGAAAAACATACGTATCTCAAAATAAATATGGATGTTGATATCTCACCATATCATAGTGATCCCAAGTGGACTCCTCCTCTTATGGTGGTTACACTACAGGTACTAAAGGTATATCCTTATAACGCAACCTCTAAACTCTCATATCAAGAATACTCATCGGCTAATCACACTAAGACGCACCGAATTTAAATGGATCTTACCTATTCAATATGTTGATAAGTGACCATATCACATAAAAATATACAAAGCATGGATACATGAAACACGATATTTATTTAGTTAAGATGATCTGTAAATTCTAAACGATACACAACACTCCTTACTCCATGAGTAATCATAAAAGGCCCAATATAATGGTGTTTTAGTTTATCTTTCTTCCCGAAACGCATCACCATTTTCATACGAGAAGCCCAAAGTAGTACATCCTCTCCCACCTCAAACTGCCTATGTTTCGGCTATAAATGTGGATGACTTTTATGTCGATCATGGATGGTCTTAATCATCTTCTCAATCACTTTAATATTCTTGGTCATCTCCTAAAAAAATTCTGGCCCAAATAGTCCACTCTCACCGGGTTTAGCCAACATACTGGTGATTACATGGTTACCCACATAATGCCTCATAAGGTTCCATGTTGATCGACTTTTGGTACCATGATTATAAGTGAAACCCACCAATGATAAATGCATTTCCAAACTTCCTTTAAATCCATTACTCATGATATAGGTATATCTTTCAAAATCTGATTTACTCTTTCTGTCTGTCCATCACTACATAGATAGTAAGACGCAGTAAAGTGCAACTGAGTCCCCATTACCAGCTGGAAACTCCCCTAAAAGAGAGCCACAAAAGTAGGACCCCAATCTGAAATGATCGATAAAGGAACCCTATGTAATTATACAATCTTTGAGATATATAGTCTCGCTAACTGCTAGGTCAAAAAGTTTGTACGTACTAGAAAAAAGTGCACCACCTTAAAAAATGGTCGACTATTAGACAAATTGAATCATGCTGATGGGGCGTAAAAGGTAACCCTGTAATTAAATCCATTGAGATGCTGTCCCACTTTCACTTGGGAATGGGTCGAGGTTGAAGTGTATCAGACGTATTCTATTGGTTCACCTTCACTATCTCTATCACATGGTGCATCTGGATAAAAACTCTCCCACATCTCTCGTCATGCCGAACCAACAATAATGTCTTTCCAAATCTTAGACGTATTATCCTCACCATGATGTACCGTAAATTATGAACCACGAGTCTCTTGCATAACAATCCATCTTAACCCCTCGTTTAAGTGTACTACCAATTTACCCTTTGTAACACCCCGTAAAACCCATACCTAGATTGATTAGTTCTAAACGTAAATAATACTAGAGTTAAAACAATTTGTATCATTCTAAGCATGACTAAAGTAAAACAAAACGATAAATATACTGACAATGCTGAAATGAAATAATACACCACGCATCTTTGATACCAATCCCAAACCACAATAAAATAAAACTCCATGGTGGAATAGATAAATGTCTTAATAAAATAAATATCCAACTCGGAATATATAAAACTAACTCCAACTTAAATACTGCTCAATAAACTAATCCGACTCAACAAAATACTAAAAGGAAATATAATAAGTAAAGATGTGCATGCAAGTAAGAAATCTACATCCTAGGAATGGAAATATGGAAGTGAAATTAGAAGGCTGGAAGTATCTCTAACTAAGAAAGATCAGGGTTGAGGTGATTGCTGCTACCTAGGACATGAAAAATAGTTCCACAAACATGATTAAACGCAACAAGTCTACAGTGAGTAAGAATAAAACTAAATTTAGGCCATAATAATAATAATACATCTTCCTCTAGTATTTTAGTTATTTTTAATTTATCCCAACATAAACAACCTAAATATAACATGTAGGTCTAACCCCAATCATAGGTGAAACCCAACTTATATAACTATGTCTATTCTTAATTATTTAAAAGGTTCCAAAGGCTAGTGTCTCATCTATACATCTCTAATATAATCACAACGTAGTGGAATATGATCACATGATCCACCAATCGAGTGAGTAAGCCTCACTCACATGCAAAATATATGAGCTATGCTTAAGCCGATAAAGAAACATATGAAGGCCTATCCCCACTGCCTTCAGAGATCACTCGCGCATACTAGGTGTAATTATAGGGAGTCCTAACCCTATAATGTCAAAGTATCAACCAAGTTAAATCACTACGCCATCATACTTATCATACAACCCTATATCCAAGGCTGTACGAAAGGACCCCCCTGTTTGTCCCCCTCAGGAGAGAAGTTCATCAGCACATAGGATCGGGTTAAATATGACATAAGTAAAGCATGTCCCAATCACCGGGGTACATGCGTGGTTGATGCCATATGTACCCCATAAAATTTCTCCTAGTACATTACCGATGATCACATGCACAAACTCAATATGATTGCACACAATTAACCAAACAGTAGTCAATCTTACTCTATGGAATTCAAAAATAGTCTCTTAATTCTCGTATTAATATTCTTTAAGCATTTAAAAGTTCATAACCAAACTGATCTAAAGTCATTAGAATGAGAACCTTAAGTTGTTCGAACTAAAACCCTTGTCGCTCGAACGAGTTATTCTTTCTCGTTCTGATGATGATCTAATGTGGTTAGAAAGATATTTCACAAATGCCTTCTTCCTCCTTGTAAAGTGAGGACTATAACCAAATCAAAACTTAAGTCTAAAGATTTTAAACATCAAATTGCCCAGGATCCTTTTAATTTATCTTCCATGTCAATGTTACTAACATGTATTAATAAGTTTTAGATGATTAAAACTATTATCTAATTTCAGATTATAACTATTCAACCCTAAGTTCATGGTTTAAACAAGATTTGCCAATTTCGTCCACATATTCGCTTCAATAATTAATGAAAGATTAGGGTTTTTATATGTTAAAAAAAATAATATTAATATGTAATGTTTATAGGTTTTGTACACACCCTATCCTAGTACTATCCAAATGCCTCTTTAGGTCCTTAACACCCTCGGACTTCCAAACCCTTGTTTAGAGGCTGCCGAGCACTCCTGAGCCCCATTTGACTTTGGTCCACCCTCTAACCCGAGCATAGCTCATTAGACTCTCATAAGGCTCTGAATTCCTTTTCCATGTGCAAATTGGCCTTACGGTTCGCGCGTACTCATCTTTTTACCCCAAACATTAATCTAGAGGCCATTGGGCGCTCTTGGGACCCGTTTACTTTGGTAAACTCTCTAACCCGAGCATAACACATTACACACTAATAGGGCTCTGAATCCCCTTTCCATTAGTCCATACCGTTCATAATTTGTTATTATAGTTTGAGCGTACTTGCTATTTTACTCTGAGGACCCCCTATATAGAGTCCGTTGGCCGCTTGAGATTCGTTTGACTTTGGCCAACTCTCGCCGAGAGTGTCCCAATAGATTTTCATAGGTCTCTGAATCCCCTTTCCAATAGTCCCGTTCGTATGCAATTCAGACTTACAGATTCATTTTATGCTCATTTTTTCAAAAAAGTCATTTTGAGACTGCCTATAGGCACCCTGGACCCTCAGCCTATAGGCAGAGTGTACTTTACTTTGCCAATAAGTCAGGGGTATGCTGATAGGAAGGCTAGGGCCTATGTCGATCTTTAAACCCAATAATCCTAATTTTTCCTATTTAAGGAGGTCTTGACCTCATTCTCAACGACACATTTTTAAGCAATCAGAGCATTCCTTGCCTCAAAATCAGGCCGCCACCCCAGAAAATCCAAATTCCCAACATTCTCTCCAACTTTCTTACATTATATTTCCCCCACATTTTGCCACCTATCTCTTCCTCACATCATCACCATTTAACCATCATAAAAATCAACCTACTCATCTTTAAAAATATACAGCAAAGTCCTCTAGGAGGTCCAGTTATACTCATCTCTATTTAATTTAATTAGTGTTGTTAATTTCCTTTTATCCCATCTTTGGTATAATGTAGTCTTACTTCACTTGATCACTCCAAGTAATGTCCTTTTTTATCACTAGTACTCACATAATATATTTTCATAAAATCAAGAAATCTAAAATAGAGGGTTCACCTATAAAATCCAAAGTAGAATTTCTCTACTTTTTCCCTACACTGTTATACTTGTTCACTTTTTCTTCAAAATCAACTAAGGGGAATTATGCATTTGGGTTTATGGTTTAAACCCTACCCTTGTAATGTGTTGAACTATGTGGACTGTGTTGCCCATTTTGTCTATGTGGACGTCCTGAGTCATTATCGGGATTTGAGTCCTATTTTTTTCATTACGCTACTTGAATGACATTGACATAAAAATTGTATATCATGAGGTCCCTACCTTCACAGAAAGCAATCCTGCCATGAAGAAGATGAGAAAGCTCCATACGGAATGGTTTTTCACGGTCAAAGATGAAGTGGTTGAAAAATTGAACGTAGGATTCATTTGCATAACCGAATACACTACATAGCTTGCAAACATCGTCCTTGTGTCGAAATCAGGATGAAAAGTCTGCATGTGAATCGACTATCAAGATTTGAACAAAGCATCTCCAAAGGATGACTACCCTTTACCCAACATCGACATGATCATTGATAACACTGCCACTCATGGCCTTAAATCATTTATCAATGGTTTTTTCGGGTATAATCAGATTAATATGCATCCCGACCATCAAGAAATAACTGCCTTCATCACCCCATAGGGAACCTTTTGGTACACTATCATGCCATTTGATCTAAAAATGCCGAGGCTATCTACCAAAGGGTCGCCACGACCATTTTGCACGATCCTATCCACAAGGAGGTTGAAGTCTATGTTGATGATATCATCATCAAGTCTAAGACTCGAGAAAGTTATATCCATGCATTAAGAAAATTCTTTGAATGAATGCGATATCCTCAAATGCGCCTCAACCTATAGAAATGTGTGTTTGGTGTCACGAAAGGCAAACTCTTTGGCTTCATGATCACCAAGAAAGAGATCGTTCCACACTAAAAGCAATGATCAAAATGCCATGACCTCGGATAAAAAAAGAAGTTCGAGGCTTCTTGGGCAAACTCCAATACATCAGTCGGTTCATCAGCTAACTGACCTCCATCTACAAGCCCATTTTTAAACTTCTTAGTAAAGATTCAACCAAAGTATGGAACGAGGCATGTTAAAAAGCCTTTGAACAGATCAAACAATACCTCACCCAACCTCCAATGCTCATGCCTACGTAATAAGGTCTCCCTCTTCCTATATCTCACCATCATAAACATTGCAACATGGGTTATGCTAGCCTAATATATCCAAGAATCACGTAAGGATAGATCCATCTACTATTCTAATTAAAAGATAATAGGTTATGAGGTGAACTAAACTGCATTGGAGAAGGCGTGCGTCGCTTTAGTCTATGTCACGCAGAAGCTCCGCCATTACATGATTTCATTCCCTATCGAATTGGTATCCCAAATGGATCAAATGAAGTACCTATTAGAGAAGCATTCCTTATCTAGTCGCATGGCTCAGTGGTTAATATTACTGGATGAATTCAACATTACGTATGTTACCCAAAAGGCCATAAAAGGAAGAGACATTTTCGATTACCTTGTTTACAATCCCATAGGGGGAGCTGAGGTTTAGACTTACGAATTCCTAGATGAAGACATTCTCTATGCCTCTCACGAAGATCGAAAATGGCATATGTTCTTCGATGGAGCTACTAACACGAAAGTATATGGTATTGGGAAACTCCTGGTGGCTTCTAAGGATTCTCATACTCCATCGCCATCAAGTTAGATTTTCCTTGCACCAATAACATGACAAAATATGAAACGTGTACCGCAGGGCTTAAGATCTCCCTTGAGAACGAAATCAAGTGCATTGATATCTATGGAGAATCAGCTCTCATCATGGGGCAAATTATAAAAAAAAAATAGAAAGTCAAATATGAGAAGCTCGCACCCTTCCATGCTCACCTCAAAGATCTTGCTTCTCATCTTGAAAGTATCACCATCCAATACATTCCTCGCTCGAGAAGTAACCTAGCCGACGTATTGGAGACCTAAGCCTCTATGATCTACATTCCCGACGGAATGACAATGGACCCCTTTCTAGTCTAAAAAAAGTAACGCTTACTCACTGCTACTACATTAACCTCGTAATTAAAGAAGATAGAGACACATAAAATTTTGGTATATGACATTTAGCGCCTCCTCAAGCATGGTAGATATCATCAGGATGCTAACAAGAAAGACCATGCGACCCTTTGCAGGTTGGCCGCTCAGTTCATCATCTGTGAAAAGGCACTCTTCAATGGAAACTTTGATAAAACTCATTTGCATTGCATAGCAGGGTTTGGGGTCGAGGACGTAAAGCAGAAAATCCACAAAGAGGAATATGGGCTCCACATGAATGGTCAAATGCTTGCTAAGAATATCATTCATCAAGGATGTTATTGCACCACCGTGGTTCAAAACTGGATTGCTTATGTCAGAAGATGCCTCAAATGCCAACACTTTGCCAACCTTTAGAACTTCCATCCCCAAGAGTTTTACAACATGACTTCTAACGCAACTCAGAAAGTGTCTCTAATGTGCGATCTCTCTGGGCTCAAGTGCAAGCCTGTCGCGTTAGTAATAAACCCGGTAAGTCGGGATCGTATCCACAGGAAAATAGGACAACATAGTTGTGAAGACGCTGGATAGATGAGGACATACTAACTCTTACTCTAAAGGGAAAGAAAAGTGATTTGGAACTACACTAGATGCAATTATGAAATTATAAAAAGATGCAATTATTCTAACTTACCTAAAATACTGATGAAGAATGATTTGATACTTTAAACTATCTGATTAGAAAAACAGGACGGGAATACAATCCCCCAACCCTAGTGTATTGCAGGTATAATATTAATCGTAAATTTAACTGATTAATTAGACCCAGAATTTAGTACTCCCAAGCATTACGTATATGACGTTCAAGTCCGCATCATACTTAATTAGAGGACGAGTAAATCGGTATCTCGATAGTTACACTCGAATTGCATTCTAAAGCATCCCGATTACCCGGAAGCAAACGAGATCTAAAGATATACTATTGTAGTGTTCCTACGCGATACGATCATAATCAATCACTAAATTTAGAGGATTAATATTATACTCATGCAACTGTCACATCAGGCTGGGTTCATGTATCTCGGCCTTAGAAAATTTAGCCTAGCATGTTGAAACTAATGAAAATAATTTTTAAATTGCAGAAAACCATAATTAAACTAAGGAAAATTTGTATACTGATGTAGAAAGGAATTAAACAGAGGAAAAAACTCACTAATCTTACCAAAGCAGTACAAGGAGCAATTAAGAACACTTGTAATCACATAAATTTGAATAACCTTTAATCTTGAAATTAAAATTGTAAACTATCTCTAAACTAGGGTTTTCTGGAAAGAAGGGAAAATTATATTAATTATCCGTCTACAAAGAATGATAATAACTCGGGTTTATATACCCTACAAAGTTTCAGGAGTTTTAGCTGTACTAGGACTATCCATTAGAGAAGGATAAAAAATCAAAACTCGACAGCCGGACCGGTTCGGGGCTCTTGCGGATCGGTCTGCCTGGAATGCGGCCCGATTATTTTATTTTTGGGGCGGATCGGTTCGGGGCGGACCGGTTCTTTTTATTTTCTTCCTTCTTTGGTTTGCTTTCGATCCGGGGTCCTCTGGATTATGGCACTGCGGACCGGTCCGGTACTACTGCGGATCGATCTGCTTCTTTGACTTTTTCTCCAATTTTGACTGCTCATAACTTTTATTCTGGAACTCCGATTGAGGTATCGTTTCTTCTTATGTGCTCGTGAACTTGATATCTTCAACTTCTCTTTAGGTGCCTCAAATTTATTCCAGGTAGAAATTACACTTTTGCCCTTTTGACTTTTCCTTCTTTTCTTTCTTGATTCTTCCGATTTCTTTCTTTCGTTATTGACATTAAATACCTGCAAAATTCATATGAAATATCAGAAACTCGGTGTACTCGTTATGATAAGTCAGTAGAAAGATTATGAGATAAAATCCAATCGATTACGTTGTTCGAGGTGCTAAAAATAACTAAATTAAATGGATAAATTTGGAAGAATTTATGCCTAATCAAATCCCCTAACTTATAACTTTGCGCGTCCCGAGCAATGTAAAAGAATCCTAGCAAGGCGTAACTCTTGAAAAACATTTTATTGGGATAGAATACCTTTTTCGCTGGCCAGCGATTGCATTTAGCGTATGCAACAAGCCTTTAAACCCCTAGGTCACCCTAGTAGGACGAGTTGTGTCTCGTGAGGGTTTGCAGATAATATACCCACAAAATTAGACTCAAGAAAAAATC
The DNA here is from genome assembly GCA_949130495.1 of Sambucus nigra. Classification (NCBI taxonomy): domain Eukaryota; kingdom Viridiplantae; phylum Streptophyta; class Magnoliopsida; order Dipsacales; family Adoxaceae; genus Sambucus; species Sambucus nigra. Next base: position 258,589,826 of record OX422223.1, on the reverse strand, counting down.
AAAATACGCAAAAATTGTAGAACTCAAACTTTCCCAAAAAATAGTCATCATCAAGTCATGTTCAATGGTCTCAAATCATAGTGCGTGTGTGCGAAGCCGACAATATAACCACCAAATTCCACCGATTGATCATTACGCTACTTATTCAAAAATTCATTTTGATTTCAAATTTCACGGAATGCTCTCTCAAACGAATCACTCGGAATGTGGCTATTCTATCGGTATGCATGATAAAAAGAGTAAATATAATGGACGCAAAGTCATGCATACAAGTAGAAAGACGGAAATTTTATAGTGATAGGATCTCATCAACGGATTATGGTTTTAAAAACGGGAACATTGCCTCTTATTCGCGCATTCAATCTCTTTTATTATCTTTTGGTGTATTAGCTCTCCATGCGGCAACCAATTTTCGCAATTTGGACTCGGTTAGGACTTTTTCGGGTTTTAAGGGGTATTGGGTAAAATTGGAAAAGGCTAAGAATTTCGGAATTGGAAAATTTTGCTTATGATGTCCGTTAGTGCTTTTTCGGGCTTTTGCTCATTTTCTTCTTCTTTTTCTATATTTACGCTTTTCTTATTTTTCTTTTTCTTGCTATTTTTTGTTGAGCGTATCTATTTTTTTCTTGCCCCTTTATATGCACTTTTCGGACTTAAATTCTGAATTATTCCATTTTTCGCAATTCTGGGCTATTTGGGCTTTTCGGGTTGTCAAACGAAAGGGAAGATCTATTTGGCTCAATTTGGGTTACGAAAGGGGTGATTTTTCGCTTCTTTTTTTGGCCAATATTTTTGGGTGACAAATGAGGGCCTACTTCATTATCCGAAATACCAATTGCGTTACCATATCCGTTTCAAGATGAATTTAAGTGTAGAGATCAATTTTGGCATGTTTTTCAAAGCAATATTACACACATTTTTCATATGAAAGAATTAAGATCCGCGATGAGTTTTTAGGCGCTGAAAACAACTTTGAGTTAACAATTAACTCGGATTGATTTAAAAACTCGAAAAAGTGATAGGCTCGAATCTTATCGGGTTTTGTTAATCTCCACACTTATTCGTTAAGTCGTCAATTTTCGCTCAATTTCCATCTTTAGTCAATTTCGGCTTTGTGTATGTTGAATTTTACAACTTGAGACTTTAATCCGACTTTTAAGCATAAACATCACACAATAAGGAATTCAATCCAAAGTTGCGAGATTAAACATTTAACGGAAAATGGTCACACGCGGATTAAATTCGGATTATCGCTATAAACACTAAAGTTGCGTGACAAATAAAGTTAAACGCATAACAATCCAACTTTAATACACACGATTTCAATTAAACGCAGTTTTACATGAAACCGTAAATTTCAAGGTCCAATCCCATTAATGGCGGAACACAACCCCGACCCTATTTATCTAAGGGTACATCATGAACTAAACTAATTAACAAAGCAATAAACTAATTACAACAAGAAATAAATTAATCTAGGCAAGAAAATAGGGAAATCAAGTAAATCAAAGCATGAAAATTAAGGAAGACAACTAAATTAATGCAATTAAAGTTAAAGTACAACTTACAAAACAAAGAGTGGAAGAGAGGAGTAGGGTTTAGCTCCCAACTACAAACCCTAAAACTAGAGAATAATGAAGATATATCTCTCAAAATGAGATGGATTGGTTTTATACAAAATATCCCATGGCAAACTTGTAATAAAAGGGAAGAAAAACAAAAATCTGCAGGGCCGAATCGATTCGCCCCTACAGGTCTCCAATTCTGCAGCTTTGTCCTGTTTTACGGAAAATGCCGTCATTTCTTCGTTATAGCTCGGAATTAGGCACAGTCAGAGGCTACACGAAGATAACTCAGAGGAATACAACATCAAAGAATACATTAGGCTAAAGAAATAAAATATGAAATGACTAAAATGCCCTTGAATGTGACCTTGAGTGTACTTTTGCAGTAAAAACCATCCTAAAAATGCCATAACTCCATCGATACAACTCAGAATCATGCACCGTCGGTGGCCACGCGAAGAGAAATAAAAGGGGTTCAACTTCCGTGGAGATCTAGGGATTCAAACCCGAATGCTGAAATTACTAAAATGGCCCCGAAGCTGCAAAAGTCGAGGAAACTTTTCCGGAAAGTGTCCGAACTTCATACTAAGCATCGAAATACCTACAAAAGCTCAATTAACCCCTGCAAAACATGTTAACATAGAAATCCGAGGTTGTCTGGTTAACGAGCATAAGTATAGGGATTAATAGACCCAAGGGGGCTAATAAGGCGTAGGTTAACGGGTGAAATACGCAATATTTGCGTCGTATCACACCCCCTAACTTACACATTGCTAGTCCCTAGCAATGAAATAGGAAACAACAAGAACTACAAGAAAATCACAAACAGTATACAAGTACAAAAATGGGATAAGAAAGGATAAGGCCACTTTCGTGGGTGAACGATTGCATTTAGCATATGCAATAAGCCGTTAAACCCCTAGGTTACCCTAGTTGACGAGTGTTGTCTCGTGAGGGTTTTCAGGGATGAAACCCACAAACATCATACAGTTTCCTCAAAATATGCCCAACCCAACATACGACAAACTCAACAACAACGAAAAAGATTTCAAATGCATTATTAGCATATTGAATGAATTCAAGCTAAAGTTCGTTGTTATTAACAGGTTGAGTGCAACTCATAGAATTGAAACTTTAAAAGTGGGAGGGGGAGAGCATATGCAAAAGTGTGATTTGGCGAAAAACTTATATAAATCGGATAAACATAAAGCAAGCATACATTCAATCTTCACGGGCATTACGCTCAACAAGTGAAATCACTCGAAATGGGAGGTAATACACGGGACATGCGGGCATAAAGAGTAAATGTAAATGGAAACTAGGTCGTGCTCATGTCGCAAATGAAGAACGCTATATAGGAAATGAAAAACTTGTAATCTCAATGAAAGATACCACTCATCAAAAGAGGCGAAATGCATTTTCACAGATTATCAAAACTATTATGACTTTTAAATTAAATGCACCCTAAGATCACATAGGACTTTATAGGGTTGTAATGTAGGTTTGGGGTTAAGGTACGAAATGAAAGATATATGTACGGATTCAAAGTGTTCGGAGATGAAAACTTGAAATAATGGAAATAATACGGGCAATACCAAAATTGGAAAATAAGTTCCAAACGAGCATTAGATATATCATCGGGGAGAGTAATCAAAGCTTATTGAACACTATACACAACATATACAACTTTCTCTTTCTTTTCTTTTCTTCTTTTTCTCACTTTTCTCTTTTTGTTTTATTTTTCTTTTTGCTTTCTCTTTTTTTTTTCTTTCTTTACTTATCACACTCTCAAATGCCTAAAATGCAACCGACATCACAACAACATCATTCAATCCCAAGCAATATTCCAAATAAAGGTATGGAAAGTGTATATATGGGCTAAAACTCCAATGCGGAGTTGGTTATGGGATTAGGGTTATGAAACAAAAGGCTATATTTAGGCTCAAAGGGGTTAACGAGGGAAACATATAAGGTGAGGTCAAGGCTAATATGGGTGATATAACAAAGATGGCCTATGATCATTTCATAAAGTTTACGCAATTCTCGAGTCAAAATAATATATGAAAATCATGCTCAAGTAACACATTTCAAGATATAAATTCAATTAATGAACGATCAATGAAAGAATAGAGAGATTACCGACGAATTCAACGTTTTCAAAGAGGAAAGAATAGTGTATACACTCACAAACGACGAAAGGTACAAAGCTTACTCGGTGTAAGTATATACAATGCAACAAAAGATTACCGAGTTATAAAAATCTTAAACCAAATCAATATAACAAGGAAAGTGCATATGCTCATGGGATAAAGTTTAATTCATGAAGTCATTCACAATATCAATGATTTGAGGACTGAAGTCTAATAACTTCTAAAATCGAGAACATGCATCATTGAGTTGTTTATTGGATCGGGCAATTATTAAAATTTATCATCGGAAACAAGGCAAAATGCCCAAAAAAGGAGAAAAAAGAAAGAAAATATTTTGAAAATTTTTAATTTTTAACAAAAAGGCATGCTAAGTAACTAACAAGTAAGCAAATCAATGGACTACACATGAAATGGATAGACTATCCTACACCCCATAACTTAAATGTTGCATTGTCCTCAATGCGCATTAAGAACACAACACAAAGAGAGGAAAAGAACGATATTAACCAAAATTGGAGCGATCTCCATAAGGGCGAACCCAAAGGAATCTACAAAATAAGTTAGTACCGAGCATAGCAAAAACAAATAACAAAAAGTTAACTAATTACACTAGACTAAATAAAAAGGACAAAATAAGAAGGAAAGAAAATTGAAAAGAAAGAAAATTAAAAAGGTAACTATTTACAACCTACTATTTAGGCTTCACACTAACTATACACTAGAAGTCTAAGTAGTTGAGGGTCCACCCAAAAAGGAATTTGACTTTGAAAGATCAACGGTGGACCCTCCAAAGTGAACATGCCTCCCGAAAAATAAGAATTTTGTTTGAACAACGGAAGGCATATGGATGGTGAAAAAAGTGAACCATCGCCAATTTGAAATTTTGGGCGGACGATGGGGGATTTGGATACTATGGGGGACAAGACAACATTAGTCTCAGAAAAATCAAAATCACATCCCCAAGATTCTTCAATTGGAAGGGGAGGTGGGGCAAGTGCAAGTGAAAAGCCCATGAGATGAAGCATCTCAAAATAACATTCTCGTTCAAGAATCGGGTCAAAGTCCTCAAGACTTTCAACCGATTCTTGCGATAAATTTAATTGTTCGGGAATAGTAGGGAGTAAAGGAAAGGAAGGACCAACAACCTCAATACAATCGAAAGAATTAATAAGAGGTTGAAAATTGAAAGTGGTAAAGCTTGGATCACTCTCAATGATTTCTTCAACAAAAAGGGGTGGAGATGAAACGCAAGTTTCAACCTCGACCCGATTTTGTAAAGAAATAATCTCATCGAGCATGGCATCATTTTCTAGAAACCAAGCTTGAGAACTTTCGGATTGGTCATTCATTTCCTTAATCATTAACTCATAATCAAACGAACAAGAAGATATTACATCTTCTTGTGCGGGTTGCTCATAGCTAATGGATTCCCCGCATTCCAAATTACCCTCACAAGGCGATGAGGGATTACTTACATACTCTTGAATTTCACGCTCAATGCGCTCATCTTCAAGAATTTGTAGGCATTCTCTCATTGTTTTGGGAGTATAACTTGGAAAACAATTCTCATAACAATTATGGTTATCTAAAGCGTAATAGCGAGACATTTCAAAATAAGCTATTCAACAAAAGCAACAAGCGCCAAAATTTCAATTTCTCGAAACAATCTAGCACAAGTCAAAAAGAAAGGGGAAAATAAATAATACAAATATGAATGAAAGAAATACTATGAAATAATAAAATAATTACAATCTAAAACACACTCCCCGGCAACGGCGCCATTTTGATCAAGCGCGAAAAGTAGCGTCGCGTCAGAACGCTAATCGTTGTTTTCGTTTCGCCTACTCAATACAAAAACCTAAACTACGACTGAACTTGTGAGGCAAGTACAGCGGTAAGTCGGGTATCGTAAGAAATCCACAGGGAGTGATTAAATTTTAGATGTTAATTGCTTTAAAACTTCAGGAATAAAAGTGTAAAATGAATAAATGAAAAGGTGATGGCTGGGAATGGTGATAAAAGAAAAGAATAAGTTACGCTACACAAAAGTAAAGCGAGGATCGAGATCGCATTCTACCACATGGATCGACACAACTACTAATTAGAGTTAAGGCTCGAAAGCAATTTAATCGAGCATTTTCAATTAAGCATAAACATCACACAATAAGGAATTCAATCCAAAGTTGCGAGATTAAACATTTAACAGAAAATGGTCACACGCGGATTAAATTCGGATTATCGCTATAAACACTAAAGTTGCATGACAAATAAAGTTAAACGCATAACAATCCAACTTTAATACACGCGGTTTCAATTAAACGCAATTTTACACGAAAGCCTAAATTTCAAGGTCCAAACCCATTAATGGCGGAACACAACCCCGACCCTATTTATCTAAGGGTACATCATGAACTAAACTAATTAACAAAGCAATAAACTAATTACAACAAGAAATAAATTAATCTAGGCAAGAAAGTAGGGAAACCAAGTAAATCAACGCATGAAAATTAAGGAAGACAACTAAATTAATGTAATTAAAGTTAAAGTACAACTTACAAAACAAAGAGTGCAAGAGAGGAGTAGGGTTTAGCTACCAACTACAAACCCTAAAATTAGAGAATAATGAAGATATATCTCTCAAAATGAGATGGATTGGTTTTATACAAAATATCCCATGGCAAACTTGTAATAAAAGGGAAGAAAAACAAAAATCTGCAGGGCCGAATCGATTTGGAATTTTTTTGAATCGATTTGGAAGTAGGGGAAATTCGTAACTGTCATTCTGCAGCATTCCGAATCGATTTGGCTTTGGGGCGAATCGATTCGCCCCTACAGGTCTCCAATTCTGCAGCTTTGTCCTATTTTACGGAAAATGCCGCCATTTCTTCGTTATAGCTCGGAATTAGGCACGGTCGGAGGCTACGCGAAAATAACTCAGAGGAATACAACATCCAAGAAGAATTTGGCTAAAAACCTAAAATATGAAATGACTAAAATGCCCTTGAATGTGACCATGAGTGTACTTTTGCAGTAAAAACCATCCTAAAAATGCCATAACTCCATCGATACAACTCGGAATCATGCACCGTCAGCGGCCACGCGAAGAGAAATAAAAGGGGTTCAACTTCCGTGAAGAGCTCGAGATTCAAACCCGAATGATGAAATTACTAAAATGGACCCGAAGCTGCAAAAGTCGATGAAACTTTTCCGGAAAGTGTCCGAACTTCATACTAAGCATCGAAATACCTACAAAATCTCAATTAACCCCTGCAAAACATGTTAACGTAGAAATCCGAGGTTGTCTGATTAACGCGCATAAGTATAGGGATTAAAATACCCAAGGGGGCTAATAAGGCGTAGGTTAACGGGTGAAATACGCAATATTTGCGTCGTATCAGGTCCCCTGGCCAAAAGGACCGGGGACGCGAATTTGATCGAGCGGCGCCGCAATGACAGCATCCTTGAGGATGGAGGTAATCAATCGTGCATATGGAAGTGGGGCTGCACCTTTCTCATCCAGGGCTGCGACCATGATGTCGGTGTATAGGGTGCGAGCAAGGTGGATGGAAGTGTGTGGGTCAAATAGGTGGTAGGTCAATGTGGCCTGATGGGGCCGAATCGCAGAATCATTGGACGTTTGTAAAATATTAGCGCAAACAATTTGAAAAGTGAGGCACGCTGTCTCATTAAGACGTCCAACGACGACAGTTTGCCCAGTCCATGCAACATCGGGGGCAATGCGCTCCATGATTAATTCTTTGGGAGGGAATGAAGGGGATTGGGGAGAAGGGGGTGAACCTAGGGAAATGGGGAAAAAATTCTACAGAAAGCGGATCGGTCCCCCTGGGGACCGGACCGGTCCGATCCTTTAATATGTAAGCCAATTCGACTACCGGTCCGTTTCGGCTCAAAATTAAAGGAACCGGTCCTGCCCTAAAATAAAGGAACCGGTTCTACTCTTATTTTTGAGCTGGATTTCCCCCTTACTGAATTTCGATCGCTATTCTCCGAAAAGTTTCACTTTCACAACATACTCCCTATCAGTTTTGGACTAAAAACCTCTCGATATCAATGGTCAACGCAACTTGACTTAATTTCCCGAAACATGTGAATGCTTTCTCCCAAATGTACCCTAATCCTATGGACTCTCACTACACACGCGACTCTCAACTATTATACACAAGAATTCACCCCATACGCGTCGGGGGTGCGACGACTTCACTATAACGGCTCACTCTACCCCGTAAATGGGGTCCAACAACCAAACGGTGTCGACTTCTTCCACATACGCCTCTAGATATGGCTTTAGGCGTTGTCCGTTTACTTTGAATGTATTTCCCCCTTTCAAATCGTCTAATTCAACCGCTCCATAAGGGATAACATTCTTCACAACGAACGGGCCAGACCATCGTGACCGCAACTTGCCCGGAAAGAGATGAAGTCGAGAGTTATAAAGAAGCACTTTTTGTCGGAGAAGAAACTATTTGTGACGAATGATGTTATCGTAAGCGAGTTTCATCCTTTCTTTGGAAATTTTTGCATTCTCATACGCATCATTGCGTATCTCTTCTAACTCATTTATTTGAAGCTTGCGAGCTTCACCGGCTTTATCCATGGCATAGTTCAACTGTTTAATCACCCAATACGCCTTGTGTTTTAATTCCACGGGGAGATGGAAAGGTTTCCCATACACAAAGCGAAAAGGGGACATGCCGAGTGGATTTTTATAAGCGGTACGATAGGCCCATAGAGAATCATTTAATCTAAGTGACCAATCTTTCCAGGTAGGATTGACGGTCTTTTCAAGAATATTCTTGATTTCCCAATTTGATAGTTCGGCCTGCCCATTCGTTTGTGGGTGATAAGTCGTTCCAACCTTGTGAACGACTCCATACTTTCTCATTAGCTTCTCAAATGGCCTATTGTAAAAGTGCGTGCCATTATCGCTTTCGGTGCACCGAAGAGGGAAAGTATGTGTTCCTACAGGAACTTAATCACCACTTTGTTGTCATTTGTCTTGGTAGCTATAGCTTCCACCCATTTAGAAACGTAGTCTATCGCAACGAGGATGTATAAGAAACTAAAGGACGGGGGAAACGGTCCCATGAAGTCAATACCCCAACAGTCGAAGATCTCAATAATGAGTATCGGGGTAAGAGGCATCATGTGCCGTCGGGTAATGGCTCCCATTCGTTGGCACCTATTGCAAAATTTACAAGCAGCGTTCACATCCCGAAATATTATGGGACAATAGAGGTCGCATTGCAAAATTTTAGCGGCCATTTTTTTCATCGAAAAGTGGCCTCCACAAGCTTCCGAATGACAAAACTGGATGACTTTGGGGATCTCGTCATCCGGTACACATCGTCGGATGATTTGATCGGCGCAACATTTAAACAGGAAGGGATCATCATAGAAGAACATGTGAGACCAAGTAATAAACCTCTTCTTATCTTGCGGTGTCCAATCGGGAGGGACAACTCCCGTGACAAGGTAATTCATTATGTTCGCAAACCAGGGTAAAGAAGAGGTAGCAAAAAGTTGCTCATCTGAAAAGTATTCGTCTATGGGTATGGGAACACTAGGTACGTCGGACGAAATCCGTGATAAGTGGTTGGCAACGACGTTTTCTACTCCTTTCTTATCTTTAATGGAGAGATTAAACTCTTGTAGGAGTAGGATCCACCTTATGAGACGCGACTTTGCATCGTTCTTTGCAAGTAGGTATTTCAATGCTGCGTGATCGGTGAAGCAAGTAATGGGAGGACCGATAAGATATGACTGAAATTTATCAAGGGCAAAGACTACCGCTAGCAACTCTTTCTCCGTGGTAGAGTAGTTGAGTTATGGTCTGGTAAGAGTCCGACTAGCGTAGTAGATGACATGAGCCTGCTTATCTTTTCTTTAGCCCAAAACCGCCCCTATCGCATAATCGCTAGCATCACACATAAGTTCGAATGGTAAAGACCAATCCAGAACTTCCATGATGGGACACAAACATGGTTATTAGTTTTTCAAAAGAGCTTTAACATGCTTCTGTCCACTCGAATGGGGTGTCCTTCATGAGTAGGTTGCTTATGGTTCTAGCGATGACGCTAAAGTCCTTAATGAACTTTTGGTAAAACCCCGCGTGGCCCAAGAAGTGGCGCACGTCTTTGAGCGATTTTGGTGGGGGGAGATCAGCCATGACATCTATTTTTGCCCTATCGACTTCTATCCCTATGGATGATACTATGTGGCCAAGAACTATTCCTTCAGTGACCATGAAATGGCATTTCTCCCAATTCAGCACTAAGTTCTTCTCCACATACCGGGCAAGTACTTGTTCCAATTTTTCTAGACAAAGGTCGAAAGAGGTGCCAAAAATGATGAAATCGTCCATGAACACTTCGAGTCCTCTCTCGACCATGTCGCTAAATAGGCTTAACATGAACCTTTGAAAGGTCGCGGGTGCAGTACACAAGCCGAATGGCATATGTTTGTAGGCAAACGTACCAAAGGGACAAGTGAAGGTCATTTTCTCCTGGTCAAGCACATCTACCTCAATTTGGTTATATCCGGAATAACCATCAAGGAAGCAATAGTAAGGATGACCCTCTACTCTCTCAAGCATTTGATCAATAAATGGCAAGGGGAAATGGTCTTTCCTAGTTCCCGCATTGAGTTTTCGGTAATCAATGCAAACGCGCCACCCGGTGGTGGTACGTTGGCGAACTAGCTCTCCCTTAGCATTCTCAATCACTGTCATGCCCGACTTCTTCGGAACAACTTGAATAGGACTCACCCACTTGCTATCTGAGATTGGGTAGATGATCTCGGCATCCAATAACTTGATAATCTCGGTTCTCACCACTTCTTTCATATTGGGATTTAGCCTTATTTGCATTTCTCTTGAGGGCTTGACATCCTCTTAGAGATGGATCTTGTGAGTGCAAATCAAAGGACTTATCCCCTTTAAATCATTAATGCACCAACCAAAAGCACTTTGGTGCTTTCTCAGAATTTTTAATAATTTTCCCTCCTGCTCTTCGTCTAGGCTGGAGGAGACAACAACAGGAAATGTCTCATCCTCTCCTAGGTATGCATATTTAATATGGGAAGGGAGTTTCTTCAATTAGAGGGTTGTAAATTTATCGTTGGAGGGAACCATGCGTGTATCCCTTGGAGGTAACTCCTCGAATCTAGAAACCCAATTTACATCTCTCGCGTCCTCGTCCGACGCTCTCTCATCGAGTAACTCTCTCAACTCCTCAACCTCCCTCTCGAAGTCGGTGTACATCCCCTCACTCTCGTGCCTCGACAATAAACAGGACCCTAAGGCGTCGCCACAATAATTCTCCTCAAAGTACTCCTCTACTATCTCATCTATGAAGCTCACCACGTGAAGATCATCTTCTTCCCTCGTATGTTAGGCTATGTGGAAGATATTGGTCTCTAAGGTCATGTTCCCAAAGGTGAATTGCATTCACCCATTCTGAGTATTAATGATTGCGTTAGCCGTAGCTAAGAACGGGTGCCCAAGGATGATGGGAACATGGTTGCTCGAGGTGAAGGAGGGCTCCGTATCCCAAATAACAAAGTCTATCGGGAAGTAGAAAGTGTCAACTTGGACGATCACGTCCTCGACTATGCCTCTTGGGATCTTCACGGTTCGATCCGCTAGTTGGAGAGTGACCTTTGTGGGCTTGAGGTCGCTCAAATCAAGTTGCCTATAGATGGATTAAGGGAGGATATTGACACTTGCTCCCAAGTCAAGTAAGGCTTTTTCGATTTTATTTTCTCCAATGATGCAGGAAATGGTGGGTGCACCGGGATCTTTGAATTTAGGCAGGAGATCGTTAAGAGAATGGAGCTCACGTTCTATGCTAGAAAGACATTTTTATTTACCTTCATCTTTCTCTTTACTGTCAACAAGTCTTTGATGACTTTTGCATAAGCTGGAATTTGCTTAATGGCATCGAGGAAAGGTAAGTTCAGCTTTACTTGCTTTAACACGTCTAGCACATCATCACGTGGGTTTCCTTTATGGGAAGGAATCAACCTTTGAGGAAACGATGCTGCGGAGGGTGGTTTCACTACTACCTCGGGATCACTAGTGTCTTCTTTGTCACTCTCATTCAAGGGGACATCTTCGGCCTCTTTCATGCCAGGAGAAATCTCCTTGTCTTTCATTGTGTCGTATGGGGGAGGTGATAAATCAACGACTCTCCCACTACGAAGAGTGGTCACAGCTTGACATTGCTCCTGATGATCAGTAGAGGTGGAGCTAACACTTGTTTGACCTTGAGGAGGCCTTTGGCCCTGGGGAGGAAACTTTCCCTTCTATTGGACACTCAACGAGGATTGTATCTTTGACAGACTTGCATTTATGTCGCTAATAAGGCGATCATATCTAGCATTGGTTGCAGTTTGGCTATTGATAAATTGATTCATGGTATCCTCGAGAGTTCTTCGCGGTGGCGGGATATTTGCTCCTTGAGGTGGTGGTGCTTGCACATGTCCTTGCATGTGTGGAGCTTGTTGAAAGTGTTGTGGTGGAGGAGGGGCAACATATAAAGGAGGGTTCATCACAGCATGTTGTTGCCCATAGCTAAAACCAGGATGGTTTTTCCATGAAGGGTTGTAAGAATTCCCATGCGGTGCATCGAAATTACCCTTAAATCCTCCTATACCACTAACTTTCTATTGAAGCATCACTTTGTAGGCAGGTATAGTCGGGCATTCCTCAGTTGAATGACCCACCTCACAAATCGCACACACGTTCTCGACTGGGGTTGGTATGGATCCAGTTGGTCCTCTTCCTAATACCTCACGTACGTCTCGTAGTCTTTTCTCAAGCATATCGAGTCGACTGTCCACTATAGAATTTTTTTCTACATATAATAGGCCGGACGCCGATGGAGTGGTGGTCACTTGACGATTTTGATTCTGAGCATTAGGATCAGATGTATCCCAAGATTGGGTAGTCTCGGCGACATACCTCATGTGAAGCTCAGCATCATGGGAGTCTAAGTCGATAAAAGGACCACTACCCATGGTTTCAACGAGTTATTTGGAATTCAGATTCAGCCCATTATAGAGAAAAGAAATGATTTTTTCTGCATCAAATCCATGATGGGGGCATAAAGTAACTAACTCATTGAAACGCTCGTAACATCGATGAAATGGCTCATTTTCAGATTGTCTGAATGCTTGAATTTGAGCTTTTATGGAGATTGTTCGATGTGGTGGGAAGAATTTCTTGAGAAATCTAGATTGCAACTCATTCCAAGATGGGATCGAGCTTGGAGGTAAAGACCGTAGCCAGGTCTTAGCTTTATCTTTGAGCGAGAAGGGGAAGAGTTTGAGGCGGATCACCTCTTGTGTGCAAGTTTGATCATTGAGGGTATCACACACATCCTCAAATTCCCTGATATGGAGATATGGCTTTCTAGAATCCATACCATTTTTAAAATGAAATTTCCCGGTATTATACGGGAGTATTATGCATCCCGGAGTGATAGTGCGCTCAGGATATAAGATTTCTCTCAGCGGGCGATATGGAGCCTCTTCCTCACCGGCGGCTGCATTACCGTGTTGTGACATCTCTCTCTCTCTTATCGACTCGGTGTCCTCACTCGGTGTGCTCGAAGTGTGCTCGGAGGTGTGTCCTAAGAAGGAAAACGGAGAGTTATTTGAAATTGAGTGTGACGGTGTGGGAGGTGGAATCCAGAACTGTGGGGATTTAGGAGTGTGGGGGCTATCGGGGTCGTACTCAACTATTGGATTTTCGTGAATGCTGGTTGGAGTATTATGGGGTGTGGGACTAAGTTCAGAATTCTGCATTAATAGCTTATGAGAGATGGTGATGAATATTTTTGTGTTTTTTTTTGAATTTTTTTATGTTTTTGGATTTTTGGAAATTTTTTGTCAAAGTTTTAGATTGACTAGATCTAGTCCTAAGTCTACCTAAATCCCCGACAACGGTGCCAAAAACTTGACGCGACTCGAAAAGTGTCTCTAATGTGCTTTCTCTCTAGGCTCAAGTGTAAGCCTGTCGAATTAGTAATAAACCCGGTAAGTCGGGATCGTATCCACAGTGAAATAGGACAACAGAGTTATGACGACGCTGGATAGATGGGGAAATCCTAACTCTGACTCTAAAGGGAAAGAAAAGTGATTTGGTTTGTGGAAAACTACACTAGATGCAATTATGAAATTATAAAAAGATGCAGTTTTTCTAACTTACCTAAAATACTGACGAAGAATGATTTGATACTTTAAACTATCTGATGAGAAAAACAGGATGGGAATACAATCCCCCAATCTTAGTGTATTGCAGGTATAATATTAATCGTAAATTTAACTGATTAATTAGACCCAAAATTTAGTACTCTCAAGCATTACGTATATGAGGCTCAAGTCCGCATCATACTTAATCTGAGGACGAGTAAATTAGTATCTCGATAGTTACACTCGAATTGCATTCTAAAGCATCCCAATTACCCAGAAGCAAACGAGATCTAAAGATCTTCAATTATCGTGTTCCTACAGGATACGGTCGTAATCAATCACTAAATTTAGAGGATTAATGTTATACTCATGCAACTATCACATCAGGCTGGGTTCATGTATCCCGACCTTAGAAAATTTAGCCTAGCATGTTGAAACTATTGAAAATAATTTTTAAATTGCAGAAAACCATAATTAAACTAAGGAAAATTTATAGACTGATGTAAAAAGGAATTAAACTGAGGAAATAACTCACTAATCTTACCAAAGCAGTACAAGCAGAAATTAAGAACACTTGTAATCACAAAAATCTGAATAACCTTTAATCTTGAAATTAAAATTGTAAACTATCTCTAAACTAGGGTTTTCTGGAAAGAAGGGAAAATTATATTAATTCTCCATCTACAAAGAATGATAATAACTCGGGTTTATATACCCTACAAAGTTTCAGGAGTTTTAGCTGCACTAGGACTCTCCATTAGAGAAGGGTAAAAAATCAAAACTCGACAGCCGGACAGGTTCGGGGCTCTTAGGGATCGGTCTGCCTGGAATGCGGACCGGTTATTTTATTTCTGGGGCGGACCGGTTATTTTTATTTTCTTCCTTCTTCGGTTTGCTTTCGATCTGGGGTCCTCTGGATTGTGGCACTGCGGACCGGTCTAGTACTACTGCGGATCGGTCTGCTTCTTTGACTTTTTCTCCAACTTTGACTGCTCATAACTTTTATTCTAGAACTCCGATTGAGGTACCGTTTCTTCCTATGTGCTCGTGAACTTGATATCTTCAACTTCTCTTTAGGTTCCTCATCCGAATTCCGGGTAAAAATTACATTTTTGCCCTTTTGACTTTTCCTTCTTTTCTTTCTTGATTCTTCCGGTTCCTTTCTTTCGTTATTGACATTAAATGCCTGCAAAATTCATACGAAATACCAGAAACTCGGTGTACTCATTAGGATAAGTCAGTAGCAAGATTATGAGATAAAATCCAATCGGTTTTATTGTTCGAGGTGCTAAAAGTAACTAAATTAAAGGGATAAATTTGGAAGAATTTATGCCTAATCAACTTCTCCCTCACCCTTTTCCACTTAGAGCATAGACATCATAAGGAAAGCTAATCCCAAGGTTTCAAACTGGAATAAATTCATCTTGGTCATCATTGATTACTTCACAAAATGGGTGAAAGGCGAGTCATACTTAATGTTGAATGCAAAGAAAGTAGCCTTGTTCATCAGGAAAAACATCATCTGTCACTATGGAGTTCCTCATGAGCCAATATCAGACAATAGGCTCCATTTTGAAGCAGAGGTCACATAACTAGTTTACCAGTATGGAATCCAAAGGAACAAATCCTCTCCCTACCGACCGCAAACCAGTGATGCTGTCGAAGCTGCCAATAAAAGCCTCAAGACCATCATTAGCAAAATGATCGAAAGTTGTAAATATTGGGCAAAACGAATCCCATACGCTCTCTGGAGCTGACATACCTCCATCAGAATGCCACTGGAGATACCCCTACTGTATATGGCATAGTGGCAATCTTACCTATCGAACTTGAAATACCTTCCTTGTGGGTTATACTCGAAAGTCAGCTTAACGAAGAAGATTGAGAGCAAAGCCGCTACAACGAACTCGTACTCTTGGATAAAAGAAGAATAAAAGCCCTATATCGTATACAAGGGTATCACTGCCATATTGTGATCATTTAATAAAAAATTCAACGACGACGATGCTTTGTAGGGTGATATCACCCTCAAAGAAATCATAGAACCCATTTGGGATCTGAGAGAAAAGTTCAAGACCAACTAGAGTGGGACCAACATAGTAAAGGAAATTTTGTCACGTGGCGTCGCTACGCTAACGAACCTCGATGGAAAAGAGATGGCATGTCCTAGTCATTTTTGAGCGTCTTAAGAAATTTTAGCCCTAGTTCGAACTCTCACCATGCTATGACTCTTCTCACCTACCTTCTATTCTAATTTTTTTTTTATCTCTCCTCTCACTCAAAACTACGTAATACCTGATTCTCTCAAGAAATCACCTTTTCAAAGAAACCCTCATAATTTTCAAAAACCCCACAGAGGTACGCAGGGCATGATTTTCTCAAGAAATCACCTTTTCAAATAAACACTCACAAATTTTAAAACCCCCATAGAGTTACGTAGGCAACCCATAAAAATAATTTGGGCATTATCCTTGCTCATTCATAAAATGCTATTCTTTTCTCCCACCAAGAACATTAGTCTCTCTCATCATTTAAACGAACAAAAGAATTATGTATGCCTTAGTAGTATGTATAAATAGTTCAAACAAAGAGAAATTATTCATATAAATAGTTTAAACAAAGGGAAATCTTAAAAGGCATAACGAAATATGTAAAAACCATCACCTTTTATTAAAAATGAAATACGACAATTACATGACACATCAACGACAGGAACAAAAAATAAAAAAAACCCTTACAAAACACACATATGTCTTGCCTTATCATCATTTCCAGTCCCCTGAGGACCCCAAGAATCCCAATCCTGATCACACTTTTACATCCGTTTGATGTAATGGTATGTCTTGATCATCTTGTATGAAACCACAATGCCCTCCTCTAGAGCATCAAACATCACAAGTCACCTTTGTCTAGTATCCACATCACAAACCTTCATAAATACCTTATTCTATAATCATTTCAAGTAATCCCCAGGTATAAACTCAGGCTCCCCAACAGACTGAGTCAAACATATAGACATTTGGCGGCGCTACCACAAAGGTCCCAGAATCATCATAAGAGATTCAGACAGATATTCTAGAGGAAAGACTTAGTTTTATGAGGAGGAACAATCTGATCCCATCCTACTTAACCAAGAAGTTTCTAAGGAAAACAGAAGGAGGTATGGCGAAGGCCTAACAATAGGACATGATGATAGTCACCCAATTGCAGAACAGGCTACAAGTTACCCCACCATAGCACTGACCAACGGAGATTCCTAGTCCCATGCTCCACAAGACAATTCATCCAGTTCTTTGCAAATGGGCCAAAGATGAAAAACGACCTTGCAAAGAAATTGGCAACACCTGCTAGAGGGTAACCAGGGGGAGAATCTAGACACAGTCTCTCCGATAACCACATGAACAACATCACAGGGCTACCTCGTAAAAAAATTAGCTCGACCTTCCTTCTAGTCATTCAAGCCGTTCAGAGTCTCCTTTAGTATGACAACAACAATGTTATAATTATGAGACATCCACAACATAATTGTGGCCACCTGAGGGTTCACCGTCATATCACCAGTTACTAAAGTAGCCTGGTAGTCAACCCCAAGACTACAGCACCAACAAAACCATTATCGGTATAGTCTCTCCAAAATACCAAATTCAGTACTGCTGGAAAGATGATAATCCCCCATGCACTAATAAGTCGATATGCAGGACAAGGATATGTATGTGACACCCAATTTTGGGAAACCCCCATCTTCCTCTTCAATCCCTTTTCTGTAAGGACACAAATTTCCAATTGAGTCCTCTTATAGTTTTGGCTCAATTCCGGACAAAAACATTTTTCATAGGATTTTATTTAATTGTAATATTCAAGACCTATGAAGTGTTTGTTGAAGACGTAGCGGCAAAGAGTATAAAGCATCATCAACATGCCGTAGTTTATGTGCCTCGTTTGTACGTCATCAACTTAGGTTCCATGCTCCCAAGGTATGAATGTATTTATATGTATATAGGAGCTTGGAACAATTTGTATTGGGTGTTAGGTGAATTAAAACTGCATTTTATTTTTCAGAAAGAATCAATTAGAAACTTAAAATTAAGTATATAAAAGTTTATAAAAGTTTCTGGGCCAAAATCAAATTTTACAAACTTTCTGGACGTTCGTTAGAAATGTCGTTCGAACGAGTTTTTTTTTCGTTCGAACCAGATTTCGTTCGAACGAGTTTTGTCGTTCGAACCAGGTTCGTTCGAACGAGTTTGCCAACGACCCTTATCTGGACAGTCGTTCGATATGTCGTTCGAACGAGTTTTCGTTCTAACGAGATATCTAACGAGATTCTAACGAGCCCAGGCTGGTCGCTCGTTAGAAGTCTCGTTCGAACGATAGTCAAGTTCGTTCGAACGAGACGTCAGGCGGGAACGGTTTTCAGCAGTTTTTAACAGTTTTTTCCCCACTTCTCCACTTGGTTTTCAACCAACTTTTTCATGCATTATCATGTGCGGGAAACAAATTTTCCAAGACAACTTTTCCATTCCATATCCAACTCTTAGAGAGAGTTTGAGAAAAAAATTATTTTAGGAAAATGTTCAAGTTTTGAGTGTAAATTTTTAATGGAAAATTCATATACACTCTAGTTTACACCCATTGTTGTTTATTCCAAGTTCTATTTATACATATCCTTACTTGGAGTTTTTGGCACCGGTTTTCTCTACCGAATTCAAGAGACGTTTCGGGTTTGCTTCTACACCACATCACAAAGAAGACATTGTTGAGATTCTACCCGTTTGGAGAAAGGCTCCATGTTCGGGTGACGGTGACCGTTGAAAGTCCCATCGGTGTGTTCCGAGACCACGGTGGAGGTCCGTTGGTTATCCGCTAATTGGAGGTTGGTACAAGAAGGAGCATCACGGCTTGAGAGGGTTCGAGTTTAGGAAGTAAGTCTTTTGTCTTGTATTTTTGTAATACCGTTTTTAGTGGATTTGAGGCTAGGGCCGTCCCGAGGTTTTTTCCCGTTAGTGGGTTTTTCCTCGTACATCGCGGTGTAGTGTGACTTTGTTTATTTTATCTTGCTCATCATTTAGAACGCATGCTTTAGGTTTAATTCAAGATAAAATCGGGTTTAATTATCACACTGATTTAATTTGGGACTTAAATTAAATATTGGGTAAAATTGGTTTATTCAAGTCATTTGCTAAAATTGGTTTCGCCTAAATTTGGATATAATTGTTAATCATGACTTAGGCAAATTTCTAGGACTTGAATTTTGTTTTAATCTGTTTCTTAAGATATTAAAATTCGGCCTTGTTTTGTTTTGTGGAACCATCACTTGTATTCAACGCTTCCGCATTTGTTTTAAAAGGAAATTATATATTTTATAATTGTGAAAATTATTAAATCACCGGGGATTCTCCAACCGCGTTTTCAAATTGGTATCAGAGCCAAAAATGATAAATTATTTCGTTAAAGATCCTTTACTTTTTGGCTAAATATGGATTTTTCCTCATTTTCAAAATTTCCTATTTTTGATGGTTCTAACTACGCGTATTGGAAAGCGCGAATGAAATCGGCACTTAAATCTATCGATGAACGTGTTTGGATGTCTGTTGTTAATGGTTGAACCCCACCAACACATTTAATTGAAAATGTACATGTTCCCAAACCCGTTGATAGATGGACCGAAAATGAGTTTAAACTTGCAAATTTTAATTCCCGTGGTTTAAATGCCTTATTTAGCGCTGTCACACCGGATGAATTCCGACGTATTATGACGTGTGAAACCGCTAAAGAAGCTTGGGATATTTTACAATTAACTCATGAAGGAACGAGTGTCGTTAAAGCTTCAAAACTCCAAAACCTCACCACTCAATTTGAAACTATCAAAATGGATGAAAAAGAAACTTTTGATAAATTTTATGCTAGACTTTCTGATATTGTCAATTCATCCTTTAACTTGGGAGAGAAAATACCTGACGACCGTGTAGTAAAGAAAATTTTAAGGTCCCTACCCGATAGATTTATTCCAAAGGTGACCGTTTTAAATTCTTTACCCACTTTAGCCTCTACGAAATTAGAAGAGCTTGTAGGTGATTTACAAACCTATGAACTGGATATGTTTCCCTCTAAAAATGAAAAGAAAATCGAAAAGGGCGTTGCTTTAAAAGCCCGCAAAGAGGTTAAACAAGTAGTAGAGAGCGATAGTGATAGTGACTCGGAAGATATGGCTTTGTTTGCTCGTAAATTTAGAAAATTTCTTAAATTTAACAAAGATAAAGTTAAAAATGATTTTAAGAAATTTGATTCTTCTAAACATGATAAAAGCGAGAAGTTTTCTAAAGCCGAGAAGATCCCTAAAACTAGTAATGAAAATTTAGATAGGGACGAGTCTAATAAGTGTTTTGGTTGTGAAGGTTATGGCCATAGGGCTTATGAGTGCCCCACTGAACTAAGGAAAGATGGTAAGCGACCTATTTCATATAATGCAACCCTTAGTGATAGTGATAAGGAAGAAAAGCCCGATTCCCCCACTAAGAAAAATTTTGTGGCTTTTATGGCTAGTCATGTGAGTGATAATGAGAACTCATCGATTGATGACACAATTGCACATGCCACTTCCAAGGTCATTGTTCATGATTCCATTGTTTTTAATAATAGTGAGAGTGAAGAAGAAAGAGAGAGTGAAAATGAAGAAGAGGTTGATGTGAGTGAACTTCAAAATGCTTTTCATGAATTATATAAAGAATCTATTAATTTGAAAAGAACTAATTTGAAGTTAGAAGCTTGTTTAAGAAAGAGTGTCAAGGTCGTTGATGATAGTGCCTTAATAGAAGACCTTAGGACACATGTGAGGACTCTTCAAGAGAAGCTTGACTATGTAGAAGGCGAAAGAGATAGCCTTAGAGGTTTAATGGAATCCTTGAAAAAGGAGCTTCTTGCTTTTGAAGAGCGAAGTGTTTTACTAGAATCTAACATTGCTGAATTAGAAAATAAATTAAAAGATTCTAGTAATGTCAAATTTGATTTGGAGTGTCGTTCGGAAAAACTAGATAAAATGTTAGGAACGGTCCAAATTAAAAATGACACTTTTGGTTTAGGCTTCAATTCTTGTAATGATTTTAACCCTAAAGTCAAAACCAATGTTTTAGGAGAATCTTCTAGGAATGCATTTAATGATCACTCCTTAGATAAATCTTTTCAACATATTCTTACTTGTACACTTTGTGGTCGAAAAGGTCATCTTAGGAAATTTTGTTTAGATCTTAAACGAATTCCTAGAAAATCCCATAGTAAAGTAACCACGATAGCTAATGTTTCTACACCCCAAGATAGTAATTCTTCATTAATTTGGGTTAGGAAATCCGACTTGGTTGCCTTACAAAATAGGGATTTTGATTCTCATTTACTTACACATGCCTCCTCCCTTGCTAAATCTAAAGGATAAATGTGTTAGTGTTTGCATACTTTAGTGTTCGTACTTCATGCTATATTCATATGCTAAATGTATGCGTGTTTAGTCATTTTCTAGTCATTACCTTATTTCATATCACATGCTAGAAATTATGACTTGTTTATCTTTTTGTATTATATTTTGTGTTTGAATCGACGGCATAATATAAAAAGATTTTTGTTTATCATTTGTGTTTTATTTATTTCATTTAAGCTTAATGAAAAATACAAATGATTTTTGTTTGTCCTTTTGAGTAAATATTTATTTCTGATTAAAAATGTTAAAAACTCAAAAAGATTTTATTTTGTGTGTATTTTTGTTTGACACACTTTATGTGGCATATATTTGTGTTTGAATCCTATCGTTTACGCTTCCAAGTGGCTAGAACTTTTGGTTTAGATTTTCAATCCTTAAAATGTTCTTTACCATGTTTTATATGGAGTAGTTGGATTTTGTATTGTTTAAATGGATTCTATTTCTATATGCCTCTATTCACACATGCACGAGCTCTTTTGAAATCTTAATGTCACATGTTATATTTGAGCTTTTTGAGGTGTTCTCCTATCAATCTAGTCATCTACATATCTATGACCTAGGAGGACTAGTGCATGTCAAAATTCGTTGCATGTGAGATTTGTGCGAAAAATGAAAACATGATAAATTAATATATGCACGGGGAAGGGCTCCGAAAGGATGAATTAAATCCTTTGCGATAGTAAGCCACCGTTGATTGGATCTAAAAGAAATACGTGATCCAAAGGCCTAAAAACAGAATATTTGGCATTTAAAAGAAAGCAATTGCCAAGGCCTATGTTTGTATGATATATTCATTCAAAAACAAAAGAATATATATGCTTATTGAGGGAGAATTGGATGGTATATCAACGGTTTGCACAATGTCCGTTTATCCTAGTTGTCTTTAATGTCATGACTCTATTTGGTTTGTAGAATCATCATCATGCTAGGCTTGTATGCATTGTGTATGTTTGTTCATTGAGTTCAATCTTTATATTGTCACATGAGGTTATATTTAACTGTGATGAAGTTTGCAATCAAATGAGAACTCCGTGAACGTTTCTTAAGTGTTTGGGTCTAAATTTAATTGTTGCTTGTTCACACCCCTACACTTCCGTTTCCATATGACACATTTTTGCCATACGAGTGTGCAAACTTATTGTATTTTGTGTCATGTGTGCGTTTATATCTATATCTATATACAAGTGCTTCATTGATATATTTCTAGTATATATATTTATGATATTTGTTTGTCTTTGCCTATTCCCGAACAAAAAGGGGGAGAATGATGATAGGGGGAGAAATGGTATCTAATCCTATTATTATCGTATCTTCGTTTGGGGGAGATTTATCTTAGGGGGAGACGTCTTTCTAAGTAGGTCATGTGTTTTAAAGGGAGAATTAATTTAGGGGGAGTAATTAATTAATTGCATTTAATATTTTGATATTCCCTATGCATTTGATGAGTTTGCTTAAGTGTGCAGGAATTATTCTATAGCGGCATCTTTCTATGGCAAAGAGTTTAATCCTTGGGTTGAGTCAAGATTGGGCGGGTTATGTTTTGAGTCTAGTAGAGCTTGACGGCCCTTTAGGATTTTTGTTTGGTTTTTGTCCCGGAATAGCCAAAGGGGGAGATTTGTAAGGACACAAATTTCCAATTGAGTCCTCTTATAGTTTTGGCTCAATTCCGGACAAAAACATTTTTCATAGGATTTTATTTAATTGTAATATTCAAGACCTATGAAGTGTTTGTTGAAGACGTAGCGGCAAAGAGTATAAAGCATCATCAACATGCCGTAGTTTATGTGCCTCGTTTGTACGTCATCAACTTAGGTTCCATGCTCCCAAGGTATGAATGTATTTATATGTATATAGGAGCTTGGAACAATTTGTATTGGGTGTTAGGTGAATTAAAACTGCATTTTATTTTTCAGAAAGAATCAATTAGAAACTTAAAATTAAGTATATAAAAGTTTATAAAAGTTTCTGGGCCAAAATCAAATTTTACAAACTTTCTGGACGTTCGTTAGAAATGTCGTTCGAACGAGTTTTTTTTTCGTTCGAACCAGATTTCGTTCGAACGAGTTTTGTCGTTCGAACCAGGTTCGTTCGAACGAGTTTGCCAACGACCCTTATCTGGACAGTCGTTCGATATGTCGTTCGAACGAGTTTTCGTTCTAACGAGATATCTAACGAGATTCTAACGAGCCCAGGCTGGTCGCTCGTTAGAAGTCTCGTTCGAACGATAGTCAAGTTCGTTCGAACGAGACGTCAGGCGGGAACGGTTTTCAGCAGTTTTTAACAGTTTTTTCCCCACTTCTCCACTTGGTTTTCAACCAACTTTTTCATGCATTATCATGTGCGGGAAACACATTTTCCAAGACAACTTTTCCATTCCATATCCAACTCTTAGAGAGAGTTTGAGAAAAAAATTATTTTAGGAAAATGTTCAAGTTTTGAGTGTAAATTTTTAATGGAAAATTCATATACACTCTAGTTTACACCCATTGTTGTTTATTCCAAGTTCTATTTATACATATCCTTACTTGGAGTTTTTGGCACCGGTTTTCTCTACCGAATTCAAGAGACGTTTCGGGTTTGCTTCTACACCACATCACAAAGAAGACATTGTTGAGATTCTACCCGTTTGGAGAAAGGCTCCATGTTCGGGTGACGGTGACCGTTTAAAGTCCCATCGGTGTGTTCCGAGACCACGGTGGAGGTCCGTTGGTTATCCGCTAATTGGAGGTTGGTACAAGAAGGAGCATCACGGCTTGAGAGGGTTCGAGTTTAGGAAGTAAGTCTTTTGTCTTGTATTTTTGTAATACCGTTTTTAGTGGATTTGAGGCTAGGGCCGTCCCGAGGTTTTTTCCCGTTAGTGGGTTTTTCCTCGTACATCGCGGTGTAGTGTGACTTTGTTTATTTTATCTTGCTCATCATTTAGAACGCATGCTTTAGGTTTAATTCAAGATAAAATCGGGTTTAATTATCACACTGATTTAATTTGGGACTTAAATTAAATATTGGGTAAAATTGGTTTATTCAAGTCATTTGCTAAAATTGGTTTCGCCTAACTTTGGATATAATTGTTAATCATGACTTAGGCAAATTTCTAGGACTTGAATTTTGTTTTAATCTGTTTCTTAAGATTTTAAAATTCGGCCTTGTTTTGTTTTGTGGAACCATCACTTGTATTCAACGCTTCCGCATTTGTTTTAAAAGGAAATTATATATTTTATAATTGTGAAAATTATTAAATCACCGGGGATTCTCCAACCGCGTTTTCATTTTCATTTCGAAATAAGTCCCCTAAAAAGGAAGCTCTTTGTAACCAAGCCTCCAAGGCATTGCTTTATTGAAATATGCCAAAACACATTCAAAAATATCAAAAATAATAGCTTCCTACTTTTTTCTCAAAATAATATCCCCAGTGGAAGATTAAAGTGCATGTAGAGTAAGCCATTAAATCAAGATAATCAAGCAAAATTCATCAATTTTGCCCTTTGAGTCTCTTTTCAGGTACAAAGAAAAACCACTAAATCAAGCGCACAACATCGCCAATGCCAAGCTCCCCCAGTCACAACGACAGATTTGTGTGAAAATATCGAAAGGAAAGAACCCAAAATGGATGTCATCACTACTCCTCGGCACCAGCATACTCCATAGAAGGACCAAAATGCACAATCTTTAATAAAGCCCTCATCACCAGCACATTCCTCATCAGAATAAGGATAACCACTGGTCGTCAACTACACTTATAAAAAATCTTTAAGTTTGCAGAAGACCCATATAATCGACCTCAACCCTCTAAAATCGTCGCTTAAACTCTTTTGGTTAACATAATTGACCTAGGCCTATAGAATGAGCCTTGACCCTTTGAATCATTCGCTTTCATTCTTTTGGTCCGTAAAATCTTCCTCGACCCTCTGAATCGATCACTTTCACTCTTTAGGTCCGCCTAATTGACCTAGACCCTTTGAATCGGTCGTTTAAAATCTTTAGGTCCATAAAATTGATCTAGGTCCCCAAAATTGACCTAGGTCCATATAATTGACCTAGGTTCGCAGAATCGGCCTTGACCCTTTGAATCGGTCACCAAAACTCTTTAGGTTCATAAAATTAACTTAGGTCATCCAAATTGACCTCGACCCTATGAATCGGTCACCTCAACTCTTTAGGTTCATAGAATCAAGTTTGACCATTTGAATTTGGTTGCTACCTCCCTTAATCCCCAGAAAAGTCCCCGACCTTAGGTCCTATGCACCAAGTCTCTACCCTATAAAGTTTTTAACCTTCCACGAGATGTTTATCTTTTGATGACCTTTGCTTGTCCCAAACCTTCCCATCGAGGCCCTTAACACCCTCGGACCCTAGGTCCCACTCCAAACCCTAGTCCAGAGGCCACCGATCACTCGAGTTAGTCAACCCTCTAATTAGATCATAGCTCATTGCAACCTTATAAGGCTCTAAATCCTTTTTCTAACGAAAAATACCGTGCACAAATCTTCCTGACAGTTCAGGCGTACTTGCCTTTTTACTCCAAAAACTTGCATCTAGAGGCTATCGGGCGCTTTTGAACCCCATTTGACTTTGGTCAAATCTATAAACCGAGAGTGGCCTAATATATTTATATAGGGATCTGAATCCCCTTTCCAATAGTCCTGGACGTGTGTGATTCGGACTTACGATTTGCATCTTATGCTCATTTTTTTTGAAAAAGTCCTTTTTGGATTGCCTATTGACACCCTAGATCATCTACCTAGAGGTGTACTTTACTTCGCCAGAAAGATAGGGGTATGCCAATCGAAAATCCCCTAACCTTAATTTTTCATATTTAAGGAGTTCATGATCTCATTCCAAAGGACACCTTTTTCATCGATTAAAACATTCTCTCCCTCAAAATCGGTGCGACGTCACCCTAAAAAATCCAAATTCCCAGCCTTATCTTCAACTTTCTTACATCATCTTTATCCAACCTTTTTCCACCCATCTTATCCTTACTCCACCACCATTTGACCGTCATAAGAACCAGCCTACACCTTTTCTAAAATTATTAAAAAAGTCCTCTTGGAGGTCCACTTCTACTCCCATCCATTTCATTTAATTAGTGTTTTTCATTTTCTTTTCTCCCATTTTCAGTATATTTTAGTCTTACTTCACTGGCTTAACACCTCGAGTGATCACCTCAACATTGTCCCAATTATAATCATGGGTGGAGTTCATAAAAGCCATCTTTTCAAAAATCATACAAGAGCTCCTAAAAAAAGTTTCTCTCTTTCTCTCTCTCTCTCTCTCTCTCTCTCTCTCTCTCTCTCTCTCTCTCTCCTCTTTTCTCTGTGTGTGTGTGGGGTGGGGAGGGGGGGGGGGGAGGGGGGATACCTGCCAATAGAAAGGTATTGGGGTATTCCTATAGACAGTCACCCCTTAGTAATTTGTACAACCCCGGACTTCAAGTGCCCTACTAGTAGGCAGGGCCCACCTCTACCGGTTGGCACCCTTTCTCACTTTTGTTACACAAATCTCTAAAGATTCCTAAAAATTCCCTAAAATCATAAAAACTCAAGATACACAAAATAAATGAACGTACATTTCAAAGAATCTTAATATTCAAAATCACAAGCAAAAAAATAAATCACTAAAATTTTCCAAACATCTTAGAGAAAATTTGAAGCCTTTTAGTTTTCCTTGCATTGTCACATGTCTTGCCCAAAGTTTCCATATACTCTTTAGTTCCTTAGAATCAGACCTTGGACCTCATAATCAGACCATGATCCTCGTATTGGTAACATACAATCTTTAGGTTCTTAGAATCAGGTCGCAATCCTCGTATTAGTATACACTCTTTAGGTTCCCATAATTAGACCTTGGCACTCAGACTCAATCTAAAATCCTTGTACCGGTCCCATACACTCTTTAAATCCTTAGTATTAATCCGTGATCGTCGTATTGGCCGCATATACTAATTAGGTCCTCAAAATAAGACCTTAAAACCTAGCCATAATCCCCACATACACTTTAGGAACTCAGAATTAAGCCACCCCCCAGCATGGTCATGACTTACGTTGGGATCAAAGAAAAACCCAATCCTCCTTACAACTACCTCACGTATATACTACATCAATGGGACAATCCCCATCAAGTTTCGAAACAAAGGGACTCAACACTCACAACTTCCATTGGGGGTCTATTTTTCGATGGCCTTTTGCTTATCCTAATCTCACCTGTTGAGGGAATCTATATACACCTTTTCTCGACACCTTTATACTCTTCCATAGGTTCTAAAATTGTCCTTTCATATCGGACCCCTACCCTTCTTCAAACCTAAATTGGAGAACAATAATTCTCTTTATGGTCCCATTGGATTTTGTTTAACAATAGAATTGATAATCCTTTTCTTAAAAAATCATATATCTTTGCATCGTCTTTTCAATGGTCCCGACCATGCATAGAATGGACTTTTGGATCAATAATTATGGCCCTAAAACATAATAGAGCCATGAGAAACCTTTCAATAGGAAAAATACCTCACCTACGTGTAGGCATGGGGAGTTTACTTAGTGAATCAGTCTATCGAGCCTGCCTTCAAGTAGTCCAGGTGACCTATTGATCGATAGGGCCATGAAGGGAAGATTTGTCCTTTTTAATTTTAGTGTTTTCCTATTTGAGGAAACCCTAACCTCATTTGCACAAGACCGCGATTTTAGTGAGGCAACAACTTTAAATTTAACGTATATCACTTTCTGAAACATTTTCTCATACATTCCTCAATATCACCCTATCCAACCATTAACCACCTTTCCCTAACCATCATCCTTACACCAAAAATCAACAAACTAAGTATCTAAAATAGAATTTGAAGGAGCCTTGAGGTCCGAAACCCTTTTGTAATTACCATTCTCCTTAATATCGATTTTTTTCTTATTATATTTTTTATATTTTATAAGTGTCTCTAATAATTCCTTCATCCCACCTTTTTACTATATTATATACTCTTAAACTTATTTTTCATAGACAAAAAACCAAAAAAAGGGTTTAAGTCATTTCCCAATTTGGAATGTTTGTATTATATTTTCCACCATTTCATCTTATTTCACCTTCTTCTACTAAACCAGTAGAGACATCCCAAATTCGGACTATGATTTAGACTAAACCTTACTCATAATATGAACTACGTGGACTTTTGATGCCTTTTTGGCTACATAAGCATCCCAAAATCACTTTTGGGATTCAAGTCCATTTTTATTCATTTCATTTAGTTTATTCCATATTTTTATCATTTCAGTAATTTATTTAATGCATGTTATTCTTTTAGTTATTTCTCCCACTTTCATTACTCTTTTAGCGATCCCATTTATGCGTTTTCACTTTTCCATAGTGAAGTTATGATTTCAGGGTATCGCTCACATTTTTTATCCTTTTATTTACTCTCCCACCATATGTTATCCATTGTTTAGTTATCTCCATTATCATTATTCTTCTAGCTGTACCATTTAGGCATATTCACTTTTTTACAATGAGGTTATGATTTCAGAGTGTCTCTCACATTATTACATGTTTTATTTACTAATCACTATTTTTAGCTGGTATCGTTATTATTTTATTCACCAGTGGTTGTATTCATGCATACTCACTTTTTCATAGCGAGGGCACGATTTTAGGATATCGCTAATATTTTGTTTCCTTAGGGGAATACGTGCACACCTTTTCCATGGTGATGTTAAGTTGACTTTGCTCTTGACACACACATACATGCACACGTTTACAATTATTCCCTCTTTATCGACTTTAC
The DNA here is from genome assembly GCA_949130495.1 of Sambucus nigra. Classification (NCBI taxonomy): domain Eukaryota; kingdom Viridiplantae; phylum Streptophyta; class Magnoliopsida; order Dipsacales; family Adoxaceae; genus Sambucus; species Sambucus nigra. The sequence goes on along the minus strand of OX422223.1, from coordinate 258,560,663 downwards.
ATACCTGACACGTTTTTCATGCACAAATGTATTCACACATTCATGCATTAAGTTGAAGGAGAACATATTGTTGAGTCTATAAGAAACCGAAAGGACGGGGTGGGTACCTATCACCTTCCCACTCCATAACATAGTCTCCAAGCCCATATCTCATTTGGTATCACATGCACTAGCCGCCTTAATCTATCTCTTTTGAGGTGGATCCCTCCTTTTCTCTGTTTAAGTAAAATAATCTAGAATTTATGATGTATACATATTCACACACCTCACATGGAGATGACAACCATTTATGTCTTTTATACCTTTGAGCGCCACATGAAGGCCTATCTCCCTACGCTGGTCCATTTCTACGCATGCACTGTCAAGTCGTAATCTCCATACATATTAGGTTCTTGGTGATTGCCAGTATTTTCTTGCCTAAATGGTACCCCTATAATCATATAGACCTTTATTCAATGTGACTAATGCATCATCAACAACGATACCATGCCATAAATGATTTGTATTGTTATGTAAATAACCAAAAGTTTCCCGGTGATAAATTTAATGCTTGCAAGTCTTTTCAAAAACATAAATCTCTATATGACCCATCACAATTTTTGAGTTATGATAAAATGATTTATACATCTCCTACATGATAATTTGATGAGAGAAGTATGCATGTATTTATCCCTTAATAAAAAAAGTAAAAAATATTTCAATCTCATCTTAATAAGCTCTTGCGTCCCTATTTCCTCCAATCCAACTCTTATCCACATTGATGGTTTTGAAATCCTCTCACCTAGAAAGAAGGGAAATTATTAAAATAAGAATATATAAAAAACAATTAGATGGGTGAGGATATGCTTTGGAGTTCCCTTATTCAAAACATCCTAATAAGAAGCAACCCACATACAAAAAGAACCAACAATATAATATTAATATGATATTTGTTAGAGATTTATTGTAGCCTATGTTTGGTATTACGATGACCATAAATGGTAAATAAGGACTGCTTAACTTTGATTCAATTTTTTGTTGTGTGGGTGGTTACAATTTATCTATGTAAGAGTGTCTCCAACATCATAGTGGTTGTTAACTATAACAATTTTAATCTTTAGGATGGTTATTTATCTCTATAATAAAAAATATAGTATTTTCCAAAAAACTATGCCAATTTACACTTTTACACCAAAATACTTAATCTACATCATCTTAGAAAGTCAAGGGGAACATTTCACCCATTCCTCAACCTTCTAGATATCAATTCTAATATGGAATAACAATTATATTTCAGACACAAAAATGACACAACCCGACCATAAAAAACTGCACTAACACAAAATAAACACCATATATCAGGCTAATTGAATAACATGATTTCATGTGAGTTCATTTCTTTTTATCGTGTTAATTCTATAATTACCACACGTAGATATTGATTTTTTTTAACTCTCTACCCAAAACTCTCATTCTCCATCTCCACCATTCTTATAACCTTTGTCTATTATAAGAAAAGACTCATTTTTATGCACTTATCTCCTCATCAAACTCTATCTTTCTTTTATCTACAAGTATTTTAACCCTTTACATTACGATACCATCTAATGTACGTATTTTATCATGTTGTTTACTCATTACTTACACTACACCACATTTTTATATAACTTAAATATATTTGTTCTAGATTTATTTATACCAAAATCAAGGAGTGAGATTTTCCCCACATTTGGAACGAGTGTGATTTTAGTAAGTTCATGCTATAATAACTAGTTTACCAATTTTGGTTGGAGAGTTGGCAAAGAATAAAACATTAAAATCAAGGGAGATCATTATTCAATTTAAAATCCAATAATGATTCATTGACATTAATATCCCATGATTCTTTATTACCTAGGCGGTAACTATGATGTGTATCGACTTTTTACAACATCGATAAAGAAATGTAAATCTAAATATCAATATTCACATCATCATTCCCAGGCGATAACTTTGATGTGTATCAACTTTTACAACATCGATAAAGAAATGTAAATCAAAATCTCAAGATTCACATCATGATTATAACCAAGTTCATGTTTGAACACATATACGTAGCACCAGAAGGGGGTTAATTCATGTCTAGAGGAAGCCAACTGACTATAGTAAGCAAATTTATAGTTTGGGCCAATATTTTAAGCAAAGTTTCATAGATAGAGTTCAAGTTTTAAACTACCTTGTCACTAACACATTTCCCCACCCACTCATAAATAAGAGACACTTTCAATTATTGTAATAGAAAGAAAAACTAACCATGTTAACATATATACAGATTCATATGTAAATGGACACTCGAAAATGAGAAATTAATAGTTAGATTTCATAACAATAATTTAATACATATACATATACAAATTCATATTAATACATATGTATATTCATATGTAAACGGACATCAAGAAATGAGATATAAATAGATAAAGTTCGTGCTAATAGATTTTTGGCGAGTTACTTGTTAGTGGATGATTGAAAGAGATTGCTACAACTATAAAAATTCACACAAACATATTAAAAAGGTCGTACCCAGTGCAACAGTCTCCCTCCTAACTGCAGGGTCTGGGATAGGTAGATGTCAATTAGCCTTAACCCCATATATAGAGAGGCAACTCCCATATCTTGAACCCAAGACCAACTATATAAATGCATGCAAACATACTAATCAAATAAAATATCTAAAATTCAAATCATGGTCGACATATAAATATACACAATTTTTTTTTAACATGTATACATTTTTTTGTTAATGGCAAACTACTCAAAACAAAAGAAATATTATAATAATATAAACTCTTGATGTAAACTTAGCTTTTCCCACCAATGTCTATGTATAAAAAATTATCTTAAAAATAATATTAACATTACATTTACATGATTCTCAATGTCCGTCCACTATTTTTAATACCGATGTAATGAATTGAAAATAAAAAACTTAAAAGTCTTACGAAAGGTAGGAAAAATGGAAACAGGAGAGTAAATCAAGATAATAACCTCAGAACCCTTCTCCATATCTATTTATTGTCGTGTTTTAGCCCTTGACTCTCTCTCAAACCCATATATAGTGGAAATCATATAGTTTTTAGACAATTGCTTTTCCATGGGTGTTTTAACACTATTGTTCAATACCCATTACCATGGATACAACAAATTTAAACTATAAAATAATAGATTCAAGAAATAGGGACCATCTTAGACATTTAGCACAATCCTCATTATTTAAAATAGTTTAAAGGACTATACAAACTAATCCACACTTAAAAAAATGAAAACCAAGAAGGCACCTCTTGCATAATTTTTTTGGTTACTTTTACTTTAGGGTCTATAATATGAAAATTGAGATGAAAGTCTAAGTAAAGAAAATTGTGCACCTTAACTAAAAATATGCATAACTGGACCCTTAAAAGAAAATTACCTCAAATATTTGCTTGAATTTATGTTGCAAATCTCAATTTGATAATTTTTCTCGATTGTCTCGTGTTGAATACATCTAAGTTTTTAGGTCTCCATAGTTTCACATAACAATGTGAATAATCAAGATCATCGAGTCCAATTTAAAGTAAATACACAAAGGAACAATCGATTCTGATTGTTAAAGAATGACAACTGAAGGATAGAGTGTAATTTTGTTTCTATCTATTTTCTTTTCTCGAACCTAAAACATTATATTCTATCTAATACTTTTAGAATTACTAAACCAAGAGATGCTTTTATAATGTATGGGGATCTATAAGGTTTTAATAAAAAGGAAAGGATACATACGCATATATATACTTGTATATAAAAACACACCTGACCATCTTAGAACACCAATCGCCGATTGAGTCCGGAACACCAATCGTCAATTGAGAGAGAGAATGCAAGGGATCTCTCTCTCTCTCTCTCTCTCTCTCTCTCTATATATATATATATATATATATATATATATATATATATATATATATATAGCAACCTCTCAGTCGAGACGTCTCACAAGCTTCTAGCATTTTTTACCTTCTCGAGTGGAGAAATAATGTGACATCCCGTATATTTAATACTCACGTTGATAAAGTCTAATTACTAAATCATACAAGTTGTTAAATAATTTAAATACCATTATCAGTGCAAGAAGTAGGCGAGACATATACCAAATATAAGGATGCGATATGGAAGTCCTTAAATAAAAATCTCACTAAGATGTAGGAAGACCATAATAGAGTGAGGGAGAAAAGTATAAAACTCATCACCGTCCTTAAAAATATACAAGCCAAATAATAAGTATGAAATCATACATGCCAAGTCCTGTTGTCCATAATACATGCTAACTAGAAATTTAAACATAACTCACTTGCTGTCTAACAAAATAAAGACCTACATCGGTCTCTATAACTGATCTCTTTTAGGGAGAAAGATGGAAACGGTCTTCTATATGGAATGAGGAAGACTAAGTGTGAGGACCAAGTTTAGAACCTGAAAGTCACCATAAATTAGATGGGTCAAAAACCTATGAAGTCGCTAAGCTATGTGAATAAAAGAAATTATATATGCAAATGGTATATCCACAATTTATAAACATTAATAAGAACCCATCGTATGCAATGTAACCTCATAGTGCATTAAAATTAACTATACTAATTTCATCATTTAATTATTGTTTAACTTAATTAACACATAAGCAACATGCTCCCATTCTCCCGACCATCTCAAGAACATGAGGTATGCCCATAATAAACCGTGACACAACCCGTAGCCGCTTGATTCGTAATGGCGAAAAACTCGTAGCCCCCTGTTACGCAAAGCCATAACTACAAAATAGCGCGTGATGCAATAACAATCTATATCAAAATGTACTTGTAAAGTAAATCAATATAAGGGTATTGCTTCTTAGCATTCACCCAATAATATATGTTTCTCATGTTCATTTATTAGTGGCATTATCAATTTCAATCATTTTTCATAACTCCTAATTATATCATCATTACCCCATTACCCCAACTTTTAGGTCATATTAAAATAAGTCATATAGATGTATTAAGACATTACACTAGGAGATAAAGGGATAACAAGTCTACGTGGAGCTACTAGTAACTCAAAGCATTAAAGTAATTATGCATTGATTTGTAATTAAGGTCCTTATGTAATCACACTTACTTATCTGCAAACTTCGTGCATGTGACGTCTATTCTAAATGAAATCCAAAAAAAGAACCCCCTGATACACTTTCATTTAGATAGGATAGTTGTTAAGATAACTAATTAGTTAAGGGTTTATTATGAGAAATTAAATTTGGAGAATAAGCGTAAAATATCTAACTTTCATATCTACCTCATCTCGTTCAACACAATCCATAACAACCATAAATCTAATAAGGCAACACAAGTTTATCCCGTAATCCTTTAAACTCATATACATGATTAATTCATTATAAATTACAAAATACTATTAGTAATGTCCCATATTAACATAAAAGGCCATGTACATTCAATTTCAGTGGTGTGATTTAACATAATTTCTCCCATAATTCAAGAGTGTTAACATAATTATAGATACCTAAAGTTGTCATCACAGCACAACGTCGACATTTGTCGTGCCCAAATGATGAGACATGTCTAGTTCATTAAGCCATTTATTAATTTTATATTATCTAGACTAATGTAGACACATATGCATTTGGTCAATACATGCATTTAATTGGGTCATGTATTAGGAGGTTCATGTATAAAAGTCTAAATGGGGTATGTTTACATTAAATATAATAGATACATGTATTTAGGTAGATACATTTTAGAGATCCTATAAATACCCATGTAATGTTGGAATTTGAAGTGAAGTCATAAAAAGTCAAAAATATTGTGTGAGTAGTAAAGAAAAGTTCTCTCCATATATTGACTGTTATATCTCAAATATTTAGTGTGTTAGTGTATTTTATTATCCCTCAAATATTCTTTTTTTTTGTGTCAGTCATGTATATGGCTGAAGGGGTTTATGAATGGCACGCCCCGACTTAATTAAGTTAAACTCATCCTTGTTAATTAGCGATAAATTGCCTTAAATAATAAACAATGCTTTAATTTAAATCTCTAAGGAAAAATAACATGAGATTTTTTCCCCAAAGGTATGTGTAAACGAAAAAATAACTACATTTACATGTCACCTATAAGTACTACACAACTTAACATAATCAATATCTTTAGTTTAATATTTACACAACAAGATTCTTGATATTCAAACCATACTAGATATCCGTCACTCCCCCATTTTAAGGTCCTAACTTGACAGTGAACTCCAAACGATAGGCATACCTGAAACATAACATTACAGGAGTGTAAGCAATATAAGCTTAGTGAATGACCATATACCACACCTATAACCAAATTAAATAACCATGGAGGCCAAAGTGGCGAGAGCATCGGCTAGGTTATTCTTTACTCGGGGTAGGTAATGGAAGGTGATATCTCGGAATTGGGAGGCTAACTCTTCTAATTGGGCATGAAAGGGTTGGAGCTTTTCGTCCTTGACTTTCCACTTTCAGAGCACTTAACCGATGATGAGGGCAGAATCCCCGTAGACATCAAGGTATTGAATACCTTTCTTGAGAGCGACCTTGAGGCCCACTGTGCATGCCTCGTATTCTGTCATGTTGTTGGTGCAAGCGATGGGAGTGTGGGAGTCATCTGGGGCGACCAAAAGTATCCCAATGCCATATCCCCTTTTGTTGGCAGCTCCATCAAAGAACATTTTCCATTGAAGGCAGTCTTGAGTGGTGCTGAGGATATTTTCATCTGGGAATTCGGAGATCCAGACATCTGCTTCTTCTACAGGGTAGTCAGCGATGGCTCTTCCTTTAACAGCTTTCTGTGTGACGTATACGAAATTGAACTCGGTTAGGAGCATCAACCATCGGGCCATTCGGCTGGATAAGGCGGGTTTTTCAAGCAAGTATTTGATGGGATCCATTCGGGATACAAGTTTGATGGGGAAGGCGAACATGTAGTGTCGTAACTTTTGGGTGACCCAGACAAGTGCGACACATGCCTTTTCTAAAGTAGTGTAGTTGACTTCGTACCCGGACAATTTACGACTGGCATAATAGATGGCTATTTCTTTGCGGGAGTCTTTAAGGTATTGGGCTAGCAAAGCCCCGACTGCAGTGTCAGTTATGGTTAGGTATAGGAGTAAAGGGAGACCAGACTGTGGTGGCGTGAGTACTGGAGGTTGGGTCAGATATTGTTTGATTCGATCAAAAGCTTCTTGGCAGGCCTCGTTCCAACCCTTGGTTGAATCCTTTCGGAGGAGCTTGAAGATTGGTTCACAGATGAAGGTTAGCTGGCTGATGAATCGGCAGATATATTATAATTTCCCAAGAAAACCTCGGACTTCTTTCTCTATTCGGGGTGGCGGTATCTCAAGTATGGCCTTCTGCTTCCATCCCCTTTTTGCTGACCATAAATCCCAAGAGTTTTCCCTTTGTAACGCCGAAGACACACTTCTGTGGATTAAGTCGCATCTGATACTGTCGCAGTCATTTGAAGAACTTTCGGAGAGCGGGAACATGACCTTCTCTAATTTTGGACTTGATTATCATATCATCCACGTAAACCTCGACCTCCTTGTGAATCAGATCGTGCAGGATGGTTATGGCATCCCTTTGGTAGGTAGCCCCAGCATTCTTGAGAACGAATGGCAGCAAAAGGTCCCCCATGGGGTGATGAATGCGGTTTTTTCTTGGTGGTCGGGGTGCATCTTGATCTGGCTGTATCCGGCAAACCCATCGATGAATGACTTGAGAGCATGACTGGCTGTGTTGTCCACGATCATGTGGATATTGGGTAGCGGATAATCATCCTTTGGAGAGGCTTTATTTAAATCTCGGTAATCCACACACATTTGAACCTTCCCTCCTGATTTCGGCACACATACAATGTTGGCTAGCCATGTGGGATATTCGATCACTCGAATGAAACCCACGTTCAACTGTTTGACCACCTCTTCTTTGACCTTGAGCGACCATTCGGTGCGGAGTTTTCTCAGTTTTTGTTTAACTGGCTTGTAATCTGGGAGAGTGGGGATCTCGTGCTATGCTATTTCAGGATCGATGCCAGGCATATCATCATAGGACCATGCGAAAACATCTATGAACTCCTTCAGCAATTCTTCGAGTTGTGCACGCTCATGCTCGTCAAGGGTGTCCCCTATCCTAATCTCGCGCAGTTGGATACTAGAACCGAGGTTAATAACAATAGTCTCTTCTTCATTAACTTGAACGCGATTATGTTGTTTATTATTAACCTTATTTAGATCAGTTAAGAATTATTCATTTACAAAATCATCATCATCAAAAGTTCGATTAGGATCTAAACAATTAATGTAAGCCACAACAAGATACTAAAAATCTTTGTTTATTTCATTGATAGGAAAAACAACATTGAGAACCTCATCAAAAGAGGTTTCGATTACATTTGAGCAAGGATAGACAATAGAAGAAGAAATAGGGTAAACATTGGGGTTAGGTGGGATTTCAAGAGGTAGAACTGATGCAACATTCCAGTTGAGGAGAGGTGTATCAGCAGCCTTGATCAGATGAGAGGGGTCCAGTGATGCAGTGCCTAAGTGAACCATGCAGAGTGCCAGCCCCAGTGTCTGTAAGTTGAAGGAATATTCGGAGTCACTTTCCTCAGTTTCTTCGGTATCTTTGATGAGTGGTTGTACGCAGTGTGGGAAACTTTTGGCCCATGGGTAGCTATCTTGGAAAAAAGATCTCGATTCCAGGCTTCATTTTCTTATCTGTATGGTCATACCATGGTTCTGGAAAATCGTAAAAGTGGAAATCCTCACCTTCTTTGATGAATCGTCCATTTAAGGAGTCTCCTGAGATAGTTCGGATACAGTTTAATCCTCTCTTTGATCGAGTTTGGCGGATCATTCTGAGCTCTTATTCTGATGGTTGATACCCCAAACCGTAAGGAGGGAAAGCTTTCTTCAGTTTGATGGGCTCAAGTATCCCTTGCTGCCTTTGCCCTAGCCCTAGTTCGGGCATGAAGTGCATGTTTCTGAACGTCTGAATCACATTAACATTTCCATGAGGGTCATATTCCGGACAAACCCTTTCTTTGAAGTCGTCCCCTGTCGGGAGTAGGGATGGCTCGACTCGGAATCCTGATAGGAGCATATCATTTGACCCGTGCTGTTTCTCGAGAATTGGACTGCTGGTGCTTGTACCCTCGACATTTTCGTCATCGCCCAAAATGGTGATGACTCTTCCGTCGGTGAAGAACTTCAATTTCTGATGGAGTGAGGAAGACACACCCTTGATATTGTGGAGCCAGGGGCGTCCGAGCAACAGGTTGAAACAAGATGGGATGTCTATGACTTAGAATTCAACGTCAGGGTTTATAGGGCCAATCCCTATTGTAAGTTTTATGGATCCCATCACCTCACGACGGGTATTATCGTAGGCACGTACATCGGCGGAGGTTGGAGCGAGGTCACTTTCTTTCAGGCTTAAACATTTGAAGGTTCTTAATGGGCAAATATTCAAGGCGGATCTGTTATCAACGAGAGAGAGCGGTACAACCTTTCCCATAACTTCAACAGAGATGTTGAGTGCATGATTGTGATTCAGCCCAATTCTGGGGATTTCTTCTTCAAAGAATGATAGCATTCGGGTGGAGGTCAAGGATCCGACCAAATTTACCGCCTCTTTTGGTGTGGTAGAGGGAGGAACTATAGGTCCAGTGAGTAATTTGATTAAAGCATTTCTCTGTAGCTGGGAAGACATGAAAACCCTCATAGAATGATGTTAGCTTGAGTTTTCTTTAGTTGATAGAGGATCTTGCTCTCCTCAATGGTCATCTCTGGCATAGGAAGGTTTTAAACGCCCTTTCCCTTGTCATTTGCTGGTAGCGAGCTTGGAACTTGGTAATGCCTCCCAAATCTGGTCATGTGATTTACTTAAGAAGGGAAAAAATTAAATCCTGTTTCCTCGTCAATCTCATGTTTCTCTGCCACCCTGTCTATTTCTCTGAGGAGTTCTTCAAATGAGATCATCCCACATATGTCGACTACTAGGCCAGTTCCTCTTGAAGCTTGTTCTTCGCTTGAATCTTCGAATCCTTCCCCCCATTCGGTGGCAATAATTTTGTCTTTCCTTGTAAAGTCGATGCATTCCACAACTTCAACGGCTTCTTCATACAAGTTCTCCCATTCCGTGGGGATATGTGTGACTGAAGGGACCAAGCGCCCTTGTAGCTTCAAAGTGTTAAGTAACCCGGTGATACTGTAAATGCTGTTGGTTTGCCTGAATAATTCTGCCATAGTCTGGACAACATCATCTAAGCTGACTTCGTCGGTTGGTACCACCCACTTGTCTGAATCTCGGGCCCATTTTCGTGCCTCCAAGAACAGTGTGCTGAATTTCTGGCAATCGATGACCATCTGTGAGGGCAATTTCAGTCTGAACTCTAGGAGTTGATTTAACACATCTGACAATTCCATACCTCCATTTTCAGAACGGGTACGGACAGCGATGCATGCTCTGGTAAGGAGTAACAGTGCCTGATCAGCGAGGCTAGTAGGGTATAGGAGGAAATATGGGAAAATTCGAAGAGGTTTAGGAGGGTATAGGGGTGTGATTTGAGTTGAGGGATCGAAATATGGGTTTTCTTCCAAGAAGATGGCATTGGTGTGATTTGGGAGGGGGTTATGGGTAGTGTTTGGCTTAGGATTGGCTGGTGGGGTGATGGTACCCCGGTCAATGAGATCTTGGATTACGTTTTGGAGGTGAAAGCACTGGTCGGTGGTATGGCCAATAGTTTGGTGGAAGGTGCAATGAGCGTCGGTCTTGAAGTTTCCTGGGAGTGGATTTGGCAATGGCCGTGGATCCAAGGGTTTGATGAGGTTTCGGCTTAACAGGGCTTGGTAAACTTTGGAGAGAGGAGCATGCATCTCAGTGTATTCCCTTCGGACGAGGGAAGGGCTACTTTCTGGTGCCCATAATGTGGTTGGTTGAGAAATGTTGTTGATGGTTGAGACTGCGGCACTGACAGGCTTGTCATATTTTCTGGGGGTGAAATGTCCGGACACCTTCTTCGGTTCAACTTCTGTATTGGCAAGACCTTCATCTAATTCTACTCCTGCCTCTCTGAGAGCTCGAAAGTGGGGGTAGTACTGTCCTCCCATGGTTGCTCGGACATGGGGCAAGAAATTCTTCTTTACTATGTTGACTTGTTCCTCCTCAGATGGTCGATTGGTCATGGTAGTTAATTTTTCCCTCCATCGGGCTATGAAGTTACTTACTGATTCTCCAGAGTTTTGTTTGAGCAGCTCTTAATCACGACGGGTGACCTTAAGCTCTTCATTGTATTTGTACTGCGACATAAATTCTCGGGCTACATCCTCCCAGCTACGAATTCTGGGCTCTTCGAGAGATAAAAACCATCGGAGAGAGCTATCCTTTAAAGTTTGTTGAAATAGTTGGGCCATTACTTCTTCGGAAGCCCCTAGGAGAGTCATGGAACGGTGATAACTGCGAAGATGGACAATCGGGGGTCCACTCCCTCCAAATTTCTCGATGTTTGGCATCTTGAACTTCTCAGGTAATCTCGCTTTAGGATAAGGAGACATGTGGGTGTAGTCCATGTAATTCCCAGAGATTCGAACTTGGTCAAACTTCTTGGTGATCATCTTGAGATCCTCTTTGACTTTATTCAACTCCTCCTCCTTTGGATCAGCGACCACAGGCAGGTTAGCCACAGGTTGGGCAATGTTTGACATCGAAAGCTGGGCAGGCGGCGACCCATTGGTAGGAGGGGCACGTGGAGCGTGATGATATTCTTTCGAGACCCAGATAGGCTTGGGTGGACCCATAGCACGAGGGAACAGGGCCTCGGGCTCTTGAGGAATATGAACTTGGTTTCGTTGTATTTCTCGAACCTCAGCTTGGAGGTTGTCAATCTTGGCCACGAGCTGAGCTAGGACTATCGGCAGATCCGGTTGTATGACTGGTGCTTGATCTGCATTCTCCATGGAAGATGGATGGATTTCGGACTCGAAAGAAGTAGTAGAGAAGCGGATGAAACTCCGGGGTGATTTGACTGAAGACCGAAGCCAATAGGGAGTCAGGCCAAGGGCTTGTAATCGACCTGAGAAGGCGTAGGATAAGATTTATTTTTGAGAAAGAGGGAAGAAACTATTTTTGGATTTTTGATAAAGAAGGGAGAAATGTTTTTGGATTTTTAATAAAAAAGGGAGAAATGTTTTTGGATTTTTAATAAAGAAGGGAGAAATGTTTTTGGAGACGGAACTCAACATGATTATTATGATTATTATGTTCTCACTTGTATTTAATTCTCCTAAATGCAATACCGAATGGGACCCGAGCCTAAAAAAGTGGGGTTTTTAATATATGCAAAGCTACGGTTTGGACTTGTAACTAGGCTCGCGGACAGGGTCCCGTTTTAAAAAATGCGCAAAAATTGGGTGGCAGATCGACCCAAAATTTCGGCAGAGTTTCGGGTTGAAATCGGCAATCCAAAGTGCATGTCCTAAGTCTGACACCTATATGCGGGTATGCAGTTGGTTGGGTAAATCAGCATGGGTTCCCCCCTTTGGCGTGACTTCCATGATATACGTCTTGCACTTGCGGGCAATCGGAACGTGTGGACAAGCCATTTGATATACCTGAGTGTACGTGAATTGCCTCACCATATACCTCGTGGGGATGGTACGTGTGAGATCGAATTCGATATACTCGGCATACGTGAACGAATTCCCTACGATATACCTCCCGTCATGGCTTCGGTCAAGCGGTACGATGCGGGGGAACCGTTCGATATACGTCGAAGGTACTTGGCCAATGGAAGGTGAGAGTCATATCGCTTAGGCTAACTGCGACCTGCCGGACCAGCGCTCATCACGAAGTGACCCTCCAGTTACTTGGTAAAATTTTTTAAAATATCAATGCCCTTTGGTGATATCGTGTGAATCATGCATGATTATCTTATTAGTATCTTATGATGAGAATGCCTTTCTTGATTATGCCAAACAGGGAACAAAGTACAAGTATCCCAAAAGGTACGCCAAGTATGGATAGGTGATGCGTGCAACATGGGGATATACATGTGATCCTAGGTGCACGTGGTGCGAAGTGTACATGGAGAATTTTCTACAAGTGTGTGAACATAAGCATAATCATGGGATACATGTGAGAAAGGGGGATAGGCAGATGTGGGTGGAAACATAAACAAATATAGCATCCATGTAAATAGAGTCAAGCCCACAAGCAAAAACACATAATCCCCAGCGGAGTCGCCACTGTGGCCATCCCCGATCCTGATCCTTGTGGGCGGGTGTGTGGAGGAAAAGATCCTTCGGGTCCCGCGTGTCCCTCTCGGGAGCGCTTCGGCCGGCGTCGTTTGTGGTGTGAAAAATGTAGAGAGGTTCAGAGTCGCCAGTCTATTTTACTCAAAATAGACAAAAGAAAAAGGGGAAGCCATCCCGAAGGATGACATCCAAAGACATACCGGTGTGTGCGAAACCAAAATGATTCGAGAAGGGTTCGGGGCTTAGTTACGAAATGGGAAGGTGTTAGGCACCCATTCCGCCCTTTCGGTCTCTCATAGATATTTGCTATTTTCCCTTATGTTTCCCCCCGTGATATGTGTGCATGTGTACATATATAGAATGGAGGTAGGAATCCTCGACTTGTATCATAGAAAAGATAAAGCGAGTCATCCATAGGAAGATTTAAGAGTAATATTAGAAAAATAAGATTTACGCGATTACCCCTACGTTGATCGTTATGATGGAACGATAACGCATGTGGGGTAATGCGTCACTAAGAACAAGTATATGTATAAGAAAATTGGATTTAGAGAAGATAGAAAATGAGAGAAAAAGTGAGAAAAAGGACTCGAGTCTCGGGTTTTACCCCGAGAAGCCTACGTAGCCTATAAAGGCATCAAAGTCCATGTAGTTCGCGTGTAAAACGAGGGGCGGGGTTTAGCCCATAAATCCAAAATGGGGAATCTCTTATTTGTGAGTGTGTGTGTGTGTGTGTGTAGAAAAAAGTGTTTTAGTTGTGAGAAGAGTGTGGAAAAAGGGTGAGAATCCCTACTTGGAATTTATGTGCAAACCCTCTTTTTCTTGATTTTGGGTTTTATTTATATGAAAATAAAAGATGTGCAATAATACTAAATAAAAAGTATATTAGGATGTGTGAGATGAGATAATAAAGGTGCTAAGTAAGAAAACCAGTTATTGGAAATTCAAGAGAATTTAGGAGAGAGTTTGAGAAAGTTGGACCTTCTTGAAGATCTTGAGCTTGATCTTAAATGTTGTAGAGCAGCCCTTGCACTTTGAATGATGATGGAGAGTGGTTAATTCACCAAATTTGATGAAAGGGATGATGAAAAGTGGGAGTAAAAGGAGGATTTGGAAGTTGAAATCACGGTGCCTTCGAGAGAGGTTTCTGGGATTCGTTGAGAGAGATTTTTATCAGATCTGGGATCCTCTTGAAAATGAGGTGAAGTCCTCCTTTTATAGGCCCAGGTGGGTGCCGATCATCATAGAACTGTTCCTGCCTATCGGCAGGTGCCGATAGGCAGGGTCTGGAACCTGCCAATTGGCAGTGTGCTTCAGGCTTTTTTGGAAAATTGGCCGCCGAGGGAAAACCGTTGGTCAGAATCGCGCACGGGGCATACCGTTGGAAAGGTAATTCAGAGACCTTCGAAAGTCCTTTGGACCGCTCCCAGGTTTGGGAGTTGACTTTGGGTCAAATATGGCTTGGAAGCTTTTGTTGGTCCATTGGACGGGGAATCGTGCGGATGCAAACGGATCGTTCGTCCGCATGGTAAGTTTGAATCGCGCACGGGGCATACCATTGGAAAGGTTAGGAGATGTACTTCAACATTCCAAAGAGTTTGACCTAGTTTTTAGAGTTGACTTTCGTCAACCGGGCCCGGGAAGCGCTCGATGACCTCCCGGAGTCAAACGGATCGTTCGTCCGCATGGAAAGTCGAAATCGCGCACGGGGGGGACCGTTGGAAAGGGTACTCAGTTCCCTTTGAAGATTCATGCATCCTCGGTTGAGATGAAGAGTCGACATAGGTCAAACTGAGCCCGGGAGTGCCCGGTGGCCTCTAGGTCAGGTTTCGGATGCAAACGGACCGTTCGTCTGCATGGTAAGTCGGAATTGTGCACGGGGCGGACCGTTGGAAAGGGTATTTAGTGCCCTTCGAAGATTCATTCAGTCTCGGTCGAGATGAAAGTTTGACTTTTGGGTCAAACTGAGCCGGGGAGTGCCCGATGGCTTTCAGGTCAGTGCTCGGGACATGACCTGGGTTTGCGGTGATGAGTGGAGGTACTAGGGACCTAAGGTGAGTCAGGGGGTAATAGAATGGGGTGTCTACAGTGTTTAAATACAATTTTGATAAAAATCTGCGTTTGGCAACCTGTTTTTAAACACAAAATTATAATATTTCTGTGTTATAATCAAGTTTTTTAGAAAATAGGTTTGGGGTGTTTTGTAACTTCTGTTTTTTTTTCAACTCAAAATTATTCATTCTTAATATTTTAATGTAGTTATACCTTAATATATAATATACATACATAATAAATTAATATGTGTGTAATTCTTATAAATAAAAAATATATATGTACATGTACACAAAATTACATATGGAATAATATAAAGTTAAATAATATTATCAATAGATACATGATCCTTATATATAGTTTTATACATGTATTATTAATGTATGGAATAATATATATATATATATATATATATATATATATATATATATATATATTACATAAAACTTTCATACATACATGATACATGAATGTATACATACATATATACATACATCATAAATTATATACATGTACATTTAATATCATGTATTTTTAGGTATATTTAATGAAGTATGACCTCGGATAAAGAAATGATCAAACTTCCACTAAAAGCAATGATCAAAATGCAATGATCAAAATGCCATGACCTCGGATAAAGAAAGAAGTTCGAGGCTTCCTGGGCAAACTCCAATACATCATTTGGTTCATCAGCTAACTAACCTCCATCTACGAGCCCATTTTTAAACTTCTTAGGAAAGATTCAACCAAAGTGAGGGACAAGGCATGTTAAGAAGACTTTGAACATATCAAGTGATACCTCACCCGACCTTCGATGCTCATGCCTCCGTAATAAGGTCTCCCCTTCCTATATCTCACTTTCATAGCCATCGTAACATGGGCTTTTCTAGCCTAATACATTCAAGAATCACGTAAGGAGAGATCTATCTACTACTCTTATTGAAAGCTAGCAGGTTGTGAGGTGAACTACACTGCGTTGGAGAAGGCGTTCGTCACTTTAGTCTATGTTAGGTAGAAGCTCTGCTATTACATGTTTGCATCGCTTATCAAATTGGTATCCCGAATGGATCAAATAAAGTACCTATTAGATAAGCATGCCTTGTTTGGTCGCATAACTCAGTGGTTAATATTACTGGATGAATTATACATCACATATGTTACTCAAAAGGCCATGAAAGGAAGATACATTTTTGACTACCTTATTGATAATCCCATAGAGGGAGATGAGGTTTGGATTTACGAATTCCCAGATGAATACATTCTCTATTTCTCTCACGAAAGCTAAACTGGGATATGTTCTTCAATGGAGCTGCTAACAAGAAAGTATATGGTATTGGGATACTCCTGACCGCTCCCAATGATTCTCACACTCCCATTGCCATCAAGTTAGATTTCCCTTGCACCAATAACATAACAGAATATAAAGCGTGTACGTAGGGCTTAATATCACCCTCGAGAAAGGAATCAAGCATATTTATGTCTATGGAGATTCAGCTCTCAACGTGGGGAAAATTATCAAAAAATAAAAACTCGAAGATGATAAGTTCCCGCCCTTCCATGCTCACCTTAAAGATCTTGCCTCTCATATTGAAAGTATAACGTGAGACTGTGTGATAATTGATTAAATTAGCAAATTTCTAATTTGGCACACTTATTTAATTAGAGTCTATTTTTAAACCAAATTAATTCAGCCCCTAAACATACATCAAAATGTCATAAATCATTCAAACCATGCATGAAAAATAAAGACGACCGATTCAGGAAAAAAACCCTTTAAGGTAAAACCTTTTATAACACTTTGAAGAATTCATAAGACCTTTGACTTACATACAACCTAATAATCACCCACAAGTGTGTAATGCATGGTGCCTTTAGCAAACCTTCAAAGATACGAGAGACA
Source organism: Sambucus nigra (assembly GCA_949130495.1). Classification (NCBI taxonomy): domain Eukaryota; kingdom Viridiplantae; phylum Streptophyta; class Magnoliopsida; order Dipsacales; family Adoxaceae; genus Sambucus; species Sambucus nigra. Next base: position 258,543,400 of record OX422223.1, on the reverse strand, counting down.
GCGAAATACCCTCTAGGTGTAGGTTCGTCATCTTCGGCTCGTCCACACGTAGAATGACTACGCTCGGCATCCACCGATCAAATATGGAGATGCCTTCTCCACAGAGTTCGAACAAAAGCAAAGTGTGTTCTTGAACACCAAAATAATTCACCAAAGTGAAAACAAAAAAGGGATTAAACCCTAAAATAAGAAGTCAAAAGGATTCTGTAGTTTTGCAATTTTCTATCTTTTAAAATTCTAGGACTTCTGAATAAAAACAAAATCATTTAATGACTACTTATAGAAAAACGCACCCCCTCGGTATTCAAGCTCGTTCGAACGAAATAGCAATCTCATGCGAACGAAGTACAAATGTCATTCAAACAACATCGCGCGACATCCATATGTCGCTTGAACGAGATGACCATCTCGTTTGAACAACCTGGGCATCAAAATCGAGGTACGCTTCAGGACTTAGAAAAAATACTCATTCTCAAATTTTGACGAAAAAAGTCTGCTCCAATACTTAAAAAATATTTTATAAAAATATCCCAAAAGTTCTAAGTGGAAAGTTAAGGTATTAAAAACATAACCTTACCAAAGTAAACTTCGCGGAGTTTTTTTGATGAAGAACTTGATATTCGGATCCGTCTTTGATGCTTGAACGCTCTTGAATGCTCTTCGACGGTGTAGCGGTATATGACATAACAAATTGATAACGGACATTTATAGAATATGTCCTTACAAATCTCCCCCTATGTCTATGCCAGTACATACATAAAAAATCCGAATTATCAAAAACCAAAATGCCCGCCTATACAAATCTACCCTCCCATGAATAAATTTGCAAGTTCTCAAACTGTTCTTCAAAAAAAACTTCATCAAATCTCAAGGATTTTCTCATCAGGGTGTGCAACATAATGATCTTCAATATTTGTACCTACACACGTGAGATAAAGCAAAATACCTTCTTGACGCATCGAGTTTGAAATGATATAAGAATAAATCAATTAATAAATCAAATCTCCCCTATAATGCAAAAACTCCCCCATAACATGATAATTCTTTCTCCCCCTTTTTATGATGTCCCCAAATAGACAGATAAGAAGAAAAAATCAAAATATGACGTGTCACGATAAAATGCATTACAAACATGGATCGAACTACGCGCATGCAAAGGTATGTCTAAAAAATTTCACAAACTATTTTTGATTTTTCAAATTTTTTCATACAAAAATAAGATACAAAAAATCACACCATGGATTTAAACTAAAACAACCAAGTCATGGAAATGGAGTGTATGGGTGTGAACACATTTGATCGGTAAATAAACTCAATCAATCATATGTGCACGATGCATATGTGTACCCCTAACGAATGAACATAAAAAGTATCCTTAGGTGAAAAAATTGTTGAATTTAGATGACATTGTCTTATGCAAATCAACAAATCAAAGTCAAAGGTATTTCCACACCAATAATGTCCAAAACTATTTAGCGCTTTTTGAAGATTTTCAAGGACGTGCAAAACCGTTTTAATTCTCCATCCAAACTCCTTCATAATTATATTTTCTTTTAGAGGTAGTCTAAATTCTCAAACATGGGAGAATTGGTGAAAAAAACCTAATAGCCCCTTTTTGGCATGAATTTTTTTTATTGCCTTTAAATTTTTTCGGGCTCTTTTAAACCTCTTTGGTCCCCGGATAATGAAATTCCTCAATTTTCTAGGTCCAATTAAACTACGGCTTAATCGCAAAGGATAAATGATAATCATTTGTAGCCCTTCGCCGTTTTCAAACAAAACACACAAACTCACAAATGGCTCTTACATGCACAACTTTCTTATCAAGTTTTATCGCGCTTGGTTCATTTTTAAAGACATGATTGAAGTGAAAACACCCAACCAACATGTGATAAAATAATCACAATAATCAAACAAATCCTTGTACGTGAGCAATAAAGGAAATCATGAGTCAAACATGTAGGAAGTAACACTTAATTACATCTTAATGACTCCAAACATTATAAAGCACAAAGATGACATGATATATTATCTCAAAACGCTATCAAATAGTCACATGAAAAATGGAATGATGTTGTGACTCGGTCATCCTGAGTGTCCATCCAGAAATGGTGCAAACAAAATACAAAAATCTTTTTGGATTTTTCAAAAGTTTTCATAAAAAATAAAACATACAAAAATGGTACATACTAGCAATAGGAAAATAATGTCATCATGAAAAACATACTATGCTAGTAAACAAGTCAAACCTCAATCGTTAGGTGCGGAGGGGTTTTCCAAAGGTGGTGCTAACTTATGAAAAACCTTCATCAAATTTTGTGAAGTTTTGACCAAAAACTTAACTTGCTCACCTAAATGTGCAAACTCTCCCATGTAGTCTCCAGGAGCATGTAAAGTATCATGTGTGGGTGCATGTGTGGCAGAAACACGTGTAGTAGCAAAATGTGATACATAACCCAACTTAAAACAAAATTCCGTAAGGTGTCCTCTCCTTTTGCAATGGGAACAAACATATATAGGCCTAGGAACACCTCTCTCAAAAACTCTAGGACATGCTCTCCTATTAGGAATGGGATGCCTAAGTGGGTTAGTTTTCAGGCCATGTGAATCTGTCACTAAAGTGGGAATCGGCTTGGGTCCGACAAAAGAAGTGGAAGTACCGTCATGACCTTTGCCTAGCCCGTCAACTTTACCCTTATCGAAATTTAGAACCACCTTTTCAACCTTCTGAGGTGCATTCTCAAAATTGAATTTTACCTCCCTGGCACGTTCGAGATCACTCTCGAGTTGGAATACACATGTCATCAGACTAGACAACGTGTTGGTCAAATCACACTTCTCCTTTCTTAAAACCACCTTCTCTCTCTCTAAATTTAACATTCGACAATCTAAATACCTTTTATACTTCTTTATTTTTAAGGTATTGGTGTACAAATCTCTAAAACATATTTGGAGCTCACTTTCATAGCCACTCTCAAATTTTCTCTCATCTCCACTAGAAACACTTGAGTCATCACCGGTGCTCTCATGACCTCTCTCAACGTGAGACAAAGTGGGTGTGCTCACACGACTCGAAAAATCTACACACATCCCATGTGCTAAATATTTATCGAACTCATCTCCCTCATCACCCTCACTATCACTAAGTGTGGCGGGCATAGCAGTCTCTTTTCCCTTTCTCCTTATCCTATTAGGACACTTTTTAGCTATGTGCCCTTTGCCCTCACACTCAAAGCACCTGATCTCATCCTCCTTGTCACTATCTTTGGCCTTTACTTTCTTTTTATTTGACTCAAAAGATCTCTTTTTATTGGAAGAATTTTCTTTTTTCATTTTGAGAAACTTTTTAAAATTTTTCACAAGTATGGCCACATCATCAAAATCACCCTCAGAATTGGACTCACAAACTTTTTCTTTCTTTTTCTTAAAATGAGTATTTAAAGCAACGCCTCTATCCTTAGCCTTAATGGTTTGGGGAAACATGTCTATCTCATAGGTTTGAAGGTCTCCTACAAGTTCTTCCAACTTAAGTGATTTTAAATTTCCCAAAGAGTTCAAAATAGTGATTTTATGAATAAAGCATTTTGGGAGAGATCTCAAAGTCTTTTTAACGACACGCGTGTTATCAATCACCTCACCCAAATTAAAACTGGTGTAAACAATATCCGACAAACGTGCATAAAAATCATCAAAGCATTCAGACTCAGATATGGTAATAGTCTCAAATTGGGTGGCCAAATTTTGTAATTTTGACTCTTTAATCGCATTCGTACCCTCATATGTCAATTTTAAAACATCCCATGCCTCTTTAGACGTGGTGCACATCATAATTCGGCGGAACTCGTCGGGAGTGACGGCTTCAGAAATAGCACTCAAACCATGTGAATTAAATTTAGACATTTTAAAATCATCTTCAGTCCAGGCCGACACGGGTTTTAAAGAGGTGATATTTTCAACGATGACCATGGGAGGAGTCCACCCATTTTTGCAAAGGAACCAAACACGCTCGTCAATGGCTTTTAAGCTAGATTTCATGTTAGCTTTCCAATAGGCATAATTAGACCCATAACAAATAGGCATCTGGTTATATAAGTGTTCCATAGGAAAAATTGCGATTTTTCACAAAATTGATTTAAAAAAAATCAATATCACACAAATTTTGCAGAAAATAGGAATACGCGATAAATTAGCGCAACCCACTCTGATATCAATTTGTAAAACGTGAGGCTGTGTGATAATTGATTAAATTTGCAAACTTCTAATTTGGCACACTTATTTAATTAGAGTCTATTTTTAAATCAAATTAATTTATCCCCTAAACATGCATCTAAATGTCATAAATCATTCAAACCATGCATGAAAAATAAAGACGACCGATTCAGGATAAAACCCCTTTCGGGTAAAACCTTTTATAACACTTTGAAGAATTCACCAGACCTTTGACTTACATACAACCTGATAATCACCTACAAGTATGTAATGCACGGTTCCTTCAGCAAACCTTCAAAGATACGAGAGACAACAAAATACCCACCAGGTGTCGGTTCGTCGTCTTCGGCTCGTCACACGCAGAATGACTACGCTCGGTATCCATCGATCAAATATGGAGATGCCTTCTCTATAGAGGTTGAATAAAAGAAAAGTGTGTTCTTGAACACCAAAACAATTTACCAAGGCATATGGGATTTTTGTGAATTGAAAACAAAAAAGGGATTAAACCCTAAAAGAAAAAGTCAAAAGGATTCTGCAGTTTTGCAGTTTTCCGTCTTTCAAAATGCTAGGACTTCTTAATGAAAATGAAACCATATAATGAGTATTTATAGAAAAATGCGCCGACTCGGTATTCGAGCTCGTTCGAACGAAACAACAATCTCACGTGAATGAAGTATAGATGTCGTTCAAACGACATCGCACAACATCCATATGTCGCTCGAATGAGATGACCATCTCGCTTGAACGACCTGGGCATCAAAATCGAGGTACGCTTCAGGACTTAGAAAAAATACTCTTTCTCAAATTTTGATGAAAAAGTCTACTCCAACACTTAGAAAATATTTTATAAAAATATCCCCAAGGCTCTAAGTGAAAAGTTAAGGTATTAAAAAATAACCTTACCAAAGTAAACTTCGCGAAGTTTTTTTGATGAAGAACTTAATATTCGGATCCGTCTTTGATGCTTGAATGTTCTTGAATGCTCTTTGACGGTGTAGCGGTATATGACATAACAAATTGATAACAGACATTTATAAAATATGTCCTTACAAGAAACAACCTAGTCGACGCATTGACAACCTAAGCCTCTATGATCTACATGCCCGAGGGAATGACAATATACCCCTTTCTAGTCCAAAAATAAGCAACGCGTACTCACTGCTACTATATTGAGCTCGTAACGAAAGAAGATCGAGACATAGTAAATTATGATATTATGACATTTGGCTCCTCCTCAAGCATGGTAGATATTCTCAGGATGTTAACAAGAAAGACCATACAAACTTTTGCAGGCTGGATGCTCAGTACATCATCTGTAAAAAAACACTCTTTAAAAGAAATTTTGATAGAACCCACATGCATTACATAGCAGGGGCTGGGGTCGAGGACGCAAAGCAGAAAATCCACAACGAGGAATATGGACTCCACGTGAATGGTCATATGATTGCCAATAAGATCATTCGTCAAGGGTGTTATTAGATAAACATGGTACAAAACTGCACTGCTTATAACAGAAGATGCCTCAAATGCCAACACTTTTCCAACCTTCAGCACTTGCCTCCCCGAGAGTTTTATGACATGACATCATGTTATATTGATTACTTCTCCATTTAGGGCATAGACATCATCGGGAAAGCCACTCGTAAGGCATAAAACGGGCATGAATTCATCCTGGCTTCCATTGATTACTTCACAAAATGGGTGAAAGTCGAGTAATACATAGCGTTGAATGAAAAGAAAGTAGCCATGTTCATCAGGAAAAACATCATCTGTCGCTATGGAGTTCCTCACGAGCCAATATTAGACAATAGGATCCATTTTGAAACTGAGGTCACATAACTAGTTGACCACTATGGAATCTAACGAAACAAATCCTCTCCCTAGCGACCACAAACCAATGATGCTTTCAGAGCTGCTAATAAAATCTTCAAGACCATAATTAGCAAGATGACCAAAAGTTGTAGATATTGGGCCGAACGAATCCCATACGATCTCTAGAGCTGCCATACCTCCATCAGAATGCCCACTGGGGACACCCCTACTCCATAGTATAATGCATAGAGGTAGTCTTACCTGTCGAACTTGAAATACCTTCCTTGTGGGTAATGCTCGAAAGTCAGGTCAACAAAGAAGATTGATAGCAAAGCCTCTATGACAAACTTGTACTCTTAGATGCAAGAAGATTAAAAGCCTTATATCGTATACATGGGTATCATTGCTGTAGTGTGATCATTTAATAAAAAAGTCAACGATTGCGGTGTTCAGTAGGGTGATATCACTCTCAAAGAAATCATAGAACCCATTTGGGATTCGAGAGAAAAGTTGAAGCCCAACTAGAGCGGTCCCAACATCGTAAAGGAAATTCTGTCAGGTGGTTCCGCTACACTTACAGACGTCGATGGAGAAGAGATGGCACGTCCTAGTCAATTTGGCCCGTATTTAGAATTTTTAGCCCTAGTTTGAACTCTCATCACGCTATGACTTTTCTCACCTCCCTTTTATTCTAAAAAAATTCTCTCTCCTCTCTACTCAAAACTACGTAAGACCTGATTCTCTCAATAAATCACCTTTTCAAAAAAACACTCATAATTTTCAAAAACCCCACAGAGGTATGTAGGACCTGATTTTCTCAAGAAATCACCTTTTTGAAGAAAGACTCATAAATTTCAAAACTCCCATAGAGGTACGTAGGCAGCCAATAAAAATAATTTGGGCATTGTCCTCTCTTTCATAAAATGCTATTCTTTTCTCTCACCGAGAACATTAGTCTCTCTCGTCATTTAAACGAACAAAAGGATTATGTATGCCTTAGCGGTAGGTATAAATAATTCAAACAAAGGGAAATTCTTCATATAAATTGTTCAGACAAAGGGAAATTCTTCAAAGGCATAACGAAATATGTCAAAACCATCACCTTTTATTAAAAATGAAATATGATGATTACAGGACACATCAACGAAAGAACCGAAAAATAACAAAATTCCTTACAAAACACACATATTGCTAAACTCTCCCCCATGTTCTCACATGACCCGCTTTAAGTACCCGACGAACTTGCCTCATCATCATTTCTAGTCCCTTGAGGACCCCAAGAATCCCAATCCTGGCTATACTTTTGCATCCGTGCGATGGAATGGTATGACTTGATCAATTTGGATGAAACAACAATGCCCTTCTCTAGAGAATCAAACATCAAAAGTCACCTTTGTCTAGTATCTCAGCATAAACATTCATAACTACCTTCTTCTATAATCATTTCAAGTAATCCTCAAGGATAAACTTAGGCTCCCCAACAGACTGAGATAGATATATAGACAGTCGGCGGCGCAGCCACAAAGTTCCCAGAATTATCATAAGAGATTCAGTAAGATATTCTAGAGTAATGAACTTAGTTATACGTGGAGGAACAATCTGATCCCATCCTACTTAACCCAGAAGTTTCCAAGGAAAATAGAAGGAGGTGTGACGAAGGCCTGCCAATCAGACATAACGATAGTCACCCAATTGCAGAACATGCTACAATTTACCCCACCATTGCACTGACCAACGAAGATTCCTAGTCCCATGCTCCACAAGCCAATTCATCCAGTTCTTTGCAAATGGGTCAAAGAAGAAAAAATACCGTGTAAAGAAATTGGGAACACCTACTAGAGGGTAATCAAGGGGAGCCTCCAGGTGCAGTCTCTTCGATAACCACTTGAACAACATCATTGGGCTACCTCATAAAAAAATTTGCCCGACCTTCCTTCTAGTCATTCAAGTTTTCCAGAGTCTACTCTAGAACGATAACAATAAGATTACAATTATGAGACATCCACTACACAATCGTGGACACCTGAGGCTTCGCCGTTATATCACCAGTTGCTAAAGTAGTCTGGTAGTCAACCCCAGGGCTACAGCACCAGCAAAACCATTATCGATATAATCTATCCAACACACCGAATTTAGTATCGCTAGAAGGATGATACTCCCCCATGCACTAATAAGTCGATAAGTAGGCCAAGGATATGTCGGTCACACCCTATTTTGGGAAACCCTCATTTTCGTTTCAATTCCTTTTCATTTCGAAATAAGTCCCTTAAAAAGGAAGCTCTTTATAACCAAGCCTCCAAGGCATTCCTCTATCCAAATATGCCAAAACACATTAAAAAATTTCGAAAATAATAGCTTTCTACTTTTTTCTCAAAATAATATCCCCAGTGGAAGATTAAAGTGCATGTAGAGTAAGCCACTAAATAGAGATAATCAAACAAAATGCATCATTTTTTCCTTTTGAGTCTCTTTTTAAGTACAAAGAAAAAGTACTAAATCAAGCGTACAACATCGCCAATGCCAAGCTCCGCCAGTCACAACGACAGATTTGTGTGAAAATACCCAAAGGAAAGAACCCAAAATGGACGTCATCACTATTCCTCAACACCATCATACTCCCTAGAAGGATCAAAATCAAAGTGCATAAGCATTAATAAATCCCTCATCACTAGCACATTCCTCATAAGAATAAGGATAACCACTGGTCGTCAACTACACTTATCAACTACTCTTTAAGTTCGCAGAAGACCCACATAATTAACCTCAACCCTTTGAAATTGTCGCCTAAACTTTTTTGGTCAGCATAATTGACCTAGTCCCACAGAATCAACCATGAACCTTTGAATCACTCACTTTCACTCTTTAGGTCCGTAAAATCGGCCTCGACCTCTGAGTCGATCGCTTTCACTCTTTAGGTCTGCAAAATTAACCTCGACCCTTTCAATCAGTCTCCTAAACTCTTTAGGTCCATAAAATTGATCTAAGTTCCCAAAATTGACCTAGATCCATAGAACTGTCCTAGGCCCGTTGAACTATACTCTACCTTCTGAATCGGTTGCTTTCACTCTTTAGGTTCGTAGAATAGACCTCGAACCTTTGAATCGATCACCTAAACTCTTTAGGTTCGCAAAATGAACATAGGTCTGCAGAATTGACCTCGACCCTTTGAATCGACTACTTCAACTCTTTAGGTTTGTAGAATAAAGTTTGACCATATAAATTTGGTTGCTACCTCCCTTAATCCCAAGAAAAGTCCCCGACCTTAGGTCCTATGCGTCAAGCCTCTACCCTATAAAGTTTTTAATGTTCCATGAGGTGTTTATCTTTTGATGAACTTTGCTTGTTCCAAGCTCTCCCATCGAGGGACTCTGTAGACACCCCATCCTAGTGCCATCAAAATGACTCCTTAGGCCCTTAATACCCTCGGACCCTAAGTCCTACTCCAAACCCTAGTCAAGAGGCCACAGATCACTTTTGAGCCGTATTTAACTTTATTCAACTGTCTAACCCAAGCATATCTCATTTAACTCTCGCAGGACTCTAAATCCACTTTCCAATGGTCCATATTGTTCGTAAATGAGCCTTACTATTTGCGTGTACTCACCTTTTTACCCTAAACCCTAATTTAGAGACCAATTTGGCACTCCCGAGCCCCGTTTGACTTTGGTCAACCCTCCAACTCGAGCATAGCTCATTGTAATCTTATAGGGATCTGAATCCTTTTTCGAACGGAAAAAACCATGCGCAAATCTTCCAGACAGTTCGCGCGTACTTGCTTATTTACTCCGGGAACTCGCGTCTAGAGGCCATTGGGTGCTTTCGAACTCCATTTGACTTTGGTCAAATCTACAAATCGAGATTGGCCTAATATATTTATATAGGGATCTTAATCCCCTTTCCAACAGTCCTGGACGTGCGTGATTCGGACTTACGAATTGCATTTTATGCTTGTTTTTTCGAAAAAGTCCTTTTTGTATTGCCTATAGGAATGCTAGACCATCTGCCTAGAGGAGTACTTTACTTCGCTAGCAAGTTAGAGGTATGCCGATAAATAGGACAGGGCCTATGCCGATCGAAACCCCCCTGACCTTAATTTTTCCTATATAAGGAGTTCATTCCCAAGGACACCTTTTTCATCAATTAGAACATTCACTGCCTCAAAATCTGTGCGCCACCAACCTAAAAAATCCAATTTCCTAACTTTCTCACATCATCTTTCCCCCACCTTTTCCACCTATCTGCTCTTTACTCCATCACCATTTGACCACCATAAAAATCAGCCTTCACCTCTTAAAAAATTAGTAGAAAAGTCCTCTTGGAGGTCCATTTCTACTCCTATGGATTTCATTTAATTCGTGTTTTTCATTTGCTTTTTTCCCATCTTTGGTATATTTTAGTCTTACTTCACTTGCTTACTCTAAATAATATCATTTTTTCATTACTATTACTCACATAATACATTTTCATAAAATAAAAAAAGCTAAAAAAGAGTGGTCACTTATAAACCCCAAAGTAGAATTTCCCTGATTTTCCTACACTCTTACACTTCTGCACTTTTTCTTCAAAACTAACGAAGGGGAATTCTGCATTTAGGTTTATGGATTAAACCCTATCCTTGTGATGTGTCGAACTACGTGGACTTTGATGTCTCTTTCAGCTACATAGGTATCTCGAGTTATTATCGGGGTTCGAGTACTATTTTGTTCATTATGCTACTTTGCACAAATCTCACATTTAGTAGTATTGCGCATATGTATACGCTTATATTGGTGTTCCGCCTGACGTACACATTCACTTTCTCATAGTGAATCATTATTCGGTGGTCACTAACATCATATTTTTATATTATTCTCTTTCTTTTGTATACTCCTTAGAATGACTCATCTCCGTCCTTTCCATAGCATGAGCAAGATGAATTTTTTTCTCACATATTTTCACATCACACACATTACACACATGAGTCATATCTTAGAGAAAAATGAGAATATCATTATATCCCATGAGGGATCGAAAGGGAAGAATAGGCGCCTAACACCTTTCCACTCCGTAACTTAGTCCCTGGGCCCTCAATTCATTTGGTTTCATATGCATCAATTTGTCTTTGATGATGTTCTTCTGGGGACGGCTAAATTCTTTTGCCTCTTTTGAGAAAAATAGGTTGGCGACTCTAATTTCTATGTTCCCCCTTTTTATGACTGACGATTTTATATCCGTGGTAGCCCGTGAAGATCGCGCGAGTTGCAGAAAGAGGACCTCCAACCTAGAATCCTCGCGTGCGTCGAGAGATTTTTTTCTCCTTTCGGGGAAAGCCCATGCCTTAGAAATCTAGAATGGCCACAATTTTGATTACATAGGTTCGTTATTCAATTAAAGAACTCATCATCAAAACTACACTAGTTCTTCAACATATGATTAAGGCTTAAACATGTAATTAATCTAATTAGTAAATTAGTCTATAATATGATTACAAATAGGATTTCATATATCAAATTCAGATTCAAATGAACTACTATTATTCTAATACAAACTTAATTTGATTCTTAATCAAGATAGACTTTCCTTGGATCGATTGTCAAATCAAATCCCAAATCCATAATCCATAATCACTAATCTCTTAAATCTCTTATTTTCCCCTCTAAGTCCTTCGTTGTTAGGGTTATTCTCAAATGTGTTATGAGTGTTTAGGTTTTCTTAATTAAGTTATAAAAGTAACTAATTACAAAATTAATCCTAGGCCCAAAAATAGCCTTAACCCAATGAGATCGAAACATGCTCTAAATGGCCCAAAACTTGGACCAAACGATATACTAACCTAAAAAACTTAGATTCCACCATTTTAATCTAAAAAAGGATTTTCTAAACATCCCCAAAGTCCAACCCAAAAGTCGCGTATTTTTGTAAATTAATTATCTCATTAGCTTAATTATTAGTTGGTACGTCTAAATTAAGTTAAAATTTAATTATTAATTAGTTAGGCCTGGCTCAATATTATAAGAAACTACTTTACGATATGTGGGATCCAATACCGAGGGAATAATCTAAATAAGGAAACCTTTGACACCTAGTCCCTAACCATTCCAGAGTTACCCATAATACTAAGTCACTTAAACATTTACTTAGTAAATTATAGTTTGTTTTATCGAATTCTAAAATATGTGAATCCACATAACACGTATAAGAATCACATAGTACAATATATGAATATAATAGGTGACATATCGCATGTCAAGATTAAAAATTAAATAATTAAACAAATAATTAAACAAATGCAAGGAACTTACGGGGTATTACACCCTTGAGTGGAAAGGTACACCAGTAACGAGGAGTTCTTCCACCTTTTCCTTGCATACCATGTCCATAGAATGCATTTTGATACCCCTTCTCGGGAGTCACCATGTGCATCCCAATTAAAACCCTTATCCATTCACCAATAATTTCTACTGATCCTCAATCCGCTAACTGTAGGGTTGATAAGCTACCACTAGGTCGTTGGCTCAATGCATCTGCCACTACATTCGAATGGTACTTAATTGTAAATTGAATATATTTTATAAGTTCAAACCATTTTCGCTGCCTCATATTCAAATCTTTCGATGTGAATAGATATTATAGACTCTTTTGTTCTAAAGAGTTTAAATTTGATGCCCAAAGGTAATGTCTCCAAGCATGTAATACAAACACAATAACTTCTAGCTCTAAGTCATGTGTTGGATAATGAAAATCATATGGTTTCAACTTTTAAGAGGCATACAAAATTAACCTATTCTCCTGCATTAACATCCCATCCAATCCCTATAAAGAGCCATCAGTGTAAACCAAGTACTCCACTCTACTCCTAGGTAAGAAATAATGGTATGAAGGTAGACTTTTCAATAAAAGTGTGAAAGACTGCTTACACTTATCATTCCAACTGAATGACACACCATTCTTGGTCAATTCGATCATCGAACCGTCTATCTCGATAAACCTCAGAGGAATGTCCCGTAATATCTAGCCAAACTCAAAAACCTGCCGACCTCAATAGGTGTCATGGGTTTTATTCAATCCAACATGACCGACTCCTTACTTGGATCCACTAATAACCTCTTCTCTAAAACACCATGTCCTAAAAATTTGAAATTCCTCATCCAAAATTTTCACTCTAAAAACCTCACATAAAGTTTATGTTCCTTAAACATCTACAACACAAATGTCAAATGTGTGGCATGATCCGAATACCATCAATAAAGACTATGATGAATTGGTTCAAATACGACCGAAATAGCCGGTTCATCAAATCTATGTATACACTTTCGGGGCATTACTCAACCCAAATATCATAACTCTAAAACTCCTAAGACCCTTATCAAATCAAGAAGGATGGATTGAGTACATCCTCTTATTCTACCCTCAACTGGTGATAATTAAATCACAATCAAATAATTAAAAATAAATATAACCCCTCCAATTGGTCGAACGAATCATCTATCCTTGACAATGAGTACTTATTCTTCGCCGTCAGTTTATTCAACTCGCAATAATCAACGAATAACCTCAAAGAAGTATCCTTATTCTTCACGAACAAATTGGTAACCACATGGTGAAGTTCCACGGCGAATAAATCTCTTCTTGAACAACTTCTTAATGTACTTTCTAAGTTCTTTCATTTCCTTAGGGGTTGCACAGTATGATGCCCTGACTATCGGCTTAATGCGTAGTGCTAAGTCTATAACAAAGTAAATGTCTCTGCTAGGTAGTAAACCCAAAATCTCATTAAAAATATTAAGAAACTCTTGAACTCATGGGATCATATATAAAGAGATATTGTTATTCTCTCAAATCTTCTTATCAATAAAATATAAGTGGGTATTAGGAAGAATGGTCTAGGAAGAATGGACAAATACATCTCCCGTCCCAATATCACAAAAATAAAAAGGTTTACCCATACAATCAATCTGATCCTCATAAGTACACAACCAATCAATTCCCAATATCACATTGTATGAATAAGTGCCTAAAAATAATGTATTATCCATAAATCATAGCCTACTAATATAAATACCTATCCCCTCACAAGACTTGGTAATATAGGTGGATACACCTAACTGAGTAGTTGTGGATAATTCTCTAGAATGTGGGGTTGGAATCATCCTCAAAATATCAACAAAGTATCGTGAAACAAAAGAATATATAGCCCCCGTCTCGAATAAAACTTTATCTAAGGAACTATGAATAAAAAATATACCATCGGCAACTTGAATATGAGCTAGGTACTCCCTGGGTCCCATTTGATAGACCCTACCATACTATAACTAAGGCTAAGGTGGTGCGACTGGAAGTGCCGATGCTACCTGCTACTTTGGGGCTGAAAGAGTTGGCAACTGCTGCTTCTTCTACTAATACAAATAATTAGTCCTAAAGCTCTACTGACCCCGACCTTTTTGGCCCTGTCTATACTATCCCTAATGGCACTACCTTTGTTCTTACCTATTCTACCTATACTACCCTGACTTACCCTCACTTAGGCACTCCCTCTTCATGTGGCTGGTACAACCACACTTAAAACAATCTCTTGTGAATGTAGCTTGGGAAATCTCTCCCTTTTCTCACGTCGCCATGTTCTTTCCCTATCTATTAGGGCCTTTACTGATTGGGATAAAGTTTCTTCCATCACCTTTGGCCCAGGTGGTCCTACGGTTCCTTTCAATCCCTAGCAAATACTTCATTTACCTTGGGCCCACTTTTTTGGCTCTCTTTTTCAACCCTATGCTTATGCTCCGTTTAGTCACGATAAAGCATAAGCATAACATCCACTATCTTCGCGTTGGTAGTATATATTGGGTTCACCATCAAAACCTGACGCAAGGGCTAAATTAGTCCCTTCACAAAGCATCCGATCATCTTCTTCTCTGTATCAACCTCCTTGAGAGCAATAAACAACAAATTAGTATATTCCTTCTCATATTTAGTGAAAGTACAAGTCCCATACTATAGTATAAGAAACCTATCTTATTTTGTGAATGAATAGACTTGGCAAAATAATTATCATTAAACTTTCCCATAAACTTTGCATAAGTCAAATGATCTCTATGTGCGGTTGTAGTCATTTCTCCCACCACTAGAGAGCATCCGCGATCAAATAAAAAATGGCAAGAACCTAATTTTGCATATCTTTGCACTCCAAAACACTCAAGTGATACTAAATATCCTAGCTCCACTTTAATTCCACTAAAGGTTCAGTATATCCAGAGAATATAAGTGGACTATTCTTCATAAAGGATCCCATTACTTTATCCCAATCTGATGTAGGAACTGGTGTCGCCTACTGCAGTGCCTTGATAGGTCTCTCTTGCCTTCCTGTTTCCATATCGACCTACATTACCTATGTTACCAACTCTGAAAGCTACTGGGGCCCGAAGTTTTATCTTCCCTGGCCTTTGGGTGCCGGGATTACTGGCATAGTAAGTGATAGTGGTGCCGTTGTTGAGACACCAGTGTGAAAATCATGTGCAACTATGTGGGTTTTCTTCTTAGGTTCCATCTATAATTTTACACATATCTCTTATTAGTACTAAGAACCATACAATAAGAATGCAAAGAAAATGTACATATCAAATAACACTACACGAACGACTAGAAAGGATCTATAAAACCTACTTTGCCTAGAAGCACGTTCTGATAGCAATTGTGGCACCCCATATATTTTAATACCAAGGTTCAACAAGTCTATATATTAAATTATATATGATGTCATATCAATTGAATACCATCCTTAGAATGAGAGAAAATAATAGATAAAGATCTATGAATGGAGTGTGATAAGATAAATCCCAAAGATATAATGATATAAACTAAATAGTACAATATGAATAATCTCAATATAAATAAACATGAAATAGAATACATCACCCCCAATAATTATACTAATTGTTGATACCAAAATTAGTATGCTGATGTGGATGAATAATAAGAAGACACGTGCCAATCTACATGGCACAATAGCAACGAGGAAGATTGTTTCCCCGACCAACATACTCATTCCGAGCAACAAGTATACTCCGAGGAACAACCCTCCGAGGTACTCTTACCTTCCGAGGAACTCCAATGCTCCGAGGAACTCTTGGATGACGAGCAACTAAAGCGGTTCGAGCTGCACCTCGACCACAACATTAATTTCCAGATAATCAACAGTTCAACTATTCATTGAATGCTTATCATCTTGACGCGCACGTTTGAAGAACATTAAATGAATTACCCTTTCATATGTGTATCATTTAATGTAACACCTTTTCATGTACAGCCTAAAGGGATATAAATACCTTGTATCACCCTCATTCAAAGGGGATCAGAATTTCTTGGTATCATTTATAATCGAGAATTCCTAGACACTCAGCAATAACATAACAGTGGATGTAGGCCATTCTTACAAGGCTGAACCACTTTAAAAATCTTTGTCTCATTTATTTATCTGTGATTGAATAATTAGAGTAATCTAATTTTTTACATCAACAGATTGGCGCCGTCTGTGGGAACGATTTGTTATTATCATTTTTCACCAAAAATCATTCATCACCAATGGTGGATAACCCAGAATCTAGCAATCGAAACGCTGGAAATCCTCCAAATCCCTCTGCACCTCCAGATCTGGCCGGGATCATGACAAATCTGGCTCAAGGACAAACTGCCATGCAAGATACGATGCGGCAACTCATAAAAACTCTTCATGGCGGCGCACCTGCACAGTCAGGGCATCGAAGTGGTCAGAGGCAAACCTATTTACTTTCTTCGCGATCCAGGCGTACTGAATCATATCGTAATGAGGAATCTGATGATTTCTCTTATCAACCTGGGCAAACTTTGTCAATACGGGTTACAGTACTGAGCAACGCGTCACCCTTTCCCCAGAAAGGGCCAGCACATTGGAAAGGTTAAGTAGGGACTCTCCTTTCAGCCGATTAGGCCCTAGGAGGAATAGGAGTCCCCCTAAGACCATGTCGAGAAGTTTTCGACAACCATCAGATCTAAGAGAAGGATCAGCACAGTCACGACCAGCTGCTCGTCAAGATAGATCTCAGGAAGCTACCTCAGAACGATCAATTTCTCGAACCAATAGGCCTGAGGAAGGAAATGAAGCGTGGAAAGGATCACTTCAGCGGTTGGAAGATAGATTGGGAGAAATGGCTAAGGCGAAGAATCCCTTACAATGAACTTTTGTTCAAGGGACACCTTTTGTCCTGGCCATTGTAAATTTTCCAACACCATCAAAATTTAAAGCCCCTGTGGTGACCCCCAAATACGATGGAAAGACAGATCCTGTTCTTCACATAGAGCAATATCAAGCTGCTGCCGACATCTATGCTGTCCCCGACGAAATGAGATGTAGGGCATTCTCGGGAACTCTTACCAGATCTGCCCAGATATGGTACAAAAATCTTTCTCGGGGTAAGATTTCAACTTTCTTTCAATTGGCCGAGTTGTTCATCGGCAATTTCTATTTTGGAGCAAAGCCAGTAAAAAGAGTAGCACACTTGTTAAGTGTTAGATAAAAATATGATGAAAGCATAAGAGATTACATTACTCGTTTCAATAACGAGAAACTGGAAGTCATAGATTATGAGAAAAAGACAGCAATCACCGCCTTGATGAGTGGTTTGTTGCCTAATAAGTTGTATTACACTTTGGCGAAAGATCCACCTAAAACTATGTCAGAGTTGATGGCAAAAGCGGCCAAAATCATGAATGCCGAGGAGGCTATGGCTGCAAAAAAGAATATGGATAAAGACACCAAGGTGGAAGTCGACAAGTCTAAGAATAAAGAGCATAAGGGCAATGGCGGTGACAAGCGTTCCAGAAATAATAAGTCGTCATGGGAAGTCCTGAAGAAATACGATAATTATACTCCCTTGAAAATGGGTATTAATCATGTCTTGGATGAAATCAAGAATAGAGAGAAGGTAAAGTGGCCGAAGAAACTAAGGTCAGACCCCGATGCGAGGAACAGGGATAAATATTGCGAATTCCACAAGGATCATGGCCATATGACTAAGAATTGCATAGCTCTTCAGAACGAGATTGAAACACTCATCCGAAGAGGAAAGCTAGCAAAGTATGTTGATCGGGGAGGTGAAAGAAGAAATAATGATCGAACTAGAGAGAGATCTAGATCTCCTCATCGAGCAGAGGAGAAAAAGAAGAGAGAACATGAAGATGATGCCGAGGATGACCCCGATCTTCCCAAGAAACCAAGGCAACCAGAACGAGAGGTATTTTCCATACGTTTTTGGGCATTTGATTGTAATGTTATTACAGGAGGAGATGCAGGAGGAGGAGACCTTACTGCAGAAAGAAAAGCTTACCTCGGAGAGGCACAAGCTTGCTCGTACGTTCAGCGAATAAATTTAGCCGAGGAGGATCGTCCGAGGAAGGTAAACAAAGAGAAGCTGGTCATTGGCTTTTCAAAAAACGACCTGGAAGGTGTTCTTTACCCTCACGACGACCCTTTGGTGATCAAAATGAGGATGAAAGAAGTAGTGATTTCAAGGGTGCTGGTAGACAACGGTAGTTCAGCAGACATCATGTACTATTCATGCTTTGACAGCTTGAATTTAAAATTATCTCAATTGGAACCTTATCACAGACCTCTTTTGGGTTTTGCTGGCGAGAAAGTTTTTCCACTTGGGACGATCAAGTTGGACATATTCATTGGAACTTGGCCTGCTTGTCGAACAGAGAGAATACGCTTCTTTGTGATGGATAAGAATGTGCAGTCAGCCTACAACATTATCATGGGAAGAGTTGGTTTGAAGAAGTTCCATCTACAGTACATCAGTGCTTAAAATTCCCAACAAATTTTGGAGTAGGAGTTGTGAAAGGTGATCAGAAAGTAGCTCGGGAATGATATTATTCATCTGCCGAGCAAGAGGAGCTTGAAGATTCAAGAAAAAAGACTACTACCTATCAGGTGGATGAAGGTACAGAAATTGAAACACTGGATCCACGAGATGAATCCCAACTTGTAAAATGACAGGTGGTGGAATCTACAGAGAATGTTATTCTGGACGATGAGCACCCTGAATGAGTAACCCAGATAGGTTCAACGTTGGATGCTTCAATAAAACAGGAGTTGATAACTTTCTTGAGAAACAGGAAGAAAACTTTCTCGTGGAGTCATGAAGACATGCCAGGAATAGATCCGAACTTCTTATGTCATGAGCTCAATGTGAATAAGGAGATCAAGCCTGTAAAGCAGAGAAGAAGGGTATTTAGCCCCGAGAAGAATCAGGCTATACAAGAGGAGGTCGAGAAGCTCCAGAAAGCCCAATTCATTGAAGATGTGAAGTATCCAGACTGGTTGGCAAATGTGGTGATGGTAAAAAAGAAAAACAATAAATGGAGAATGTGTGTTGATTTCACCGATCTTAACAAGGCATGCCCAAAGGATCATTTTCCATTGCCCAGGATTGATCAACTAGTGGATGCTACCTCGGGACACGAGTTGCTCAGCTTCATAGATGCTTACTCCGGCTACAACCAGATCAAAATGAAACCTGAAGACAGGGAAAGTACTTCTTTTATTACCCCTAGGGGAACTTATTGCTATAATGTTATGCCTTTTGGTTTGAAAAATGCAGGAGCGACATACCAGCGGCTGATGAACAAGGTTTTCACCGAACAAATCAGTTACAACATGGAAGTCTATGTCGATGATATGCTGACAAAGAGCAAGAAAGCTGCTGATCATCTATTTGACTTAGCTCAGACCTTTGATCAACTGGATAAATACCAAATGAAGCTCAACCCGACGAAGTGTACATTTGGAGTACGAGAAGGGATGTTCCTCGGATACATCATCAACCAGCGAGGCATTGAGGCGAATCCAGAAAAGATCAAAGCTCTTTTAGGGTTACGATCTCCAACGACGAAAAAAGAGGTACAGAGTCTTACAGGACGAGTTGTAGCGCTCAATAGATTTGTATCTCGAGCAACTGATAGGTGCCTTCCATTCTTCAAAACACTCCGAAAAACTTTCGAGTGGAATGATGAATGTGAAAAAGCCTTTCAAGACTTGAAGAAATATTTGGGAATACCTCCATTGCTGTCCAGACCAGTAATGGGAGAAAAGTTGTACTTATATCTGGCAGTATCAGAGAATGCAGTCAACTCAGCACTGATCAGATTGGAGAATGGATTCCAGAAGCCAATTGATTACACAAGTAAGGCTTTCCGAGGTGCAGAAATCAGGTACCCGAAGTTGGAAAAATTGGCGTTGGCATTAATTGAAGCAAGTAGAAGAATGAGGCCATATTTCCAGGCCCATACCATCGTCGTGTATACCGACATGCCGTTACGACAAGCCCTTCATAAACCAGAGAAATCAGGGAGACTAATGTATTGGGCAATAGAGCTCGGCGAATATGATATTGCATATGAACCCAGATCATCACTAAAAGGGTAGGCTGTAGTAGATTTTATAGCAGAATTTACTTATCCTGATATCCCGAGGAGCAAAAATTACTCGCTGATCAACCTGTGGATGTTACAGGATCAACAAACACAAGCTCAAACCAACTCCGGTTGGTAAAAGAACTTGTGAATGTAGAAGGATCATCAACTTCGAACTCAGACCAGCTCCGGTTGGTAAAAGAGCGAGAAGAGATGGTCGACGAGGAGCAAAAAATGCCAGGGGAGTATGAAAGGAAGCAACAAATATTTCATCGAGGAACTATATCAGATAAGGAATTTGAAGACGGGTTACCCATATGGAGATTATATGTAGATGGCTCATCTTGCACAGCAGGTTGTGGGGCAGGAATTGTTTTGAACACCCCAGACGAGATTGACATGGAATATCCCTTACGATTCCAATTCAAAGCCTCCAATAATGAGGCTGAGTATGAGGCCATGATAGCAGGTCTTAATTTAGCAAAGATTATGGAAGTGCAACAAGTGATGGTATTCAGTGATTCTCAATTGATTGTGAATCAAATGATAGGAGCATATGCAGTTAAAGGAGAATTAATGGTCAAGTATCATGCCAAGGTAATGGAGTTATTGGCAGAATTTGATGCGATTCAGTTAATCAGAATACCAAGAATAGAGAATGCACGAGCAGACGCACTGGCCCGACTAGCATTAGCTACTCGTACCGAGCTGCGAAGAACAATACCAATTGAAGTACTAGAAAGTCGAAGCATAGATGAAAACCTGACGATGAACATTATCACCCTTGATCTAGGACCATCTTGGATGGATCCCATCAGGGCATATATTGAAGAAGGAGAATTACCGGAAGATAAGCTCGCTGCCAAGAAATTAAAGTATAAAGCTGCTCGGTATGTACTAACTAATGGTATTTTGTATAGACGAGGAATTATGGCAGGTTTGCAAAGATGTGTACATCCTTCCGAGGTGAAAGAATTAATTGAAGAAATCCATGAAGGGTCCTGTGGAGCTCATGTAGCAGGTCGAACACTTTTGCAAAGGGTGATGACTCAAGGATACTACTGGCCGACGATGAGGGCTGATTGTATAGCCTATGCTAAGAAATGTGACCAGTGTCAACGTTTTTCCTCCATCCGACGAACTCCACAAGCATTGTTGACACCCATAACTTCCCCTTGGCCATTTGCCATGTGGGGAATTGATTTGGTTGGACCACTGCCAACCACCCGAGGAAGATTCAAGTACCTCGTCGTCGCAGTAGATTATTTTACTAAGTGGGTAGAAGCTGAACCCCTTATCGATATGACGTACGAGAAGGTATACCAGTTTGTTTGGAAGAATATCATCTGTCGATATGGTCTCCCTAATGCCTTCATCACAGACCATGGAACACAGTTCGATAACGAGGAGTTTGCTGCCTATTGTCAATAATCAAACATCCTGAAGACCCATTCAGCACCAGGTCATCCTCAAAGCAATGGTCAGACAGAGGTAACGAACAGAACACTGCTAAATGGTTTGAAGAAGAGGCTAAGTGAAGCTAAAGCTAACTGGATTAATGAGCTACAATCAGTATTGTGGGCTTACCGAACAACTCCCCGAGCAGTGACTGGAGAATCACCATATATGCTGGCATTTGGAAGTGAGGCTGTAATACCTGCCGAGTTGGGTCTACCAACACACAGAGTGCTAAATTTCAATTCCCCGGTCAGTGACTTGATGAGAAGACTGGATTTGGATATGCTCGAGGAGGTTAGAGAAGAGGCAGCCATTAGGAATGCTGCTTATCAACAACGAACAACTCTGTTCTACAACAAGAGGGTGAAGAAATGCGATTTAAAAGATGGAGATTATGTGCTAAAGAAGGTCATTCAGAAGCACAATAAATTGGAAGCAAACTGGCATGGACCTTACCGAGTTACAGAAGTTGTTCGACCAGGAACTTACCGAATAGCAACTCTAGAAGGAGAGGAATTTAAGAATGCTTGGAATGCTGAACACCTTCGCAAGTATTATCAGTAATGTAAAATGTACAGCAGTTCCATCAACATGAATAAAACAATGATGTTTCACAATTTTTTTTCTCTCCTTTGTTTGAAAGTTTTTCGGGGAATACTAGTGTTGTACACTACGTTGTTCAACAGCAAAAAGAAGACGATAGTTCAGACCCACGACCAACTCCGGTTGGTAAAAGGGCGAGAACAAATTATACTCCTTTGGTTAGGAGGCGTACACTTGCGTGATCAACTTCGGTTGGTAAAAGAGCTTGTGGACAAGATAGTTCGAAAGAACCTGATAGTTCGAGCGTGATCAACTTCGGTTGGTAAAATAGCGAGAACAAATTATACTCCTTTGGTTAGGAGGCGTACACTTGCGTGATCAACTTCGGTTGGTAAAAGAGCTTGTGGACAAGATAGTTCGAAAGAACCTGATAGTTCGAGCGTGATCAACTTCGGTTGGTAAAATAGCGAGAACAAATTATACTCCTTTGGTTAGGAGGCAATAGTTCAAACCCACGACCAACTTTGATTGGTCAAAGGGCAAGAAAAACATTCTTAAAATGCCAATTTTGGTTGATTAAGAAACAAAATATGCCAACTTATGATTGTTCGGAAGGTAAAACCATTCCAAAAAATACAAAAATTCCAAACTGAACCAAGTATAGTTGGTCGGTGATCAAAACCCACTAACTATAGTTGGTCGACGAGGATAAATTATCGACCTTGGTTGGTCGGACACATTTTATGAAAATATTTCAAATTGAACCAAGTATGGCTGGTCGGGGATAAAAACCCATCAACTGTAGTTGGTCGACAAACACAATTTAACAACCTTGGTTGGTTGGAAACATTTTAAACATTTTATACTCATTACTTTATTATTAAGTGATTGACCAACATTGATACTTGTAAACTTTTTTGGATGATAAACAACACAATATTGTTATCTTTTTAACAGATATATATGCACAAATGTAAAAGTGTTAGACAAGTACAAGAGAATAGCAATACAGATTCGCAAACAGAAAATGAAAGTCTTTCATTAAAATTCAAAATAAATTACAAGTTACATATATGTGCTAACTATTACATTGAAAATCCTATTCTATTGGTTTTTTCCCTTCAGCCTTCGATACAGGTTCCTCGCCAGTAGGAGGATCATTTAATGTCTGAGGAGAATTGATAAAATTCAAGTCCTTCAACATCCTGACATTCATTACTGAAGGAGTATCCAAGAGATGCTCGGGACGAGATACGTCAATTTGATAATGAAGGTTATAATCACCAAGATAATTCGCAATCAAGCTCCGAGGAATAGCGCGAGCAGGTATCCATTCCATGTCCAACTTGAAAGGTGGAACAGGCAAGTCAAGCACTCCAGGCTCATAGTAGTACCACAAAAAATGTCCTTGCTCGAGCTTTAATACACATAAGGCATTCAACCAGCCTTGTTTATAACCTTCATTATTGGCATTTTCAATACGAGCATCCAAGTGATAAAGGGCCTCATTATAGCCTGCATTCCAAAATTCCCTGGGCTGTTTATGGAATTGGAAGGTTAATCTATCCAATCGTTCATGAAAGTTTTTGGTGAAAAGGTCCTTGGCATGTAAATCTGACTTCGTTGCAGTAAGTTGATTTTCCAAAGTCAGGATTTTCTTGGACATCTCAGACAAAGCCCGATATTTTGCGTTCAACTGGTACGCTTGAGTTTCCAATGTTGACAGAGTACGAGGAATTCTTGATCATCCCCGAGCAACTGAAGTGCTTCGTTCCTCGTTAACATCCTGGGCAGCTCTTCCTCGCCCACGAGAACCTCTTCCTCGTCCCCGAGCAGTAGTAGAAACACCAGACTTTCTTAAAGTATCCAATTCTTGCCTTAATTTGGCGTTTTCAACCTCTAAGAATGATAATCCTTCATCGGTGACCGGTACCAAGGCAGTAGAGGATGAAGCTGCAGACTCATATTGTGCCAACTTTTTCTGTAAATTGTTGTTCTCTTATTCCAGCAGCTCGACGATCTGTCTGCAGGCCTCAACTTCTCCTTTTAGGGTTCTCTCCCTGACATCGTATCCAGCAATGATCTTTTTGTGGCCTATCTCGGAAGAAAGCTGTTGATACCGATTCTCATACTCCTTGTGCAACAAGGCAGTTGATTCATTGTGATGATTTTGAAGATCTTCTAAGGAATAATGAAGCTCCTCGATCAATTCGTAGTATGCCACATTATTGGCCACAGCTCGATCAAGTAAATCCTTCAGGTACCGATAAGCCTCAATTGCTTGCTCTGAAGCATCATGGCCAAGGATGTCAGCAACTTCTGATGTACTAAGGTCTGTATGACCAGCTTTATAATACTCATGGCATTACTGCATCAACTTTGTGTCATTAGCAAAAAAAAGATCCATCCTGGCCATAAACTAACAGAGAAAGAAAAATAAGATCAAGACATAGTGCAGATAAAGAAGAGACAATCATATGGAAAGAAAGAATTCAAATTTTATTAGATCATAAGGAAAAAGTTACAAAGATTTGGAATACAGAAGTACAAGTAAGAAGAAAAACAGAAAGATAGTACCGAACAACTTCACACCTTTTCCTTGTCTCCCAAGACTTTCTCGGGAGGCTGGGACGAGGAGCTTGGTTGCTCGGTGGGAACATTGATCTGATTGGTAGAAGCTGGGACTTGTTCTGGAGGAGTAGGCAACGAAGAAATCTCCTCGGTGGCTGTCTGGTTGGGTGTTGGAACAAGGACTTGATCACCCCCTGTCATTGAAGATTATTCAGATGCAGCCTCGTCTTCATCTTCATCTTCAATAACTGGAGGAGGACTAGGGAGATGTTGTTGAAATAGCTCAGAGTCCTCGCTCACCTTCAATTTTTTGCAAGGCAGCAACCCAACCATCATGGAAGAATTTCAAACTTCCATAATTCACCTGGGTCATCATTGCAGCTACCCCCCTATCCCATCATTTATCCCAACCAATCCGAAAGGATTTCTTCACAGCCGTTTTTCTCTTCATCTTCTCCGAGGAGAGCTTCTCAGATAGAAGGTCCTCGGAGGCTTTCAGCTTGGCCTCCAACTCCTCCTTCTGACGATTTGCTTCACGCAGAAGTGTCAACTCTTCCTCAGCTGACTTCAGTTTATTCTCCAGCTCCCCAAAGCCTGAAAGTTTCTCAGCATAGTCTTTATTCTCTCTCTCCAAGTCCTTCACCTTATTACCCAGTTGTACTTTCTCTGCATCAGATGCAGCCAACTTCTTCTCCCATTCAATTTTATCCTCGTCATACTTCTGACGAGATTCACTCACAGATTTAATAGCTTTCTCCAGTGCTCCTTCCACAGTGGACGAGGAGCAAAAAGCTTTGATCGCTTCATCCTTTTTAAGGATTATATCGAAACAGCTCATCAACTGTAATCAGAAAAGGGAAATGATATCAGAAACAAATATGGGAAATAACAAAGGAAAATATGAAAAACTCAGAATAGAGATACTTACTGAAGCAAGATGACGAGCAGCCAGAGAAGTAACCATATCCCGAGTAAGGTCTTCTTCAGTACCTTGCACATCGGGAATGGGTGAAAATTTTACCAAGCTCATCGTAGAGCTCGGAGGAACACTGATTGGAACACCATCTCCACCAGCTGGGAGTTGGGGAATGGCTCCAGAAATACTGACCGAGGGGGATTTCCTCAGTCTCCTCGGTGCCTTTTCAACAACTTCAACCAAAGAAGAACATTTGGTTGGTGAGATAGTGGTTACTTCAACAGGTGCATCCTTCGGCACAGGAGCTAATGGGGGCT
This sequence comes from Sambucus nigra, assembly GCA_949130495.1. NCBI lineage: Eukaryota > Viridiplantae > Streptophyta > Magnoliopsida > Dipsacales > Adoxaceae > Sambucus > Sambucus nigra. Next base: position 258,517,150 of record OX422223.1, on the reverse strand, counting down.
TCTCGACAGCCTTCTGAGAAGCAACAGAAGAGGTGACATCTTTATTCTTTGTCCCTTTTTGGACATCAACCTTATTTTTCTTCCCAGCAGAGGAAGTTTCCTCGAAGAGAGCAGGAACTCTTCTCTTGCCCATTTTTTGGCTCAAAGGAATATGAGATTCCAGATCAGAATCTTCAGGAATTTGCACTGGATCACTGATGCTGACCACAGGACGAGTAGTAAAGGACGACGTATAGCTCCTATACTGCAACAAGTATGAAGCAGACCTGATGTGCTCGTCTGCAATTCTCTGATGCAAACTCCAGATATGTTTCAATTGCCTTATATTAACTTCTGATTCTTTGGGAGTTTTTCTCTTGCTGTCAACTGCAAATAAAAACATATTAAAATATCAGTCATACATTTTATCAAATACTATGAAATCATAATTTCAAAAACAAAATAAGATGAAAACGACCTATCCCATTGCCATATGGGGGGCATCTGGGACCCTCATATACTGCATCTCCAACCAAAGGGGCATGTTGCCAATTTTTTATAACTACCCCGTGTTCAAAATAATCCCTGTTGGCATCAGGGAGGTTGACTACTAAGGCCCTATTCAAAAACCTAGTTTTTAAATAAAAAACGTTGTCTAAAACAACCCATCTGTAGCAGTACATAATCTCAGGAATTCCTATACGAGTTCCATGAGTTTGATTTAACCTATGTACCCCATTAACTATTCTCCATGTGTTGGGGGCTATTTTTGCAGGGACAACGTCGAAGTACTGACATAACTCTAGACATAACGGATTTGGTGGAAAAGAAAATCCACATTCAGCAATAAATAGGCTAGGGAACCAGTGTCCCTCAGCCAAATCAAAATAACTTGAAGGCTCAGAAAGAACCTCCAAAGTTACCCAAGAAGGAATAGAGAAGTCAGAGCGGAACTTCTCAAGAGATTCGATAACGTAAACCATGATGAATAAAAGAAGAAGGAAGAAGAGCTTACAGGGAAAAAGGAGATCTGTTGACAAACGAAGGAGGAAATGAACGCACAAGAGAGAGAAAAGCTTTAGAAAACTCGAAAACAGAAATTGAAAAGGTAGAAGACGATGGGATTGCCTCTGAAGTTTAAATACTTTGCCTTGGGAACCAGCGAAAGAAATGATTACATAAAAGAAATTATTGCGCTACTGGCGACTAAAAGGACAAAAAATGCACGAAGATCGAAGCGCTTATGCAAAGGCAAAAAGGCGGATTCTGCGAATTTGGAAGGAAATTCAAATATGAAGAAAAGACTCCTAAAACCCAGGAAGGCCATTTAATATTGCCATATACCGAGAAAGAATGTTCCATACTCCTCAAAGTTCGAAAAATGAAACATTGGGGGCTTCTGTTGATACCAAAATTAGTATGCTGATGTGGACGAATAATAAGAAGACACGTGTCAATCTACGTGGCAAAATAGCAACGAGGAAGATTGTTTCCCCGACCAACATACTCACTCCGAGCAACAAGTATACTCCGAGGAACAACCCTCCGAGGTACTCTTACCTTCCGAGGAACTCCAATGCTCCGAGGAACTCTTGGACGACGAGCAACTAAGGCGGTTCGAGCTGCACCTCGACCACAACATTAATTGCCAGATAATCAACAGTTCAACTATTCATTGAATGCTTATCATCTTGACGCGCACGTTTGAAGAACATTAAATGAATTACCCTTTCATATGTGTATCATTTAATGTAACACCTTTTCATGTACAGCCTAAAGGGCTATAAATACCTTGTATCACCCTCATTCAAAGGGGATCAGAATTTCTTGGTATCATTTGTAATCGAGAATTCCTAGACACTCAGCAATAACATAACAGTGGATGTAGGCCATTCTTACAAGGCTGAACCACTTTAAAAATCTTTGTCTCATTTATTTATCTGTGATTGAATAATTAGAGTAATCTAATTTTTTACATCAACACTAATATTATAACAAGGTCTAACATCATAGTAACTCTAAACAATACAATCTGAATAATGTGCCAACATCTAAGGTCTCAAGATCACCAACATAATAATAATAAACTGAGTAAACAAGTCTACCAAGGTAAAAGAAATAAACCTCACACCAATCAAATAACATAAAAATAAATGATATGTCCCAATACCTACATCTCCTAAATTTGGTGGCGATCTAAATGACTTTGTTCACTCAAGAGAGGAATCTATGTCTGATGTTCCACTAGAGGACCTAGAAGATATTTGACAACACGACTGGTCAGGCCTATCGGAAGGTAAAAAGCTATGCAACCCAAATAAATAATTATGATAGTCATGTATAAAAATGATAAATCCATAGTTTTCTATCAAGTAAATGATAGATCATTTAATCACCAATATTATTTATTGTCATTCATTTTTATAAAAAGAATCTTTTTGAAACATGCTAGCTCTCACTAACTAAGAGATTACTAGCATACTCAATAATTAATAATGATAACACCATAAATCAACCTTGTATATCTCTTCACTAATGGGGTTACTAGCACACTAAATCATAAACCGGGATTGGCTTCCAAATAACTAATTGAGTCACTAGTACACCAAATAATAAACCATGACTAGCCCCAACTAACTAATGGGGTAGCTAATGCATATGTTTGACATTTTTATCAGACACAAACTCATGATTGTAATACAACAACTCCACTACCATCCACAATAATATAAAAATAACCATAAAACTATGAATCTGTATGGAGACATGCATAAACCATAAATATCCACTCTCAACCCTCTCTATAGAAATAACCATTTGGGATAATTAAGATTTTTATGTAATTCCTTTTATCCATTCCAATATGATCACGCTGTAGTAATTTATATCTTTTATCTTTTTTCATCGCAATAACTTCAAGGGGTCACAATTAAGATATTATCTTATTCGGGAAGGTTGATAAAATAATTCAATATCCAATCTAGCATTTTTACTGCTTACTAATTCATGTAAAATGGATGAACATAAGGTGAAAGGCTAATATAACCATTTCACCTCTAATACCACATGTAAATTAAATTCTCAATTCATTTATGTAAAGGAAAAGTTAATAATCATGTCAACCTATTTCAATTCCTATATCTTTAACTTCTTCATAGAAATTACTATTAAAATTAATCATGAACTATTAGAGTTTTGATTTAAAATTGTTAAATTACATATATGATATACATTTTGATTTATAACATCATGATCAATTGAACATAATCAAATTAAATTAATAAAGGGAATTAAACATGGTATTATTCTAATTAAAATTTTTGAATGACTACACATAAAATTTCCAACATATGTATAATTTAACATACAATTATAAGTTACACTATAAGGGTTTAGGATGAATTAAAAAATGATTTAATTAAAAAATTGACATATAAGTTATTGTATAATAAATCCGTATTTAACATAAATTAAGATAATTTAATAAGAATGATTACAAGCTAATTATCTCTAATTTCTTTTACAAGTTAAATTAGAGTTTAGGTAGAAATGACTAGTTATATACATGAAAGGGGAAGAGTAAAATTTATCTTGGCTCAATAGATGATATCCACAATAAAAGAATCGAAAGAATAACTCCAAAACCGTCCCCCCAAAATTATAATCATAGATTCCCGAAGTGCTCCATAATTCTCATTTCTTCTTGTTTTTAAAACTTAATTAAAATTGTTGGAAAGGGTTTAGTGTTTTATAAAAGAGAACATAAGGTTTTTAGAAAAGGTTTGAGGATGGAAGTATCTGGTTGACGTTGAAATTAGGTTTTATTTGTAAAATGGAAAATTTCGGGAGTTTTATAACTGAAACTGATTCTTACCACTATAACGGCCCTCCAAGACCGGTATAGCGGTCCTAAATGCACTATAACGACTCCTCCCCCATATATATATATATATATATATATATATATGCTCTTCAACATACCTCACTTAACATGCCTATGAACATAATCGTTAAAAAAATAGTACAAAAATGTATTTTTCAATAAAATTCGATATATATGATCTACATATTAAGGAGATCATCTACAAAAAAAAGTAAAAAAATTCAACCCGGACTTGGGTGAAATGAAAAGTGGGTATATATATGTATTTTTGACTGTTCAAATTTTTTTCATCATCTCATCCACTTTTGGATTTAAATTTTAAATCATTTTTTTTGTAGATGAATATAGATCAAGTATACAAAATTTGGTTGAAAAATACATTTTTTCACTATTTTTTAAATATGGGTATATTAAGCAAGGTATGTTGGAGAGTCTCTCTCTCTCTCTCTCTCTCTCTCTCTCTATATATATATATATATATATATATATATATATAGCCTACACATGACAACTCATACTTGGCCATGCAACCCTTAATTATTTTCCAAGTCATTCTAATTAACTTAATAGCCCCTAGGATATTCTCCTAAAATCGTACTTTAACATCCTAACCCATTTAAATTTTGCAAACCCAATTAACTTATCAGTGTATCCCAACTAAATTAGTTTAACACATTACAATTAGCCCAACCATAAGCATAAGTAAATATATTATCACGATAACCATTTAAATAAAGGATCAAATACCAAAAAGTCCCTCAAATATTTTTTAATACACACTTATTCCAAGCCTTTTATTTTGTACCAAAAAGTCCCTTATTTTCTTATCTTTAAAGGTCCGCGCCAGCGGCATGGTAAAACCTTTTTGGCATGGTGAATGAATTTTTGATGCAAAATAAAAAGGCTTGGACTAAACGTGTATTAAAGAAAGTTCGAGGGACTATTTGGTATATGCCCCTTAAATAAAAACAACTTACTAGAATGCCCAATACCAGATCAAATCTGAATAGTTACTTTAATAAATTCCATAATTAACTAAATGAACACATAATTAATTAATTAAATTCTCATTTTTTAAATTTATTAATTTGTTTCCCAAATTATTTTTCTTGGTAAATTTGTATTTCAATTATTACTAAAAACGCGGGGTATTACATTAGAGTAATTCTCCCTGACCATAACCGCATCTCGCAACTCCTCCGACATCTTCTATGGATATCTCACATGGTCCCGAAGGCCTAAAGGGGGATCGACCCTCTCACCTACCATCACCTACTTAATCAGCCGCTCCCCGAGGTACCAACTATTAGATAAAATCATGATACAACAACCAACGCATATGTGTATGCATGCCAGTGATGCCCGTGTCCTCAATACTCAGACGCCATTGGAAGAAGGTCACCTTCTCAATTGGAACACGCTCGTCAGAAATACTTTCCACAATAACAATGTAATAAAGTTTAAAATAAAATATAAAAAAGAACCAACCAGTGTACATGCGAGAGTGTTCAAAACATTCCTCACCTCCCTGAATTAAAGAAGGGAGTTCGATACCCCTGTTCTCGTTCCTCCACCTCCTCAGCCTAGTCCAAGCGCCCACCCTTAGGTTACGTAGATGCACCAATTAGGTGTTAAACCCGATAACCTCATAAAATCATACCTAAAAAATGTAGAAAAATAAAAAAAATAATAAAAAAATAAAGTTAAAAATAATGCAAGAAAAATAAAACATAAATTAAATGTACCTTTAATAGATATTGCGCCCCAGTGAATGTGGTCTCATAACATCTGTTGAACAGATATAAAGTGAAATAAAGAAACACCAGTGCTTGACTACCCCAATCAAATAAACGAATCTGAGTGAAGTCCCGCAAGAAGGGTAGGAACCACAAGTGCATCTCATCTCATCTTTTATCCACCAGAGTAGTCCCAATAAGAACATGATGAAGAGGCACGCCATTTGCTACACATACCAGGCATCCCCCAATTGATCTGTCAACTAAATAAAACCTCCTTCAAATCCTACATGTTAATTTCTCTGCAAAAACAAAATCACTCTGGCAGGGACCACCTCTACCGATTGGCACCCTTTCTCACTTTTGTTACAAAAATCTCTAAAGATTCTTAAAAATTCCCTAAAGTCATAAAAACTCAAAATACACAGAATAAATGAACGTACATTACTAAGAATCTCAAGATTCAAAATCACTAGCAATAAACCAAATCACTAAAAATGTCCAAACATCTTAGAGAAAATTTGAAGCCTTTTAGTTTTCCTCGCATTGTCACATGTCTTGCCTAAAGTTTCCATACACTCTTTAGTTCCTTAGAATCAGACCTTGGACCTCAAAATCAGATCACAATTCCCGTATAGGTCACATACAATCTTTAGGCCCTCAGAATCTGGCTGCAATCCTCGTATTGGTTGCAAACACTCTTCAGGTTCTCATAATTAAACCTTGGTGCTCAAACTCAATCTAAAATCCTCGTATTGATAGCATACACTCTTTAAATACTTAGTATTAAGCCGTGATCCTCATATTGGTTGAATATACGATTTAGGTCCTCAGAATCAGACCTTAACCATCAAAACCAGGCCGTAATCCTCACATACACTTTAGGAACTCAGAATTAAGCCACCACCCCCAGCATGGTCATGACATACGTTGGGATCTAAGAAAATCACAATCCTCCTTACAGCTCCATCACGTATATACTTCCTCAATGAGCTAATCCCCATCAAGTTTCTAGACAAAAGGACTCAACACTCACAACTTCCATTAGGGGTATATTTTTTGATGGCCTTTTGCTTATCCTAATCTCACATGTTGAGCAAATCTATAGACACCCTATCCCGACACCTTTGTACTCTTCCATAAGTTCTAAAAAATTTCCTTTCATCTCGGACCCCGATCATTCTTCAAACCTAAATTGGAGAACAACAATTATCTTTATGGCCCCATTGGATTTTGTTTAACTATATAACTAATAATCCTTCCCTAAAAAAATCATAGATCTCAGCATCCGCTTTCCAATGGTCTCGTTCATGCATAAAATGAACTTTCAGATCAATATTTATGGCCTGAAAACATAATAGAGCCATGCAAAACCTGCCAACAAGCAAAACACCACACCCACGTGTAGGCAGGTGGAGCTTACTTAGTGAACCAGTTTGTCGAGCCCGCCTTCCAGTAATCTAGGTGGCCTATTGATCGGTAGGCCCCTGGAGGGAAGATTTGTCCTTTTTAATTTTAGTGTTTTCCTATTTATGGAAACCCTACTCACAAACTCCCAACAATCAATTCCAATCATTGTTCCAACATATAGGGATGGTTTGTAACAACCTAGGATCATTTAATCGTGCATAAAACTTGATATATTCTAATAATCCCCAAATTAACAAAATAAACCTTAGTTCTTCAAATTTCTGTTCAATAACATAATAATTCTAAATTCATTCATCACAATAGATCATCAATTCGTGATTTCTAATCTACATACATGAGGCATTTAACCTAATTCAATTTCATATTTCAATTGATTATCTTAACTCTCCAATTTCATCAAAATTATGAATAATACATGGGTATTATACACCTATACTAACATGAACATGATTATTGCTATAGTTTTGCAACAATTAAACACTTGCCTCATGAAAGAAGGTTTGATCCGTTGATGTAGTTGGTATGGTTGCGATCCTTGCTCTCCGATCTACACGGTGGTAGTCTTGGTGGTGTAAAAGGTGTACTGGTGGTGGTTCTAGCCCTAGAAACCTCTCCTCCTCCTTTTGGCCTCTCTGTGTCTAACACTGATAAACCTAATCTAACCCACGTACCCGATCTTTTATTTCTATAATTTTTGTTATTAATTATACTCTAAAAATAAAAATTACCAAAACGCCTTCTCGGGATGCCGGTTTGGCCTAAAACTGTCCTGGGACCCAAACTAAAACTCTGGGTAGACTTTTCTGACTATTTCGACCCTTCTGGACACATTGACACACTCGAAATGACCATTTGGGTAATTTATAAATAATTTACTTTTTATTCCATTAATATAGTTCCGACACAATTGACATGCGCGTCCCGACTTAATTACCGTAATTGTCGTATTTCTCACTCGTGGCAATTATCATAAACTCTCAATTATATATTACTTTATTCGCTCAGTAATATTCACTATTATTCTCATCAATAAATACTAACCCTTATCTCGCTAGTTAATATCTATTTCAATCTGGGTTAATTATCAATTAAATTTTCCAAATTTAAATTTTAATCAATCCTTTGTCTTAAAATCTTAAAAATTACGGGGTATTACATACTTCCCCCCTAATAATGGAATTTTGTCCCAAAATTCAGAAATAAAGCATACTTGGTAAAAATAACTCTGGATATTTCTCTCGCATCTCATCCTCGTGCTCCCAAGTAGACTCCTCTACGTTATGGTGCTCCCACTGAACACACACAAGTGGAACTACCTTTGACCTTAGTCTCCTCTTGCTATGGTCTAATATAGACATCGGTATCTCCTCGTATGAACTATCAGGCTGTAAGTCAATCTGCTCTAGCGCTATGTGAGTGTGAGCCAGCTCACCCGGAGATACAGTTAAAGCGAAGAATTATAGAACACATCATGAATCCTATGTAAGTGCTGGGGTAACCCAAGTCTGTAAGCTACTGGCCCAATCCGCTCAATAATAGGGAATGACCCTGCATACCTCGAGGCCAACTTCCCTTTCTTCCCAAATCGCATTATCCCCTTCATAGGAGATACTCATTGTAGCACCTGATCCCCCACACTGAACTCCCTGAAGAACCTCTTGGCATTGGCGTAGCTCTTCTCTCTATCCTGAGCAACCCGTATGTGACTCCTAATCATCTCAATCCTGGTTGACGTATCCTGGGTTACCTCTGGCCTAAGTAGCTTGTTGTCCCCCACCTCTAACCAATAAGTAGGAGAATGACAACGTCTACCGTATAGTGCTTTGAATGGGTCCATGCCATTAGTAAACTGGTAGGAGTTATTATAGGCAAACTCCACTAGTGGAAGGTATTGATAGCAACCTCCCCCAAAGTCGAGGATACACATCCGTAACATGTCCTCCAACATCTGATTCGTCCGCTTCATCTGCCCATCCGTCTGCGGGTGATAATCTGAACTCAATTTCATCTCGGTACCCATAGCCTCTTAAAAACTCTCCCAAAATTGAGACACAAAAATCTTGTCCCTGTCGGACACAATATCAAGGGACACCCTGTGTAATCTCACTATCTCAGCAATAAAAATCTGAGCATACTATGCCGTAGTAAAATTCATCCGGACTAGTAGAAAGTGAGCTACCTTTGTCAATCGATCCACAATAACCCATACGAAATCGCGACCTCTCTGAGAAGTAGGCAACCCTGTCATGAAATCCATGGAAATGCTCTCCCATTTCCACATATGAATCTCTAGCGACTGAAGAAATCCTGTCGGTCTCTGATGGTCCAGCTTTACCAGTTAACAGGTGGCACATTTCGAGACGAACTCTGCAACATCCCTCTTCATCCCGCTCTACCAATACTGTCACATAATATCCTGGTACATCTTATCTTCGCCAAGATGTACGGTAAATCGAGATCTATTCGACTCTGTCATCACTGCGTGTCGTAAATCTTCTCCCTCAGGAACAATCAGTGTACCGTTGAAGAGTAAGACTCCCTCAGAACTCACTGAGTATAACTATGCTCCCCCAGCTAAAATCTATCGAATCCTCTAATGACAAAATGGGTCGACTGCATGGGCTTGTACCACCCTCGTCACAATCTGGGGTGTAAAGGTCATGGAAGACATGGACGATCTGGCAACCGCATCCTGATGTCCTTCTATTTCGCCTTTCACACCTCGACTACCTCACCCCCGGCCTATGGCTCAACGCATTTTCTATCACATTAGCCTTCCCCAGATGATAGTGGATCTCAAACTAGTAGTCTTTCACAAATTCAAGCCACCTGCATTGACGCATATTCGACTCCCTCTGAGTGGAAAAGTACTGCAATGACTTGTGATATAAGAATAGGTGAAACTTCTCCCCCAACAAATAATGCCGCCAAATCCGAAGTGCGAACATGACTACTGCCAACTCCAAGTCGTGGGTGGGATAATTTCTCTCGTGTGGCTTAAGCTTGTGGGCAACATAAGCTATAGCCAGATTCTCCTACTGCAACACCCCACCAAGCCTTTGTAACAACGCGTCAGTGAAAATGGGGTACTCCGCACCTACCCTGGGGAGTGCTAAAACTGGTGCCGAAGTCAGCTTATCCTTCAGCTCATCAATTGCCAACTGACATGCATCATCCCAAACAAATGTTACGCCCTTACGAGTCAGATTAGTCATCAGACTCGCAATCTTCGAAGCCCCCCGAATAAACCGTCTGTAATACCCAACTAGGCCTAAGAAGCTACGCACCTCTGTCGGTGTCGTGGGCTGTCCCCACTCCCTCACCGCTGACACTTTGCTTGGGTCCACTGATATCCCTAACTCAGAAATAATATTCCCCAAAAACTAAACCTCTCACAGCCATAATCCATATTTTTTGTACTTAGCATACAGTTGATGCTCACATAACGTTTGTAGAACCCGACGCAAATGCTCGGCGTGCTCCTCCTTGGTACGCTAATAAATCAGGATGCCATCTATGAAGATAATGACAAACGATAGGAACTCTCTGAACACCCTATTCATCAAGTCCATAAATATCGTCGGCCCATTGGTCAACCCAAATGACATAACCAGAAACTCGTAGGACCTATATCTTGTCGGAAAAGCAGTCTTAGACACATCCTGCTCCCTAATCCGTAATGGGAGATAACCGAACCTCAAGTCTATCTTTGAGAAGTAGGTTGCTCCTCTTAGCTAATCGAATAAGTCATCAATGCGAGGTAACATATATTTATTTCGTATCGTGACTTTATTCAACTCCTGATAATCCACATAGAACCGTAAGGATCCATCCCCGTTCTTCACAAACTGAATTGGGGCACCCCAAGGTGAGGTACTCCTATGGATGAAGCCCTGTCCTAATAAATTCTCAATCTGATCCCTCTACTCCCTCATCTTCGCAAGAGCCATACGGTAAGGTGAACGGGCTATCGCTCGAGTGCCCAACGCTAAATCAATCACGAACTCTATCTCTCTACTCGGTAGTAGTCTTGGTATATCTTGAGACACATCGGAAAACTCCCTAACAACCGGAATCAAATCAAGGGGAATCAAAACTCCAATCATTAAAAAAAAAATCTTTTTACTACGAAGGCTTTTGAGACGACAAAAAATTAGGTCTCTAAAACTCACCTTTTGAGACGGTAAAAATTACCCGTCTTAAAAACTACTCTTTTTAAGACCGTTTTTATTACCCGTCTCAAAAGATACTATTAAAAGAGACATCAAATTAATAGCCGTCTCAAAAAGTATACCTTATGAGACGGCTGAAAATTTTGGATTCCCCCCTTAGTGAATTTTAGTCTCCCGCTTCTTCTATCAGCAAAGTTTAAGAAAATAAAAAAAGAAACCAAAAAAAGACCAAACGAAACCCCCCTCTCCATCGTCTTTTCTAAGCCCCGCCTGCCCTAAGCCCGTTCTTCTCCTTCTTCACCCCCGACCGCCCTAAGCCCCGCACACCCTCCCTAGCTCTAGCACCAGACCTCTCCATCGCAATCGCCGCTGGTGAAGTTGAGTAGGTAGCATTATTTCTTCTCTCTTAATTATTTTTATGTTTTACGCCATTTTTACATGTTAAAGGGTTTATGTTCTTAATTGAATTGGTTGGAAGATTGTATAGGAGGTGAAGAGTAGTGTCATACTGATTTAAGCAGTGGACCAATTACTAATTTATGAGATATTTTGAATCAGTGGATATGCTATTGGTTTCAGCAATTTTATTTCGAATCTATGTTTGATTGTTGGGATTTAGTTTATTCTATCTGTGTTTCAACTGCTGCCATCCGTGATACATGGTTGACCTTAAAATTTGTAATATGATTTTTGGATGTAGGAAGACAATCTGATTGACTAAGCTAATCACATTCAAGTTATAGTATCGCCGAATTGATATGGATAAAAAGTAATTTTAATTATTGGTTATTGATTAATATCATTAGTTTTTATACTGGATTTGTTTGTAGTGGTGTTAGGAGGTTGAGGGTGAGCCAATTAAAAATCCGGATTGTCAATTGGTTGTTGTAGTATAGTTTTAGGATTAATTTATGAGAAAATATGTATACTTGTTTATATGAATTTTAGTTAAATTATTGATATGTTTGTTTGTGTTAATTAATTCATGTCCTTTGGAAGTATTTTATGCCACTAATTTGATTTACTATTCAATTATGATTTTATTTTGTGATATATGTAACAAACCCAATTAATTTAAACATGTATAACCATTGAAAAAATCGACAATGTTATCTAAGTATATCTCATGGGAATATGAAGCACGAATAAGGATACGGATGTCGTGTCCGACACGACACGGACACGGACACGCAACATAAAAAACATAGAAAAAATAGGACATGCCACCGCAAAGACACGACATATATATATATATACACACTAGCGGAATGTTTGTGCCTGAAGGCACATCAAAAAAATTTCAAAACAGCAAAAATTTTTCTCCCTTACAAAACATGCAAAATACATGTTAAGAAATACTCAGAATGGCTTATAATTCCACCGTATATTAAAAAAATACCTAAAATAGTGTCCAAATTAATACAAAAACTCAAATTCAAATAATACAAACAACTTTTATACATTTGAAACCAAAATAATACACATGATTTAAATTGGAACATAAAAACATACTTACCCCATGAATATTTAATCTTTTCGAACAAATGAGATATACCACCTGTGAGTATCAAGTATCCCCGGGGGGGGGGGGGGGGGAGGGATATGAATACAAATTTTCATTGTGAGGACTTATAAACAATGAAAAAATTCCAACACGTGCGCAACACCAGCAAGAGTTTATAGGTTGATTGTCCTTAGTAAAGCAGAATTGCACCCCTGCTGTGCACTTTTGCGTTCAATTGCGTCAAATCGCGCTCAATTGTGCACGCTGCAGAAGCACTTTTGTACGCTTTAAAGACCTACATAGATTGTTTTAAAGGCCTTATTGACTTCTGCCTTTATTAAGGTGAAGGCTTATAATTTTGTAGGGAAAGGTACCCTTTTAATTAGTCCATCATGATTGAGTCCTAAATGTGAAGTTTATATATTTTAGAGGGCACATAATTGACTCATGTAGCTTTAGCTATAGGTGTAATGATTGTTGCAGAGAAATTATAAGATCAATTTATATTATCTCCCAATAATGAACATACAAAAATCTATTGTGGCCATTAATAACTATACTTAGTTTCGGCACTGCGTGTATATTTTTGAATATGCAATTTATATGTATTAATAATGTATATGTTTATGCTAACAAAATTATGAAAAATTTATCAGCTTTTAGTAGACATTCTATAGTTTAGTTTTGCAGTTGCATTTCTTTTGTATTAATATAACCTATAGTATAATTTCTCGATATTTATATTTCAAAGGTATGCTAAAGAAAATCTCAGTTGGATTTGCGTTGACATTCTCAAATTCCCGATTTTCTAAGAAGTGTCAATTGAGTATCTAAAATGAAGAATTTATTTATTAAATTATGAGCATGTCAAAGCAGTGCCAGACATGTACCATAGAGTATCGAGTATCTGAAACGTGTCGTGTCCTAAAATGTGTGAGTTTCAAGATGTAAAACAAAAAAGTTAAAAATTAAAAATAAATTTTAAAAAAGGAAAGATCAAGAAGAGGAGGGTATCTGCGGTGACACGTGGAGGAGGGTCGCTGCGAGACAGGGGTTGAGACGAAAAGGACTAAATGGTGACGAAATGCGAGATGGGATGGTGCATCTTCCTATATGAGCTTATTGCACTCAGGAAGAATAGGAGGGAATTTGAGGTGTGGATGTGGGGTGAGGGCTGAGGTGGGTAGCGATAACCAAAGAGGGATGGGATTACCCTATGTAGTGGTGTCTGATGTGCAGGGAACAGGCGGCACATCTCATGCAACCGTGGAGGCAGACAGAAAAGCGAGGACTGCCAAGTGGACAGAACGGTGAAAGTGAGACTCGAGTTTAGCTGAGCGATGTTGGAGTGTTCCTCTTTGGCAGTTGGCACGATTGTTGGATTGTTTATGATTAAAAGCGAAGAATCACTAATCAATGCTACCTGGATCATTGGTCCATCTGGTGTCTGGAAAGGGTACGTATCTTATCCAGTAAGAGTTACGGCGGAGGTATGCAGAGTTGGTTCACTACTTCAAACTTCACTTTAAACCCTTGTTGGGTTATTTTAGTATTATAATCATGTATGTTGTCAAGATTCATGTACTCCACCAATATAGAAATATTCCTAAGAATGTATGCCGTGGATAATCTTAATACTGTATAAAATATAAGTAACATATGTAAAGAATTATGCATATATAAGCCTCGTTTCTTGCCATATATTCTATTACGGAAGTCAAAAGTTGCCTTGTAACTACTAAAGTAGTCCGTGTTAAATTTTGGAATGCCATTTTTTAAGAGTGGAATCAAGAACAAACCATATTTCGGGTCATGTGACCCCAGATCATGGTACATAGGGGGTCTAGTGAATCCAGTAATTAGGGATCTAATACCAAATGACGCAAATGATATCAATGGTGTTACTAAAATATACTCACAAAGAGAAAACTCTCACTATCTATTAATTGAATGTCTCATTCCAAACGGGTCTACAATAGTTATAGTGGTGAGGGAAGGGAGCATTCTTTAGATATCCTTATTTCTTATGAGATTAGAGGGTGAAATACTTGAGAACTTTCCTTAATACATAATAACTATATTTCCTCCTACTCTACTCATCTATTGTAACTAAAAAAGGTAAAATAACAGGGGAAATTAATAAGAGAGGACAAGGCAAACATTTTAATTATTCCTCTAAGTCCTCCAGTTCACATCATAAGGCCTATTTAAATTATAATTTCGAGATGTTATGTTAAATTACATAAAAGCAAGGGATACCAATGTATTATATTTCAAAATGAATCTCTTATTTATAACAAGACTTGGGAAAATTTTCACTCTTAGGAGAAGCCATGGCATCACTTAGTCTACACTTAGCCTCGTCACTGCATGTATATCAGTGAATATGCAATTTATATGTACAAATAATGTATATAATTATAGCAACAAAACTATGATAATTTCACCACTTTTTAGTATACTTTCTTTAGTCTTGTTTTGTAGTTGTGTGTTACTTTTGTAATAATATAACCTGTAGTGTGATTTGTCGATATGATTTTATGTCATGTTAAAGATAAACTCAGTTGGATTTTCGTTCTTGTCATTCTCAAGTCCATGAGTTCCTAAGAAGTGTCAATTGAGTAATTAAAATTAAGAATTAATTTATTTAATTATGGACATGTCAAAGAAGTGTCAGACATGTACCACGTGTACCATAGGTGTGGTTGCAGTGTCGCGTCTCAACAGGGCCGAAGGCGGAGACCTTTGGGCTCAAAGACTCGAAAGTAGTCACAAATCGTCATAGACAGACATGTCGGTTGAAGGTATGCCGTCGCCTCCGGCAAAACTTCCCAAACTGTATAGGTACCAGAAAGAATAAGGGACACTTCTCGTGAACCTCCTACCGGTAGTCTCTATCAATGCCATGCAAGCCAATAGGGGAGGTAAGAGCAGAATGGGTGCCTAAAGGTATATGAGCCAACTTAATGGGGACACGACCTTCGATGGAGTGAAAGTGAATGTCATATGTGGTGGGATGGTTCAGTTTGGTTGGAGGCGTAGGGAGTGAAGCCGCAAGCTGGTTGGGATCAGGGACGATCGCTGTGAGTGGGACAATACCGCTGCAAGTCGAGACTGAGATGGGCACGGCAGAACGGTGATGAAATGCGAGATGGGATGGCGCGTCCTCCTTCACAGGTTGTTTGTCTCCGCGACGAAGAGGAGGGTATCTGGGGTAATATTAGTTATTGAGGTGGGAGTGGTAACCAGAGAGGGCTGGTAATCAATTTCGAGTTTCCATATTGGTTGAACCAATTGCATCATGTCCCTATGCAAGTTTCAGGGTCAATCAATTCCTCTTACAGCTAGCTGCTGGTGGCTGGATAAAATAGTGACAGTGAGACACCTGAATTTGTCCAAAAGGTTCATCGTTCTATCCCAGTTGGAGCATTTCTCGTTAACGTCATTGTTGCTTTGTTTATGATTTTAGAACAACTTATTTTGAAGTAATGAGGAGGCCCAAACAAGTGTATGCACAACATTTGAAACCACAAATTAGTAATCTAATGTTTGCTCCTTAGTAAAAATAGGAACTTTTCCTAATCCCAACAAGAAAGACACATACTAGAGATCGTTTATTCAAATGAGAAGTAGTCCATGTAAATTTGAAACATACAACCCTCAAACACATGCTAATATTTGATCTAACAGGGGTCAGCCCTCTTAGAGAGGGTAATTAGGCTAAAATCCAACAATTTTTTTACCTTTTGATCAAGTCTGTGCTTGGAAAAAAATTAGGGCACATTCCCCCAAAGTTTGAATAGTGTAGCACATATATATAGGACTCCGTCTTGTTAAAACGTATCAGCTAAATTAGGAGTAAAATTCCCAGATATAGTGAACATGTTGAAAATTCACTTCAGAGTCACTTTGGACAGAAGGGAGTCAATAGCCCATAGATGATTAAATTCCCAAGATAAAGGATTAAAGAGTTGTAAATTGTGTGGGAGAGAAAAATAATGAAAATGCAGTGAATCAAGAGAAGGAATTCACAATGAAAGAAAGAAAAATCAATAGCATCTCACTAGTACAGATATAGGAATCAGACCTAGAAGCCTGTGGTATAACACCAAGGGATGGTATCACAAAATCCCAGTAAATTCATTCATATCCTAAAAGAGAGGATTACAAGCCTATGTATAGAGTTCTTGTGATGAACTTAGACATTAATGACTTCTAGACTTCTCAGCAATAATAAAGACCATTAAAGACTCGCACCGTGTTCAAAGTACTTTGTTTTATTTTATTTTTTTCGAAACCCTTTTCAAAGTACTCTACTGATTTCTAGATACATGAATCTTATACGTTCAATGAACCAACACTATTGAGTTTAGGCACACACTACGGTTATTTTTGCAAAATTATTTTGGCAAGTAAAATTTGACATTGAGTTTAGGCACACACTACGGTTATTTTCACTAGCCATCCACTAAGGCAGGTCCTTTATATGCTAGCAGTTTCATAAATTCCAATCAAGTTACCAATGTAGGCCACTGAATTGGGTGTCAAGTATAAACAAATGATAGATTTGAAATAAAAGGTTGTGATTAACTTCTTAGGCACGTAAATGTACACCAAAAATCTTATCAAAACCAAAGATGAACATTAGAACAGAATGGTATTGACTTCTCCATCTTAATCTAGATTCTTTATGATTGTGGCTCACCCAACGAGTTATTTTAAATTGTCCTTTATCACGGGAAAATGAAATGAGTTTAAATTGGAGATATACTATATGTGTGGGAGATATACTTTGAAGAACATCATGCATGGTCTGAGAATGATGTCTATAAAATAGAAAATCTGATCTAGAAAAAAAAACATCTACCAATTTGAATCCGATAGAGGCTTTGAAGGACACCGAACTATTCCTTGAAGCCGTGATGGTTAAAAAAAATTGCTATATTTTTTCATCATCCAATCACTAACAAAGTTGCATAACTACTCCAAGAGGATAAAATTCCAGCCTTATTAGTCATATGTAGCCTACCCTTTGATTTTGAGGTCAACTACTTGTTGTATGTATTAGATAACATAAGCCCCTTCATAAATGAAACAAACATTAACTTTCAGTATGCACATATGTACAGTGCGAATGACAATGGATTTGAAACGGGGGTCTAATACTATGATTGGTTAAAAAATCCATTGTCCTAATCACCCTTGGTGGCACTGATTTTGTAATCCACCACCTGGTCTGCTTGGCCTATCTCTAGCTATGAATATATATTGTGTGTTTTAGGTGAGAAAATTAGCCAAGCGTTCTGGATAATAATGGCATAGCTGTTATATTTGAATTTATTGTTATATATATAAAACAACATAGCTGTTATAAAATAGCATAGCTGTTATAACATGCTGTTTGTACACTGCATTTGACGTCCGAGTTTCAAAAACAGTTCTACGTCATCGTTTTTGCTTACAACATGTTGTTTATACACGATGCGTTTGAAGTAGATAAAAAATAGTTTTTTCTCTTTGATATTTCAATTTTATCTTTGTTTTCTCTAGCTGTATCATTTTGTCCCTAGAGGTTTTCAAATTAAGAGCCTTTAAACTGTTATTATTCTAGTTTTTAGCATATGTATTTTTGCGTAGGTGATATTTAGGCCGTTTAAAAATGCCATTTTTTAACGATTGAGCTATATCCTATACTACTGATATGGTTATTGACACCAAAATACCAACATAGTTGTATGTTTGTTTATGCATACATTTCAGTTTGAGGCCTTAACACTTCTGGATGGTCGTGATGGTGGATTTGTGGTGATTAAGGATGGTGGGTGTGATGATATTGTAGGTGGTGGTGCACCAGAGATTGAACTTTTGAGGCAGCTAATGAGAATGAAGCTAAGGTAATCACTCTCTCCTACTATCTTACATACACATACACACACACTCACACATGCACACACCTCCCTCCATCGTCTGCCTCAACTTCTCCCTCTCACTGTCACGCACATTTGCCAAAAAACATAGATCTGAAGACTTTTGGGGTTTTTTCAAATTTTGATTCATTTTTTAGTTATAAACATAATTGGCTGATTAAAATGACAATATTCTTTGGAGCTAGTTTATTTAATTGGCTTATTTTATATTTATATAATTATGACATCGTTGGAGCTGGTTTTTGTATTGGGTTTTAAACAAGTATTGTCCAAGTATCCAAATCAAGTTAATGTTTCTTGACTTTTTCAGAACCATAGCTAATTGCGTTTTGTATCCCATTTGTTGCAGGAAGTTTACTATCCCATGAGGACTTGTTATACTTATACTTGAGCCTTTTATCGTTGTAGCTTTTGCATCTGTTCTCTCAAACAAAGACCTTATCGCTTATGTCCTCTTTGGTCTTGCTCTCAATCACAAACAGGGGTGAGACATATTCAAGTTAAATTTTGTTCATTATGCTGTCCCAACGGTAAAAGGAATCGTAATGTGTATATTTATTTATATTAGTTGTTTAGAAAATTGTGGTTATTTCTGTCGTTGTTTTTGAGTTAATTTTTATGTCTAAACAGGTTGGTTTTCATAAATAAATAAAGGAGACTCTGCCGATTTTTTAAAAAAATATTAAGTATTTTTAAAAGTAAATAATACGAAGATATACAAATTTGATAAGGTTTTTAAAGATTGTCATCTATAGGAACTATTAAAAAAAATTACTTCTTTGTTTAAGGTAACAAGCACTTAATAAATTTATTGTAGGTGAAAACCCTTTGTGGACAAGGCAAGATATTTGAGTCATTTTGTTGGAGGTCGTATGCTTGAAGATTGCGAGTTTACTTTGCTTACATCATTTTATGTTAGGGATAGATGGTTTTTTTATGTATTTTTTCTAATGAGATGAGTGAAATTGTATAGAGAGATCTATGTTGGACACAATGTTTAAATTGTGTATTTTTTCTTTGAATGGAAAATTATATGTTATATGTTGAAATGGGAAGCAAAATATGTCATATTGTTTTTAAGAGGTCTTGTTTATAATTATATAGAGTATATTAAGGAATGGATGAAATTTTTATTTTGGTGCCAAAATTATTAAAGACGACTTCTTTGCCGTCTCAAAAGGGTTCCATAAACAAAAACTTTTTGAGACGGTTAAGTTATCGTCTAAAAAAACTCTTTGGGGATGTTGTAACACCCCGCCTAATTAAATACCGGGTGGCCAGTACCATACCAAATTAAAACAGAATATACAGTTGGCTCATTCTTAGCATCACTGTCGAAAACATTTACAACTCACCCAAAACTCAATTAAGCTGGTGTTAAAAACTTTCCACATTTACATTTCAACAAAACCATTTTTAGTTTAAGCATAACCCAACACATTTTATTCTACAACACTGATAACACAATAAATAACTCAAAAGAATTTAAATGCAATTGGAATAAACATTCCCCAATAATATAAATCCTTTACAATAATTCCAACAATGTTAAATGTATTAAAAAGTTCCGAATACAATAATATTTGACCTCAATAGAAAAGATAACTGAATCCTTTGGGCGACATTCCCTAACTAAGAATACTGTGAATCAAAAGATGGAAGGCGTCTAGGAAAAACTCCATAAATCCATAGCCTGTCATAATCCGCTAACGTTGGCGTCCCTATTTCTGGACACCTGATATAGAGATACAATAGAAGAGAAAAATATGCAAGGAAACGGGTCAGAGCCCGAATGTGTAGATTATTTTTAAAACAGCAAGTATTTAACAAGTGCAATAAAGCATTTATTATGTACATGTTAGATCCAACTCTCACTTGCAATTCTCACCTCTCAACTAGAGTGCACACTTAACGTTTCCTATTAACCTCCTAGTTAATGGTTCCTCTTTTCTAGTCTCCATATATAAATTCCATTCCCATATCATAATCCCCATATATCCCATACCATACGTCACATTATTATTCATTTACATCTCTTCTTTATATGATTAGTTTCTCATTAACATGAATCATTACTCATTAATATGAATCGTTTCTCATTATCATGAGTGAAGCTTTTCAATTCTATAAGCATAAACATTCATTAACTTAATTCCATTATCTTTCTCTATTCACCGTTTTCTACAATTATCACCGTAGATAGATTTAACCACAATATATATCCATTTAATCATTTAATCCATTATATATATATTCATATATAATATGGCACCCCGAGTCGCAGCTGTGGTGCAATGCATTACTCTGCTATCATTTCCCATCATCGCATGTCGCCGAATAGGGGACTACAGGTTCGGTAAGATTCCACGAACCACAAACAACAACAAATAAATTGGAGGCGAACATAGTTCTCGTATCCATGGGTCACGCACATACCTACGTACCCACAGTCAGTGGACTTATCAACTCCCCGATAAGTCTTTTATAGACCTATGTTCTCGAGCGACAAATCAAAGATCCCATGGATTCATCAGGATATGACTGCCCTCACGCGCAAACCTCCCACTGATAGCAAGTAAGCTAGGTATGTCATACACATAAATCAATAATCAATCAAATAGGTATTATCATACCTATAATATAATATCAATAAGGTAATTATCACTACCCAAAGATATTTCCCATACGTAGCATTATATCCCTTTTAAATCCCACGTATTAACATATTATATCTTTACTTCATAATTTAATTATCCTCGCATCCTATAACATCTCTCCACTCCCGACGTCGTTAAGGTTCATGCGTGGAGCGTCTCGCAAAGCGAAATCCAAACAAGGAACCCCTCCAATACACTACTACTTAACTTTGTCGATCGAGGAGGTCCGACAACTACAACTATGCGATCGGGATAACCTCATACCTCTTTCAACCCAAAAGTGTTTTAAACTCCCATCTCTATCCAGGAGTCATACCACTACGCTCTTGTACTACACTCAGTCCTTGCGTAATCAATAATGAGTTTAAACTCAGTCCTTGATGTTCAAATTGTAACCCTAAGGCTACCCTCACTCAATACACAAGATTCAAATAGGTTTTTCCTCAACATATATTCAGTAAGAATTCACTAATATCCTACTGGTCCATAACATCATTTCTCCCGAATTACTACGAGTTAAATTCTCCTTTTCATTCAGGTTAAAATCGATAGTTTCAAATCTCTTATAAACACATCTTCTTTCACTTTGGATTAAACCCTCTTGTAAACTTAAGGATACCCAGGTGTTATATTCAATCACCCCTACTGGTCCTATCTTAAATCCTCATACATCCCCATTTGAAAATTTAACAAATGAATCTAGCAACCGAAATTCCATTCAATATAATTTTCATCATTTAAATCACTCGAATCCAAATCAATTTAATTCAAATCTTATCAAGGGTTTACTGATATTTTCTAGGTCCATAATATCCAAATAATAATCAGCAAAGATCCACAAAAGGTTTGGGATAAGAATCAACATTTAAAAAAAGAAACAACTTTACATAATCTGGGGAGGTCGATCGATCGAAGGCAGGGGTCGATCGATCGATCCCTCAGGTCCAAGCCTGGTTTTCTGCATTTTCTGCAACTACGGGTTTCACCATTTTTTCTCATTTAAACCTTCATATTAACCTCCAAAATGAGTTATAATTATTTCTACATGATATATCAACATATATGAACGATTTCCAATACTCTAAACATCCTAGAATCTTCAAGGGATTGGATTAAAAGCATGTTTCTCTCCTTATTTCCAGAAAATCATCAACATATTAACTTCAAGAACACTACAATGGTATTTCAGATTTTTCTTCAACATATTCATGACTATTTCATGGATTAATATCATCCTAAAACATGAGTTAGATTCCTATATCATTTCAGTTTTCCAGAAATCCATTTAATACTCCATTATTTCTTCCAAACAATAATAATCTTCTCTTTTCATATTATTCTAACATGGACAATATACAAACTTAAATTGCCATTATCAAACACTTGCCTTTACTGTAGGTCTGATCCTTTGGTGTAGTATATTTCAGTTGGTTGTCCCTTCTCCGGTCAAACTCCGACGGTGGTTGGTGGTGGTGAACCTTGGTTCTTGTTCTTCTCCTTCCCAAGTGGCTTTTCCCTTCCCAAGCACTCTTACACTCTCTCTAGGAAGATGGCTACTCTTATTTGTGAAGAGGAGATGAATAACCCCCATACACTCAATCTACTAATACTTATAATAGTGCCAAATCCGTAATCACTATTCATCCCCCTAGAAAAATGACCAAAATGCCCTTTCGGGTTGTCTATTCATTTCCAAATGACCCGAGACTCAAAATTAACATCCAAATAGACTTTTTTGACTATTTCGAACCTTCCGGACGCAACGACGCAGTCGAAATGACTATTAGATCGATAGAAAACAAATTTCCTTTTTAATTTAATAAACTAGTCCCGACACGTCCCATACCGCGTCTGACTAAAAATATAAATTACCGAATTTATATCATACAGTCATATCAATGACATCACATTCATATATTACCTAAATACCTTTAAGTAATATTCAGAATCATCCATTTTAATACTCACCGTCCGGATAAAACCCGAATGAATTAATTAATAATAAAATCTAATTAATCCATTAATTTAAAATATAACCCATTTTAAAAGTCATTTAAAATTACGGGGTATTACAGATGTATGTTGGTGTCTCTAAAAAAAACTTTAAAAGACGGATTTTTTGCTGTCTCAAAAGGGTCCTGTAAGCAATGACTTTTTGAGATGGCGTATTTCCCGTCTCAAAAGAACTTTTTGAGATGGCTTTTGTCGTCTCAAAAAGCTTTTAAAATGGGGGTCTAATACTACGCTCCTTTGCTGTCTCAAATGACGTCACAAAAGGCTTTTGAGACAGCTAGAGGACTTTTTGAGACGATTTGAGCACCGTAGTAAAAAGCAAATTTTTTGTGGTGAATAGAGGTATCCTCCTCTATATAATATAAGTGAGTGGACGATCCTCCCTCGGGGCTAGGCATCGCCACTAAAAACATCTCCTGACCAGGGATAGCGAAAATAATGCTCCTATTAAAGCAGTCAATCATGACCTTCTACGTGGCTAACTAATCCATGCCAATAATGGCATCGTAGTCAGACATATTCAAGACAAGCATGTCAGCAAGTAAAATAAGACTTCCAATCTCTATACCCACCAACGTACATAGAAAAAAATGTCCCATTACCCAATGACGAGTCAACACACGTAATAGTACCATTCGTTGTATCTAATGACCCCATAGTACGTGGAAATCTATTGGCAATAAATGAGTGTGAAGCTTTTGTGTAAAATAAAATGCGCCCTAGAGACCCTTGAAGAGAAAACATGCCCTCAACAACGGGTGGAGCCTCTAGGACTGCGGCCTGGTGGAAGTTGTAAACACGCCCGTATTGTAGCTGCCCCTATTGAATTGGAACTACTGGAATGGCAGGAAAAGCTGGGACTGGTGCTAGTGCTGGGAGGGCAACATGAAATATCGGTCTCTAGGGCTCCTGATGAGCGCCCTCCTGCTGCTGCGGGACCCTATCCGTCTACGGGCAATCCTCACATTTGTGATCGATGTTGCCACATACGAAACACCTACCAGTAAAATTTCCTCCCCTACGATTCTGCTGCCCTCGGCCCTGCTGGCCATTATCACCCCTCCCTTGGCCCTGATGGCCTTGCTGTAACTGTTATTGGCCCAAGTGGCCCTAATGTCCCCGTTGGCCCTGATGGCCATGCTGACCCTGGTGGCCCTAAAGTCCCTGTTGGCCCTGATGGCCATGCTGACCCTGGTGGCCTTGCCTAAAACCTCCCTTCCCCTGACGGAAACCCCCTGATTTGAATCTCTTAGTAGAATCCCCCAGTTGGGAACCCTGCTCCCCCTATCATACCTCCCCTAGTACTGCCATGCTGGATGGACTTTCTAACTCGGTTGATCCCCTTAACATGGAAGCGATTATCCTGGAAGTATAGTAAAGCAGAATTAAGTATATCTGCATAGGACTATAAGGAGAGTTACCCAGAAGATGTTTTCTAATCCTCCAGGTCAGGCCGTCCATGAACATCTGAATCTTCTTCTCTTTAGTAGGCACCTCAGCTGGCACCATGTTTACCAATCTTGTAAACTCCTCCTCATATTCCGATACAGTCTTCCCCTCCTGGGCGAGGTCTAGTAATTTTTGCCTCATCTCAGTCTGAATGGAGGAAGGGAAATATTTGCGATCAAACCGCACCCACAAGTCCTAGATCGTCAAAACATCACGCTCCTATGTAGTAGTAGTGGACTCCCACCACTGTAACGCTGCTCCAACCAGCTTGAAGGTAGCTAACATCTGCTTTTACACCTCCGTGCACTCATACATCCACAGATGCCTCTATATGTCATTTTTCCACTGGATGGCTTCCACAACATCTGAGCTGCCCAAGAACTCTGGAGGGGTGTGTCTTATGGAAGGCATCTCTGACTCATTACCAAGCATAAAGATACACATTTATCGGGGCAGCTGCCACTTCCTGCGCCTGTGGTGGGGCCTGCTGAACCACGGCTAACGCTGCATTAATCGCTTGTGCAACTATAACAGCTACCTCGACAACATTCATCGTACCCTGGGCCGTAGCTGACTGTAACTCGGGCTGGGCATTTTTAGCCCGCGGTGCACATCCCGAAGGCATCTAAAATGAGAAAGAATTTATAAGTCAGCAGTTCAATAAATCTTAATATAGCTGAAGACGTAGATAAGCATTCAGAATGCAACAATCCTAATAATGGGGCTCTATACCAAAGAATGCTATTCTGGAAGCATAACAAGTCGTACAGATCCTAAATGACTCTCGAAACTGATGCTCTGATACCATTTGTGACACCCCGCCTAATTAAATACCAGGTGATCAGTCCTTTATTAAATTAAATCAAAGTATCCAGTTGGTTCACTCTTACCATCACTATCGAAAATATTTATTTTATTAATCACCTAATAATTAATTAACCTAGTGTCAAAACATTTTGTCCAATAGTTAAAGCCAATTAATTTAAATCATTCAACACATTCACAATTCTTATGAGTAAACAATTAACGGATAAAATACCATATAACTGAATATGATAAAGCTGACATAATCATTCCAAACAATAAAATCCAAACCATCAATCGTAATAATACCAAATCCAGCTGAAAGTGAAATACTAAAATGAATATAGTACAATCTCTCTAACATAAATAAAATGAGAATGGACGACACATGCGCTGACTGATAAGCCTAAATCAAAGAACTGAAGTCATAGATATGGAGGCATCTAAATACGAGTACCCGCAACTCCAAAAATAGTTGCAGCACGTCAAAAGGTCCAACATTCTAACCTTGGCACTCCTGTGGCTGGACACCTAAAATAATTTCACAAGAAAAAGAGATTTTGCAAGAGACGAGGAACCTCTCAACTATTGTGCACGCCTAACGTATACTTATAACTCATACTAGATACGCTATCACACTTAACTATCTTAAATTAAGTCTCTTACTATAACATCTAAGTCATTATGCCCACCCATACTACCCGAATAATACATTCTTGCATTTTCATTATTTATCAATCGAACTCAAGTACCTCATTAATTATATAAGTTTTCGTATTCTTAAATAATATTATATGTCGTAATCTTTTCCATTTATAAAGCAACACAGTATAATAATCACAAGTGTACATATCTATATCACTATCATAACATATATACTAATACAGCACCTCAAAAAGCTAAACCTGCGGTGCGTACATACTCTGCTATCAAATCCTAGTACATCATGTACATAAGGATTACGAATTTCAAATCACTCTGTAATCGTATTAATACAAATCACACCCGTTGGAGGAGAACATAATTTTAAGCCTATGGGTTACGCACATACCTACGCACCCATATGACCCTCATCACTATCATTCTCACAGATAGCCTGTACCTAGGTTCTATGTTCTGAGGCACCAATATAAATCCCCTAGAAGGCACTTAAAGATAAGAATGTCCTCTTTTTAAGACACCCCCTATGATAGCAAGTATGGTAGGTATGTCATACACAAAATTAATAGTATTATAGGTATTCACACAAACCCATTAAGATCATTAGGTATACACATAACCCAAATATATTAGTTCATATGTAGTATTACTCTCATTACTACTTACGATATAATTATTTAATTATGAATACTCTCTCTCTCATAATTCTCAAGGATAATTCACCGCTCCAAATACCTTAAAGTTTTATTCCCAAATAACTATTTTAATTCTGCCCTATATCGAAATTAATTCCACATTATTTAATCTCACTCGAATTAACTACGTCGCACAAATTGAAGTCAACAGAAATTTCCAAAAAAACTAGAAACGTCGTTCGAACCAGAGATGATCTCGTTTGAACAAGGTAGCAGGTCATTTGAACGACCTCTTCGTACAACAAGCCATCTCGTTTGAACGAGATCCAATCTTGTTTGAACAAGATGGCACTGTATCATCCCCAATCTCTAGGTGTAGCATTTTTTCACCATTTTTAACCTAAAAATCTCTACTGGTTACTCCCAAACTCTGAACAATCAATTCCAATCATTTTCCAACATATAGGGATGATTTCTTACAACCTAGGACCATTTAATCATGCATAAAACTTGATAAATTCTGAAAATCCCCAAATACCCTAGTTCTTCAAATTTCTGTTCAAGATCATAATCATTCCAAATTCGTTCATCACAATAGATCATTAATTCATGATTTCTAACCTACATGCATGAGGGATTTAACTTAATTCAATTTCATATTTCAATTGATTATCTTAACTCTTCAATTTCATCAAAATTATGAATAATACATGGGTATTATACACCTATACTAACATGAATATGATTATTTACATAGTTTTGCCAGAATTAAACACTTGTTTTATGAAAGAAGGCCAAATCCGATGATGTAGTTGGTACAGTTGCGATCCTCGCTCTCCTATCTATGCGATGGTGGTCTTGGTGGTGTAAAAGGTGCACTGGTGGTGGTTCTAGCCCTAGAAACCTCTCCTCCTCCTTCCTCCTTTTGGCCTCTCTGTGTCCAACACTGATAGCACTAATCTAACCCACTTTATTGATCTTTTATTTCTTTAATTTTCATCATTAATTATACTCCAAAAATATAAATTACCAAAATGCCCTCTCGGGATGCCGGTTTGACCTAAAACTGTCCCGGGACCCAAACTAAATCCTTGGGTAGACTTTTTTGACTATTTTAACCCTTATGGACACATTGACGCACTCAAAATGACCATTTGGATGACTTATAAATAATTTACTTTTATTCCATTAATTTAGTCTCGACACGACTCCCACGCGCGTTCTGACTTAATTACCCTAATTGTCGTATTTCTCACTCGTGACAATTATCATAAATTCCCAATTATATATTACTTTATTCTCTCAGTAATATTCACTATTATGCTCATCAACAAATTCTAATCCTTATCTCGCTAGTCAATATCTACTTATTCTGGATTAATTATCAATTTAATTTCCCAAATTTAAAATTTAATTAATCCCTTGTTTTAAAAATCTCAAAAATTATGGGGTATTACAGAGAATCCTCTATTTTACTGAACCAATGTCGTTGAAAGGTCGTTAGAAGGTTAATCGAGTGAGGATGGGTTATCGTTTGAACAAGAAACGATGTCGTTTGAACGAAACTGGTGTAGGTATTTTCATTCGAACGATATGCCATTTACGTTTGAATGAAGCCTTTGTCTCGAAATTCGTATTTTTCTATTAAAAACTATTTTGATTAGTTTTTATCAAGACTTTTAGTGAAAACGATTTATCAATATTTGTTCCAAAAGTGTTCACCTTTATGTTTTAGAAAAACACTTTGCTTTTCCAAATCATACATCCCACATATGATTTTTTGAGTTTATTAAAAGACTCTAGTGTTGATTTGTGGAGCTGTAGTTCTATGGCTGAAGAAGAAAGGATCGTGCATCTCGAGGATGATCGGTTGTTACCGAGGGAAGTCCGCTTTCTATGGACGTTGATGGACTGTGCCGTAGCTATTAAAGAATTAAAGACTGTGCATTATACTTAGTGTAGTTCTAAGTATTCTATAATAGTACCGAAATCTAGGTTTTGCCTGGAAGGGATTTTTCTTCAATTCTTCATTTGTTTCTTTGGTTTGATTATTTGTGTGGTTTGGCATAATTAATTTGGACATTGTATTTCATGCACACATAATTTCTAATCGTGATAAAATTTGATTAAAATTTAAATTTGTGTGTGCGAAACTAATATACAGACTATCCATATGAACCTTGAATTTACAAATTAGTATTAGAGTTGGTTAAACTAAGTTCTTATGTGATCCTTGAAAATATGGGTGTAATGGATAGTTTGTATAACAGGATACCTATTTTTGATGGGTCAAATTATACTTATTGGAATGCTCGAATGAGATCAACTTTAGAAGCGATTGACGAGCGTGTTTGTCTTGTGTGTAAAAAAGGGTGGACACCACGCACTATGATAAATGGCGATGTCATAGGTACTAAACCTATCATTGCTTGGACAGATGATGATTTTAATTGGATTACATTTAACTCTCGGGGTTTAAGTGCCATTTTTGGAGCCGTCACCCCAGACGAGTACTGCCGAATCATGATGTGCACCACGTCTAAGGAGGCGCGAGATATTTTCTAACTCACTCACGAGGGTCACAACTTGCCGAAAGCTTCTAAGATTCAAAATCTCACCACATAATTTGAAGCTATTACCATAAATGATTCCGATATTTTTTGATGAGTTTTATGCAAGTTTATCGGACATAGTCAACTCTAGTTTAGTTTAGGCGAGAAAACTCCTGAGATGAGAGACGTGAAAGAGATTTTGAGATCACTTCCAGCCTGTTTTATCCCTAAAGTCACTATTTTGAATTTGTCAAGAATGTTAGATACTCTTAGGTTAGGAAAACTCGCAGGAGACCTTGAAACTTATGGAATCGACATGTTTCCTAAAAATGTTAAGAAAAAGGAAACATGGATTGCTTTGAAAACTTAAGCTAAAAAGAAGAAAGAAAAGGTTTTTGATTCTGAGTTCGAGTTTGATTTTAAGCTTGATGATTTAGCCCTTTTTGCAAAAAAAATCAAAAAAAATCTCAAATTTAATAAAGAAAATTCTTTCAAAGAAAATATTTTTGAGAAAAATAAAAATGGAAATGAGGGCAAGAATGTTTGTGAGAAAGATGAGGTGAGATGTTATGCGTGTGAGGGAAAGGTACCTAGATCCCACGGTTGTGCCAATTGGCTAAAGAGATAGGGCAAGGGTAAAGTTGCACACAAAGCCACTCTTAGTGATAGTGACGTCGAGTAGGTGGATTCCAGGGATAAATCATCGTATGAACCTCATTTGTTTGCGATAGTGACATGGAGTCAGTGGCAAGTCACGTGAGTACTTTTAGTTTATCCCACATCGATGAGGATATTTTTAAAACTGAGAGCCTCGATGATGTTTCGAATCATTCTGGAGAGACAGAGAGTGAGGAAGAGAATTTGAATGAAGAAGAAGCTAGACACCAAAAAGCTTTTCGTGAACTTTACACCGAGACTTTAAAAATAAAAAAGGCTTAATAAATATTTGTCTCTTAGGGAATTTGATTTAGATAATGAGGTGAATGTTTTGAGAGAGTGTGAGGCGTCGGTGAGTCAACTCGAGAAGGTAAAAGTTTTTGTATGTGTGCAGTTAATTGTTTTTAGTAGGGAGAAGACCGATTTGAACAACACTGTGGCTAGTCTTATGAGAGATCTTCAAGCTTCATTGAAGACTCGTGAAAAACTTAAAGCCCGTGTATCCTAACTCGAGATTGATCTCGAATGTGCCTGGTAGGTCAAGGTCACTTTAGAGGACACATCTAAAAAGGTTGGAAAGATGATCCTCGTTCCCGTATTAGGTAAGGTATAGAGGCAAGGAATATGTTATGATAGTGCATCCACTTTTAAAGTCGCACCAAAATTGGTTCCCGAGTTTATAATGGATCTTTATGGGCCTCGACTTAACCCACCAAGGACACCTAACCCTACCAAGGAGAACTCGTCCTAGACAATTTGAGCAATGTAGACCCAATCCCATTTATGTTTGTTCCCATTGCAAAATAAAAGGTCACCTTAGAGAGTTTTGTTTTAAGCTAGGGAGTGTTTCTCTCAAGCGTGTTCCCTAAGATGCTCCTCCCACACAAGTTCTTGCACATGTTCCCATATGCACTCCCACACACGTTGCTCCATGATCCCACACATCACCATAGATATTTTGAGAGTTTTGAGAGCAATTAGAGTATTTAATCAAGACTTTGCAATATTTGATAGAGAAATTTCACAGGATGTCTTCTCCTTTTGAGAAAACTCCTCTGGGCCTAATGATTAACCTATTGATAGAAT
The DNA here is from genome assembly GCA_949130495.1 of Sambucus nigra. Taxonomy (NCBI): domain Eukaryota; kingdom Viridiplantae; phylum Streptophyta; class Magnoliopsida; order Dipsacales; family Adoxaceae; genus Sambucus; species Sambucus nigra. The sequence goes on along the minus strand of OX422223.1, from coordinate 258,486,005 downwards.
GTAGTTTTATTGAATTCCTATGTTTTTCTTTTTTATATATTTGAAGAAAAAATCCAAAAATATTTTCGATTTTTATGACAAAATTGAAAAAAAATCTAAAAAAGGAATTTTGACTTTTAAGAAAAAGATTTTATTTTTGATAAATTTTTTTAAAAAGATAAAAAAAATTGTATTTTCACTTCTTCACCATATATGGATGAATATTGAAGATATTCGGATCACCCCTACATTCCATCCATTCAGGTGACTTTTTCATAGTGTTTTGAGACATGGCTTTATTTTGTTAGTGTGCTTAATTATGTGAGGATATCATTACATTATTTATTGATGATTACTTTCTTCATGATAGACTCGTTATCACCTTTATTACACACGTGCATGGACTTTTTGAAGATTGTACTTGCTTACTCTGTTGAAAACAGTGTTCTCATCCCAGTCTTACTTAATAACAAACCAGATATATAAAGAGATAAGTTGTGCTTATAAGAATCATTTCACAGATTTAATGTCCCGAAAAAGATTTTTATATGTTAATAACCGAAAAGGGGCTACGAAATAGCAAAATTCTCTTTGCATTAAAATCCACCATTTGCAAAAAGAGCCTAAAAGATTAACGAAATATAAAAACAAAAGTGCCAAGGCCATTTATAGTATATTCATTAATGCTTCACTACATATGAGCATTATAATATCTTTAAAACATTTGAGAGTGAATTCTATAGGTGAGACATTGAGGGTGTTATAAAGTAGAACATCAATGGGTTTGCTCAACGGACTCTCTTAAAAAGCATTAAATAGTCTGGCGTCACTGATTTAAGAATCATTTAAATTCAAAACATATTGCATAAGTCAATTTCATTTAAGTTAAAAATTTACACCTAAGGTTGAAATTGATTTCTTTCTTTACAAGTATCTCATGACTTCGTACACATATGTTATGAATGTTTATGTTGGGGGCCTATGAAAAATGTTCATACAATTACATTCCGTTTTCACAATTTGGGTATTTTAGTGTCCTTCCATGGTGTGTTGTATTTGTATTTTTTTATACCTTGTTTTTATACTTTAACATTTTAAAAATCTAAAAATTTCAAAAAGGCATACCAATTTTGGGTTCCTTTTTTTGCATATATTTTTATACCTTTTGGATTATCATTTCATGTGCCTTATCGATTATATTTGTGATGATATCTTTGATTATTCATGTGATGATTATTATTCATGTTTAGATTCTAACCCTTTGTCTATTACAGACAAAAGGGGGAGAAAAAATTAAGGGGGGGTTTTATTTTTCTGTAAAACTCATATGCATCACAGTATTATTTTGTCTCATGGTGTAGGTCTCTTCTGCTTTGATGATGATTTCACACACTACATAAGATGAAGGCAAAGTTAGTTTAGGGGAGAATAAATTTTGTTGAAGACATGGTTTCAAATGTCGTTTCGATTTTGGGTTTAAGAGGACATTAAAATACATTGTCTTAGGGATTTTATTATAATTTAGTTTTCGGTTTTTTATAATGTACTGGACTAGAGAGGGGAGATTTGTAAGGTCAAGATTTAATAATTGCTCATAGCTTAGGCATTTTAGTATTTTAGCATATCCTGTTGCAAATCGGAGTTTCAAACTGAACACTACATCTGCTTTGCCTACATGATCATTCGAAAATATGTTAATGATTGAGAATGGTTTTTTGATTTGTCACCGACACTTTAATGGAATTATATGACTTGTGGTTTTGATTTCTCATATAAATTATATTCCGTGTAAGAGCAAATTTTCTGTCATATCTTATAACTTAGGCTTACATTTAGTTTGGCATATCCCGTTACACTTCCACTCGAGCGGCCACGAAGAAACGAATCTTCAAAATATCAAAGTTCAATGGTTCTCCACTTTATGAAGGAATAAAGCTTTTAGGAATTTAAAATTATTCATTAAATTTATTTTAGGACGTTTTATTCTTATTAAAACTAAAACATGATTTTAAGTTTAAAATCCAGGTATTTTTTATGTTTAAAAAATTTTCAAAGTTCGTTGATCTCGTTCAAACGAGAAGGCATTCTTATTTGAGTGAGATGTCAAAATCGTTCGAATCATCAATTTATCTCTAGATATAACATGAATCCAACGAGGGAGTACTGTTTTGCATCGTTTGAAGCTTGTTCAAAACAAATAGCACTATCATTCGAACGAAATTGCTTTCGTTCAAATGAGATGCTATTCTCATTCGAACGAGCCTTTTTTTGTTCAAACGAGGTATGCCACCTCATAATTTATATTCGCATTATAAATACCTGTTTTGTGTTTATTTGTTCTAAGACTTTTGCCGGAACTACTTCTGCATACCTGCTGTAAAAGTTTTCACACTTTTGTGTTGAGAAAACCCTTTTGATTCACAAAACTTATCCCCAAATAGATTTCTGTAAATCCTTTTAAAACCTAGATAGTTTTTTATTTTTGTGTACACTACTCTTGTTGAGATATCATCTTTACTGCTGACCTTGCGATACTTGAGGGGATCAGTATTGAAGACAAAGGCTGATCGGTGGATACTAAGGGTGGAATGCCGCTCATGGATTGATCCTAATCGGGTAGTATTTTTTAGTGATTTGCGAAGACCAACACGTTATACTTATGGTTGGTATCAAGTAGTATTGTAAGTTGAATGTTTTGTATTGTTTTTAAAGTGATGAAATGAAAGGTTTTGCCTGTAAGGTATTTTTCCTCAAACGTTTCCTTAGTTGATTGCACGATTTACTTTATTTGTTTTATCACCTAGATGTATGTCTTAAGGTAAAAAGATAGAATTGAATTTGTGTTTCGACATTTAATTATATAAATCGTTCCATTAAGATCGCGATAGCGAACTCTCAAATTGGTATCAGAGCAGGTTGCACTAATTTATCATGATACTAATTTTTTCAAAGAGTTTTTTTTGTTGATACCAATTCTCTCAAATTGGTATCAGTGCAGGTTGAACAAAATACTGTGTGATCCTTTTTTGGCAGTTTTTTTTCTTTGATATCAATTTTTTTGAAAAATGTTTGATTTTTAGAAAGTCGAATTTTAATGGATAATTTGTATAATCGAATGCCCATCTTTGATGGTTACAATTATTCTTACTGAAAAACTAGGATGAGATCTGCCTTAAAAGCCATAAATGAGTGAGTATAGTTAGTTTGTGAAAGAGGGTGGACTCCTCCCACTATCACTGTTGATAATTTTGTTGGCCCTAAACCTGTTTCTTCATGGACTGATAATGAATTTAAGTGAAGTAATTTTAACTCTCATGGACTTAGTTCTATTTCTAGAACTGTCACCCCTGACGAGTTCCACCGCATGATGATGTGCACCACATCTAAAGAATCTTGGGATGCTGTCCAACTCACAGAGGAGGATACTAACGCTGTAAAGGCGTCTAAGCTTCAAAATTTGACCACCCAATTTGAGACCATTACCATGCTAGAGTCCGAGTCTTTTGATGAGTTTTATGCACTTTTGTCAGACATAATTAATTATGTTTTAAATTAGGTCATAAAATTTTGGAGACGAGAGTTGTGTAAAAGATTTTGACGTCACTCGCTGCCCGCTTTATTCCTAAGGTCACCAGGCTTAATTCATTAGGGATCCTAGATAGTATTGGGTTAGAAGAATTTATAGGATATCTTCAAACGTATGAGATAAATATGTTCCTTACAACTATTAAACCTAAGAAAGTAGGGATTGCTTTAAAGACTCAAGCCAAGAAAAAGAAGAAAGAAAAAGTTTGTGAGTCAAAATCTGAGGTCAATCTTGATTTTGAGGGCTTGGCCCTTTTTATGAAAAATTTCATAAAGTTTCTCGAAATTTTCAAAGAAAATTATTCTAAAGAAAAGATTTTTGAGAAAAATAAAAATAAAAATGACGGCATGAGCGGGGGAGAGAAAGAGGAAGATATTAGATGTTTTGAATATGAGGGTAAAGGGCACAAGGCACATGAGTGTCCCATTAAGCTAAAGAGGAAGGGTAAGAAAGTTACACATACGACCACTCTTAGCAATAGTGACATCGAATTGGTTGATTCCGGGGGTGAATCACCACATGAACCATTTGTTATGTTCATGGATAGTCACGTTAGCACTTCTAGTTGTCCCATGCCAATGAGGACATATCTAAATTTGAGAGCCTCGATGATGTTTCGATTCATTCGGGAGATAGCGAGTGTGAGGATGAGATTTTAAGTGAGGCAGAAGGTGGTCTCCCAAACGTATTTAGTGATCTTTACACCGAGACCTTAAAAACTAAAAATCTAAATGAAGATTTGTCCCTTGGGGTGTTATATTTGGAGAAGAAGGTGAAAATTTTGAGAGAGTGAGGTTTCGGAGAGTTAACTCTAGAAGGTAAAGATTTCTTTATGTGAGAAGTTGATTATTTTAGGCCGGTAAAAGATCGATTTGACCAACACCGTGACTAGTCTTATGAGAGATCTTAAATCTTCATCGGAGACTCATGAGAAACTTGAAGCCCATGTATCCTAACTTGAGAGAGATCTCGAACATGCTCAGGAGGTCAATGTTACTTTAGAGGACATATTTAAGAAGGTTGAAAAGATGCTCCTTGGTCCTGCTTTAGGTGCCATCGAGAGGTAAGGAAGAGGTTATAATGATGCATCCACTTCCCATGCTGGATCTAAGCCGATTTTTGAGTTTGTATTAGATCCTTATGGCCCTCGACCTAGCCCACCTAGGACAACTCGTCCTATACGTTTTGAGGAAGGTGGGCCCAATCTCGTATATGTTTGTTCCCATTACAAACAAAGAGGTCACCTTAGAGAGTTTTGTTTTAAGATAGGGAGAGTGTCTTATAGTATGTTACCGGGTTTGCTCGTATATGAATTCCCGCACGTATTCCCACACATGTTACTCCGCAGGTCCCGCACATCACTTGAGCGATTTTGTGATTTTTCGAGAGCAAGTATAGTATTTAGTCAAGACTTCACAAAATTTGATGGAGTTTTTTCATAGGATGTCAACTCCCGTGGAGAACTCCTCCGAGCCAAATGATTGAGGTTGCGACTTGTTACTAGAATATAGTATTTTTCATGCTTATATATTACATCCCTATTGCTAGTGTGTATTATCATTGTATTTATATCCTTTTATTTTGATATATTTTTTGAAAAATCCAAAAAGAGTTTTGTTTTTCTGAAAAATTTTGCAAAATACAAAAATATTTTTAGTTTCTTTAAAAGAAAAAGTGAAAAAGAAAAAATATTTTATTTTGAAAAAATTCAAATAGAGTTTTGAATTTTTTTTCACACCTTGTGTGTATGAACGTTAAAGATGTTCGAGTCACCCATTCATTCCATATCCACGTGGCTATTTTATAGTGTTTTGAGACATGACATCATTTCATATATGTGCTTTATAATGTATGGAGTCATTGTGATATGATTTGATGACAACGCTACATGTTTGACTCCATGTCTCCTTTAATGCACACGAGAACAAGCTTATTTGAATATTTTACTTATCTGTCACATGTCACTCACAGTGTTTTACGAACCAAATGTGAAAAATGAGATAATAAAATGTTGTGCATGTAAGAACCATTGTCCGAATTAAAAAATGAGTATGCAAAATATTAATTACCTTTGTCATTTTTTCAAATTCCCTAATTTAAACCAATTTTAGTTCATCCCTAAAATATGTAACTACGTGTCAAAACAAATCAAGTAAGCATGCGACACAAAATTCAGGAAAAATCCCCGCAGGGCAAAACCTTTATTTCTAGAACTTTGGAAAGTTTACAAGACCATTGACTTACATACAACTTGATAATTTCCCACAAGTGTAACGCACGGTGTCTTTGTCAAACCTTCAAAGCAACGGCTAGAAATCAGCAATGGTTCACATGCAGTTATACCACAAGGACACGCAGTCTTTAGCAAAGAATCAACACGCAGAAGATCCTTAATGACACACAGTCATAAACTTTGTAGAGACTGACTCCACAATATCACTTAGCTCTCGGTTGTAGATATCTCCCCACAAAGGATGAGCAATAGCAAAGTATTTTCTTTGGGTTCCAAAACAACTCACATAAAGATTGGAATTTATTTGTGAATTATAAACAAAAAGGGTTAAAGATCCTAAAGGAGAAAACCTAAATCCTTTGTTTTCGCAGTTTTCTGCAGAATAAAAATGTCAGGTCTCTCAATGCAAACAAAGTTGGAAAAGCCTATTTATAAAAGACTTAAGGCGGTGGGTCGCTCAAATGAGATATCATGTCTTTTGAACTAGATCCACTGTCGTTCGAATGACAGTTGGAACTTCGAGCGACATGCCATGTCATTTGAATGACATTGGTTGCTGTTCGAATGACCTATCAAACGATATTTCAAGCCATGATTATAAATAATTTCGATACGAACACGTGGCTGCCAGTTTCGTATTTTTCTGATTTTTTTTAATTAGTTATGATTTTTCTACGGAAAGGAGTTTGAGAACAAAATCTTTAGATATAATGAATTCAAAAAAAATTAATAAAAACATTTAAAGCTCCACTCCAACACTTAGAAAATATTTTATGAAAAATAATCCCATTACTCTAAGTGCATTATTAAGGTACTCTAAAAATAACATTACCAAAGTTAACGTTATGGAGACTGTTTGTTGAAGAACCTTGATTATTCGGATATGTTTTGATGTGAGTGTGATCTTGAACTTCTTCGACGGTGCAACGGTATACGACATATAAATTGATAACGGACAAAAATGTCCTTACAAATCTCCCCCTATGTCTATGTCGGTACAAAATAAAAACATATGAATTATCAATCATAATATGACCTATACAAATATACCCTCCTATGAACCCAAAACTGAAAAGGTAAACGGCAAGTTTTTAAACTTTTTCAATCTTCAACATGCTTCAATTGTACCTACACACATGAGATAAAGAAAAAACATCGTGACGTACCGAGTTTGAAATGATATAAACATAAAACATGTAAGCATAATCAAATCTCCCCCATAATATCACAATTCATTCTCCCTCTTTTATTTATTCGAAATAGACAAGAAAAAGAATAAACCAAATAAATCAAATCTGGGTGTCACGGTAAATAAGGCAAATAAATATGACAAACGTGATCAATGTAGGATATGCTAAAAAAACTTCACAAACTATTTTTTATTTTTTCAATTTTTTTATTCAAAAGTGTTACAAACACATACCATGAATTCATACTAAGTTAACCAAATCATGAAAACGGTATGAATGGGTGTGAACAGATTTGATAGGAAATAAAACTCAATCACGTCATATGTGCACGATGCATATTGTCTATTACTAACGAATGAGCATCAAAATCGTCCTTAGGTGTAAAAGTGTTGAATTTAGATGACATCGTCTAAAATCAAAATCAACAAATCAAAGTCCACGTGATTTTCACACCAATAACGTCTAAAAACTTTTTAACGCTTTTTCAAGACTTTTTAAGGACATGCAAAGCCGTTTTAATTCTCCAACCAAACTCCCTCATATATATTTTCTTTTTGAGGTGATCTAAATTCTCAAACATTGGAGAATCGGTGAATAAACCTAATGGCCTCTTTTTGGCATAATTTTTTTTTATTGCCTTTTAATTTTTTCGATCTCTTTAAAACCTCTTTGGACCCCAGATAATTAAAATACCTCAATTTTTAAGTCCAATTAAACGGTGGCTTATGCTCAAGGGATAGATGTGTACCTTTCGTAGCCCTTCACCATTTTTTTAAAATTACATAGAACTCACAACAAACGGTTTAAGACATGCACACCTTTTATTATCTTGTTTTATCGCATTTGGTTCGTTTTAATAGACAAAATTGAGATGAAAATACGTAACCAACATGTGATTTGACAAGACCAATATTCAAACAAATTTGTGCTCGTATGCATCAAAGGAAATAATGAGTCAATCATGTAGGTAATAACACTTAATTACATCTTAATGACTCCAAACACTATAAAGCACATGAATGACATGATTATTGTCTTAAAATACTATCAAATAGTCACATGGATAAATGGAATGAAATTGTGACTCGGTCATCTTAAATGTCAATTCATATATGGTGCTAAACAAAATGCAAAAATCCTTTTGGATTTTTCAAATTTTATCAAAATAAAATATTTTTGTATTTTTCCAAAATTTTTCAAAAACAAAAAAACTAATACAAAAAGTACACATGTTATAACACTAGCAAGAATATATCAAGAAGCACAACTAGCATATGATAATCATGCAAACACGATCATCTATATGATATGGTAAGAGAAGAATCATGTGCAAGCAAACGGGAATCAACTTTTCTAAAATCTAGTGCCTCTAAAAGTGATTTCCTAACCCTAATAGATGTGAAAAGTCGTGTGGGGGTTTTGGAAATCACGGGAACACTAGACATAAAATTCCTAGGACCTCTTCGAAGATCAAAACAGAAACGCCTAGGATGCCCTTTCCTACCACAATATGAACAAATGTAAACGGGTGGAACAACACCTATGGGTTGACTTTTTCTAACGTCCTTAGGAATGGTTGACCCTCTAAAACCAATAATCGTTCTGGCAAGCATTAGAACAAGATGAGCCATTACCATCACTGCACAAACTACTCGAGTCTTTTAAATTATTTTTCAACTTCAAAATTTTAGACTCAAGTAAATAATTAGACTCTTCCAAAGTTAGAGAATTATTTTTCAAGTTATCAATTAAACTTAATAGTTTATTTCGCTCATCCTCAATTAAAACAAGCTTATCCCTAAGAGTCTCTTCACGTGTCGTAAAATCATCGATTAATTTTTTATCCTCAACGACACAAACAAGAACCCTAGAATTTTTTAAGTCCTCCAATTCTTTTTCTAAAATACGGACTTTATCATCACTCTCCTTTTTGACAACTTTTAAAGAATCAAAGTCAATATACAAATTACCAAAGTGTTCATGACAAATATCTCTTTGAGTTTGAAATATTTGCAAATATTCAAAATTATTTTTAAAAAGAGAGTTTTCTTTTTCCAAAATTCTAATCCATTTGCAAAGTTTCAAATTCAAAAGGGTTAATTTTTCCTCACGGTCGTGAACTTTATCAAACTCATCTCGACTAACATTATAAACAATATTAGAATCCATCGAGAAAACAAATCAGGAGAGCAACACAAATAACCACAGAAAAAATTGCACTACAGGATCTACACAGTAAATTAGTGAAATAGTCTCTGATACCAATTTGAGAATGCAAAATATTAATTGCCTCTGTGGTTTTCAACAATTTCCCTAATTTTAAATCAATTTTAGTTCATCCCTAAAATATGAAACTACGTGTCAAAACAAATCAAGTAAGCATGCGACAGAAATTCAAGAAAAATTCCCGCAGGGTGAAACCTTTATTTCTAGAACTTTGACAAGTTACCAAGACCATTGAATTACATACAACCTGATAACCGCCCACAAGTGTAACTCGGGATGTCTTCGTCAAACCTTCAAAGCAACGGCTAGAAATCAGTAACGGTTCACACACAGCTATACCACAAGGACACGTAATCCAGACACGCAGTCTTCAGTAAAGTATCAACACGCAGAAGATCCTCAATGACACGCAGTCATAAACTTTGTAGAGACTCACTCTATAATAGCACTCAGCTCTCGGTTGACGAAATATCCTCACAAAGGATGAACAATAGCAAAGTATGTTCTTTGGGTTCCAAAATAACTCACTTATAGATTGTGATTTATTTATGAATTGTAAAGAAAAAGGGTTAAAGACCCCAAAGGAGAAAACCTAAATCTGTTATTTCACAATTTTCTCAGAATAAAAACGTCAGGTCTCTCAATGAAAACAAAGTTGGAAAAGCCTATTTGTAAAAGACTTAAGGCGGTGGGTCGCTCAAACGAGATAGCATGTCGTTTGAACGAGATTCACTATCATTCGAACGATAGTTGGAACTTCGCGTGACATGTCATGTCATTTGAACGATTTTGTATGTCGTTCGAACGACCTATCAAACGATAGATAATTTCGACATGAACGCGTGGCCACTAGTTTTGAACTTTTCTGATTTTTTTTGAATTAGTTATGATTTTTCTACGGAAAGGAGTCCGGGAACAAAATCTTTAGATATAATCAATTCAAAAAAATTTAATAAAAACATTTAAAGCTCCGCTCCAAGACTTAGAAAATATTTCATGAAAAATAATCCCAATACTCTAAGTGCATTATTAAGGTACTCTAAAACGTAACATTACCAAAGTTAACCTTATGGAAACTGCTTGTTGAAGAACCTTGATTATTCGGATCCATGTTGATGTGAATGTGATCTTCAACTCATTTTTCTATTTCGAACAAAAAGGGTGAGAACAAATTAAGGGAGAGTTTGATTTGATTTTTGAGATTTACATGCTTTTATTGCATATTTCAATAACATGTTTAAAAAATCGAGGCATTTTATATGTTTAAAATTTTTTAATGTTCGTTGACCTCGTTCAAACGAGAATGCATTCTTATTCAAACGCGATTTCAAAACCGTTTGAAACATTGTTTGATCTCTACATCTAACGCGCATCTAATGAGGGGGTATTGTTTTGCTTCATTTGAAGCTTATTCAAAATAAATAGCACTGTTGTTCGAACGAACTTTCTTCATTCAAACGAGATGCTATTCTCATTTGAACGAGCCTTATTTTCATTCGAACGAGTGACACTGCCTCAAAATTTGTGTTTGGCTTATTAATACCTATTTCGTGTTTATTTTTTCTAAGATTTTTGTCAGAACGACTTCTGCATATCTATTGCAAAAGTTTTCACACTTTTATGTTTAGAAAACACTTTTGATTCACAAAAATAATCCCCAAATAGATTTGTGTGGATCCTTTTAAAACCTAGATAGGTTGTATTCTTTCACACACTACTCTTGTGGAGAGATAATATTTACTATTGACCTTGTGATACTCGAGGGGATCACTGCTAAAGATAAAGACTGATTGGTGGATACTGAGTGTGGAACACCTCCCGTGGACTGCTCCTGATGAGGTAGTATTCTTTACAAATTTGTGACCGTCTTGTATTATTTCTAAAGTGCTAAAATAAAGGTTTTTCCCGTAAGGAATCTTTCCTCAGATTTTGCCTTTTTTGATTGCATGATTTACTTTATCTATTTTACCACCTAGATGTATGTATTAGGGTAAAATGATAAAATTAGATTTATATTTGGACACTTAATTATACAAATCATTCCATTAAGATCACGATAGCGCACTCCCATTCTAGGATGTTTACGTTTTAAAACAAGGCATTTTGTTAAAATGAATTTTAAAATAATTTTATTTTTATTTTTTGAAACTCCTTTGAACGAAATATACATATCGTTAGAACGAAAGGCCCGTTTCGTTGGAATGAGCTTTGAACAATCATTGAATTAAAATCCCCTATTTTATAGAACTAATGTCACTCGAAGGTCATTAGAAAGTTAATCGAATGAGAATGGGTTGTCGTTAAGACGAGAATTGATGTCGTTAGAACAAAACTGGTGTTTTTGTTGGAACGAGATGCCATTTTCGTTCGAACGAAGTTGACTCCTCAAAATTCGTATTTTTTTATAAAAGCCTTTTTTGAACGGTTTTTCTCAAGACTTTTGGTAAAAATGATTTTCCAATATCTGTTCCAAAAGTGTTCCTTTATGTTTTAGAAAAACACTTTACTTTTCCAAATCATACATCCCACATATGATTTGTTGAGTTTATTGACACCCTAGTTTCCGTACACGTTTCATCAAACCCTTGTAGAGTTTACTGATGATTTATGGAGATAAGGATCTACGGTTGAAGAAGAAAGGATCGATCATCCTGAGGCTGATCGGTGGATACCAAGGGAAGATCGCTTCCTGTGGATGGTGCAGGACTGTGCCATAGTTATTGAAGAATTGATGACTGTTCATTTTTCTTAGTGGATCTTTAAGTATTTTGTAAGTCATTAACTCTATCAATTTCTTAAACAATGCTGAAATCTAGGTTTTTTCAGAAAGGGATATTTCCTCAATATTCTTCGTATGTTTATTTGGTTTGATTATTTGCTTAATCCAGCATAATTAATTTGGAAATTATATTTCATGTACACCTAATTTCTAATTATGATAAAATTTGGTTAAAATTTGAATTTATGTCTGCATAACCTAATATACGGACTATCCATACGGACCCCGCTTTCTCAACCTTAAACTTATTTTTGAAGTAATGGTTCAAAGACCACTATGACCCTAACCTCAAACTAAATTCCCTCCACGTGACAAACAATTTAAACAACATATAATAATTTCCAAACTGACTTATTTTTAACTTTACCAATTCAGAAAGTTAAATAATTTTAACTTATTGCACAAATAACTTTAGTTACTCACAATAAAATCGAGGTTACTTCTTTTTTAATTAAATTACTCTTAGTTAATTAATTCCTAAAAATATGGGGTATTTTAATAAAATAGCACATACCAGGTTAATCTATCCCTTTATTATGCCTCAAATAAGATGGATTCTTAAAAATTAATCATTTTAAGGGACAAAATAATGAGTTCGTCCCTAATAATCATTTTTCTTGTAGTGTAAAACCCATGAATACCGAGTTGTAGAGACTATGTTAAATCTACCAATTATTTTTAGTTAATAAATATTTTTTGTCGGATGGAAAATAAAATCAGTTATAATGTACACGAGTTAGTTTAAATTAGGGTAAATTAAAGTTCAAAGGCAAGTTAATTTAGTATGATATGTTTTGTACACCTGACATTCGGCATAATCATTTATGTAGTAGGTATACTTGAATCAATAGCATATATTTGGACAATGAAATATTGTAATTGGTCATTAATGGTGTATTTCTTAATGTTAACTTTTTTGGATGACCTTTTAATGTTGTCTTTTAGTGAGATAACAAGATGAATAATATCCACTGGTTAAAGTAGCTAAAGTTTACCCTCATGAGTCAGCCATTATAATTAGATCATTTGTATGATCATTCTTGGAAGGAAATGACTAAGAAATCTATAAATATGTCACAAACATCTTATCTAATGAAACCGGTCCATCATATAGAGGCCCACAAGAATGAACCACAACGACCCTTTTTTTCTAACTCATATATTGGTACCCTTTGATATATCCCCAATTTAAACCATTAGATATATTTATATGTATGGTTGAGAGTCAATACTAAAGGTATGTCCATTTACATGGGCCACTGATGAGTGTACTTGTCCCATTTCACGACCTTATGAAAAACAAGGGACACTCACACACACACATACACATAACAAGTACTTTTTGGCAAAATTTGGTGTAGAAAATGGCAGTTTTGTTCCATTGAGTTGACAATGGCACAAAGTTCTAATTACGAATACTCATTTAAGTCTCAAGATAAGAGAATGAATTTTATTTATGTTCCACAACATAATAATAATGAACAACGGTAATAACTAAGACGAGTCTCTAAACCAAAACCGATTCCACTAACTATGAATAAACTCAACCATAACGAATAATCTCAAACTGAAATGTAAATAAGTTGGAACCATCTTGACCCATATATAAAATCCATAATAACAAATAAATGGAGTGTCATCTAAAATGAAATAATAATCATACTCTAAGGATGAAGAACTCGATATGCAACTAATGCAAGTCTGAAAAAGATTTTAATAGATTTGGGTTAGGGTCCGAAAGTTGCAAGAAATATCTATATTACTTAATAGTATTAAATTACACCCATTTACGCATCATGTTATCCCCCGACGACACTCATAAAAACAATACCTCGCCTCAAGGGTGTAGAAAAAAATTGACAAATTGAAAACCGAATCGACCGGACTGAATTGAACCGAATTTTGCAATTTTTTTTAGTCTGGGTTGGCCGATGAGTTGCTCAATTATGAAACGACCAAGTTCATTTTAGTCAGAGTTCACATAAAGTAAAGCCCACAGAAATTCGAACTGAATCGAACCCATATATTAAACACTAAATACCTTATTTGTCAGAAAACAGTTGCCCAATTCATGAACAAAACATTGTTCCTCTCTTTCTGCTCACAAACATTCCCTCCCCCCCCCCCTCTCTCTCTCTCTCTCTCTCTCTCTCTCTCTATCTCTCTCTCTCTCTCTCTCTCTCTCTCTCTCTCTCTCTCTCTCTCGTATCTCCCTCTCTCTCCCTGGTATCTCCCTCTTCCCTTACCATTTCACTATTCGACAACATATATCATATCCCTCTTATTAGCCCCATCTAACCCAGTATACCCACAAAGACAAATAGACATTATAATGAGTCTAAAAACATGAGTATTGGAATCAAATGTTTAATACATAATTAATCAAACAAATCAATGCAGTCGGAATAGAAAAAAAATCAGGGGAAAGAGTTATGAAATGGAAAAAATGTATATATATTGACATTTATATGTGTATTCAATGAATATGTGAGAATGAATTTTGGAGGAAATATTGTGATTTTCTATTTACTCCTTTACATTTAGACTTCTTACTTCAAAATTTCAAAAGTATATCAAACTAAAGCCCTAATTTGAAACTTTATAAACTTTTATTTGATTTGAGATTGATACTGTGTGAATCGATTTATGTATTCATGTTTATTCTTTTGTTATTTCATCTTTGTATCATGTTTTGTATTTAATTTTTCAAAATTGATCGATGTTGACCTGAAACCGACACAATCAAAACCGAAAAAAATTGAACTCCTCTGTTATGTATTGGTTCTAAGAAAGAGAAATAGACAAAGTCAATTTAGGCATAATTTTTTATTTAAAATCGGACTAATCGAACCGTGCACACCCCTACTCACCTATCATCTAACCCCAGATAGTTCTAACTATTTGTATTGAACCTAACTTTAATATTGTAAGGTTTCAACCCCATAACTCGGTGTGTCGTACCCATAAATCATATACAAATACTAACCTCCACCTAATCTATAATAAGACACTAACTAAGAGTTTCATGCCCGATGATCTGAACTCCATGCATGGGACGTCTCAGAAATAAAATCCAAAAAAGTAATCCCCCGAACTTCTGTCTAACTGGGTCATTCATCAAAATCAATAGTACAGGATTCCCTAAGAAAATACCAACTAGTATTAACCATATTCGTTACCCAAAGCATTAATCCAACTCATATACCAAACTAGTACCAAACCAATACATGACCATTCTGTAAAAGTGGTGATCGTTTAAATAAGCTCTGATACCAATTTGTCAAAACGTATGACTGTGTGATAATTGATTAAATTTGTAAATTTCTACTTTGGCACACTTATTTAATCAGAGTCTATTTTTTAACCAAATTAATTCAGCCCCTAAACATGGCTACGTGTGTGCACTTGTGTCAAACCATAAATGAATAAAGCATGCGACAAATATATCAGGAAAAATCCCCTAAGGGCAAAACCTTTTATTTCTAGAACTCTTACAAGTTTATAAGACCATTGACTTACATACCATCTTGCTTTCGCCCACAAGAGTAACGTACGGTGCCTTCGTCAAACCTTCAAAGTGACGGTTAGAAATCAATAGTGGTTCACACACAGCTATACCACAAGGACATGCAGTCCAGACATGCAGTCTTCACGGTGTAGGTTATCCTCCCCATAAGAGTAACTTCATATATACTCCCTCCACAATAGCATGCAGCTCTCCGGTTGTAGAGTTCTCCCCATAAAGAATGAACAAAAGAAAAGTGTGTTATTGAACACCAAAATAATTCACCAAAGCTTATGGGATTTTTGTGAATTGAAAACAAAAGGGATGAAAACCCTAAAAGAAGAAGTCAAAAAGAATTCTGCAGATTCGCAGTTTTGTGTCTTTTAAAACGCTGGGACTTCTTAATAAAAATGAAACCATTTAATGAGTATTTATAGAAAAATGCACCGCCTCAGTCGTTTGAACGAAAAAAGGATCTCGCTCGAACGAAGGACATGTGTCGTTTGAACGACATTGCGCGACATCTCCATGTCGCTCGAACGAGATGTGATCTCGCTTGAACGACCGGGGAATCAAATCGAGGAATGCTACAGGACTTAGAAAAATTACTCATTCTCAAATTTTGATGAAAAAGTCTGCTCCAACACTTCGAAAATGTTTTAAAAAAATATCCCAAAGCTCTAAGTGCAAAGTTAAGGTATTTAAAACATAACCTTATATGACATAATTAATTGTGACAGACATTTATAAAAACATGCCCTTACAAATCTCCCCATATGTCTATGCCGGAACATACATAAAAATATCCGAATTATCAAATACCAAAATTCCTATACAAATCTACCCTCCCATAAATTTTAAAACTGAAAAGGTACAGATTTGCAAGATCTCAAACTGTTTTTCAAAAATCTTCATCAAATTTCAAAACTTTTCTTATCAGGGTGTGCAATATAATGATCTTCAATCTTTGTACCTACACACATGAGATAAAGTAAAATACCTTCGTGGCGCATCGAGTTTGAAATGATATAAGAATAAATCATTAATAAATCAAATCTCCCCCATAATGTAAACGCCCCCATAAAATCATAATTCGTTCTTCCCCTTTTTATGATGTTCCCAAAAAGACAGATAAGAAGAAATAATCAAAACATGGAGTGTCACGATAAAAATGCATAATAAAGAAGGATCAAACTATGCGCATGCAAAGGTATATCTCAAAAACATTCACAAACTATTTTTGATTTTTTGATTTTTTCAAAGCAAAAATAATGTTACAAAAATCACACACCATGGATTTATACTAAAACAACCAAGTTACGGAAATGGAATGAATGGGTGTGAACACATTCGATAGGTAAATCAAATCAATCAATCATATGTGCACGATGCATACGTGTACTCCTAACGAATGAACATCAAAAGTATCCTTAGGTGTAAAAATTGTTGAATTTAGATGACATCATCTTATACAAATCAACAAATCAAAGTCAAAGTGATTTCCACACCAATAACGTCCAAAACTATTTAACGCTTTTTCATGACTTTCAAGGACGTGCAAACCCATTTTAAATTCCATCCAAACTCCCTCATGCATATTTTCTTGTAGAGGTAATCTAAATTCTCAAACATTGGAGAATTAGTGCAAAAACCTAATGGCCCCTTTTTGGCATGAATTTCTTTATATTACCTTTTAATTTTTTCGGGCTCTTTTAAACTCTTTGGACCCCGAATAATAAAATTTCTCAATTTTTTAGGTCCGATATAACGGTGGCTTAGTATTCTCAAAGGCCAAATGAACCTTTTGCAGTCCTTCCCCGTTTTCAAATAAAACACACAAACTCACAAACGGCTCTTACATGCACAACTTTTGTGCTTGGTTCGTTTTAAGGACATGATTGAAGTGAAAACACCCAACCAACATGTGATAAGACAAGCACAATAATCAAACAAATTGGTACACGTGTGCAATAAAGGAAATCATGAGTCAAACATGTAGGAAGTAACACTTAATTTCAAATTAATGAGTCCACACATTATAAAGCACAAAGATGACATGATATATTGTCTTAAAACACTGTCAAATAGTCACATGAATAAATGGAATGAAATTGTGACTCGGTCATCCTAAGTGTCCATCCATAACCAATGTAAAACAAAATACAAAAATCTTTTTGGATTTTGTAAAAGTTTTAAAAAATAAATCTTTTTGGCTTTTTCAAAATTTTCAAAAGAAAAAATTTATACAAAAAGTACATGTCACAACGCTAGCAAACATAAATATCATGAAACAAAAATCAGCGTATGATAAACATTCGAACACAATCATCTATATGATATGGCAAGCGAAGAGTCATGTGCAAGCAAATGAGAATCAACTATTCTAAAATCTAGCGTATCCAAAAGTGATTTCCTAACCCAAGCGTATGTAACACGTCGATATGGTTTTTTGGAAACCAACAAAACACTAGACTTCGACTTCCTAGGACATCTTCCAAGATCAAAACAAAATCTTCTAAGGTGACCTTTCCTACCACAATGTGAACATGTGTAAACGGGAGGAATGTTACCTAAAGTGTGATCTTTTCTAACGTCCTTGGAATTAATTGACTATCTAAAACAAATAATGGTTTTGGCTTTAGCACTAGAAGCATGAGAACAAGATGAACCATTACCATCACTATCAAACCTACTTGAATCGTTTAAATAATTTTTCAACTTCAAAATATTTGATTCAAGAAACAAATTAGACTCTTCCAAAGACAGGGATTTCTTTTTTAAATTTTCAATAATTCCTAAAAGGGTATCTCTCTCCCCCTCAATTAAAGCAAACTTTCCCCTAAGAGTCTCCTCACGTGCCACAAACTCATTGATTAAAATATTTTTATCCTCTTTGGCACAAACACAACCACTAGAATTTTTAAAGTCCTCCAATTCTTTTTCTAAAAATAGGACTCTATCGTCACTCTCCTTCTTGGCAGCTTTTAAGGAATCAAAGTCATTACACAAATTGCCAAAGTGTTCACGAAAAATATCTATTTGAGTTTGAAAAGTTTGCAAATATTCAATCTTACTATTAAAACAAGAATTTTCTTTTTTCCAAACTCTAATTCTTTTGCAAAGCTTCAAATTCAAAAGTTTCATTTTTTCAGCACTGTCGTGAACTTTTTCAAAAATAGGCTCATCATTAAACGGGCGTTCCATTGAAAAATTGTGATTTTCACAAAACAGATTTTTCAAAAAAAAAATCAATATCACACGATTTTGCGAAAAATAGGAATACGCGATAAATTAGCGTAACCTGCTCTGATACCAATTTGTAAAAGTGGTGATCGCTTAAATAAGCTCTGATACCAATTTGTCAAAACGTATGACTGTGTGATAATTGATTAAATTCGCAAATTTCTACTTCGGCACACTTATTTAATTAGAGTCTATTTTTAAACCAAATTAATTCAGCCCCTAAACATGACTACTTGTGTGCGTGTGTCAAACCATAAATGAATAAAGCATGCGACACAAATATCATGAAAAATCCCCGAAGGGAAAAACCTTTTATTTCTAGAACTCTGATAAGTTTACAAGACCATTGACTTACATACCATCTTGCTTTCGCCCACAAGAGTAACGTACGGTGCCTTCGCCAAACCTTCAAAGTGACGGTTAGAAATCACTAGTGTTCACACGCAACTATACCATAAGGACATGCAGTCTTCACAGTGTAGGTTATCCTCCCCACAAGAGTAACTTCATAGAGACTCCCTCCACAATAGCACGTAGCTCTCTGATTGTAGAGTTTTCCCCACAAAGAATGAACAAAAGCAAAGTGTGTTCTTGAACACCAAAATAATTCACCAAAGCATATGGGATTTTTGTGAATTAAAAACAAAAGGGATGAAAATCCTAAAAGAAGAAGTCAAAAAGAATTCTGAAGATTCGCAGTTTTCTGTCTTTCAAAACGCTGGGACTTCTTAATAAAAATGAAACCATTTAATGAGTATTTATAGAAAAATGCGCCGCCTAGATCGTTTGAACGAAAAAAGGATCTCGCTCGAACGAAGAGCACGTGTTGTTTGAACGACATCGCGCGACATCTCCATGTCGCTCGAACGAGATGTGATCTCACTTGAACAACCTGGGCGTCAAAATCGAGGAACGCTACCGGACTTAGAAAAATTACTCATTCTCAAATTTTGACAAAAAAGTCCGCTCCAACACTTAGAAAATATTTTGAAAAAATATCCCAAAGCTCCTAGTGCAAAGTTAAGGTATTTAAAACATAACCTTACCAAAGTAAACTTTGCGGAGGCTTTTTGATGAAGAACCTTGATATATTCGGATCCGTCTTGATGTATATTGCTCTTGAACTTCTCCAACGATTGTAACGGTATACGACATAATTAATTGTGACGGACATTTATAAAAATATGTCCTTACACATTCTACCTAGAACAATCAACTAGCTCCAAAACCACCTTATTCCATAGAGCATACAACACAATATAATTTCGTTTTTCAGATTAGAGTGATCAACCAACCGTGAAATCTCCCACCATTGAGTAATCACCCAACTCATACCATCTATAATATTCATGGACAAACCAAGCCTTAAATCTCTAATGGGCAAGTAATAAAAGAACTCAAGCCCCCATGTTTAAAATATACAAAGAGTACAACTACTCTAACTAATTCGTCATTAATGAACTTGCTATAACCATGTATTATAACTAGTATCTATTCATTATGGTTAACCTATCCCTGGTGTATTTTAGTATTTTTAATTCGTTATGTACATATCCTGGTTTAAGCTTAACATATACAAAAGTATTCCTGAATTTGTCTCATATACAATTTGTAAGTCCTCTGTATACATGTACGCGTATACAAATAAAATATACCAACCTAACCACAGCCACTACAGAAAACACATCCCTATTTTGAACCACCCTTGAAACCCAACATATATGCTTTTAACATTATAAATCGATAATCCTAACTACCAAACTAAATATCTATACATATACATATATGCTCGTGACTATACCCATAGCCGAATAATTATTATCGAATACCTAGTATACACCAACTCATATGGTGGCCCAGCGCAGCAGTGCACCACATACCATATTCGTACCAACCTAACCTTAACCATTTAGCCTCACCGAATAACCAAACCCAAAATATATAATACATAATTATATGTAACATAATACATACGTAGGATATTTCATAACGATCACATACCTAATTTCATATCCAAATCCCCAAATTGAATTTTACCATAATTATAAGTTTAATACTCCTAAATCCAAATTATATAATTCCATAGGATTACCGAATCCTAATTACACATCTAATAATAAATTTCAGATGGAATAATAATATAAACCCATGCATTAAATTAAACCAAATAAAGAAACAATATTAAAACTAATAACCAAATCCTCCTGATGCTTCCACCATTTCCATTATTACTAGTCTATTCCTAATATTCATCAATTACCACACACAAAACATTAACACCATTGATAGTCTCTCTCAATATTAACATTAGCACGATATATATATAACCTCATGCCAATATATCTACATGTAACATCACATAACCACATTTGAGATCAATGTGAACATATATACAACTAGAGTCGAGAATGGTATAATCACATTCGAGAAAGGTATAATCACATATACAATCACAATTAAGAATAACATCACCACATTCGAAGAAGGCATAACCACATGTAAAATCACAATTAATAATACTATAACCATAGTCGGGAAAGGTATAATCACATGTACAATCACAATTGAGAATAACATCATCATAACTTAGAATAACATTACCACATTCGAGAAAGACACAACCACATGCACAATCGTAGTTGAGAATAGTATAACCATAGTTGAAAGTGACATAACCAAAGTCTACAAAACCATAATCACAAGTATAATCACAATTGATAAATTCACGACCAACAGAATCGATCACAAATGGTAACGTCATAACCACATGTGAGAATGGTATAACCACGTTTGAAAATGTCACAACCATTATTGAGACATGCATAACTATCATAGACACTCACATGTACAATCACATAATCACAAAAAACATAATCACAAAAAAATCCATATGAGAAAGAAAAACACACTTGCATCATTACAGAGGGGAGAAAAAGCACAAAGTCATGCATACACCGGTTGAGATCTAACGACATAAAAGCATGATAAACCACTAATTGAAAGGATTTGACACCATATAAAAAACCACTACTTGCAAGGGGAAAAATAATAATGAAAAAGGAAAGTCATTATGGTAATAGTGATAAGTTTGAACAAGTAATCATCCTAGTCATAATACGATCAATAGGAACTACCTCTATTGGAAATTTTGAAAAGTTGCAACAGGGGTTACGCCAGCTATGGTGGGGTTTCTCCCACTCCTTACAAAAATACATATCCAATTCTTTTGCCATTGACATTCCCTAAAAACTTCATATTAAATCCAAATTAACTTCTGTTTACATCTACAAAATGCTAATTATAATCCTCATAATATAGTGTTTAAACCTAACACGATCGTTATACCTAAGATCCCAACTTTTAACACAACTCATTATGATTCATTACTAGATTTGAGTTTAATCCTTAATTAAGTATCTTTCATACCATATATATCAACAATATATGACAATAATTCCTATGCATGAGTTTTAATCATCAGAATAATATATAAACATAGATTAATAAGGGTTTTCAACATAAAATCTATAAAAATTAGATTTTTAATATATAATAACAATTTATAACCTTAATTCATCTTAACCCAATATAAACATGATTAAATAGCAATTTTGTATCCTAAACATGCTTTTAGTCCCTAATAAAATAAATAATAATCAAATTATAAACAATTCACATTAATACGATAATCAATATAATATTTATTGCATTAAAGAAGAAAGAACCTTAGCTGGCCATCTTATGTTCTTTATCTTTTCTCCTAAAGTATGTATTATTAAGAGTAATGAGGTTTAATAACCTATATATAACCCTGATCCCACGGGTTCACAATCGGTCAACTTTTAGACCCCTAAATACCAACCGGATACTCTTAAACTTTGCCTAAAGGGGTACCAACCCATAGGGCCCAATTAAGAACATTAAAAATATTTTCCAGGTATTTTTATTTCCCTCTGATCCTAATCCAACCATGCCAACCTGTACCCTTAAAATTAATTACACCAGTGTTATTAAATTAATGAGTTATCCATAATTATTTTAAAATTCTCATTTAAAGTTTCGATTAATAGTCCAAACTAAATAACTCAATAAATTACCCATGAAATGACCTCTTTAAATATTAATTAGTAATTTATTTATTTTCCTCAAATACGGGTTATTATAAAAATTTATTTAGTTCCTGCAGTTAAGAGGTTGTCGAATTATAGAATGTGTATCTACAACTTACATGCCTTCTAAGTAAAATTATTAGTTCCTCGGATTTTATATGCTTGTGGTGGAATCCTCCTACTTTAGAGGATTTAAAACTCAATGTGGATGGGTGTTCAAGGGGAAGCTAAGAATGAGTGGTTGTGGGATAATTTCAATAAATTCAAAAGAAAATATGTTATTTTTATTTTCAAATTTTTTTCATGAAGGGACCAGCATTAGAGAAAATGCATTAAGTATATTGCATGGTCTATTGTTATGCAAATATTTGGCAGGGGTATTACATTGTTATAGAAGAAAAGTCAAATTTTATGTGGATATTCTCAACAAAAAATTCTCTTGACATTGTCACATTCAAGATATTGTCTCAAAAGATTACAGCAATAATGAGAAGTTTACAAATTCATTTTCAACATGTGTATTGTGAGACCAATCATCATGAAATTTTTTTAGCATGTTTCTCATGTCAACACACATATACAATGTTTAGTTATTATTTTCCACTTTCCCTAGTGAAATAATATGGTTAATGCGAGTACAAGAATTATCACAATAGAATTCTACAAAATAATCACAAAGAACAGAATGCAAATATCACACACAACAATGATGTATGTGGTTCGACAACTTGCCTACGTCTAAGAAGAGGTTACTGCTATATTATAATTACTCTCAATGCTCGAGATTACATCCCTTTGCCCCGAGTCAGGATTTATAATTTATAAAAGTGAGAAATAATTGACTGAATTCTATAGGTAACTCAACTAACTTGACAGATAGCACGTAAGTGTCCCTGAATATATCCCCAAGATTGTTTATAACTTATTCGTTCCTATCCCCATGCATTTAGGCATATGTTAAACGCACGAATAAAGTAATAATAATCTTAAAGTTGGGTCAGACAGTCCGTCTTGTGTGTTGGGTTTGTTGGCTAAGTGATTGGGCTTTTAATATGCCTCCACAATTGCCCCTGATATCTTTGAACTGAAAAGTTGGGCCAATAGATTTTAAATATGTTCAAGGCCCAAGGCTTAGAGCAGTATAAAAACTGGTATGGCATGTTTATAATTATAGAGGATCGCTGAGGGTACGCTTATCTTAAAGAGGGAAAGGGAACGTCGAGGTCTTCCTAGGGAGTCGTAACTCATCTTTTAAGACATTTCAAACTTCGTTCGTGTGCTAATAAACCGTCGGTTCACTGTTTCTGGGAATTTTTGCGTGCGGACTTCATCTTTAAGCTTCTATTACTATTCTTTAAGTCAAATACATAACTTTTTTGAGCATTCTTACTTGTAAGTTATTCTGATTTTCACATCTTTTTCAAAGTCTTTTTTTTTCATGGTTCTGTTAGCTGGTAAAATGATAGTAGAATCTAGGAAATGTTACGGTATTCCTAATTAGGTTGAGATTGAATGTTCTCTCATCCACAAAGATGTTCATTTTATATAAGACAGACATTGGATTCATACTAACCTGATCACATAGGGGGGTTTGACATTTCTCCCAATCCTCTTTTTCTGAGGTTCTTCAAGTATTTTGATGTTGTCATTGCTCAGTGTTCCCCAAATGTTTGAAAAATCATCAATGGGGTCCATAGAATAAATGTATTATATGAGACCAACTTAGGACTTGCTGAAATCTACTACTGTTATGTCTGGTTGCGTACCAGTGAAGCTATCTTATACTTAAAGATGAGAAGTGCTAATAGTATCTTGGTTGCGAACCTACCCGATTCCTATAAGGATTACTGGGGCTAAGATTTTATTTTTAGGAATTGGCAATATCCTCCCCAACCTGAGGGCGTAAGGTATAGGGTACCTCGAATCCCTACCTTTGGGGAGGAATATATAGGTTGCTAACACTATCTCTTACTGAATTCTCTACCCATTGTTCCTCTGTCTGATTTTTCAAACTTTATCTTTTCTATCAATTTTGCATCTTGTGATAAGACCAAAGAACCTAGTCCTAGCGAGATGAGGGTTGCTGAGCTCTTAAAAGCTTGAAGGGTTAGGGATAGGCTTTCTCACGATGAGCATCCTCACTTGGCAGCTTGTTTGCTGGAATACAGGAACACCATTAGTAACTTTATTGCTTGACTCGTGGATAGAAACCCTAATTTCAAAGTTTCAGAGGAGGAGGTTGGTGGTTCATCTGAGCCCACTGATTTAAAAGAAGAAGAAGAAGAAGAAGAAGAATAAGAAGAAAAAGAACAAGAAGAAGAAGAATAAGAATAAGAAGAAAAAGAACAAGAAGAAGAAGAAAAAGAAAAAGAAGAAAAAGAAGAAAAAGAAGAAGAAGAAAACATGGGAAATGAGAAAGAGGAATGATAAGAAGACGAAGAAGAGGGGTCTGAAGGAGAAAGTGAAGGAGAAGACAATAAGGAAGATGGTATGGATCCACCCAAGAGAAGATGCTTGATTTTACAAGATAATGATCAAGATCTTCTCTCTGATCGAATGAAGTCATTGAAGAGGATTGAGGGGAACTCTCCTATGACTGGTGGTTCCAAAATAGGAGCCAAAGGGAAGGAGTGTGCGGTAGAGAAGAAGAAAATGAGGAAAAAGAAAAAAGAAAAGAGAGAGAGAGAGAGAGAGAGAGAGAGAGAAAGAAGAGGAGAGTAAGAAGAAATAGGCCTTGAGGTCCCCTTCTGTGCATTCTCCTTTTCTGAATGCTGAGGGGTTGAATGCTTCTGATACCCCCTGCTTTCCCCCAAATTGTTGGATTGGGCGGTGCTCACTGCAGATCACGAGCAATTGATGAGGATGGGGCCTGACTAGTTAGCCCTCAAGTCCGCTCAAGGTCTTGATTTGATACGCCCCCTTTCTCTCTGCTCTACTTTGACTCTTTTCTAATAGCTGGAGATTAATTTGTGCTTCTCCTTTCTTTTGCAGTTCGTTTCTGATTTTACTAAATTACTGCATGGTCGAGTGGACCAATCGATAAATGCTGAGCTTGAAGCAACTTTGAAAAAGCCTGACCAAGCTTTAGCTAGCTCCAAGGCTACCTTTGACCTAGAGAAGGAAAAATCTTTAGCTTCCCTCCAAGAGAAGTCATAGAAAGAGTTATTCGATCTCCAGGATGCTTATAATAGGGTGATTGTCGATAAACTGAAGGCACCTGAGGAGGCTAAGGCTACTAGGGATAGTGGTTATAATAAAGGATGGGAAGTATCTTATAACAATATCGAGCATTAATTAGGCTATGTTAGATAGCTAGCCTTCAAGAAGGGCTGGGACCAAGCCTTAGGAGCTTTTGGGGTCCCTACAAAATCTGAGATGTTCAATCAACACGTGTCGGACCCTAATCCTATGGGTGTCGAGGAGCCTCTAGCCGACCAGCCTATTGATAACGCTGAGACGGATTTTGACACAATCGTGGTTATTTTTATCCTTTTTTTACCATGTGCTGTAATTTTCCCAAGATTGTACTCGCCTTTGCTCTGCTGTTATTAATGAAATAGTCTTTTTCACTTGTGTTGGTATTTTTGCTGCTCTTTGTGACTGATGTTTGTCAAATATTTTACCTGCTTTGTTGATTATATCCCATTAAGTTATACGATTGCATTCCCCCTTCATCAAAGTTGGGGAAGATTTTGGGACCAAACATTAACAGTTAAGATCGCCAGGTGTTTGTGAGGATCTGTAAGTCCCTGAGAAAGAAGATCGATCAGTACAAGAAGTAAACCGAGATGGTTGCAAGGCTAAAGGACGATTTGTAAGTTATAGAAGACTTTAGTGCTTCAGTGAAAGAGGGGATAAATGATATAAAGGCCCAACTATCAACGAGAGGCAATGTGAGCAAAGTGGGGGAACTGATCCAATAAGAAAATGATGCCCTGAAGAGGAAAGTCGCTAGGCTGAAGGGGAATATTCCATAAGGGTTTTGTTTGGTGACACAAAGGTCTTTTTCATCACCTATTGGGACAGTCTGAGATGAAAACCAAGCTCTGAAGAGAGTGGTTGTTGAGCTTAAAGGGGATGTCCAACGAGCATATGTGATAGATGTAGAACTCTAGAGAGATATCATAAGGATGAGGCACCTGTTTTGAATGGAACCTGGAGAAGACTGGGCAGACGGATATAACCAAGGCTGAAAGGATGCCCCGATAAGGTTGAAGGATGCAGAGTAACTTACTTTTTCTCGGGGATGGCTAGGTGCCCTTAAGGAAGTTAAAACGCTTTAGGAGTATAGCCTATGGTCTAAATACCAGGTCGAGTGTCTAGCCTACTGCCACAATCCTTTATCGAGGAATAATAAGGGATCCTAATTGATGCCATCCCTGCCCAACTCTTGGAACATCACTAAGAGGATGATGCAGAGGTGTTTCTCCACACCCAAATGACGATCGAAGAGCGTGCATTGCAGACTATCTTGTTCGCCATCGTGGGCCATTTTAGGTCTTTGTGTATTTTGGTCTTTGATGTAATTGTAACTTCACACTTTTGTTAATAAAAAGCTTTAATTATTAACATTTTTCATATTTTGAGCATGTTGTGACTAAACATGTGTTAATAATTATCGCTTATTCTTGAACTGTAAAGAGCTGTTGCCCATTGGTTACTCAACATCTTTATCGGCCAAACAATACAGATTGACCGTCTTAGTCCCTTTATTATTCAAATGGGCTTGTACATATTTTTTATTATTTTGAGCTTCTTAGCTGACTAAATTCTATTAAGAATTAGTTATAGCCACATGTTACTATATGTTCGAACATTCTCCAAGTCCAATATGCCTTAGCAGTATCATTCCATCAACTTTGCCTTTTAGTTTATGTCGTCACACTCCCTTAGGACTAAGTAAGATAATGGAGATAATGTACCTGGTCAATGGGCCATCCACCTGAGCAGTTTTTTTATGACCAACAAACTTCCTCGAATTGACTTTCTTATTGAATTACCTGGCCAGTCGTTGTTGGTAGGAAGGTAACTTGATTATGGCCATTTCTCTTCACTCGTCTGCCAAGTTAAGTTCAGTGCGTAATTCATTATCATTAAGGCCTTAGTCGACCAAGGTGGTTTTCAAAGTAGGGATACCTGCTTCCAACGGAATGATAGCTTCCATCCCATAAGCGAGCGCAAACGGTGTTTCCCTAGTTGGTCGCCTAGGGGTGGTATGGTAAGCCCATAGAACATGAGGGATCTCATCCACCCAGGTACCCTTGGCACTTTCCAACCTATTTTTCAGTCCATTGAGCATGGTTTTATTGGAAGCCTCTGTCTGTTCGTTACTTTGGGGATACGCAATAGAACTAAAGTGGTGTAAGATACCATGCTCATCACAGAAACCTTGAAAGAAGCTAAATTGCGTGCCGTTATCGGCGATGATAGTCCAGATGAACCTGGTCATATCAGAATCGCGAATGTTCATCGGTGGTTCTTCCTCTACCCATTTAGTGAAGTAATCTGTACCAACCAATAAATACTTATGATTTCCAAATGCAGTAGGTAGTGTTACCACGATATCTAACCCTATTGTGTGAATGGCCATGGGTTTATTAGGGATTTCAGGTCGTTAACAGGTCGGTGGACCATAGGGGAGTGCTTCTAACACTTTTCACACTTGCGAACGTAAGAGCCTACGTCCTTTTGCATATGAGGCCACCAGTAAACCTCCTTAATTACTCAAAGGGCCAATGATCTTCCTCCAGCATTACTTTCACAAATGCCGTCATAAAGTTTGCTAAGTACTTGCTCAGTGTTTTGTGGGTGAACGTATTGGAGATAAGGGCCTATAAATGACTTTTTATGGAGCTTCCCCCTTGAGGCGAGATAAAAATAGGCAGCCTTAACCCTAACTTGATGGTTCGACCTCTTATTGTCGGGCAATATATCGCTCCGTAGATAAGTGATAATGGGATTAATCCAATTGGGAGCTTTCTCTATGAGGAGGACTTATTCGTCTACGAATGTCTGGTCAATTCTTGGATGCACAAGGAACTCTATCTGAATGGTTCTCCTTAAGTCAGAGTCAACTGTTGAGCTCAAGGCTACTAAGGCATCGATGTGACTGTTCTACTCTCGGGGGAACTATTGAATGTCCACCTTCTCAAATCCTGCCATAAGTCCTCTTACCACGGCAAGGTAGGCTGCCATTCTATCATTTTTTACATTAAAGTCCTCACTTACTTGCTTAGAGATCAATTTGGAGTCGTCAAACCCGTGAAGGCGCTTTACACCTAGTAGTTGGGCCTTGTGCAAACCAGAGATCAGTGCTTAGCTTTGTTATTAGAGGCCTCAAATCCCAGTCTGATTCCTTTCTTGATGACAATGTCTTATGGAGTGATAATGAAGATTCCTACTCCTGTCCCCTTAGAATTGGAGGCTCCATCAACGTATAGGGTCTAGTCCCTGGACTGTGCTTCCTTATTTAATGAGTTCTTTATTCCCTGCTGGTCAAATTACTGGTCCCATTTGAATTCTGTGATGAAGTTTGCTAGGACTTGTCCCTTAATTATTGTTCTTGGTTGAAAGTGGATATCGAATCTTCTAAACTCCATCGACCACTTTGAGAGTCATCCTGAGAGGTCGGCTTTCTGAAGAATAATTTTGACGGGTAGGAAGTGATTACTATTATTAAGTGGGCTTTAAAGTAATGTTTTAGCTTCCGTGAGGTGACCACTAGTGCATATGTGAGCTTTTCTAGGGGTAAGTAGAGTTGTTCTGCATCTAGAAGTGTTTTTCTAGCATAATAAATCGAGTGTTGCACTCCCTCTTTCTTACACACCAGAGCGGAGCTTACAATGTGGTATGATACTCCAAGCTAAAGATATAATTGGTTTCCATACTTTGGAATCACTAGTAGGGGTAGTTTTTTATAGTAGGATTTGATCTCCTCCAAATCTTTTGAGCAGTCATCATTCCATATGGGGCCTTTGTCCTTCTTTATGAGTTGGAAGAATGGTCGAAGGCATTCTAAAGACTTAGAGATGAAACGACTGAGCGTCGCGAGCATACTAGTGAGCTTTTGAACATCTCGCAACATCTGAGGAGGCTGGACCCTGGTGATAACGTCGATCTGATCTGTATTGGCCTCAATTCCTCTTTTACTGACTAGATAGCCCAATAACTTTCTTGAATGGTCATCGAATGAATATTTACTTGCATTAATCTTCATTCAAAATTTCCTAAGGATCTCAAAGGTTCTGGCTAAGTCCGTGAGGTGGTCGCCCTTGCTCTTGCTTTTGACAAGCATATCATCGATATAGACATCCATCGTGTCTACCATCTTTCTCTTGAACATATTGGTGACTAGCCTCTGATAAGTTTCCCCAATATTCTTTAAGACAAACAACAATAGGGGTTATTAAGGACATTTTATCCTAGTCAGGAGCAAATAACGGAATCAGATGGTAGTCTGAGTAGGCATCCAAAAAGCTCATCCTCTCATGTACTGACGTAGTGTCAACCAACTGATTGGTTTTAGGAAGTGGAAAGTTGTTCTTGGGGCATGATCTATTGAGATCTGTGAAATCGATACAAACCCTCCAATTGTCATTGCTCTTGCGCACCACTACTAGGTTAGATAGCCATTTAGGGAACTAAACTTTCCTAATAGATCATGCGTCTTGTAGCTTCCCTACTTCATTTTCCACTGCTTTAGCCTTCCCGGGATCCATTTGGTGAGCCTTTTGAGTGATCGACTTAAAGGCCAAATCGACGTGCAGGTGATGGCAGGCTACGATGGGATTAATCCATGGCAAAATCATATGGTCCCCAAGTGAAAACATCTAGATTGCCTTTTAGAAAGGCAATCAGTTCTTTCTTCTCTTGATCGGAAAGTGTGGCTTCGATCAGGAACTTCCTCTCTAGGAAGTTATCACCGGCTCTAACCTTTTCCAGTCTTTCAATGAACCTATCAGCGGGGTGTACCTTGGTCTCCTACACCTTGGTCGATCATACCATAATTGCTATTTGGAGGGTGTAGGACCCTCTTGGGCTTCCTTATGAGCGTCCTTTACTTCTTTCTTCTTTTCCTTCTTGGGGTAAATGGTCGCGATGAAACACCTTCTGATAATGGCCTAGCCATAACGAATTTTGAATGCGCTCCGATCAGTGATACATTTCAGATTTTGGTGGTAGGTGGAAGGTATGACCCTTATGGCATGCAGTCAGCCTCTGCCCAAGATGTCCACCACTAAGAACTCAATAAGCTTTGAAATGTTGCCTTCTCTGACTGGTAGGATTATCGTTCCTAACAGTATCATGATTTTTCTTGTGAAGCCGATTAACAAAACTGTGGCCTCCTTGAGGTGGGCAAGATTCAGCTTCAGCTTGTGGAATAACTCCAGGTACATCACTTCTGACAAACTCCCCTAGTCCACAAGCAGCTTGTTAACATCCCAATTGGTAATTCTGAAGGTAATCATCAGTGCGTCATAATATGTGGTTCTCATTCTGATAAAATCTTCCTCGGTGAAAATAATATGCTTGGTATAGTCGATGTCCTCTGGTTGCCGGTGCTTACTAGCCTGGTTTTTGGCAAGGTTAATATAAAATGCCTCTATGATGGAACTAATATTATTCAACTCCATTCGAACAGCATTCCCTTGAATTTTCTTAAGGCCTGATGACCCATGGATTACTGTGAACTCATGTCTCGTGTCATCGTCAAGGACGTTATCCGGATTCTGGTCACCATTGGCTGCGACCTTATCAGCTTTCTTCTCTATGTACTCATTGAGGTTCCTAACTTGGTCTAGCTCCTCCAAGTGTGAATTCATAGCCTTGCAATTTTCATTTCTGTGGCCACCCTCCTTATGGAATACGCATCTCAACGCATTGTTTCGGTTCGTTGGGTCGCCACCCATCTTCTTAGGTCACTTGATGAACGGTTGGTCTTTGATCTTACTCAAGATCTCATAAATAGATTTCTTGAAGGCCGTGTTAACAGCCTCGAACACTTTATAAGGATGATCCTTGTTCCCATTTTTGGACCCATTCTTACCCCCGTTCTTATTCCCCTTTTTAGAGTATCACTATTTTTTACTCCTTTGGTTGCCTTTCCTCGACCGTTATCCCCTGCATTAGAGTAAACCACATCCTCCACCTTGGTGTGTTTCTCAATACGAGCCATAAGATCATCAATAATGTTGGATTCCTTCTTAGTTAGAGACTGGTGCAGCAAAGAGGTGGTCGGAAAACTAATTTCGAAGGATGCAACGACAACCTGCTCCGAGTAATCCTCGACCTCATTGAAAACTTCCCAATAACTTTTAGCATAATCACGAAGGCTCTCTTATGGATTTTTCTTCATCATGAGGAGTGCATCCATCCAATTGGGATGGGATCTGCTAGTTATGAAGCAGGCATTAAAAGCCTTTGCTAGGGCCTTCAAGTTCTTAAGTGACATGTGAGGCATCTTCTCGAACCACTTCTGTGCTATGTCATGTATGCTACAAGGGAAAATTCATCACATCAGTGCATCATTATGGCTCTATAAGGTCATCGCTTATCTGTATTATCGAATGTAATCTATGGGATCTATCTTTCTGTCATAAACCTAGTAATGGAAAACTTCTTTGGGGGATCTACCTCTTTGATCTCCCTTAAGAAAGGGGATTTCATTTGGGTATGAAGATCTCTCCTAGCTAAGTCCCTAGTGGATCTGGCTCCACAATGGGCTAGATGTTGGTTAATCTCTCTATGAACCAGAATCCAAATGTCCTCGTTGCTCCTTTGGCATATCTTTAACTGGCCATGCTCTGATCAACCATTCTCGGATCTTCCACGTTTAATTGTATCTTGGTCGTGCCTGGAGCTCCTCCATCGGCTGCGAATATTACTCACCTGAGGACTAGGAATCCTGTCATGACGTTTCCTTATGTTCCTATGGAGATCTCTCTCCATTCTTTCAAGTCACCTTTGGAGGAGAACATTCACTTCCACCTGGAGTCATGTAGACTCCCCTTATTCTCAAAGCATGTCTTTGTAAGCGTTGACCCACCTAGATATTTGCGTAGACCAGGCTGATCCTTGGCTTTCTTCGGAAGGTTGCAATTTTTGGTGAAACTCGGGGTTTGTATGCTGGCTAATCTTCGACCTGAACCTGGGTGGAACTGGGTCTCCTTGCACATAGCCAACCTGAGGAATGTTGCTTCTATGGTGAGACATCACAGGAGTTCTGTTTGTGAAGGTTTTCGTAGGAATAAAAATCGATTGCCAAAAATGGTGCCAATTGTGATTACAAGAATTCTCATAATAAAATTCCAATAAGCAATCACAAAGAACATAGTGCAAAAATCACACACACAACAATGATGTACGTGGATTGGCAACTTCCATACGTCCACATAGAGGTTATTAACTTAGACATTGCTAGTCCCTAGTGATGAAACAAACAAAACCAGTCCACAGAAGGAAATACAAAACGTATATATGCATCGAAATATAATTGCCACTTTTATAGGGAACACGATTGCATTTAGCATATGCAATTAGCTGTTAAACCCTTAGGTTACCCTAGTGGACGAGTGTCTTCTCATGAGGGTTTTCAGTGATGATACCCACAAACATCATAAAGTTTCCTCAAAATATGCCCAATCAAGCATGCGACAAACTCAACAATACGAACAAGATTTTAACATGGTATTAGCAAAGCAAACGAATTCACATGAGAAGTCCGTAGTTATTAACATTATCGAATGCACCTCATTGAATTGAAACTTTAACATGTGGGAGGGGAGCGAGCATATGCAAAGTATGATTTGGAAAAAACTTAAATAACCCGGATACTAAATTAACGCAAGCATATATTCAATCCTCACGAGCGTTACACTCATCAAGTGAATTCACTCGAACAGGGAGGTAACACACGGAACATGCAGGCTAAAGAGTAAATGTTAATGGAAACTAGGCCGCACACATGTCACAAATGAAGAACGATATATGTAAAATGAAAAATTTTAATCTCAATGAAAGGATACCGCACACTAAAGGAGGTGAAATGCATTTTCACAGATTATCAAAACTATTTTAACCTTTGAATTACATCAACCTAAGATCACATAGGACTTTAATAGGGTTTTAATGTAGGCTAGGCTATGGTATGAAATGAAAGGAATGTATGTACGGATTCAAAGTGTTCGGAATGAAAACTCGGGATAATGGGAAAATGCGAACAATGTCAAAATTGGAAAAAACAAGTTCCAAACGAGCATTAGATATATCACCGGGGAAAGTAATCAAAGCTTATTGAACTATATACAACATTTACAACTTTCTCTTTTCTTTCTTTTCTTCTTTTTCTTCTTTTCTCTTTTGTTTTCTTTTGCTTTTTGCTTTCTCTTTTTCTTCTCTTTTTCACTACTTTCATTTCTTACTTTTCAAACTCTCATCTGCCTAAATTGCAATCGACATCATAATAACATCATTCAATCCCAAGTAACATTCCAAACAAAGGTGTGGAAAGTGTATATATGGGCTAAAACTCCAATTTAGAGTTGGTTATGGGAATGGGGTATGAAATGAAAGGTTATATTTAGGCTCAAAAGGGTTAACGAGGGTAAACATATAAGGGTGAGGTCAAGGCTAATATGGGTGATATAAAAAAAGAGGGCCTATGATCATTTCACAAAGTTTACGCAATTCTCGAATCAAAACAATATATGAAAATCATGATCAAGTAACACATTTCAAGTATGAACTCAATTAATGAACAGTCAAATGAAAGAATAGTGAGATTACCAACGAATTCAATGTTTTCAATGAGAAAAGAATAGTGTATAACACTCACAAACGACGAAAGGTACAAAGCTTACTCGGTGTAAGTATATACAATGCAACAAAAGATTACCGAGTTATAAAAATCTTAAACCAAATCAATAGAACCATAAAAGTGCATGTGCTCATGGGATTAAAGTTTAATTCATGAAATTAATCATAATATCAATAAGTGAGACTAAAGTCTAATAACTTCTAAAATCGAGAACATGCATCATTGGACTGTCTATTGGACCGGGCAATTATTGAAATTTATCATCGAAAACAAAGGCAAAATGCCCAAAAAAGGAGAAAAAGGAAAGAAAATCTTTTTGAAAATTTTGAATTTTTATAAGAAAAGCATACTAAGTAACTAAGATGTGAGCAAAAACATGGACTAACATGTGAAATGGATAGAATATCCCACACACCCTAACTTAAAACTTGGCATTGTCCTCAATGTAAATTAAGAACCAAGTCAAAGAGAGGAAAAGAGCGATATTACCCAAAAGTGGAGCGATCCCCATAAGAAAAAGTCCAAAGAATCTACAAAACAAGTTAGTACCGAGCATAGCAAAAAAAAATAACGAAAAGTTAACTGATTGCACTAGACTAAATTAAAAAGGAAAGAAAAAAAAATAACGAAAGAAAGCTAACTATATACAACCTACTATTTAGACTTCACACTAACTATACACTAGAATTCTAAATAGCTGAGGGTCCACCGAAAAAACGATTTGACTTTGGAGGATAACCAGTGTACCCTCACATACAAGCATGCCTTCCGAAAAATATGAATTCCGTTTTAACAACGGAAGGCATGTGTAAGGCGGAAGAAAAGAACCATCGCCAATAAAAAGTTTTGGTGGGACGATGGGGGGGTTTGGATTGAACGGGTGACAAAAACATGTGGGGACCGATAAAAGCCGAATATCCTCCCAATGATTTTGAAATTGGAATGGGAGGTGGCGCACACGAAGGCACGAATGCGATCGTGGAAGGAGACTCGAGTAAGTACTCCTCATCGGCGATAGGGTTTAAAACATTAAAGTTTGAAACCAAATCATCGGGTACTTGTTCCGGTGTGGTAATAGAGAATGAAAATGGGGATGAATGAAATTCAAACTCATGATATGAATCATCATCGCATGAAGTTTGAGTTTCGAAGGAAATAATATAATTTTCAATGAAATGTTCTTCTTTGGGGGCCAAAGAAGAAATCATTTCATTGCAAATAGATATTACGTCATTTTCATCCTCACTTTCAATATCTATTACGCGATGGGCAAAGTCTAGAATGGTTTGTTCCAAAGTAGGCACAAGTACCTCATTTGTTTCAAAACATTAATCGACCTCGAAAGTCTCGAAAGCAAAATCGTCGTCGGACTCAAATAATAAATCCAACTCATGTTCCCACGAACGATTTTCTTCCCGATAACGATTTTCAATTTTCTCATTTCCATACATACGCAAACCCTCACCGAATGTCATAGGTCGAGGTGCAGATGCATGAAAATGGGAACTTTAAAAATTACCATCGGACTTAAATGAAAACTCATTATTATAGGAATTTTGAAAACAATTCGAATTCGTTTCAAAATTCCTATTATAAGGAGGTAAAGGCCCAAAATAATTATCATCATCATCATCATAAAAATTCCAATAACCTAACATTTGACTTTCGTTATACTCGCCCAAAGTAATATTTGAATTTGTAAATTTTTGGGATTCTAAGTATTCACCGAAAGTCATAGGATTGCGGGAATTTTGATAATTATAACAAGGATTACCGAAAGAATTGGAATAAGACATGCTTACCCCAAAAATGGCTCGAAGTGGCGGATTCCACAAAGTAAGTGCGCGAGGGAAAAATTCGAGCGTTTCTAAGTGCTCAAATGTGGAAGTCCTGCAAAATATTAGCAAATAATACAAATAGAAAGAAAATACTATGAAATACTAAATCAAATAAAGTCTAAAACAAACTCGTCCCCGGCAACGGCACCATTTTGATTAAGGGTGAAAAGTAGCGTCGCGTCAAAACGTTAATCGTTGAATTCGTTTCACCGCACTAATACAAAAACCTAAATTACGACTGTACTTGCGATACAAGTATAGCGGTAAGTCGGGTATCGAAAATCCACAGAGATGAGTTGCTAGAATTTATAGGATTTAATACTCCTAAAATAAAAGTGTAAAAGGTGATAGGTTGGAAATAAAGAAAAGGGAAAAATTAAGAAGTTAAGTCTAAACTAGAATTAATAAAACGAGAGTGGGGATCGTGTCCCCACCATGGGCTAAACAACTAATAATTAGAATTTCGGTTCAAAAACATTTAATCGAGCATTTTCAATTAAGTATAAACATCACACAGTAAGTAATTTAACCCAAAGGTGCGAGATTAAACATTTAATCAAAAATGGTCACACACACGGATTAAATTCGGATTATCGCTATAAACACTAACGTTGCGTGACAAAGAAAGTTAAATGCATAATAATCCGACTTTAATACCCGAGGTTTCAATTAAATGCAATTTTTCCCAAAACCTAACTTTCGGAGCTCGACGCCCATTAATGGCAGAAATGCAATCCCTACCCATAAAACTACTCACTACACATGATTAAACTAAGTAAAACAACTAATTAACAAAAGCAAACAAGAATTAACAAACTATAACTAACTATCTAAGCAATAAAAGTAGCTACAAAGCAAGAAATCAAGTAAATAAGCATTAAACAAAGGAAAGTGACAATGAATAGTAATATACTTACATAAATGGGATGAGCCCAAAGAGAAAGGAGGAGAGGGAAGCTCCAACAAAAATCCCCAAAGTTCTCTAGCCTAAAATGAAATATATCCCCAAAGAAAAGCCCCTAACACTCTATTTATACCCCAAAACAAACCCCAAACAAAACCAAGCCAAAAAACCCAAAATAAGTCAATTTTCGTCCATATCTGATGGGACCGGTCGACCTCTGTTTTGGGACCAATTTTGACGCGTTGCACGAAAATGGCCATAACTCCCTCATACGGAATCGAAATGATGCGTGGTAGGAACCGACGCGAAGATAATTAAATTATATACATGATTCTATTTGAAACCCTCCAAATTATGAAGTATAAAATTACCAAAATTCCCTTGAAGTAGAAGAAAATACCGAAACCTTTCGGAAATGGGCATAACTTCTACATACAGAGTCAGAATGACGCACGGTCAGTGGTCACGAAAAGATAATTTGATGATATACATGTTGGTAAATTCATTGCTTAAAAACTAGTGGGTTTGAAAAGACCAAATTTCCCTTGAAGTATCATTCGACGACGGAACTTCTCCAAAATGCAACCGAACCTCACTTTTAGCGTTCCAATACCTACAAAAGCACAATTAACCCCTGGAAAACATATATATGTCCAAATCCGAGGTTGTCTGGTTAACGATCATAAATATAGACATTAAGAACGTAAAAGTGCTAGAATTCATAAAGAAAATATGTAATATTCGTGATGTATTAGTTATGGTTTTATTATAGTGTCTCTCAGTGCTCGAGATTACATCCATTTGCCCCGGGTCGGGGTTTACAATTTATAGAATTGAGAAATAAATGATTTAATTCTATAGGTAACTCAATCATCTTGATAGATAGAACGTAAGTGTCCCTAAATATCTCTCTGAGATTATTAATAACTGATATGTGCATGTTCCCATGAATTTTGGCATATGTTATATGCACGGATAAAATAATGATTATCTTAAAGTTGGGTCGGGCTGTCCTTCTTGTGTGCTGGGCTGGTCGGCTAAGTGATTGGGCTTTTAATATGCCTCCATAGTTAAGTAGCACGGACAAGGTGCAACTTCCTTCTATTCACACTACACCAAATTTCCAATTTTGTGACTGGCCTTTTGTGACTGCTAATGGGGGTGACAAACTTATTACTCCCGGGAGCAGTCAAAAAATTGTTTGTAACTCCCATTAAAAGTTATAAAATCAATGGGTAATAAAACATTTGAGTCAAGTAGTTTGTCACTGCTAATGAGAGTCACAAATATTTTCATTTAATTAATTTGTGACTCCTATAAGCAGTCACAAATTTATAACTGTCACAAGCAGTCACAAATTTATCAGTAGGCCTAAGTTATGACTTTTATGAGCAGTCACAAAATTATAACTGCTATGAGGAGTCACAAATTTTGGCCTAATACTAAATCTGTGACTGTTATCGACAGTCATGAATTTATAACTCCTCATAGCAGTCACAAATTTTGACCTAAATCTTAATTTGTAACTGCTATTGAGAGTCATAAATTTTTAAGCGCTCACAGCAGTCATAAATTTTGACGTAAAAGTTAATTTATAACTCCTCCTAGCAGTCATAAAATTTTAGATATACTTTGATTTTCCTCCTCTCTCCTCTCTCTCTTCTCACAACTCCCGCCCTTATCTCTTTCATTTCACTGATGTGAAGAAGCTGTGAAGAATCTCACTGTGATTTTTTAGGTTTGTTAGATTTCATTATTTATGCTTTCGCCATTTAGGTATGTTTGATTTCCAGCAATCACCATTATTTAGGCTTTCACCTTTAGGTTTGTTTGATTTCACAACTGAAAATTTAGGTTTTATGTTTGATTTCCAGTAGTCACAAATTATGTTTTCGGTTGTTTCGATTTTGCAATAAATCAGTGTAGTTTCAATCCACGGATTGGTCAAATTCGTAAGTAAATTTTATTTTTAAAAATTTGCATTGTTCAGTTACAATGAATCAGTTTCTAAGTAATTTCGGGTATTTGTTCTACTTTTAATAGCAAGATCTCTTCAATGGTACTTCTTCTACTTTTTATAGCTAGATCTGGAATGATATAGACTTTGCATTTTAACTGAAGAAATCTAATTCTCTTTACAGAAAAACTGGATCAAATTAATCTACTAAATATGGAGATTGCCCAGCTATGTAAGGAGTAAGTGAATCTTATTGTTGTTGATCCATCGATAATTTTATGTTTATTGTTTTCTTATTGTTCTATATGAATATTATGTTGTTATAACACGAAATAAGAGAAGGCATGCATTGTCTTCAATATTAGTAGACCTAATATTAAACTTAATATGAATTATGATTTGAATGAAGGCTCCAATATTCTATGATGGTATCTTATATGATTCTTCACAATATAAATTTTGAGAGTTCAATTCAAAACTTCTCATGTATTAAAACTACATTTATTTTAAAGTAAGACCCCTGTTTGCTTTTTTTGGGTTTGGGGGATACATGATGCATTCAGGTATGGAGAGAGATTTTTTGGAGGGAATGAGTAGGACTACAATCTATGTGGTGGTCAATCGCTGGAGATTTTAATGTGGTTCGTTGTGTGTCTGAATAAGTAAATTAGAATAGATTTTAATGTGGTTCGTTTAGTCACCACCTTCCCGTGACCGATTGTATTTGGCATATTATTTAATCTTAGAATAATGAATGTGGTATGTGATATTAGGATATATAATTACATTTTGACTCTTATGTAAGCATTTAGATTCCTATACATTACTAGAGATAGTATTATTTGTCTTTTAATCATACTATTGATTGATATGTTTAAAGATAGGATCAAAATCTTCTTACACGCCATTTTTCGGAGATGATTTTTGGGGATAATTAGTTGGTTCTTAAGCACACATGTACTGATCTTTTTTCAAGTGCATAATTAGTTACAATATTTATATATCGATCTTTTTGTTTATTATTTATCATTATATTCAATATGTGGTTTGCCTACCATTTCATAATCGGTACTTATTAATTTAGACTACTGGAAGTTTAAACCAACAAAGAATAGGGATAATTTTCTGAGCATGTTTTTTGTGTATACAAAATTTATTATGGGCATTCTGAGGTGATGCTCATATTCATCATTTGTTGCCAATTTTGTTAAGTTGTAGGGTAATTTTAATCTGAAAGCTTCACTTGTGGTTCCATTACTTCACT
This sequence comes from Sambucus nigra, assembly GCA_949130495.1. NCBI lineage: Eukaryota > Viridiplantae > Streptophyta > Magnoliopsida > Dipsacales > Adoxaceae > Sambucus > Sambucus nigra. Next base: position 258,445,377 of record OX422223.1, on the reverse strand, counting down.
TGAAAATATGTTAACTAACTTTAACTTTTCATCACGAAGGGGGATATAAGATTCTTACTAGTGTGGTAGAAAAGCTTATGACTTAACGGTGATTCGCAAGCATTATAAACTGTAATTACAATTCAAGTTGATGTAAGTATATGAGTCAACTCGATCCTGTAGGAGATTTTTTAAGATGTGTTGGATATACATAAACTATTGAATGGGATCCACACGGGTTCCACTTAAAATGCGAACTAATGTCTTTTTGACATCCCAACGAATACAAGTAAGATTGCTGGTAGATCTTAAGGCCATTTTTGGGCTAGGTGATTTATTATTAGCCTTTGTGATCTTCTATTACGTCGTTACAACTTCAATCCAAATGATTTTAGAGCCTTATGTAAATCAAAGTTGTTACTGTCCTCTTTGGTAATTTAATCATACAAATAATAGTCTTTAGCGGCTTTATTAAAAGGAATTACATACTTGATTTGCATTACTCTGAAGTTCTACATCAGAGGCTAATGCGACATTCAAAGTAGAGTTTATTTGCCATTCAGTTCTGTGATCTATTTTAGTAGGCTTACGCTGCCGAGTAGGCGAATTGGGTATTTCGATTGGGATTTATCCCTCTTCAATGGTACTTAAGTCTGTAGTATTTTTACCTTCCTTATTTCTAACCCTCTGCTCATTAGTTCGATTCTATGTTTCTCAGGCTAGAGTATGGGTTGCCTCGAGTGTCTTCTGCCAAACATCGACAAAATCAGCAACTGTGTGTTTATGTGTCAATATGACCATTCTATTTCATTACACCTTTTTTGAATTAAATTTATCCCTTATTCTCACATGAAAATTGGCCATTATGGTGACAGATTGAGGGTGATGTTTTTGCTATTAAGAAATTACGTATTGCTGTCATTCGTTGCCTTCAAGTTTGTCCTCAACACGACTTGACACGCTTTACTATCCAAGTTCAAATGAGGTTTAATTTGAATGAATACAATTCATAAGTAGCCAAATATTCTCACTCCCTCTAAGCAAATTAATATTACCTTGTTGTCCAAATATAATAGTACAATATTGTGATGCATAACCTCCCCCTCCCCTATTTATACTCATTTTTTTTTATTTTGCAGGTCTTCTCCTCTTCAGATCTTTTGCTATTGTCATGCTTCTTCAGGACCATCACTGTAGATCTTTATCTACCGTCCTCCTCAATATTTGCCTTACTGATGTTCAGGTCTTTAACTATTGTCCTTATCCTCTTTAGATACTCGCATATTAGTTGATTGTGTATGCATAAAACAAGTATAGACACACATTGATATTGAACATACATACACTTTATCTATTGTGATTAAAAAATCACACCAAAGAGTTTTATGGAGAACTCGAAAAATAAAATCATAAATTAATTTTAAGTCTACTGCTCAAAATTAAATTATTACCTCATATGATTATCGCAAATACGAACCTCATGCGTGAATTCCAAATATATACTGCACAATAAAAATAAACAATATTACCTCAATTGTTTATAAATTCGTCGTAGACGATTCTTGGGTTGAGTCGTGAACTAGGTCGCTCTCTTTAAGACGTTTCGCGGCTCTACCCTCTTTTGCAGGTAGTCTATAGTCACGCCATTCCCAGGATAAAATAAGCCCAGAATCACCTCTGTATCATATAACCATGCACCGTAGTTATATGTCTTCTAACACCCATTCCAAATTAATTGCTCAATATCCAAAATTTCAGTTTGGAGGAACAAACTGTTCTAAAAACAAATTTAGAGGAATAAATATTTTCGTGAAGAAAATATTTTCAGCCTTAGAGGCAGAGAAGGAGTGATTTTTCTTCTCTTTAATTTTATCTTTCAAAAATTCTGCACTCCCCCCTCATCTGATTTCATTTTTTCTTTTCTTTTCAAAGAACCAAACTCAAATTCTAAAACTCTCTCAAGCTCATTTGTTTTGGCCGGATGGAGAGAATTCTTTATAGAAGGTTGAAAGAGGTTAGAGGATAGTGGGGTTAGTGGGTGATTTTTTCTTTAGCCGAAATTTTAGGAAAAGTGGGTTCGTGGGTCTCCCACTTGTGTATTTAAAATACATTTATACAACAATCCCCCACTTGGATTTTAAAAACACAATCATCGGTAACAATCTCCCTCTTGAAAATTTTGAAAAATTATTGAGCAATAATTATTAATAGAATCGTGCATAAGCAAAGGTGTCTTTCGCCTTCAACCTTTACGTAGTAAAGATGATTCAGATTATACTAGAGTAACTCTTAGTTTTGAACTCTATCTCTGACAACATCTCACACACAACCCTACTTGGGTGTAGTCCTTAAGCCAGCACGTTACGGCCATGTGCTTCTATCCCAGTATGTGAACGCTCTAGGGAATTTACCCAAAATTACCATAGGAAGCGGCCATACTTCCACATCCACATAGGTGAGTCTATCAAGGATACTCCTGTAGCTAGGTACCCCACTCAAAATAGAGCTATAGATCTTCATTAAGAGTTATAATTAACTCAACCTTAACATGCTTCAGGATATCATGCTCCATAGGGATGGACTCGGAGTAAAACCCCGTAAACAATAATTATTAGCACGATTAAACCCATATCACCGTGACTTGTTATTACCCTTTGAACCTATTTCTTGGGATCTCCAGTCTATAGGTTGGGTTACCACCACAAATGATTAAATATCAATTGGGCTTTAGTCCGACCCTTTCTAGGTGTTAAACACCTTCTCCTGCACTAGTCCTTTCGTCAAAGCATAAGTCAGGTTCTATTCTCATCAGTTCGAACATAATCCACACACACAACTCATTAGTTTTAATATCTCAAACTATGTTGTGCTTACGACATATTTGTCGTTCTTTCGTTATGATAACGGTTCTAAAATTTTACAATAGCCATGGTTCTATTGTTGTGGATAAAATGACCGTGTCAATCTTTACCATAAATGGTATCTTATAATAGGTCTTTTAACCTTTCATTTACTCACTAGCCATATCTAATGGTATCACCATATACTCCATCATTAATTATGTCAATAATTAATATTTCTGGGAGTTCCAAACAATAGCAACATAATATGTGTTAAACACATATCCATTATTGATTCAGAATCAATTCTAGGTTCGTGATTTTATCAAAACACATAACCTTTCTCAATAGCATAAGAATGCACTTTTTAATTATAAACCTTCATAGTACTCCCACAAAAAATTATTCCAAGTCAATTGTATTTAGTAGCTCAATTGAGACTACTTAAGATGTTCTCATATTCATCTTTTCTTATCACTATATATAATGTTCTTATACTTGGATCATGTGGAGTACAAGATGGTTCATAATAAGCATATATCTAATAAATAGATATTTTTATATTTCAATGTACTCAATCAATTAATTGATCCATATAGCCTTGTAACATTAACAAGTACTATTCTTGTTTCATTGAAACTCTTTATGCTAACACTTTTACTTAGCATGAATTTGGTTTGCTAGGCAACAAAATATTATAATCAAATATTAGCTTGTCATTCTTGCATAATAAATAAGAGTGCATTCATATTTCAACATGCTTAGTGATAAACACGATTCATAATATTCTCAATTCATTCTCATTTGATAATTTATCAAAATATCATGCCATTTATTAGTGCCTTCCATATTAATTTTCCAACTTCAAGTTGGTCCATGTAAGTTGCATTACGTAGGCCACCATTCGATAAACAATATTATATATATTTAGTTTTTTAACTCAACATCATATATAATATCAATGGCATTCAAATTAAATGAAGCTTCTTCATTTTCATGAGAATAATATAACATGAATCATGTATAACTAAATTATAGCGATGAATTTCGACGATTAAACAAAGCTCATATTCATAAATGATAATGGTCTCAATATTCCTTCAAATGATGTGTATACACCTATTTATCTTAAAGTTATAAGATAAGTCAATTATAAACTAATTTCTAGTTTATTTCAAGGAATTCAATCAATCATTTATGACATGACTTCTCTAAGAATTTTTCGAATCATTTTTCACTAACATAAGCAAGCTTTTATTTATTCAAAAAATTAAGAGTGCTCTTGAACACCAAAGTTTCAGATTCTATTAAATGTTCTCTAATTATAGTGGAGAGGTACTCGATTGAGTGCCCCCACTATTCTCTAGGTATAGTATTGAGAAGCAACATATAATGTGCCCCCACTGTATCTTCAATTCATAAAATGAAATCTAAACTTGTGAGTTTCAATATTAAATAAGAATTAATGTTATTTCTTAAATAAATACATGCTTAATGTCATCATGTATAGCCGAATCAAAAAATACATGTTCATTTATTTTAGTCATAAATTCAGATTTTCATGTGTCTGAAAGTCACATATAGATTATACAATCTATTTTATAAAAAATTATAATATACAATTTTTCACAATGTATAAAATAATAATGCATATTAGAGTTTAAACCTCAATTCCAAATCAAAACATACGGTCAAAATAATTTTATCCAACTAAATTATTTCTACATGCGTATGAAGCACACCAAATTGATTCCAACATTGCAGAATACAATTTTATTCTATACATTTTCCAACTCATATAAATGAATAATATAAGGAATTATTCATATAAAATTCTAACGATTGCACTCCAAACTCAAATATTGTATAAGCCATTATATAATTTCTATGAAATTCATCTTCCATAAATTTGAGTCCAAATTTTTCTAAGTACTTCATAAATTCTTAAATAAGAAATTTATAAAGGCTTCAAAATATTTTGAATCTGTTGGGAACACGACATAATACATTTTTTCTAAGAAAATGTTGTTCAAAATATTTGTTCAAATGGAAAAACTTCAAGTTTGAAATTTCACCACGACCAAACCGCTTATTGAAAATTTATGAAATTTTCCAGAATTCATCCTTTATGAGTCTAGTCTTATCCAAAATTGGAATCACTCAAAAATATTAAGTACAAGTGAAGATAAACTTGTTTTACTACAAGCTGTCCAAAAAATTCAGCATTGCGCATCCCATTTGTAAAAATCATAATAAAAGATATACAACTCTTTTTTCAGAAATTCCAAAGCTCAATATTTATAATCTTAACATACTACATGCATGCAAAAATTCACGAAATTTTAGTCTATATATCATCAAAAAACTGAGATGATATTCCAATAAAATTCATAACTAAAATTAATTTTTTTTTTTCATCATCGATCACTTAAGTGTGGTTGAAAAATACCAACTACATTTTCATATAAACACTTCAAAAAATATTTGAATTTTTTTTATAGTATACATAGCGTAAGGAGAAAATGTTTATTAATTACCCTTCGAATCCATATAACAAATGTTCATTTGTTTTCATATAACAAATTTTCATTTGTTTCCAAATATCAAATTTTTATTTGATTCCATAAAAAAAATTCATTTGTTATCAATTATAAAATTTCAATTTGATTCCACATAAATTTTTTTAATTTGTTTTCTTAACCACAAGTGACTCAAAAAGAATTGTCTAAAAAGGTATACAATTCCATTTCCAACAATAACATCTTATGTGAAATAATATTTCACATTCATAACTAAAAAATAGGATTGACCTATTTAAAAGTTTTCCATGAAGGGGTTCATTTTTGTTCAAATTTTAATTTCTCACGAAATTATTGATCGATTCCGAATTGACCAAAAATACTGAAATCTATGTATCTACTTCACAAAATATAGTATTATGGAAGTTTGGAGGCTAAACGGTCATTTCTAGAGGTACAAGGTCAAAATTATAATTTCTTAACATAGAAACTTAGTTGGCCTTTTTTCATTTCGACATCATAAAAATAATCATATATGTCTATAAAATTTATTTTTCGGTCTCCATGGTAGACATAAAACGTCTTAAAATTGTTGGTACACTTTATCTATTGTGATTAAAAAATCACACCAAAGAGTTTTATGGAGAACTAAAAAAATAAAATCATAAATTAATTTTAAGTCTACTGCTCAAAATTAAATTATTACCTCATATGATTATCGCAAATATGAACCTCATGCGTGAATTCCAAATATATACTGCACAATAAAAATAAACAATATTACCTCAATTGTTTATAAATTCGTCGTAGACGATTCTTGGGTTGAGTCGCGGACTAGGTCGCTCTCTTTAAGACGTTTTGCGGCTCTACCCTCTTTGTGCAGGTAGTCTATAGTCACGCCGTTCCCAGGATAAAACAAGCCCAGAATCACCTCTGTATCATATAACCATGCACCGTAGTTATATGTCTTCTAACACCCATTCCAAATTAATTGCTCAATATCCGAAATTTCAGTTTGGAGGAACAAACTGTTCTAAAAAAAAATTTAAAGGAATAAATATTTTCGTGAAGAAAATATTTTCAGCCTTAGAGGGAGAGAAGGAGTGTTTTTTCTTCTCTTTAATTTTCTCTTTCAAAAATTCTGCACTCCCTCCTCATTTGATTTCATTTTTTCTTTTCTTTTCAAAGAACCAAACTCAAATTCTAAAACTCTCTCAAGCTCATTTGTTTTGGCCGGATGGAGAGAATTCTTTATAGAAGGTTGAAAGAGGTTAGAGGATAGTGGGGTTAGTGGGTGATTTTTTCTTTAGCCAAAATTTTAGGAAAAGTGGGTTCGTGGGTCTCCCACTTGTGTATTTAAAATACATTTATACAACAGGACAAGCCAAGCATTAAGACTGCTTGGCTTTAGAACACACATTAAGACTGCTTGGCTTCAGAATATTTGCCTTACTATGTGTCTCGGTGTAAACATTGCCTTCTCGATCTTCAATCCTCTATTATGAATCCTATATTATCAATCCAGTGAGTTCTTGATACATTGCCTTCCCGATCTGCAATCCTCTATTATCAATGGAAAAAACAAGTTTCTAAGTTGTTGTCAATGCTTTTGAAACTTGATGTTTGTTAGGGAGATCTTAATTGGTTCCTCATCCAACATCAAACAAAGCACGTTTATAATTCCCCAGCAGAAAATTCACATGGGATTTATTTGAAAAGATAATAGAGTTCTCTGAGTCATTTAAAGCCTTATGAATTATTTCCCTGGTGTAGCAATTGATAGCATCTAAATAGTGCTTTTTCCCCTATCTTAACATACTCATTACCCTTATCCTCGAGTTCAATGGCCGCTGAATCTTTGACGGCATTAATAGAAATAAGGTCATTAGCGAGCCTTAATCTTATCATAACACGTCTGGTTTGTTGATTTTTTTAAATGTTCCACACAACAAAAATAACAGTTGTTCAGCTAGATTATGCCAATTATACATAATTTACACAAGAAATCCCACACCCCATGACACTAAACCTCTATTAGTTTAACTTTTAAAATTTTGTACCAAAAATAAGTTTGATGTTTGTTTTTTGTAAATTGCTTTCTTGTTACTATTTTTTGACATAGTTCTTAACAATTATATGATGTTTTTATTTTTTTGATTGATTTACAGATGCATTGATGGATCGGAGGAATGCACTCTTAGTACAACAACAAAAACAAAATATGCGTATGGGCTTCTAGAGAGACTGTCCTAATGTTGTTATGGCACAAGTCTTGTATAAAATAATATTGTAACATTTAGTACTGCTATAACTTTTCAACATGTGCATTAAATATTAGTGTATGTTTTGCATACATTGTAATATTGCTTATTATATCCATTACCAGTGTCAATGCATATTCTGTAATTTAGATAAAAATTTTTTTTGATTTAAAACAAGTGAATTTTGTGCATTGCAAGATATTATGCTAAATAGCTTATGGTTTATAAAATCTACCCAGTACTTCGATCATATTAGATGTCAGTATATAAAATTTTTTCCCTATATCAAATGTTCACTGGGGCCTTGGTGTTTGACATGGATTTTGCACGTTGGCTAGATGAACATCAACGGCTGATCAATGATCTGAGATCAGCAGTAAATTCTCACGGTGGAGATAATGAACTCCACCTTCTTGTTGATGGCGTAATGGCACATTATGATGAAATATTCAGGCTTAAGAGTATAGGTGCAAAATCAGATGTATTTCACATGCTCTCTGGTATGTGGAAGATCCCAGCTGAAAGGTGTTTTATGGGCTGGGTGGATTTCGTTCATCCGAGCTTTTAAAGGTAATTCCTTGTTTCATAGTTTTGGCCATCCTTCTACGTTTTAATTGTTTTGTAATAATGAAATAGTTTATTTTGGAATTTCAGATACTTGGGAACCAGCTTGAATCCTTAACGGATCAATAATTATTTAGTATATGTAATCTGCAACAGTCCTCTTAACAGGCTGAGGATTCCTTATCTCAAGAGATGGTCACGATTACGGGGGATGTCTTTAAATATACTCCCTCAATCCCAAATAATAGTTGTATTGAAAGGCGAACATATTATGAAAAAAAATCACTTGACAAAATTTTCCACCTAAAGATGGTAAATTTAAAGACTTGCATTTTCATCGTTGTATCGAATATTGACCACTCGTCAAGCAGCCCATGCCCTTATTTTTATTAGCGATTACATGTCGCGACTCTGGGCGCTCAGTTCATTATGGTTAGCTCGCCCAAAATATTGAATTTGATCTGCATCTTTACTGAATTTGATCAGCATTTCAATTTCAATGTCGACAATCGCTGATTGTCGAGGGGCTAGTAAACCAGCATGGAGATAGTGCCAACACTTTCCCTCTGACCAATGGGTATAGGTAAGTTATTTCATCTGAATAGGTACTTGTATACTGGCTTAGTTAAGTAAGGCATGCCCTAAGCTCACTAATGTTTGATTTTAACCCTTTAATGCCTAGTGCGTTATATATTAACAGATCTGGATATTCTGTCAATCAAACATTGAGTAGTACGAGTTCTGATCTTTAATCTACTTAATTAACTATTTTTCCTTACATATCCCTCATTATTCTATTATCTCTATTAAGTTTACAGTAATAAGTAATACAGATAATGGATTTTTATTCCTCATTTGTCTTATCTTCTTGTCTTCATTTCTGAAAGATTTTCTTAAAGACTTCTGTTTTTACAACAACAAGGGAGACAATCAAGGGACTTGTGAGCTGAACCCCGAATATAAGATCTGTGGAAGAACCGGACTCCAGATAGTTTGTAAATAGGACTTTGATCCGATGAACCAATCCAGATCACTAACGTTAACAACTCCTGCTTATTCCTTGACTACAAACATTTGCATTCCCTTTTTCCAACTGATTTTGAAAGTACTTACGATATTTTCTTTTATCCTTGAGAGAGATAATTGAAGTGAAAAACATTTTGTTTTGAGAATTTCATTCACTGCACAACAGATTTTTAATTTGTCATTGAAACAGGTGTTTAAAATTCTGTTCAAGCAACTTATTATATATCTTTTAATGATTTTGTCCTAAGTTAGTTTAGACCGTCCTTTGCGTCTTTTATCTCCATTTTAGTCAATTTTCCTATTAAGTTATCCTAATAATTCACGTTTTACTTCATATTCAAAAAGAGAATAACATGCCAATTTCATCTTTTATCTCTATTTCAGTTAAAACCCTAATATATTGCTTCGTTGATTGTGATCCATATGACTTTGACATCTCGATTACATACCGATTTGGTTCAATAGTAAGGTTTTCAAAAGTTTTACATTTTCACATCATCTAATGTAGATATTCAAGATTTATAAGTGATGAGTAAGCTATTTGCGGGTTCAGATGAGTTTATATCCAACTTCATCCACCCTTGAATTCTGTATTCTTAAAGAAAACGACTTCTGATGCAAAGTATCTACACATCCCTGGAATACACTGACTTGGAGATTTTCATTCAGTTTTCAAGAAATAGTCTTCCAAAACAGTGTCTCCTTCCATTAACAAGAGAAGGTAAGACAAGTGTTACCTGTAGTTATAGTTGTCAAATAGTGAATCAAAATTTATAAATGAGGAATTTTATTGTGAATCAAATTGTAAGATCGGTTAAAAATACAAGAAATAATAACAATAATAATGATAATGATAATGATAATGATAATGATAATAACCATATATATGTAAAAAGCACGATGTACATATTATCATGTAAAAGAATTCTAGGACATGTTACACAACTAGGTAAAACACGTCTTCATGACAAAAACCATTGACTGGTCCCAATTTGCATCTCACAGTATTAAGTGGAGGAACTTAATATATTTTTCTCTCTTTTTTATGTGTTCATATGCTTAAATAGTTCTGAATCTTTCTTGATTTGATTTGATTGTGTTGTTATTCTATTAATTAAAACTCAGTATAACGGTCTCCGTCTACATGAAAATCTTAGTACATTGGAAAAGAACATAACCCCGAACCTTCCAGAATTAGGGGATGTGACTACTTCGCATATTGATGCTCTGGTCGGTGGTAATGGAGATCTTGATTCCACATATGGGGACTAGAATTCAAAATCTGTAGCACATAACAATTGTCCTTTAAAATATGCAAACTTTGTCGATGAAGTTGAAATATAGGGAGCTCACCTAGGTGGATTCGCTGGGCAATACCGGAATGCGATGGACGTGAATGCTCACCTAAGTGGATTAACATCAACCTTGATAGAATATCCCGTGTGGGTAATGAATGTTGTCCCCGCCAATTAGGACTCTGACACTCTCGGTGTGATATACGAACGTGGGTTCATTGGTATATACAATGATTGGTGTGAGGCATTATTAACATATCCACGAGCTTATGATCTCATCCATGCTGGTGGCATGTTCAGCATATATCATGACAGGTACTCAATGTGCTCAATTATGGTTTATTTTTTTATTTTTGAATTTTAAATCTTGTGGATGAATGCGTCTATTTTGTATCTGAAGTATGACATTACCTATATTCTCTTGGGGATGGATAGAATCATGCATCCCGAAGGGACTGATGTGCTTTTGAATATAATATGCTTATTTTAATTATCTAGAAATCGTCCAACAGGCCATTCAAAGTGCCGATTTGAGAAAAAAATTCGAATTTTTCTTAAATAAATTAATTTTAACATCTACAAGTATGTGCGAGTTAGATATTTTGTAAACTTTTTATCATCATTTGGATACAATTGTTATCAACTATTTACTTGTATAATATAGTAAGGAGTGGAGAAATTTTTAAATGCTAATGATAAAAGTATTCCATGGAAGGAGATATTGTAATTCGGACAAGACGCGTTTCTCAAGGTCATACCACAATAAATGCCATAGCCTTATTTTAGCTTGTAAATAAACCTTTTTTATTTTTTGATGTGAAGAGTGTCAACTCAATCTTCAGTTGAATGTACAAGTACGCCTTATCCTCCGACTGAATCCGAAGATTATGAAGTTTTTAAGGATCAAATAAGTGCTACGCTTAACCAAAGCACTTATAAAAGCAAAGAATGTACTAGATGCTCCTGAACTTTTTTGACAAAGCTCCTACGGCTTATAAGGATGCATTTGTAGCGCCCAACACTCTCATTTTTAAGTTTATTTTTTATTCGATGTTCATTTTATTTTTGGCGCCCGAGATGGGTTTATTTGATGTTAAATTAGTTTAAACAAGTTTTATATGTACATGATATTTGAAATGTCCGAAATATAAATGAAATTTGTCGAATTATTCAAGAGTTGTATAATGCCAGCATCAATTTTTTTAAAAATTTGTTACATGTTCATGTCATTTCATCTACTCCTCTATTATAGTTCATTTTTTTATTCTATTATTTTTTTAAATATAAAGATATTTGTAACTGTTCTAAGTAGTGACACATTTAACAAACTCAACAATTGTGATTGCTAATAATAGTCACAAATTTATCACTACTGCTAATTTTGTAACCACTATTAGCAGTTACGAATATTATGTTTGTGAGTGTTGTTAGCAGTCACAAATTCAATATTTGTAACTGCTGATAGCAGTTACCAATATTATATTCATAACTGCTAACAACAGTTATAAACAACAGTAACAAATTGGGGTTACCAGTCATAACCCCCATAGGGGTTATAAAAATTTGTGATTTCTCTTAGGAGTTACAATATTTCTTTTGTCACCCCCTAAATTATGACGGTAAATAGCAGTTATAAAGGTCATTTGTGACTGCTAACAGCACTCACAAATCACCTATTTGGGTGTAGTGTCAAGTGATTCAGTAGTGGTGCTTATTTATTATTTTGATGTTATGATCAATAGATCCATTTGCTTACTTTTTATTTATTCTTGTGAGATGAATTTAGCTAGGTATAAAGCCTCATGACCAGTATATTTTCTTTCTATTTATTCTTAACTTATTATAAGCCACAAGAAGGAAGAATTTTGTGTAATACCCTGTATTTTTATGGCTTTTAATTATGAGATTAATTAAATAAAAAAATTGATTTTAATTATGGGATTAATTAAATTAATTTGGCATAATTAATTGGAAATTAATTCGGATTTAAATATCTAGCGAGACGAGAGTTAGTATTTAAATATGATGATAATGTTGAATATTACTGAGTGATTATGGTAATATGTAATTATTGAATATATAAAAATTATCGTGAGTTGAAAATACGGTAGTTTCGGTAATTTAGTTGGGACATGTGTGTCAGTCGTGTCAGGACCCAATTTAATAAATTTAAAAGTATTATATTTTAATGTCATCCGTATGAGCATTTTGAGTGCGCCAGCGTGTCCGAAAGGGTCGAGATAGTCAGAAAACACTAGCCGGGGGTTTAGTTTGGGTCTTGGGGCATTTTTAGGCCTAACCAGCAACCCGAGGGGGTATATTAGTCATTTTCATTTTTGGTGAATAGTGACCCACGAAATTTAGAAAGTTTTATCAACCAATAGGTTAGAGACTTAGGGTTTCCATCACCAAGTTTCACAGACGGCCATTAGATATGAAGTGGAGGAAGTTACCAAAGGAGAACCACCATCTTTGGACTTTTTGCACCACCGTCACCACCATCGGATAGATCGAAAAGAAGCATTTCTATACCATCTACTTCAAAGGATCAGAATCGTCATTACCAGGCAAGTGATTTAACTTGCAATAAATTAGTGCATATATCATCCATGTTAGGATAGAATTGGAGAATAACCTTGAATAATGATAATTGAATGGATTTGAAGAATTGAAATCGTAATCTGGGTAGGTTTTGCATGTAGATTAACTTCTGGAATTTTAGCAGCCACTAAATCATGCTCCATGTGTAGAGAATTATGAATTTGTAATGAATTATAAGTGCTCTTGAATAAATAGGAGAACTAGGGTTTTAATATGAAAATTTATCTAAATTGATCCAAGAATTTGATGTCCCATTTTGATTTGATGATTCTAAAATGTTGGCAATTATGCAAATATGTTGGTAGGATTATTAGTATACTTGATTGGGAGTTTGGGACGTTAAAATGAAGAATTAGAGGTGTAAAAAGAGGAAACCCGTAACTGTTTAAGGAAATTCAGGACAAATACCTGCTTGATCGATCTATTGACTCAAGAATATCGATCGATCGATCGACCCCTTTTCTTCGATCAATCGGCCTCTTCTAATTTTTGGTAATTATTTCCCTTTAAGGTTTAAGGAAAATCCCAAAGCCGATAATGATTCTTAGGGTGATTAATATGATATTGTGGGACTTAGTTAAGGTCAGTAGGATCTTAGTTGAATCTCGAAAAGATGGATTACCTCAGGGAATTGAATACTATTGCTCACGAGGGACTACCGAGTGAGGTACGGTTGTAAATCATTCGAATTGAAACTATAATGGGAATAAATACCGAGGTAAGGATAAGAACAGTAATGGAGGGGCTTTAAGTTACTGATATAACATTGAAAACTAATAGGAGACCTAGTAACCTTTTGGGATAGGTTTAGGTACTCAAATTGATACGACGAGAGAGCTATCAAGTTAAATATATATATATATTACGTATGATGTTCGGGATAAACTTTCTACGTACGAGACTTACTATATAAAATGTGTGAATACCTATATTGTAATATGATTACTTAGGTTGTGTGAATGCCTAGTGTGTGGATTTCTTATGTGTATGACATACCTACCATACTTTCTATCACGGGGGGTCCATTTACGGGAAAAGGACCATCTTATTTTGTGTTCATTCGGGGGGGATTTAGATTGGTACCTTAAGGACATAAGACTGTGAATGACTTATTTGTGAGTTGATTAGTTAGCTGACCATGGGAGCGTAGGTATGTGCGTGACCCATCGGTATGTGAACTATGTTCACCTCCAATATGTGTGATTTATATTGAGACGGTTCCTGAGTGATTCAGAACACATGATCCTTACGTACGTGATGTACATGGATGTGATAGCAGAGTATGAGTGCACTGCAGCTTAGCCTAGGGGTGCCTTATATGTATATATTATGACACCCTGACTAATTAAATACCGGGTAGCTACTCCTTTATTAAATTAATTCAAAATGCCAAGTTGGTCCAGTTAATAGCATCACTGTCGAAAACATTTTAATGATTACTAACCACCTAGTATTTAAAAAGTAAGTGACAAATTTTAATTTAAGTCTGATTAACATGCAACAGTATAATGAAGAATAATAACACCATTCACCATAAAGAAGTAAATAGAGTAACCATCACATAAAGTAAATAAAATCTGGAGGAAAAACTCCTCACTACAATCCCACAACTGAAATAAGTAAACTGAATACTAAGACAATACATGCCAAAGTCTGAAAACTATAATGGAAATGTAACTCTAATAGAAATGGGCAACATGCCCTACAACTGATAGATAATGAATCTGGAATCCAAGTGATAGAAGCGTCTACAAGCAAATCCCTGTAGCTTCCATAAACAGCTACAGCTTGTCACCTGAATGAGTATCCTATGCATGGTGTCCTTGTGGCTGGGCACCTAAAATGGTTTTACAAAGAAAATAGATTTGAAAGCAAACGGGTCAGAGCCCGAATGTGGAGATATTTTAAAAACCTGCAAGTGCTTTAAAAACATTTAAAACATTAAATGCAAAGTACATGTTAGGACGTGCACTCACATGATATTCTCACCTCTCGTCTAACTGTGCACTCCTAACGTAAGTACCCATCTACAATGACACAAACCACTAGCTAAGTGCCATCATATCTAGCTAGACTGTCATAGGTCCTACCCTTTTTACTCGGTTCTATTAACATTATAACGCTCGTAATTAAGTAGGGGTTTAACGTAAACTCAGATGCTCAATATGCAATATATTTCACTATCAGCTAACTCGTTATGTTTCTCGAAATAATACCGTAATTATATTCACAACATTAACATGAAGGTTCCCATTAATTAAGTGTATATTTTCACATCATAAATATACAATACAAGCACCGTGAGAACTAAGTTGCGGTGCACACATACTCTGCTATCCATCCCGGTACATCACGTACATAAGGATTACATATTCCGAATCTCTCAGGAATAGTTCACAGATAACAACATCACAAATAATGGAGGCGAACACAGTCACATCACATGGGTCACGCACATACCTACGATCCCACGATCAGCGAACTTATTAATATACCAATAAGTCTTTCTATGACCTATGTTCATCAAGGTAACCAGTCTAAATCTGGGCAACACAAGGATTAGAGGGCCCTAAGCGAACGCAAACCTCCCGTGATAGCAAGTATGGTAGGTATGTCATACACACAATTTATATACCAATACTAAGTAAACACACGTCTTAGTAATCCCGTAGTTTAATCGTAGTACTATTCTCATTCTCGTACCAATCTATAATTTACACACTTTATACGATTCCGGTTTATAATCATACGCGCCATAATCTATTCTCACGTCGTAGTAGACACTCAAGTCTCAACCCAAACGGTTCATTGATTTAAATCACTCGAATATAATTTACTCCTCATAATAACCCAAAAGTCCCAAATCTATCAATACATCATCAAAGGATTGTTAACTCTACCCTCGAACAAGTTTAAGGGACTCCAAAAATCAAAATAGGCCAAAAAGGCCCAAACTGCTAGCTCGTTAGAAATCTCGTTCGAACGAGGCTGTTCGAACGAGATCAAACTGTCAGCTCGTTAGAAGTCTCGTTCGAACGAGGCTGTTCGAACGAGATCCAGTTCGTTCGAATGAACTGTACCTTCTAATGAGATCTCGTTCGAACGAAGTTCCCTTTCGTTAGAAGCGACTGGTCAATTCGTTAAAAGCTCGTTCGAACGAGTTCGTTCGAACGACCTGGGGAGGCTCTTCTAACGAACGACCAGATCGAGCCCAGATTTTTCCTTCTTCATTTTTCATCAATTTTACTCCTCAAATCTCCTCTAAAATTAGTCCCAATGATTGTTTTAAGGTCTCTAATCAATCCTAAACATATTATAGTCACCTCCTAACACGTTTTCAAGGATTAAATCACTCTAACATCAATCAAACTATAAATCTCTACACTTTTTCCCCAATTATTCAAGAACATAAACCCTAGAATTTGAAATCATCAATTAGTCCAATCTAGATCCGTTTTTCTTACCTCCAACGTATGTTAATACCAGAATAATCATCTCTATATGATTCTACATGCAATTTGTCCTCAATATTCAAGTTCTATGTCCAAACAACATGGGTTTTCATTTATCTTTCAAGAACAATTGTAAATCTTCAAATTATCTAACATGGAGGAAACATTCTCTGAATTAAAAGAATTTAAATCACTTGCCTTTATTGTCTCTGAATTTGGTGTTGATTTCTGTAAAGATTCTGCAGAATTCCTTCTCTTTCTCTCCCTCTCCAAGCTATCTTCTCCAAAGGTGGCTATGGTGGCTAGGGTTTTCTTTGGGAAAGTTGGAAACCTAAATGATAACCTCCGTAGCCTATTGGGTCATTAAAGGTTGGTTAGTGGGTTTAGTGGGTCTATTCCCAATCAGATTTACTCCTCTAATTTTCGTCATTTTTAATTCCTAAAAATACGAAATTAGCAAAATACCCTTTATATTGCCGGTATGGCCTAAAAATACCCCGGAACCCAAATTACACCCCCGGCTAGTGTTTTCTGACTATCTCGACCTTTCCGAACGCGTTGGCGCACTCAAAATGACCATACGGTTTAAAGAATTTAAATTCACTTTTATAATTAAAATAATACACCATGACGCGGCGGTCACACATGTCTCAACAAAATTCCCAAAATGCCGTATATCAATCTCACGACAAATTTTTCATAATTCAATATTAATATAAAAACATGTATGCACATAATCAAATACTAACTCGCATCTCGTTAGTATTTTTAACCCGGATTAATTTCCAATTAATACACATTTAATTAATTAATCCCAAAAATAAATATAGCCAAAAATACGGGGTATTACATACTTCCCCCCTAATAACTGAATTTCGTCCCGAAATTCGAAACTAGAAAGTACCTGCTAAAAACAACTCTAGATAACGTTCGCGAATCTCATCCTCGCGCTCCCATGTGGACTCCTCGACATTGTGATGTCGCCACTGAACACGCACTAACGGGACTATCTTTGACCGCAGCTTCCTCTCGCTTCGGCCCAAAATAGCAATCGGCCCCTCCTTGTAGGAGCTATCCGGATGGAGATCGATGTCCTCCACAGCATTGTGAGAATGAGCCAAATTATCTCTAAGGTATTTCCTCAGCGAGGAAATATGGAACACATCATGAATCCGATGCAAATGCTCCGGTAACCCAAGTCTATACGCAACCGGTCCGATCCGCTCAATAATAGGAAACGACCCCACATACCTCGGTGCCAACTTCCCCTTCTTCCCGAAACGCATAATCCCCTTCATAGGAGACACTCTGAGCAAAACCTGGTACCCCACTTGGAACTCTCTGAAAAACCTCTTCGCATCAGCGTAACTCTTCTGCCTGTCTTGAGCTACCCGAATGCGGCTCCGAATAAACTCAATCCTTGCCGAAGTATCCTGAATCACTTCCGGACCAAGAAGTTTGTTGTCCCCCACCTCTAACCAACATGCTGGGGAACGACAAGGCCTACCGTACAATGCCTCAAACGGAGCCATGCCAATAGTAAACTGATAGGAGTTGTTGTAAGCAAACTCCACCAGTGGAAGATACTGCTCCCATCCACCCCCGAAGTCAATAATGCACATGCGTAGCATGTCTTCCAACATCTGATTTGTGCGCTCGGTCTGCCCATCAGTCTGCGGATGATAAGCCGTACTCAACCGCAATTCCGTGCCCATGGCCTCCTGGAAACTCTCCAAAAACCTCAAAACAAATATCTTGTCTCTGTCAGACACGATATTTAGGGGCACACCGTGAAGTCTCACAATCTCTGAAATGAAGAGCTGGGCATACTGTCCCGTAGTGTAGTCAGTCCTTACGGGTAAAAAGTGAGGGACTTTGGACAACCTATCCACAATTACCCAAACGGAGACATGACCCCTCTGTGACGTAGGCAACCCCGTGATAAAGTCCATGGATATGCTCTCCCACATCCACATCGGGACCTCCAACGGCTGTAGCAATCCTGTCGGTCTCTGATGATCCACTTTTACAAGCTGACAAGTGGCGCATTTCGAAACAAACTCAACGATATCTCTCTTCATACCACTCCACCAATACTGGCGTCTCATGTCTTCGTACATTTTGTCCCCTCCGGGATGTACCGCGAACCGTGAGCCGTGCGACTCTGCCATCACCTCATGTCGCAATTCCTCCCCTTCCGGAACCACCAATCTCCCATTGAAGCGTAATCCCCCATCTGAGCTAACTGTATAGGACTCGGCTCCCCCTGCTAGTAATCGAACTATCTGCTCCTGACAGAATGAGTCATTAGCCTGTGCCCGTACTACCTTCGTGACAATCTACGGTGTAACGGTCATCACAGACATGAAAGATCGGGCCATTGCATCCTGGTGTCCCAACTCCTTCCACTTTGCCTTCCACACCTCTGCCACCTCATCTGCTGGTCTACGGCTCAACGTGTCTGCTACCACGTTAGCCTTGCCTGGGTGATACTGGATATCGAACTGGTAGTCTTTCACAAACTCAAGCCACCTACGCTGCCGCATATTCAACTCCTTCTGCGTGAACAGGTACTGTAGGGACTTGTGATCCGTGAACAGTTGGAACTTCTCCCCCAAAAGATAGTGCCTCCAAATCCGTAGGGCAAATACCACTGTCGCCAACTCCAAATCATGTGTGGGGTAATTCTTCTCATGAGGCTTAAGCTTACGGGAAGCATAAGCTATGGCCTGTCTTTCCTGCTGTAATACACCTCCAAGCCCTTGCAAAGACGCATCGGTGTAAACCAAATACTCAACTCCCGGTCTCGACAATGCTAACACAGGTGCTGAGGTTAATTTGTCCTTCAATTCATTGAATTCCAACTGACAGGCATCACTCCAGATGTATGGCACACCCTTACGAGTCAGATGTGTCAAAAGACCTGCTATCTCTGAGAAACCCCGAATAAACCTCCTGTAGTATCCTGCTAGACCCAAGAAACTACGAATCTCCGTTGGTGTCGTGGGCTGTCACCACTCCCTCATCGCGGATAATTTCCCCGGATCAACAGATATTCCCCGGTCGGAAATAATATGACCCAAAAACTGTACCTCCTTCAGCCAAAACCCGCATTTCTCATATTTTGCATACAGCTCGTTTTGACGCATCGTCTACAAAACCTGCCTTAAATGCTCGGTGTGCTCCTCCTCTGTCTGGGAGTAAACCAGAATATCATCAATGAAGACAATGACAAACTGGTCTAGGAAATCCCTGAACACTCTGTTCATCAAGTCCATAAACACTGCTGGAGCGTTGGTCAAACCGAAAGGCATAACTCGAAACTCATAAGAACCATATCTCGACAAGAACGCAGTCTTCGAGACATCCTCCTCCCTGATACGCAACTGATGGTATCCCGATCTCAAATCAATCTTCGAGAAGAAAGAAGCTCCTCTCAACTGGTCGAATAAGTCATCGATTCGAGGCAACGGATACTTATTCCGTATCGTGACTTTATTCAACTCTCGGTAGTCTACACACAATCTTAATGAATCGTCCCTCTTTTTCACAAACAAAACTGGAGCGCCCCAAGGTGAGGTACTCCTGCGAATAAAGCCCTGACCTAACAGCTGCTCTATCTGATCCCGTAACTCCCTCATCTCAGCTGGAGCCATACGGTACGGTGCGCGTGCTATAGGTCTCGTACCTGGTAGCAAATCTATAACAAAGTCTATCTCTCGACTGGGGGTAAGCCTGGTATCTCCTGAAACACATCCGAATACTCCCTGACTACTGGGATAGAATCTAAAGGAATTACTACCTCCTTAGAGGTATCCTCCTGAATGTAATACAGATGAGCGGTCGATCCTCCCTCTGGGCGAGGCATCGCCACTACAAACATCTCTTGCCCCGGAATGGCAAAAATAATGCTTACGCTGAAGCAATCAATCATGGACCTATAAGCTACGAGCCAATCCATACCGATAATCACATCGTGAACATGCATATCTAATACTAACATGTCTGCAGGTAATACCAAACCACCAATCTCTACCCCCACTCCCCGGCATATAAAGAAAATAAGTGACCCACTCCCCAATGGTGAGTCGACACACGTCACTGTGCTCTCTGCCGTAGCTAACAATCCTAAAGCTTTAGCGAAGTGTGTAGCTATAAAACAATGTGTAGCCCCCGTATCAAACAATACCCGACCCATAGTGCCATGGATAGGAAACGTACCCTCAATCGCGGGCGGTGCCTGTGGAACTGCAGCCTGGTGGACGTTGTAGACACGTCCATACTGTAGCTGCCCCTGCTGAACTGGGACTGCTGGAATGGGTGGCAATGCTTCCATCTGTGGCGGTGCGGGGAGAGCGGCGGGAAACATAGGCCTCTGTGGCTCCTGGCGAGCACCCTGCTGCTGATGCTGTGGGGCCCTGCCCCTATCAGGACAATCCTGTCGCTTATGGCCAGTCTTGCCACAAACAAAACACTTCCCTGGGAAGTTCCCTCCTCTCTGCCCCTGCGGCCCCCAGCCTTGGTGGCCGTTACCGTTCCTCCCTTGGCCCTGCTGACCCTGGTGAAACTGCTTCCCATTCTGCCCCTGTTGGCCCTGATGGCCGTTTGGACCCTGATGGCCCTGACGGAAACCTCCCTGTCCCTGTCTGTAGTTCCCTGATCGGAACCTCTTCTGATCCCCCTGCTGGGTACCCTGCTCACCCTGTCTCTGCCCCTGAACAGATTGTGCCCCACCGGCACCATGCCCTCCTGTCCTGCCCTATTGGCTAGACTCTCCCGACCTCTTGACCTCAGCCATATAAAAGCGGTGGTCCTGGCAGTGTAACAAAGCAGCGTTAACCACATCAGAATACGTGGCCAACGAAAGGTTCCCCAATAGATGCTGACGGATCCTCCAAGTTAACCCGTCGGTGAATTTCTCAATCTTCTTCTTCTCTGTTGGTATCTCATCTGGAATGATATTCAACAGATTCGTGAACTCGGCCTCATACTCGGCCACGGTCTTACCCTCCTGCCCCAGACTCATCGATTTCCTCCTCATTTCCGTGTGAACAGCCGACGGAAAGTACTTGCGGTCAAACCGCACCCAGAAGTCCTGAATAGTGAGAGTATCCCTCTCCTCCGCGGTGGTAATAGACTCCCACCACTGTAGCGCAGATCCAACTAGCTTGAAAGTAGCTAGCACCTTCTTCTGGACATCCGTGCACTCATACATCCTCAAGTGCCTCTGCATATCCTTCCTCCACTGGCTCGAGACTACCACATCTGAGCTACCTGCAAACTCTGGTGGATGCGCTTTTTGAAAAGCGTCATGTACACGTTCCCAAGTAGACGGGAATGCATTTGCCTGTACTGGCGCGACAACTGGCGCCTGAGGTGGTGCCTGCTGAACAACGGCAATTGCGGCATTTACCGCTTGGGCTACTATAGCTGCAACCTCAGCGGCGTTCATCATGCCCTGAACTGGAGCGGGCTGGGGTTCGGGCGTTGCATCCCTGGGAACTCGTCGTGCACGTCGTGGAGGCATCTGAAATAAGAACAAAGTTTATAAGTTCGCTGTTTATAAACTTAAAATAGCTGAAGAACGAAGCATACACAAAAGAGTACAACAGTCCTAAAATATAGGGCTCTATATCAAAGAAACTTAGCGGAAACATAATAAGCCGTCAGATACTAGAGGACACTAGAACCTGATGCTCTGATACCACCTGTGACACCCCGACTAATTAAATACCGGGTAGCTACTCCTTTATTAAATTAATTCAAATGCCAAGTTGGTCCAGTTAATAGCATCACTGTCGAAAACATTTTAATGATTACTAACCACCTAGTATTTAAAAAGTAAGTGCCAAATTTTAATTTAAGTATGATTAACATGCAACAGTATAATGAAGAATAATAACACCATTCACCATAAAGAAGTAAATAGAGTAACCATCACATAAAGTAAATAAAATCTGGAGGAAAAACTCCTCACTACAATCCCACAACTGAAATAAGTAAACCGAATACTAAGACAATACATGCCAAAGTCTGAAAACTGTAATGGAAATGTAACTCTAATAGAAATGGGCAACATGCCCTACAACTGATAGATAATGAATCTGGAATCCAAGTGATAGAAGCGTCTACAAGCAAATCCCTGTAGTTCCACAAACAGCTACAGCTCGTCACCTGAATGAGTATCCTATGCATGGTGTCCTTGTGGCTGGGCACCTAAAATGGTTTTACAAAGAAAATAGATTTGAAAGCAAACGGGTCAGAGCCCGAATGTGGAGATATTTTAAAAACCTGCAAGTGCTTTAAAAACATTTAAAACATTAAATGCAAAGTACATGTTAGGACGTGCACTCACATGATATTCTCACCTCTCGTCTAACTGTGCACTCCTAACGTAAGTACCCATCTACAACGACACAAACCACTAGCTAAGTGCCATCATATCTAGCTAGACTGTCATAGGTCCTACCCTTTTTACTCGGTTCTATTAACATTATAACGCTCGTAATTAAGTAAGGGTTTAACGTAAACTCAGATGCTCAATATGCAATATATTTCACTATCAGCTAACTCGTTATGTTTCTCAAAACAATACCGTAATTATATTCACAACATTAACATGAAGGTTCCCATTAATTAAGTGTATATTATTCACATCATAAATATACAATACAAGCACCCCGAGAACTAAGCTGCGGTGCACACATACTCTGCTATCCATCCCGGTACATCACGTACATAAGGATTACATATTCCGAATCTCTCAGGAATACTTCACAGATAACAACATCACAAATAATGGAGGCGAACACAGTCACATCACATGGGTCACGCACATACCTACGCTCCCACGATCAGCGGACTTATTAATATCCCAATAAGTCTTTCTATGACCTATGTTCATCAAGGTAACCAGTTTAAATCCGGGCAACACAAGGATTAGAGGGCCCTAAGCGAACGCAAACCTCCCGTGATAGCAAGTATGGTAGGTATGTCATACACACAATTCATATACCAATACTAAGTAAACACACGTCTTAGTAATCCCGTAGTTTAATCGTAGTACTATTCTCATTCTCGTACCAATCTATAATTTACACACTTTATACGATTCCGGTTTATAATCATACGTGCCATAATCTATTCTCACGTCGTAGTAGACACTCACGTCTCAACCCAAACGGTTTATTGATTTAAATCACTCGAATATAATTTACTCCTCATAATAACCCAAAAGTCCCAAATCTATCAATACATCATCAAAGGAATGTTAACTCTACCCTCGAACAAGTGTACGGGACTCCAAAAATCAAAACAGGCCAAAAAGGCCCAAACTTCCAGCTCGTTAGAAATCTCGTTCGAACGAGGCTGTTCGAACGAGATCAAACTGTCAGCTCGTTAAAAGTCTCGTTCGAACGAGATCCAGTTCGTTCGAATGAACTGTACCTTCTAACGAGATCTCGTTTGAACGAAGTTCCCTTTCGTTAGAAGCGACTGGTCAATTCGTTAAAAGCTCGTTCGAACGAGTTCGTTCGAACGACCTGGGGAGGCTCTTCTAACGAACGACCAGATCGAGCCCAGATTTTTCCTTCTTCATTTTTCATCAATTTTACTCCTCAAATCTCCTCTAAAATTAGTCCCAATGATTGTTTTAAGGTCTCTAATCAATCCTAAACATATTATAGTCACCTCCTAACACGTTTTCAAGGATTAAATCACTCTAACATCAATCAAACTATAAATCTCTACACTTTTCCCCAATTATTCAAGAACATAAACCCTAGAATTTGAAATCATCAATTAGTCCAATCTAGATCCGTTTTTCTTACCTCCAACGTATGTTAATACCAGAATAATCATCTCTATATGATTCTACATGCAATTTGTCCTCAATATTCAAGTTCTATGCCCAAACAACATGGGTTTTCATTTATCTTTCAAGAACAATTGTAAATCTTCAAATTATCTAACATGGAGGAAACATTCTCTGAATTAAAAGAATTTAAATCACTTGCCTTTATTGTCTCTGAATTTGGTGTTGATTTCTGTAAAGATTCTGCAGAATTCCTTCTCTTTCTCTCCCTCTCCAAGCTATCTTCTCCAAAGGTGGCTATGGTGGCTAGGGTTTTCTTTGGGAAAGTTGGAAACCTAAATGATAACCTCCGTAGCCTATTGGGTCATTAAAGGTTGGTTAGTGGGTTTAGTGGGTCTATTCCCAATCAGATTTACTCCACTAATTTTTGTCATTTTTAATTCCTAAAAATACGAAATTACCAAAATACCCTTTATATTGCCGGTATGGCCTAAAAATACCCCGGAACCCAAACTACACCCCCGGCTAGTGTTTTCTGACTATCTCGACCTTTCCGGACGCGTTGGCGCACTCAAAATGACCATACAGTTTAAAGAATTTAAATTCACTTTTATAATTAAAATAATACACCATGACGCGGCGGTCACACGCGTCTCAACAAAATTCCCAAAATGCCGTATATCAATCTCACGACAAATTTTTCATAATTCAATATTAATATAAAAACATGTATGCACATAATCAAATACCAACTCGCATCTCGTTAGTATTTTTAACCCGGATTAATTTCCAATTAATACGCATTTAATTAATTAATCCCAAAAATAAATATAGCCAAAAATACGGGGTATTACATATATGTACTCAGAGTGATTTATATATATACTTATGACTGGTTCACTGTTACTTAGTAAATATGAATAACTAAGATATTGTAATGGACTAAGAATGTGAGAATTAAATTAACACTTGAGATAAGTAATTTAATGAGCGTGAATATGGTTTATGAATATAACATGTTTGGGTCTTACAAATAGATACCCTATGATAGATTGTGAAAGCAGGAGTGATACAGACTAGTTAGTTTACGGCATAACTAGGATGGATTAAGGGAATACATTAAGCGTGCACATTAGTGGAGAGGTGAGAAACTCATGTGAGAGTACGCAAC
Organism: Sambucus nigra; assembly: GCA_949130495.1. Classification (NCBI taxonomy): domain Eukaryota; kingdom Viridiplantae; phylum Streptophyta; class Magnoliopsida; order Dipsacales; family Adoxaceae; genus Sambucus; species Sambucus nigra. Next base: position 258,419,856 of record OX422223.1, on the reverse strand, counting down.
TAACATATTTATAATATGTGTTGTTTAATTGTAATTTAAACAGTCGCTAAACTTTTAAACTGTTTCCCCTCGACCTTGGCCCGTTTTCTTCCAAATCTATTTTATTTTGTAAAAATATTTTTAGGTGTCAATTCACAGGGGCGCCAAGCATAGGAGTTCCATTACATTGACGTGCTATAGCAGCTGTGGAAGTTACAGGATCTCAGTATTAGATGACTTCACATTCTGTACTTGATTCTACTCAGGGTTACTCATCTGTTAGGGCATGTCGCCCATTTCCATTTAGAGATAGCATTCTTAGACTTTTAGTTTTATTTCAGATGTTGGTTTATTTTTTCAGACTCTTGTATCGGGACTTTATTTTACTTTGGTATTATTATTGGAGTGTTTACTCCAAACTCAGTTTATATTCATTTGGGATTGTTTATGCGATTAATGATTGTTGACTTAATTACTTGGTTTATGTTAGCTTAATTAATAAAATTTGGCATCTCTCTTTTTAAATATTAGGTGGCTAGTAATAAACTAATTGTTTTTTACAGTGATGCCAAGACTGAACCAACTTGATATTCTGTATTAATCAAATAAAGGAGTAGCTACCCGGTATTTAATTAGACGGGGTGTTACATGTTGTATCAGAGCATAAGGTTCTAGTGTCCTTTAGGATTTGTGCGGCTTATTATGCTTCCAGCATAGCTTTCTTTGATGTAGAGCCCTATGTTTAGAATTGTTAATTTCTTTGGTGAGATTTCGTTATCCTGCTATAATGAATATGATAGTGAATCTTATTTATATTCGGGAGTGTTCGTGTGCCGAACAATGCAGTATATAGTGTGAGTTGGGGGGACAACAGGAGGCAAAGCTCAGTTGAGGTTATAAGGTATATTCAAGAATGATGACCGTAGTTGAGGTCACCCCTATTATGATACGGAAATCCAGGATGGTAAAGGCAGATTGGGTACAACATGTGACTTTATAGTACATCTACAGTAGAAAATGGGGTCAAATTAGACTCACCCAGCAAGGTTGGAATGGGAGAGAGTCAGACGAAACTTTGAAGAGAACCAATAATGGAAATACTAGAAATGCGGAAATGGCGTGTGAGGGTAAAATATCCAAAGGCTTGGTCATATGTCAGAGTATGGCTAATTGGGAGTGAAAATTTGGGGTAAAATTTTTCTTGGCTCGTAAGAGTAGAGTTACAGTGGTGAGAGGCAATCACCACACTTAAAAGTGGAATGTCTTGTCAATATAAGGCGCATACGTATGGTTTGACCATAAGTTCCTTCATCAGATGTTCAGGATAAGATGCGAACGTGGTTCTGAACTGACGCAAGAGGGTCGAACAGAAGTCACTTTGTGAAGAGAAATTTAATCAATTAGCGAACCTTACACCGGATGAAGTAGATGCAATGGAGAAGAGGACATTAAGGGGGAAGATTAACTTACAAGAAGAATTGCTATCCCTTCTGGGGAATTTTTCTTGGACGGTCAATGCAGTGATGATAATATCGCGTTTGGTTAATATGAAGGTAAACATTTCCTTATTTGAGGAGCTACAAGAACGACGAATTTAGATAGAGCAAGAAAGGGGAAAACGGTGTTGGTGAAGCACCACAAGGGGGAGACCCATCAGGGAACCCACTTAAATGATTCGGATAGATGAATTGTTACCGAGTGATGGTGATTTCAGTAAGAGGGGTTGAAGCTAGTAGCATGTTCCTTAGGGACATCAAAGCTAAAGGAACAATGGAGGTAGTCATCAGAGTCGAGACTACTAATGTCCGAGAGAAGGACAACCTTAACATGGTCAGTATGATCGGAGATAAGTGGAGTATGTGTAAAGGTATTTTTTGGGGAGTAAAATCCGTGCGTTAAAATTTTTCTGAAGCTAGTAGAGGAATAAAGGGTATGGTACCTAGCAAGGGCAATAGTTATTAAAATTTTCGGTTTGGTACGGGAAGGTGTGTTAAGTCCAGGAACCATTTGAGCAGCCAGGGAGATTGGCAAGATAGAAGTATGAGTTATATCCTCAGATGATGATGCGTGTTGTATGTGATAGGAATGAGTTACTACATTTTTATTATTGCTATATTTGCATGAGAGACGAGTTTAGGGACTATCTCGGCAATGTTATTATTTATGTGAATATTTTCCCTGGTATAGTGGGGTTACCTTTAGTGTTATCCGTGGAGGATGAATGGGTGTATCGATAGTGGTATATACTTTATTGAAACTATTCGTTTTAGTGTTGTGTCATACAAATATGATATTATCTTAATTATGGTTTTATGATAATGATTAAACCGACTATGTGCGGTTATTTCTAGTCCATCGGAGTTACTACCTTGGTGTAGAATGTTTTTGTTATGAAGAGGCCCAATCTTGCAGAGGGTCGGACACGCGTTTATATATTTGTATATAGGTATATATATTGTTGAGAATTCAAAAATTATAATGGTCTCAGATATTTGTTCCCGGTATGTGTAGGGACTTTATTGATATGATTTGGAGTGTATTTGGTTTACTGTTCAGTGAAAAGATTTAGCTAGTTATTATAATTAACGCTCGGGATGTGGTAATAAGAAGAGTGCATTGTTATATCACCCTTTAGAGATGTGGAAGTTAATACTCATAGTTGTATGTCTGGGGATGTGATTTTGAGAGGGGCCCCGATTAGATTTGCATGATGTTTATGGAATGTGATTACCATCAATGTTAAGAGACAATGTCTTTCGAAAGGAGTTCCTTGTTTAAGTGTAACTGCGGAAGGAGATATAACTTTGTTGTCAAGAGACGGGAATATAGGGGTACATGTTATGGACTGGGGTCTAATGGATTCCTAAGACCGACAATGCTAGGTAGTAGTGTATCAGGGGGTTCCTTATTTGGATTTTGCTTTGCGAGACGTCCCACGCATGAAACTTAGCGTAAGGTTGGTAGTAAGGAGATGTTTGGCCATTCGTCCATGATTTGGGCACCTCGTTCGTTAGGGAAGTATATAGTTATAATTGGAAGTTAAAGAAGAAATTATGATATAAGGCCAGTAGAGCCAGTTGTGTGGTGAGGAAGTACTGATAATTTTGTTTTATTTTGGCGGGTTGAAGGATGAAATGATGTTAAGGAGGATTTAGAATTTCGAATTCGGGGGTGATTGAGAATACCCAAATTGGTGTAGCCACGTTGCAAATGCAGGGACAATAAAGAGTTTGGAGTACTTATGAAGAGTATGTGATGTTTAAACCCGTTTGGACGATGTATAGGGTGTATGGACACCTTGGTTTGCTGGTATCAGGATCGCCGGAAGAAGGGATATAAGATGGGTAAAATTCTTACTTGTGGAAATAACGAAATGGACAATCTATAGATTCACGTGCTATCAGAGTAGCACGTCCAAAATTGGTTGAAGGGGTGGGAAGCCATTTAAAAGGGGGTATACCTTGAGAAGACAAATATTTAACTATTATGGAAAATTTGAAGCGGAGTTCCACCCAATCAAAGGTTGAGGGTGGCTTACGCGTAAATAGAGTGAGGAAGTCAATAAGGTATAAAGAGTCGAGATGTGCACAACGTGGTGAATAGTGCACGAGCCGGAACTTTTGGTATACACCGCAGGAAGAAGAGGGTTATTAAGTACCACTTAATAGGAGGAGTTATAAGTGGAAATCGGTGTTGAGCGGGACATAATTAGTAGCCCCTACGTACGCCACTTATAGATAGAAATTGGTTGGAGTAGGGGTATCAACCAGAAACTTGGTGTCGAGCCGATGATTCCAGTAGCAGAAGAGTCAAGATGATAAATTTCTTTGATGGGTTGCAATCATAAAGATGAGTAACGAGTTCCTTCGAATGCGTGGAATGGATTGTCAAGAAGGAAAGAAATTGTTATATTCGTGGGTGATTTACACTATTAGTTAGTGACCGCGTCGGTATGAGGTCCTACCCAGTATTAATCCGAACGAGGATGAAATACCCAAAACCCACATTCAATATGGGGTATAAGGAAGTAGTGGGAATAGTTTCATTTTGATAAAGTTGTATCACCTATAGCCCGAGGAATAGGCACAAGGTGATTAACGACTGGTGGAACTATATGAAAGTAAATTTTTGGACTCATTGCGATAATTTGATTTCCACAATGGGAATAGATCGTCAGTGATGTATAATATGGTAAAAAGGAGAGGATATTACCTAATAGTAGAGTTGTGTGAAAGCACCCGTACCTATTTATAGTGGACAAGGTGCTTACTGAGGTTTCTAGTGGATAAACCTTACCATTCTTCCTCTGGATGTTTAGAGGTGAGCGGATTATCAGAGTTTCAGGATCTGTCAGAAGCTAGAATTCGATGACTATAATGGGTTAACCACCAACCGTCTGAAGTGGCTTTCCCTTGTGTAAAAGTCACAACGCCGGGAACATAGATTCAAAGAACGGACAAGAGTAGTCAAATGTTATATGGTTTCTCCCAGGAGGGGAGAGTTTTGTGTTTAAATAAATGCGAGAGTTGATACGAAGTGAGGTGCAAACTCATAATAATATTGAGATAATGCGGTCAATGATGTATAGGCTATTCTTATTCGAATGTTGTTTAGTAAGAGCACAACGTGAGGTGCATTTATTGAGGTATAACCCTAAAACTGATAGAGTGTCAATAAGTGTTCAACAAGATTATTGTGCAGCGAGGGCCGTAGTGATTGAGCCTTTCTTTATATTTCATTTTGAGTACCGGAGGATACCTAATTTTTCCAGGCATGCCTTACTTTCCGAATTTCGGGACGAAATTCCGTTATTAGGGGGGGAGTATGTAATACCCCATATTTTTATGGCTTTTAATTATGAGATTAATTAAATAAAAAAAATTACTTTTAATTATGGGATTAATTAAATTTATTTCGAATAATTAATTGGAAATTAATTCGGATTTAAATATTTAGCGAGACGAGAGTTAGTATTTAAATATGATGATAATATTGAATATTACTGAGTGATTATGATAATATGTGATTATTGAAGTTATAAAAAATTATCGTGAGTTGAAAATACAGCAGTTTCGGTAATTTAGTTAGGATGCGCGTGCCATTCGTGTCAGGACCCAATTTAATGGATTTAAAATTATTTTATTTTTATGTCATCCGTATGAGCATTTTGAGTGCACCAACGTGCCCGGAAGGGTTGAGATAGTCGGAAAACACTAGTCGGGGGTTTAGTTTGGGTCTCGGGGCATTTTCAGGCCTAACCAGCAACCCGAGGGGGTATATTAGTCATTTCCATTTTATGTGAATAGTGACCCACGAAATTTAGAAAGCTTTATTATCCAATAGGTTAGAGACTTAGGGTTTCCATCACCAAGTTTCACAGACGGCCATTAGAGATGAAGTGGAGGAAGTTACCAAAGGAGAACCACCATCTTTGGACTTTTTGCACCACCGTCACCACCATCGGATAGATTGGAAAGAGAGAAGAATTTCTATACCATCTACTTCAAAGGATCAGAATATTCATTACCAGAAAAGTGATTTAACTTTCAATAAATTAGTTCATATATCATCCATGTTAGGTTGGAATTAGAGAATCACCTTGAATAATGACAATTGAATGGATTTGAAGAATTAAAATCGTAATCTGGGTAGGTTTTGCATGTAGATTAACTTCTGGAATTTTAGCAGCCATGAAATCATGATCCATGTGTAGAGAATTATGAATTTGTAATGAATTATATAGTGCCCTTGAAGAAATAGGAGAACTAGGGTTTTTATATGAAAATTTATGTAAATTGATCCAAGAATTTGATGTCCCATTTTGATTTGATGATTCTAAAACATTGGAAATTGTGCAAACATGTTGGTAGGATTATTAATATACTTGGTTAGGAGTTTGGGACGTTGAAATGAAGAATTAGAGGTGTAAAAAGAGGAAACCCGTAACTGTTTAAGGAAATTCTGGGCAAATACATGCTTGATCGATCGATCGACTCAAGAATGTCGATCGATCGATCGACCCCTTTTCTTCGATCGATCGACCTCTTCTGATTTTTGGTAATTGTTTCCCTTTAAGGTTTAAGGAAAATCCCAAAGCCGATAATGATTCTTAGGGTGATTAATATGATATTGTGGGACTTATTTAAGGTCTGTAGGGTCTTAGTTGAAGCCCGAAAAGATGGATTACCTTAGGGAATTGAATGCTATTGCTCACGAGGGACTACCGAGTGAGGTATGGTTATGAATCATTTGAATTGAAACTATAATGGGAATAAATACAGAGGTAAGGATAAGAACAGTAACAGAGGGGCTTTAAGTTACTGAGATAACATTGGAAACTAATAGGAGACCTAATAACCTTTTGGGATTGGTTTAGGTACTCAAATTAATACAATGAGAGAGCTATCAAGTTAGATATATATATATTACGTATGATGTTCGGGATAAACATTCTACGTACGAGACTTACTATATGAAATGTGTGAATACCTATATTGTAATATGATTACTTAGGTTGTATGAATGCCTAGTGTGTGGATTTCTTATGTTTATGACATACCTACCATACTTGCTATCACAAGGGGTCGATTTTCGGGAAAAGGACCATCTTATCTTATGTGACTTCAGGGGGATTTAGATTGGTACATTAAGGACATAGGACTGTGAATGACTTATTTGTGAGTTGATAAGTCAGCTGACCATGGGAGCGTAGGTATGTGCGTGACCCATGGGTTTATGAACTATGTTCACCTCCTATATGTGTGATTTGTATTGAGACGGTTCCTGAGTGATTCGGAACACGTGATCCTTTTGTACGTGATGTACATGGATGTGATAGCAGAGTATGTGTGCACCGTAGCTTAGCCTAGGGGTGCCTTATATATTTATATGTACTCAGAGTGATTTATATATATACTTGTGACTGGTTCACTTTTTCTTAGTAGATGTGAATAACTAAGATTTTGTAATGGACTAAGAATGTGGGAATTAAATTAACACTTGAGATAAGTAATTTAATGAACGTGAATATGGGTTATGAATATAACATGTTTGGGTGTTACAAATAGATACCCTATGATCGAATGCGAAAACAGGAGTGATACATACTAGTTAGTTAGCAGCATAACTAGGACGGGTTAAGGGAATACGTTAAGCATGCACATTATTAGAGAGGTGAGAAACTCATGTGAGAGTACGCAACTAACATGTTTATAATATGTGTTGTTTAATTGTAATTCAAACACTTGCTAAACTTTCAAACTGTTTTCACCTCGGGCCCTGACCCATTTCTTCCAAATCTATTTTGCTTTGTAAAAACATTTTTAGGTGCCCAACCATAGGGATGCCAAGCATAGGAGTTACATTCCATTGACGTGTTGTAGCTGCTGTGGAAGTTACAGGATCTCGGTATTAGACGCCTTCACATTCTGTACTTGATTCTACTCAGGGTTACTCATCTGTTACGGTATGTCACCCATTTCCATTTAGAGATAACATTCTCAGACTTTTAGTTTTATTTCAGATGTTGGTTTATTTATTCAGACTCTTATATCGGGACTTTATTTTACTCTGGCATTATTATTGGAGTGTTTACTCCAGACTCAGTTTATTTCACTTCGTTGATTATTCATTTGGGATTGTTTATGCGATTAATGTTTGTTGACTTAATTACTTGGTTTATGTTAACTTAATTAATAAAATTTGGCATCTCTCTTTTTAAATATTAGGTGGCTAGTAATAAACTAATTATTTTCGACAGCGATGCTAAGATTGAACAAACTTGATATTCTGTATTATTTTAATAAAGGAGTAGCTACCCGGTATTTAATTAGACGAGGTGTTACATTTCGTCTCTTAGAAAAAGGGTTACAGTAACAAAATGTTCCTTAACATATGTTATTTATCTCAATATGGCCTTACTTTATAAAAACGTTTCTTAAAAAGATAAATATATTTACTTACAGACCACTGACTAAAAATGAGTTTGCAATGAGTGAATGTGAATTTTGAAAGGATCCACAATGCGGGAATCGTTACTTCATCATGTATTTGCCGAGAATAATGGATAATTCCTAGAGGGAGGGGATCTATTCCTAGTGGAGTCGCCTACTATTCTACTTCTAGTGGATTTATACTAATAAGTTGGAGTGTAGCATTTAAGGATGACATTAATATATCAAAGTTAATTAGGTTTGTAACATTGAGGTTAACACTCTCAAAGGTTGACTTTGGTATATTAAATTGTGTATAATTATATTGTAGGTTATTATACAATATATGAGTTACCAAATTTTCCCTAAGTGCAATGAAATAATTGTGACATCCCATATTTCCCATATTCAAATATGAATCGATATCCATGCATTTGTAAATATGCACACACTCATGCGCGCACACACACCACACACACGTACACACATATATAAGTGCAAATTATATGATTTTACTTCATTTTATTGCATTTTTTGCATTTTTATTAATTTTCTCACTATTTCTTAAATCATTTTATGGTTTGTAGAAGCTTGAAATCTTTTGCTATGGAAGACATGGAGATAGCGAGAAGAGGATGACAGAGAAGAGAGAAGGAAGGGTATTTTATTTTTCTTAAATAAAAATTAACTTACAAACGATAATTTTTCAACTAACCAAATCTATTAAATTTTGGGGGACAATCATACAATATTTTTTTATGTGATGATTTAAAAACGAGCATAATTAATTGTAGGAGGGTTATCAATGGTGAGGTTGGATTTAGGAGTTTGTCCCTCAAGAACTGAAGTATAACCCGTTTGGGAGAGGTCTTGACCTGAGGCATATCAGATAATAAATGACGACAATGACATAAACATGCAAGAAATCAGTAATAAATAATATCAGTTGGCTTTAAGGGTGTGATGGAATGGAGGGTTAGATAGAAAGCATCCTTTTTAGATAACAAATTCTCGGAGGAAGCTTGGAACATTAATGGTTTCTCAACTAACGATACGATAGCTATGACTCTGCTTGTGAGAATAATGGTGAAGGTATTTATGAGGGTGACAAAAGGGAATGTGTGGGGTGCCTTTTTAAGGTTGATACTAGCAGATGACAATGAACATTCTCTTTACTAACTGAAGTAAATGAGGGGGAGTGCTTTTATCTAATAACATAATATAATTTTGGTGTTTTTTTGGAAAGAATTGACACCTGTCTTGAATTTAATGTGGATCGCGTGGCTTCCTTTAATCTATACAAAGAATTATGGCTTCCTCCTATTAAGATATCCGCTACTTATTTCCATGAGAATTAAAGATTTTGTCTCTTTCCCTCCCCCTCTCTCTTATTCACTTCAATTAGCCCTTCAGTTTAGTTCATACGAATCCTTCTTGAACCGTTTTATTTCCAGCAAATTATCTCCTTATATATTAACGTCTTTATAAAGTAAACTCTCTATCTCCTTTATAACTGACTATATAGGTTCAAAGATGATTAGTCTTCAAAGTACCAGAAAAGGTGGAAAACTAAAATAGGAGAATGGTTTGGTTTCCTATTTTTAAACTTACATGCAACGTTTCATTCACTAATGATTAGAAGAAAGTCATGTTTTTCTCAACTCTTTTACTAGAAGATACCTGCTCACCAGCATTAGGAATTGCTTTCATATATAAAAACATTTGGAATGGGTTTATGTGGGTTTCAATATAATATATGCACATAATCTCATATGTTTTTTTTGTTTAATTATACGTGTTTTGACTTATGGCATACTTTAAAAAATTCTGGACATATTCATTTGCAGTTATTAGTAATCAACAATTTTACATTGGGTGGATGATTCTATACATTTTTTAATTTTTGTTTTATTTATTTATAGAAACAAACTTTTGGGTGCCAATATAGCTACTCCACCACCACTTCACATCAGAGCTGAGATTAGTAGATCAAACAGTGGGATGTTCCTCGGATCTGTAACTGGCAGCATTTACCCCATTTTGAATGTAAAGAAATACTGCCCCAGAAACACTGTCACAAAATTTCAAGAAAATGATACTCATCATTTTTCAGTGTAAAACTTTAATTTAAATACTTCCCTTCCTTTTTCAATTCTTCACTTTTTTCAATCTAATACTTTTTTTTGACATATTCAACATATTTTTTTGGGGGTGTTCTTACATACTTAAAAGACAGAGATTCCGTTCAATACAATGTGTTGGTAATTATATCTTCTTTGTAATTTAGCATGGGCATGCAATATTTTGGATAAATTTCACAAAGAATTTTGTAATAAGAATGTTGTGTACAATGTGTGTGTTCGACCTTTATATTAAATTTATTTTAGGTAGATAGTTAGGCTTCTTAATTTTTTCATCTTGGAAATAGATGTGTCGCCCAAATTAAATTGGTATACATTGTGACATTTTTTAGATCTATATTAGCCAATTTTGGAATATGTCTCTCCTCACACAAGCGTGATCTCTAATTTTTTAGTTAATATTTTTCATATGCTAATATTTATGTTTCCTCATGTATATGATTAATCAGATATCAATACTTAATTGTGTATGTGCATATAATATTATTTAATTTTATGTTCTTTATTTACTTCCGAATATTGGAAGACAGTGAGCTGATAGATGGAATATCATACAGTAGAAAATTACTACAATTCTTTTACCAATAAAATGAACATATTTGGTAGCTATTACTTTAGTAACTTTGTGTTAGAAATAGTGTGTAGCAATCTTTTGACAAAATGTCAAATAAATAAAATATTATTCTGTTTTTCCTGAGAAAAAGTTAACGTAATTAGTATTTCTTATTAATTATTATGTATCATTATCTCAAAATGATTATACATATCTTTTTGTAAACCTATCCATTGTGTAACATAAACTTTGAAATATAACATTTTTGCAACCATTGTCTTTAATTTTCCAATTTTCTCTAATAACTAATTTTATTATTTGCACAATACCTATGTACTAAAAGGACTATAAATTGTCCGCGCATCGTGCGAGATTGAAACATAGTTTATATAATAATAGTTGAAGTAATTTCAACCATTGTTCTTGGGTTTTGGGTGTACGTTGTATGGCATTTATTAGGCGCGGTCTATTATTGAGTGGGGTAGTGATTTGGCAGGCCTACTAAATGAGAATTTTTTATTAGCTCATACGGACAGTTTCACATACTTGTTATAGAAAGTATATGTCTGTACAGTCTACAGAGATGTGGTCCAAAAATGGTAATAGGTGTTTGTCACGTGAGGATGATTTTTGAGATCATTGATGTATTCTGCTCTCATATTAGGATGATTGGCATACGGGAGCCTAACAACCTTACTATCTAGTCTTTAGATTCCCGTGGGTCCTGACCAACTCATGACCCAAAATTTAGGGATCGATAACTAAAGGAAATACATACCTTTGCCTATGTTGCCTGCTTTGAGCATCGAAATCAATCTGGGTAGCATGTGGTAATGGATACATGTTTTGGGTTGTTAATTCTGAAAAATGTTACTCTTACCAGGAGTTAGCACCAGACTAGTACCGAATGTGTTTTATATGGCTTGTACTATGATGTAGATCCCGTCAGGATACTAATCATATAAAACACATTCGGTATTAACCCGGTGTTACCTCCCATAAGAGTATCATTACTCATTAATTATTGATTGTTCAATTCAATGTTTATCTTATCATGGATGACCATTCTTCCAATAGTAACCGATTGTTGATGGTGGGGGGGACTTATACCCCCTACAAATGTCCCCTCCCATGTGTGCATCTCATGTAGTGAGTGTACGGAGAGAAATAGAAAGCTTTTGGCATTCTCATCTTTTTGAACTGTCAGTCGCATTTAATGTTCAAGCGTGCTTGGAATTGTTTTTCAAAAAAGGCATCGTTTTGTTGGATGACGTGTGTAGTTGGTGTAGCTTATTTTTTCGTGCCAGTGGTGGTATTATATTCCCTATGATCATTGCCTTGTTTGGGGTCTCTTCAGTTGCCACATTTTTTGTATAAAAATGGACCAGTTAGTCATTAAGCATTGTCGTTGCCCAGAGATCTTGTTAGAAAAATAATTTCTCCTTCTCTCTATTATTTATGTTGTTCCAGCATGTTGGCGACGGTTTACCATCGATATTCTTAGTGTTGTGGCCTTATCCATCGTGCAATGGTATATTGTGGCTATTTGTAGCGGTGGTTTTTCTGTTTGCGTGTGTTGGTTATCTTATGTTCGTAGTTTTTATTTCTCATCATCAATGTAGTTTGAGTTGAATAAAAATGAGTTCGACACAATTCTTTCTTGGAGTGGAATTATTCCGTCGGAATTAGATGAAGAGTTCTTCTATTGGAATATAATTTTTGACATAAATTTTGACTGAAAACACTCGTGACATCGTGATATTAGTCGATTCTCTTATTCCACTAGCGTGAACCCCACAAACTAACCAATAGAAACCCTCGTGATAGCGTGGTATTAGCCGGTTCTCTTATTCCACTGGTGTGAACCCCACAAACTAACCAATAGAAACCCTCCACCCAATTCGGTATCTTCACTTTCGGTAAAAAATTATGTTCCAATAGCATTTTTGTTAGATGAATCTCTGTTTTGATGTGCACTGTTCTTCGTGCCAGAGGATCATTTTCTTTATTTTTTTTTAAGTTAACGAGTCCCCAAGGCCCTTAGCTAGTTTTCCTAAATCCCAAACCCTTGTGGTCGAAGGCATAAAATGCCGATTCTGCTGCGTTTATCATTCTCGATTTAATTTTGAGGTGTCGCATCGATCGAGGTAATTTTCCATTGATCCCTATTGATTTTTCATCATCGGTGGAGGCTTCGATGGGTTTTGACAAGTGGACGCAACATATTCTTTCAATTGGGAAGTACAAGACAATTTTATCGAAGGTTGGTCTGTTACATTGTGTCGAAGGAATGTTTGATTTTAAAATTGCTAAAAGTGTTCCAACTCTTTGTACTCTAGTTTCTTGTTAGTCTCGTGATACTCAAATATTTGTATATGGGTTGGGAGAATTTTAGATCATTATTGAAGATATTTGTGAGGATAGAAATTTGATGTCTTTGATACATCAAACTATTTGATATCTTGGATTCTGATTGGTCAATGCCGCTGGCGCGAATCCATTTTCATAAATGATGTGAGTCCCCACCAATATTATTGACCAATCAGAATCCAAGACTTCAAATAGTTTGATATCTCAAAGACATCAAACTTTTTTCCTATTTGTGAGTTGTTTGACCGAGAGCCTTTGGGGGAAGTTTCTTATGACAATGCTATGACTCATCGCGAGAAGACTGTAACGAACACTTACAAGCTTGGTATAATAAATGTACTTTTTACAAAAGCACTTCGTAGAACATTGAAGATGTCAAAATACACTTATAACCTGTGGATGAAATATTGTTTTAAAGATATCGGTGTGGTAGTTTAAGGATAAGCCTTCTCCTAAGGCCTTTTCACTTGATGTGGATATTATTGACCATGCTCATTGGGATGCCTATTGTGCGGCCTTTTTATCGAGTTTCTTACTTCCTGGAAACCCCCATGACTGTCCGAATAAAATGATATTTTTGGTGGCCACTCGATTCTCAGTGGGTCAGAAAATTTCTTTGCCTGCATTAGTTTTGGGAAACCGGTATGCATGGCTAGATCGATTGCATACGGATTTGGAGTGATCATTTGGTAGATATGATGTTGTTAACTTTTCCCCTTCTGTTGATTTAGTGGATTTTTTATTCGAGCATTTTTTTACTCTTGGTCTGAAACCTCATATTTATGAAGTTCGTTCTGATAACGAGTCACCAGTTACGTAACCTAGGTGGTCTTCGAAGGTGGTTCATTGTTCTGTTGACATTCTAGCTACCTAAATAGATGTGGATAAGTGATTTTGTGCGCGGCCTTATCGAGAGGATGTGAGTTTTTATAAGGGGTGAGGAGGCATGTGCTTATGCTCCAACATTGATGATGTAACGGATGATATTTGGGCATCTAATGTTCATGTATTATCGATAATTTTATCATGGGATTTTACCCATTGTGATTGAGTGGGGTTATGGTGTAGTGTTATATCATCTTGAACATGTCATTTTCCAGTTTGTATGTGACCAACTTGCTCCTACTTTAGTTACAATGAAAATTAGGATGGTGAAAAAAATTATATGTTAATTTTTCATGGGGATGCCACCAAATGTCGTGCTTCCGTTCGTAAGACAATTCCCTCTCGAAATGAAAATGGGGTTTCTACTTCTATGTCTAATTCCTATTGTGTATCAGTAATATTTTATTAGTCATTTTGTGTATGAGGCAACAGTTATAGGTCCAAGGCCGGTGATCTTGTTGGGTGATGAAACACTTCGGCTTCCTAAAGATCAAACAAGGTCAAAGAATTTCATGGGGTTTCCCACCTATATCAACAAGGAGACTGGTTTTTAGAAAGTGAGCCTGATGACGTGTTTGCAAAGCTTAGTGATGCCAAGCCCAAACATAAGAAAAAGAGTGATTTGACTAGTGCAGTTGATGGGACAACAAGGTAAAAGAAATTTGACAACTGAGATTCATCTGAAGGTGGATCGAAATGTAGTACTTCTAATGTAACAGAAAGAGTATTGACTATGACTACGAGTGTTCTCTATTTGACTTCAGGTAGTGATTTGGATGTTAGGGATATTGATCCTTGGTCCGTGGCCGATGTACAACCCTTGTTATAAGGTGAGAATGATGATGTACAGGGTAGGGGTAATTGATTCGTATCAAATATTGCATATTTCCGCCCGATATCTTTATGCATTCTAGCACATTTACGGTCCTAAATGCATATATTTATGCTCATTAACCATAAAACCTTGGATTTTGATATATACATGTTTTGCAGGGGTTAATTGTGCTTTTGTAGGTATTGGAACGCTAAAAGTGAGGATCCGTTGCATTTCGGAGAAGTTTCATTATCAGACGCTACTTCAAGGGCATTTTAGTCAATTTACATTTCTTATCCGAAAATTCTACGGATGCGTAGTTCGTTGAGTTAGTATTACGTGGCCAAAAATGGTGCATCTTTTGGAGTTCGAACGAAGAAGATAGGCCCGTTTCCGTAATGGACTTTGTCCCCCTCATTATGGACCAAAGAATTGCAGGAAGCAGAGTACCGGTCGATCGCGTCCAAGGGACCAATCGACCGCGGTTTGAGTTTTTACCGTGAGAAGGAGACAGTGGGATTATATAAGAGGGACCGGGACCGGTCGACCTCGGTCCTGCGATCGGTCGATCGGTGATGCCAGATATATTGCTCTTCTTCCTTTTTCTTTTCTTATTCCTTTATTTCTTTTGTAACTTACTATATAAACCAAATTTTGGTTTTGTTTCAGATATACTTAGATATAGTTAGATATTTTTAGGTGGTAGAGATTTATAGGTTAGGGTTTGGGTTTTTGAAGAGTTCTTCTTCTTCCTCTCTTGGATTGACACCCTTTAGGGTTTGTAAGTGGCACTATTCATCTTCCCTACCATTAATATAGTTGTTTTTCATTGTTCTTGCTTTGTTAATTAGGTTTACATGCTTTGTTAATTAGTTTACATGCTTTGATTTACTCGCTTTCTAGTATAAATTTAACACATTTATTTACTCACTTTATTTACCACGTTTTTATCATGCTTTCTAGGTAATTTAAATTAGGTTGTGTTTGAATGGAACTCACTCGGGTTAACGCGTTGCTTTGCTTGGTGATAGTGTTTATGGGATTATTTCGGGTGCGTTGTCCTAGTTATTACGCCTAGGAGATTTGACGGGGCATATCATGTATGCCCCGTGCTTACGACCTTTCGTGTGTAATTTTCGGGATATTTGTTGACGCCAAAATCTTATTAGGCTTTTTATGCGGATTTAGGGGCGTGGCAACCCTTGGTTCAATTAACTGTCGAAATGAGACGCATTCTAAATAACTCGTCGACCCATGTAACCATTTTATACAAATTAACTCGCGTGAGGGATATTCGAAGCAACCTATAGTTTTACTAGCTTTCATAATCTAGTTTCAATACCTTGCCTAGATTAATCTTTCCCTTTCATGCATCTTTTCTTTTAGTTTGTAATCTCCTTTTACACTTTTATTTCGGAATATTAAATCAATTGAATTCTAGCAACTCGTCCCAGTGGATTATCGATACCCGACTTACTGCTAGACTTGCCCCGCAAGTGTAGTAGTAACTTAGGTTTGTTTGTATAGTCGCGGCAAGACATAAAACAACGATTGTGGCCTTACGCGACCACAACTCTCTCGCGCTATCAGTAATATTGATACGACGGAGCATGCTCCTAAAAGGAAAAGGTTGACTAGATTTGCAAAAAAAAATGACCAGATAAAAATATCCATAGTTTTAGTTCGAGTTCAATTAAATATGAGGAATTTAATGAGAAAGGTGAGGGATTTGAGGGTCAAGTTATTCTAGACACACAACAGGTATGTGGGGTATGTATTCGTTATAGTTTTGTGGCTAATGATTTGATTAGATTTTTTCTAATCTTAGTCAATTTGTAGGAGGAGGAATTTATTGAGTATAACGCGAGCTCAAGGGGGGGGGGGGGATATTTGAGGCATCTCCTATTAGGGTCCCTAGTGGCAATATGGTGCCAACTTTGATTGTGATAACTTTATTGGGAACTTTATCGATTTCTATATTTGTTGACCTTACTTAGAGTGGTTTTAAGTCTGTTTGCTAATTTGGTTTCTCCCCTAGATAATATTTTAACTGAATTTTATTTATTATTGGCTTCGGTGGTTTTGGTCTTTGATCACCAAGTCTTGTTTTTGGTTGTTTCTAGGTGGCACTGGTATTTCAAATTCGATCATGTCGATTGTTTGTACTGGTGAGTTGAATTCGGTGTCAACATTGGTGGTTGTAAGTTAGGTTGTGGGGGAGACTCCTATGATTGCGTCACTTTCATTCAATTCGATGAAAATTCATCCATTTCTTTGGATAATGTTAATGATTCTATTCGTGTTTTTGCTTCGACTTCTACATCGAATGTTGAAGGTTGGGTATTTAGTGGTTTTAGTGATATAGTGGTATTTGTTATGGGTAATATTCTTATTGCCTCGATAGTGACTATGTTGGAATCGTTGGATTTTTTACATCTGGTGGAGTAAGTGTATCGAATGTTGATGTGGTGAATGTTCCTAGTATGACTTCTTTGACACTAGTGGATGTGTCGACTGTTTCAACTGTGAGCGATATAGAAATGGTAATTTGTGTAACCAATGTCCCCAATATTGGTGTGGTTAGTTTGAATGTCCCTAGCTCTATCTTGACGTGGTTGTTTTGAATGTCCCCAATGTTAACGTGGTTGTTGTGGATCAAATGTATATACTTTGACTCATTATATTAGTGAAAGTTCAAGTTTGACCGTTGACGTTGCATTGAAGCGATGAATAAATAGTAGTTGATGTAGGGAAGACCTGAAGATTTTTTTCCATTCCTTGAGGGGGGCGTAATTGATGGAGTGTTGGTTCCTAGTGTGTGTTTTATTTAACGTATCATCCCGACACTTTTTATTGATTCAATTTTAGGCAAGCTTCCCTTCGATCGTTTCTTCTTTCCCAATTGGTTGTTGGGGTTGTATAATTGGGTCTATTTTGAGAATCTCTTTCCATTGTCTAGAGTAAGAGAAAAAGTGAATTTATTGGTGATATGAAGTATGTTGGTTTGCGTGTTGAATGGATGGAGTAACATTTTAAGCATATACTAAAGTTTCAGTCCACTCCAGCTTTTAAAGAGTTGTTTCAAAGACATAGTGGCACGTTGGGGTATGCCGATCGTGACGGTGTTTTGCAATAGATAATATGTAGGTTGATGCAATAACTTTCTATGGAGATGGCTAAATTATCAAAACTTAAATTATGACGTAAGGTTGTGTAAGAGGTGGAGGATGTTGTCCAGAAATAACAATGATGGAGTTCAGCCAGGATATTTTTGACCATGTGTTTAAAGATATCGGTGTATATTTTGCTAAGTTATTTGTGGGTTGTGCCTCTGCGTAGGCTTCATAGATTGTTATATCCCCCCTTTTTTAATAAGGACTAATTGGTGATATGTTGGTGGTGTCCCCTTCATATTATGTGGTTATTCGTTGTGTTGATGTCACAAAACATTGTAATGTTTAGTTATTTTTTGTAAGCGGACTGTCCCGCTATCATTATCGGTAATGAATGATATTATTATGCATTTATGCTTTTCTTTTACTGGTAATTTTCATTGATGAGTGATGTTACCTATTGCGAATGAATAATTACTTGCGTAATGTTATTGTGCACTTGTGTTTTCCCATAACTTGTTATGTATTGAGAATAATGCTATTAATAATAATTTGTATAAAGGAATGATGTTATCGATTGTGATTTTCATAAATATTTTTTTCTATGGATTATAGGTGGTTATTTTCTTCTGATAACCCGAAGATTATGCCGAAAGAGGTTGCAGGTTTTACCTTTCATTAGTGTCATATAAATTATGCTGCAAACTGTAAGTTGTGCCTCTCATCGATAGTATATGTATTATGCTAGGAAAACTATACCCCTTTTTGATATCATAGATATTAAGTTGTAGAAACTATAAATTATGTCGTTCATCAATAGTATAGAGATTATGCTACAGTAACAATTGGTTATACCTTTTATCAATGTTATAGATATTATGCAATAGAGATTAGGTTAGGCCTTTTGTCGATCACAATTATTTTATACCGAAAGAGATTATAGGTTGTGCCAGGCTTGTATTTTTCCATAAAGATTATTGGTTGTGCCTTTCACCATTTATAGAGAGGTCATGCCAAAAGATACTGTAATATATGCATTTCTTAAAGATTTTTCCATAAATATCATAGATTATGCCATTAGCCATTCATAATGAGGTTATGCCAAAAGAGGTTATGGATTGTGACTTTCTCAGAGACTTCGCCATCGATATTATAGATTGTGTCATTCACTGTTCAAATTGAGTTTATGCCAAAAGAGGTTATGGGTTGTGCCTTTCTCAGAGACTTTGCCATAGAGATTGTAGATTATGACATTCATTGTTCAAAATGAAGTTATTCCAAAAGAGGTTATATGTAGTACCTTTTTTCAGAGATGGTTCCTTCGAGATTATAGATTGTGTCGTTCCCCGTTCACAATAAGGTTATGCCAAAAGAGGTTATGGGTTATGCCTTTCTCAGAGACTTTGCCATCTTGATAATATATTGTGCCATTAACCATTCAAAATGAGGTTCTACTGAAAGAGGTTATAAGTTGTGCCTTTTAATCAAAGATTTTTCCATATATTTTTCCGAACATAGATTATAGTGATGATTTCGCCCTTTCAAAAATAACAATGGAATTTGTGATTGTAATAGAGTTTTTTTGAATATTTCGATTGTGATTGTGCTGACATAAATTCTAAAGTAATATTTGTTGGGTGTGTATATTAAATAAAAAAGTAGGAAAAAAAAGTATGGGTGGGTTTCATTGATAATAAAAGGAAATGTAACTATCTTACAACCTATTGAGTTCATTGCATAATGGAACATAAATGAAAGGAAAGAAAAAATAAGCAAGCATATTGTTTCTTATGCACAATACTGTTTTAGCCATTTATAGTTGATGGAAATGAGGTACCCCGAATCTGATTTTGTGATTTTACAAAATCCTGCTATTGAGGTGTCTTTAATGATATAGGGGCCTTCCCAATTTGGCGAGAACTTAAGTGTCGTCCCTGCATAACGTGTTGTGTTGTTTTCAGAACTAGGTCCCCCCACCTTGAACTCCTTAGGTTTTACTATGACATCGTAAGATCTCAAAAACTATTCGGAGTAAGTTTGAAAATTCCTCTATGCTTTGTCTCTTTGTGTATCTAACATCTCAAGTAGCGTTATCAATAATTCGGGGATGAGTTTATGACGTAGGGCCATTCTAATTGACGTGATTGCAAGTTTTAACTAGGAGTACTGCATCAACCACATAAACGAGTGAGAAAGGTGAGAATCCTCTAGGATTCCTTTTAGAAGTTCAATAAGCCTATAGCACCAGTTTGAATTTGTCATCCCATGATCTGGGGAAATATTCTAACATTTTGGTGAGGATGTTAATGAGGGTTTTGTTAGCAGCCTCAACCTGGCCATTGCCTTTGGGCTATGATATTGACGATTTATGACGTTCGATGTTGTATCTCGAATTCAAGGCACATACTTCATCATTTTAGAAGGGTGTGCCATTATCGTTTATGATGACTTTTAGGATTTCAAAATAACAGATGATGTTTTCACGAATGAATTTATCCATGACAATCTTAGTGGAATTTCTTAATGCTATAGCTTCAACCCATTTTGTGAAAAGTGTTGTTGCCACAAGGATCCAGATTTTTCCTCGAGAATGGGGGATAATTTTTCCCACTAAATTGAAACACTGAATGTGGAAGGGGTATGGGGAAGATAAGTCTTGTAGTGTAACACTTCGTGGTGAATGAGGTTTCTGTGGATTTACATGGTTTTCACTTTTGGTGAACATGTTGCAATCGGCTTCCATCATTGTCCAGTAGTAGCCTAGGTGGGCTAATTTTTTGTACAACTTGTATCCGTTGATGTGTGTCGTCTCATGGGACCTTTTCATCACTTCTTGGGTGTCTTCCCTAATAAGACACTTCATTAATTTTCGGGTGTAACATTTTCGAAAGAGTTTCCCGTCAACTAGCAAGTATCGTTTGGCTCTTCGTCTGAGTGCACTTGTAACTTGTCGCTTTGTGGTAATTGTTCCATTTGTGAAGTATTAAACATAGACATATATTCAATTGGTTTAGTCACTTAGGAAATGGACTTCCTCCTACCTTGAAGTTTCTTGTCATTGTTCATAATGCTCTCAGAGATCTGCTGCTTCTCTGCTCATCGATGGCCAGTAATAACCCATCCATTGGATTTTGCAATAGAGAGTATGTCATTCACATCACAGCATTTAATATGCATGTCTTTGAGTTATCCCTCTACTTCTTTCAGCACCACACACCGTGCTTTATATGTTGCATGTACATCGATGACACAAAATGCCCTCATGATTGTGAAAGTCTTTAAGGGTTTCTCTGGGTATCGGTTTTCCTACCGGGAGTTGGGTGTTTGAAAATTGCCTTAGGATTAGATCTTGTTAGTCCGGTGACTTTTTTGGGATGACTATATATAATATATAGATGGGATAGTGCGTTTTAAAGATGGTGAGGGTTGTGGAAAATTCATCATTGAGAATTTCAATCTAGGTTGCCAAGTTGACCAAAGCATTAGGATACTTGTTAAAAGATCTGGGGTGTTAGGCATTTTAACTGAAAATAATTGGTCTAGCAGGTATTGGATGACAGTTCAGTATGGAGATAATGATATGTGTCTTAGAGAAAATTCACCATCCACCTGCTTGATCATTAGATTTGAGTCTCCTTTCATTGTAATCACTTTAATTCCTCTTTGCAGTGCCCCTGGTAGGCGATGAACCAATGCCTGGTATTCAGATTCATTATTAGAGCAAGGGAATTCCAATCGGAAGGGAACATGGAATTTTTTTTTGCCTTTTGTGATGATGATTTCTAGTGCCCCATATGTTGTTTTTAACCAGCTACTAAATTCCATACTCTTCTATTATAACTCCTCTTTGCATGTTAGGTTTTGGAGATCGTCTCCTAGGATTTATCACTTGGTGATTCTTGTTTGGAACTTGGGAAATATGCCAACATAGCGACAAGGGCTTGACTTTTGATTTCTTTGGGAGTGATACACCTGATATTATTTTGGGAAACAATCAGGAACCGTCGGGCCAATCAGCCCATTAAGAAAATTATAGAAATAAAGAATTTTATGGGATCACAACGGGTAACTAGGTGTACAGAGAATGCCATAAAATAGTGTTTCAGTTTCTGTGCTATGAATAAGAGTGCCAGAAAATGCTTTTCCAGCACTTTGTATCAGGTTTCTATGTTGACTAGAATCCTGTTGAGGTAGTAGATAGGATTTTTTGTTCTTTCGAGCTCCTGAGCCAATAATTTCCCAACCTATTTGTCCGTGGATGTAAGGTACAAAAGTAGTGGTTGTCCCTTTGTTAGCGACGTCATTGTCAACGGGCTAGTGAGTGCCTGCTTGATTTTTTCAAATTCTTACTACCGTGTCTCCGCCCATTAAAACTTTGTGCTCCCTTTTAAGAGTGTCCTGAGTGGATACGTGAGTTTCTAAAGCACTGAGATGAACCTCCGAAGGTAAGAGACTTTACCTAAAAGCTATTTAAATCCTTCTGACTTTTAGGGGAAAACATTTCATTTATTGCTTTCTGCTTTGCTTAGTTTCCTTGTATTCCGTGTCATTTCATAAAAAAATACCAAAACTTTTCCTCTCATAACTCCAAACACGCATTTAAGGGGGTTCGTTTTCAACTTAAATTTCTTGCAACGTTCCAGCACCTTCCTAATGTAAGAAATGTGTGAATTTCCTTTTGATTTAACGACTAAGTCATCCACATAAAATGCCACCAAGTTTTGTATCATATCATGAAAAATTTCAACCACGGTTCGTTGATATGTTGCTCCTCTATTCTTCAAGCCAAATGGCATAACTGTGTATTAGAAGTTGCCAAGTGGGACTCTAAAGTCTATTTTTCAGTGTCTGCTTTGCTTATTTTTATCGGGTTATACCCGGAGTAACCGTCTATAAAATTGTACATGTCATTGCCAGTAGTGGCCACCACACTGTCGATGTTGGGTAAAGGGAATTCGTCTTTTTGTCAAGCTTGGTTGAGATTCCGATAGTCGATACAAACTAAGATTTTCCCATTTCACTTTCTGACATGAATGATGTTTGAGATCCACACAGGGTGGGATATGGATATGATGAACCCAACTGCTAACAACTTTTCCACTTTGGCTTTGATTTCGAGTTCCAGTTCCTGTTTAAAAAATCCCATTGCCCATCTGACTAGTCATGCGTTTGGGAAGATATTTAAGTGATGGGATGCCATGCTTTCGTCCAAACCCAATATTTCTATATGGTTCCATGAAAAAGCATTTTAGTATTCTTTGGTCAGATCAAGAAGCTCACTTTATTGCCTACCTCGCATATCTTTATATATGAATATTGGTTAGGGATCTTGGCCTTCCGATGTAATATTTACCTTTTCCAATTCCTCTAATTATGCTTTCGGCCCGTCTTGCATGCATTCGGGTGCTTCTTCCGGCTCACTCACGTAATCGTAATCCTCAAAGTTATCTACTACACAACATTGATTAATCGGGTCAGCATCCTTTATCCTGAACGCTGTCTGGGCACCCCATCGTAATTGAAAACTTACTTCTCCACTAGAGGTTATGTATTTATTAAATTGAAGGCTTAGGATCGTCTTTAATTTTCTTTTTTTGTCAACTTCAGTGACAAGAATCTATTCTGGTTCATTCGACTCATCTTCGATTGCAGCAACTTTGGCAACGGGGATAACATTAGCCCTTATGAGTTTCGGCTTTAGTTTCTGCTTGTCTTTTGGAGGGTTAATATCAACAACTTTTAGTCAGGGTGTTACAATTCCATAATTCGGTGATAATTATATAAAGTAGGCTACATCGAAGAAGTGTGCTTCCACCTTTGAAAAGGGACATTCAATAGCCTTGATAATAACTTCTCGACTGTTTACAATTGCCTTCGTGCATTGATGATAGGTGGACGAAACCACTAGTGTTTGTGAATCCAAATTCACCAAATTAGTAGCTGGTATGAAGGGTATGCATCAATCATATGAAACTTAATGATGGAACAAATCTTTCCCAATTCGATTGATGTGAGAACAAATCCCCCCGTTTTTCGTTACTGAATCCATAAACATCAATGAGTTTGGAACCAAACGACATGGTGGTATTTTGAAGCTTTGAACAAAGTATTTATCATGATATTAATAGAAGCACCTCCATCTAGCAAAGCTCCGGTGAACTCAACACTATTCACCAAAGTTGTGACATTGAGCGACCGATTATGAAAAAAAATAACACCAACTTATCTTCATCCAAAAATATAAAAGTCGACGTTAACCCCCTCATAAGCTTCCTTATGACACCATTCAAGTTGAGAGCTAGTTTTCCTTTGGCTTCGACGATTTTGAGTATAGTTTTTGTCACTTATTCCCCTATTTCTGGAGTCATGCCCACTTGGTCGTAAAACCATTTGAACTTAGAACTTCATGACACCTTTGTATCTTAGAATCAACATCTCATTGGTTTATTCAGCTATGTACACTCCATATGATTCAATCACGACCATTTCATCATCGTCGATAACTAGCAATGTTGCTCCCTCTTCTCGGGTGCTTCCGATCTTCAATGCTCCCATAATTTCTCCCTACTTTTCCACCTTTGACTGTGGATCCTCATTCATGTTTTCTTGAATTTTGGCTTTCGTGATTTCCAAATTCCCTTTCAAAGGGGGAAGTATGTAATAGCCCGTAATTTTGAGGGTTATATTTATGAATATTGTATAAGATTTTGATAATATTATTATTTTATTAATCAAGATATTGATATTATATTTATTTTTATTTGAAATTAATCGAATATTTAAAATTCAAATTTAATTGGCTTTTGGACATTTTATAATGTTTTAAATATGTAAAGTTGACAATTTTATATTAAAGGGCAATATGGTAATATGTGTTAGCTTAGGCTCCAAGCTAGGCTTTAAGAGAGAGACTATATAAGGAATATTATGGGTGATTATAAGGAAAGGGAGATGAAAAAGAGAGGCCAAAAACGAAATCCAAAGAGTCAAAAACGAGTGGAATGAGAAGAGTCAATTTGGAATGTTTAGATCTTCTTTTTGAGTGCATTCACATGAGATTTGAGAAAAACACAAAACACATACTTGACTCAATTTTTCGTCTAGAATCCAAATATGAAGTCAGATTGGCGATCCGAATAATTTTTGAATCTTATTTTTCTGGATTTTGTAAAATAGGACTATTTGGGGTTATCTCGTGTTGGGGAGAACATGATTTGATTATTTTCGCGAGAGGAACGTGATGGTGCGATCAGATTATGAGGATGACTTTATATGGAGATTCATGCAATGATTTTAAGGTATGGGGTTTTACACAATATGCTCCTTTAAATCTCTCGAGAGTTTATTCCGTTGATTTCATGTTTAATTGGACTCATGTTTGAATTGATAAATGCTTGGAAATCTGAAAAAATAATTGTTGGAATTATTTTAATTCATGTGGTATTATTCATATTGTTGTTCAGAACGTTGTCATGAGATTTTAATATGGCACGGAGGTTGGGCACCAGCCAAAATTCCTGCTTTCTGGAGCTATGGCTTGATAATGTGCATGAGTTTGTGAGCAATGGTTGGGCCCTCCTTGGGATTTCATAAAGGATTCACAAAGTTATTGTTCATTAGCCCTTCTATATCACTAGGATTTCCTCATCTGTATTAGGTAAAGCCATTTGTTGGTGTTTGTGGGTACCCGAAATTAGAATGATGGGCCTGGACAAGTAGCCCAATTGAGGCGGCCCAAAGTCCAGACCATCCGTATCTTAACCAATTATGATCCAGTCTCCTCCCACGTTCCCATTAAGAGAGGTTCTTGGGAGAGATGGAAAACGTGGGGGAGTCCAACACCCCCACTTACTAAGATGAACATGTATATAATAAACCCTAGGTACGGGGCAAAGGACACATTGTATTCTCTATAACCACTCTCCGGAGAACATAGAAATAATACTGACTGCACCGCCGTGGACGTAGGCATCTTTGTTGAACCACGTACATCCTTTGTTGTGTGATTGTCATTTTGCATTCCTTATTCTTACTTGGTGATTGAGTTTCTCTTATCTATTTGTGTTGCATAATAATTGTCACCACAATTGGCGCCGTCTGTGGGAAACGTTTATCTTCCCTGAGAAAGCCCACACCAAAAAAGGAGTTCGAAATGCCTGGTCGCAGTAATAATGCCCCCCAGGCAGGGGATATTCAAGAACCCCCTGCTCCTCGTAGGATTAGGTCTGAAGTTCGGAGTTCAGATCACAGAGCTCGCCCAGAAAGGCCAGCATCGGAAGAAAGCCAAGGACCAGCGGGATCCACGCAGATATCTAGGCTGATTGATGCATACGAGGCGAGGCTCCAAGAGCAGAGGAAGTCTTCTCGCAGGCACGAGGCTGAGAACGCTCGCCTCAAAAGAAGATTAGAAAGAATATAGAGAGAGCTCCATCATAGTACCAAGAAACGTCCGAATCACACTCCTAGCCCTCAGGCGAGCAAGTCTTGTAGCCAAGGAAGGAGCCCTAGGCGCGAATCCCAGAGAGCCGAGGGAAACGAGTCAGAGGACGACCTGCTCGAGCAACTGCGACTCGGATCGCAGCAATGAGAATATACGAAATCTGGTTCGAAGGGAGATGGACCAACATCCTTCCCATCACGGTACCAGACGACCCGAGAACTCGCTAGGCGAGCTCTCAAAACTCAGATAAAATCACCCTTCTCGAGGGAAATCGAGGAAGAAGAGCCCCCAAGAAGTTTGCCATTATAAGGTTCAAAATTTACGATGGTAAGACTGATCCTATTGATCACGTTAGACAGTACCGACATGCCATGACCCTCTGGAACAATCGAGACGCACCAATGTGCCGAATTTTTCCCTCGAGCCTTCATGACATGGCGCAGAAATGGTTCGAAAGGCTCCCCCACTGGTCCATCAGAAGTTTTAAATCCTTGGCCGAGCTCTTTACGACCCGGTTCATTACTAGTAGCTCCCATCCCAAAAGGATGGATGCCCTGTTGACAATGAAAAAGATGCCCCAAGAGACCCTCCGAGACTACGCGAAGAGGTACTGGGAATTGTTCAACGAGGTCGAGGACTGTTCGGAGCAAGTGGCAGTGGCCTCTTTCAAAATTGGGCTACCCAGCTCTTCCCTCCTGTACCAATCCTTGACAAAGAAAGAAGCCATAACCATCGACGACCTAATGACCCGCATCGAGAAGTATACCAAGGTGGAAGATGTGACCCGCCTCGACACAGCGGAAAATGATCGAATTAAGCTCGCTGCCAAAGGCAGTGACAAAACTGAGAACCAGAAGAAAGGAGGAAAGAATGGGGGAAGAAATGAACCTAAGAATGGAGGCAATAATGATGTGTCAAGAGCATTTCAGGTGGACAACACCGTCTTCCGAGAACCAATTTACAAAATTCTCGTGAAGATCAAAGACAAACCACTCATCAAATGGACCAAGAAAATGGGGGGAGATCCCACAAAAAGAAACAACGTGCTGAGATGTGCTTTTCGTAAAGAGGGAGGACATAAGACCGGGCATTGCAAGGCCCTTAAGTCTCACCTCGAAGAGCTAGCCCAATTCGGGCATTTGAACGAGTTTGGGGAGAAGAAGGTAGAGAAAGCGGCTGCCAATAGAGAGGCGAGTCCTGACAACGTGCTCGAAGAGGATGCTGGACATGAGTTCACGATAATTCATGGGGCATCTGATGCCAAGCAAATCCAAGGAAATTCAGCTTGAATGGAGATGAAGAAGCTTACAGCGGTAATGCAAGCTTTTCAGATTGATCCAGCGAAGTCACAATCAGGAAAGCGTCGACGAGCAGATGACGTCAACTACAATAAGCATATTATTTTCACAGATGAAGATCTGGTGGGAGTGAGAACCCCACATCACGATGCTTTGATCATTACCCTTAGGATAGTTAACTTTGACGTCGAAAAGTTGCTCGTCGACCAAGGAAGCTCGTCCGAGGTAATGTATCTCGACCTATTCAGAAAATTGAAGTTAAGCGTCGCCGACCTAAAGGAAGCTACTGTCCCTTTAGTTGGCTTCGCTGGAAAAATAACTATGCCCCTGGGAAAGATTGTACTGCCAGTACGCGCAGGAAATGTTTCCAAGATGATTGAGTTTTTGGTGGTTGACATCGACTCGCCATATCAAGCCATCCTCAGCAGGGGATGGCTACATGCGATGAAGGCAGTCTTCTCGACGTACCATCAGAAAATCAAGTATGTAACTGAGCGAGGAGTAATGGAGATCCACGGCGATCAAGCAATGGCAAGAAGGTGTTTCATAGCAGCCATCTGACCAAGGCCAGAGAAGAAGGTCGATCAGCCCAGCGAGAAAGTTGAAGAACAAGAAGGTTTGACACCTTCTAAATAGCAATTAAAGTACGGAAGACCTGGAGTAGAGGAGGCCAGGCTCCTCCCCTCTGAACGAGTCTTCGAAGACCTGGTAGAGTTTACAGCTGGAGATAGCGACAGTGACAGAGTCTTCTTAATTGGAGCCTCTCTCACCTACCAGGAACAGAAGGAATTGACAACTCTGCTGAGACGCAACGTAGATGTTTTCGCGTGGGAACCATACGAGATGCCTGGAATAGATCCTAGTATGGTTTATCATCATCTGAACGTCAATCCCACCTTCAAACCAATCACATAGAAGGCACGGAGAACTGCACCTGAGAAGGCAAAGGCCGTGGAAAAAGAAGTAGAAAAATTACTGGATGCATGATCCATACGGGAGGTGCAATTCCCCGAATGGTTATCCAACCCAGTAGTAGTTCCAAATAGAAATGGGAAGTGGAGAGTTTGCATCGACTTCACCGACCTCAATAGAGCATGCCCTAAGGACAGTTTCCCCCTCCCAAAAATTGATCAACTGGTAGACGCTGCGGCAGCTCACGAGAGAATGAGTTTTCTGGACGCATACTCCGGGTATCATCAGATCCCTCTGTATGCCCCAGACCAGGACAAAACAGCATTCATCACCTCGGTCGGGCTATACTGCTACAAGGTCATGCCCTTCGGACTCAAAAACGCAGGGTCAACCTACCAGTGGCTAGTCACCAAGATGTTTAAGGGTTAAATGGGAGACACCATGGAAATCTACATCGATGACATGCTAGTTAAAAGAAAGAAGAAAGAAGACCACCTCTCAGACCTATCAAGCACCTTTGAAATCCTCAGGAAATACCGAATGAAACTTAACGCAAGCAAGTGTTCTTTCGGTGTCCAGTGAGGAAAATTTCTTGGGTACTTAGTCACTAAGAGAGGCATCGAGGCCAATCCAGACCAGATCGATGCAATAAATAGGGTACAACCTCCTCGCATGATCCGGGACGTACAGAAGCTCACCGGTATGCTCGCTGCCTTAAGCCGATTCATTTTAAAGTCCTCCGAAAAGTGCAAACCTTTCTTCCAGCTTCTAAAGGGAAACAAAATGGTAGAATGGAACCAAGATTTCTAGCGGGCACTGGACGAACTCAAGTCCTACCTCAGTTCCCCACCACTGCTCGTCATACCACAGGAAGAAAATCCCTTGTACTTATATCTATCCGTTTCAAACCACACTATCAGTTCTGCATTAATGTGCGAAGTGGCAGGAATCCAGCACCCCGCTTATTACGCGAGCAAGACCCTACTAGACGCCGAGTAGAGGTACCTACCACTGGAGAAGCTTGCCTTTGCACTAGTAGTGGCTTCGAGGAAGCTGAAGCACTATTTTGAAGCCCACACTATAATCGTCCTTACATCACACCCCCTTAAAGCAATCCTGAGGAAGGCGGATTTGTCGGGCAGACTGTTTAAATGGTCAGTTAAGCTCGGACGATTTGACATCCAATTTCAACCAAGGAATTCAATCAAGGGGCAAATTCTTGTTGATTTCATAGCCGAATTCACAGGTGACCAACCTCCACCAACAAGACAAAAGGGGAACAACGCAATGAAGCAAACCTAGAAATTATTCGTTGATGGAGCCTCCAACTCTAAGGGGGCAGGTGTAGGCATTGTCCTCATTAGTCCAGAGGATACAATCCTTGAACAAGGAATTAGGCTTGGATTTGCAGCCTCCAACAACGAAGCAGAATACGAAGCCCTAATAGCCGGCCTCCAGAAGGAGCACACTTTGGGAGCAAAGCATTTACAGGTGTTCGGCGATTCTCAATTAGTCTCCAATCAGATAAATGGAGATTACAATGCAAAAGATGAAAGAATGGCAGTGTACCTCGCCTTAGTAAAAAGGCTAATAGCGAGATTCGAAGAGATCAATGTCCAGCAGTTTCCCAGAGGGCAAAACAGCCATCCTAGCAGCCCTAAGCTCAGCAATCGATTCCGACCTAAAAAAGACAATCCCCATCAATTTCCTCTCTCACCCGAGCATTAACCGTAACAGCGAGCTACCAAGCGTGGAGCAGGTGCTCCGAATTGAGTTTGCACCCAGTTGGATGGACCCATTACGGGACTATTTGAAGGATGGCACACTTCCAGAAGATAACAAGACTGCTCACCAGATAAGAGTCAAAGCTGCTCGCTTTCACTTATCTCTTGAGGGCAGGCTTTATAAGAGATTGTTTTTCGGTCCCTACCTCCAATGCTTTCACCCAAAGGACGTCGAACAAGTTCTACATGAGCTTCATAAAGGAATCTGTGGAATCCATATTGGAGGAAGATCTATGGCTTTCCGAGCAATGAAGGAGGGCTATTGGTGGCCATATATGCAAATGGACTCTGCGGTGTATGTCCGCAAGTGCTTGAAATGCCAGCTTCACGCTCCCCTATGGTCCACCAACCTGCTAGCGACCTAAAATCATTATCCAGCCCATGACCGTTCGCCCAATGGGGGATGGACATCGTAGGACCACTTCCTACCACCACCAGCAATCACAAGTATCTGCTAGTCGCGACTGACTACTTCGCCAAATGGATCGAGGTAGAACCCCTAGCGAACATCCGAGATGCAGATATGATAAGATTTATATGGAGAAATATAATCACCCATTTTGGCATACCCCGAACCATCATCACCGATAATGGAACGCAATTCGAGAGAGGCTCTTTTCAAAGTTTCTGTAAAGAATATGGAATCAGACACCATTTCAGCTCGATGGCCTATCCTCAGAGCAATGGACAAGCCAAGGCTTCCAACAAAACTGTGATCGACGGATTAAAGAAGCTATTAGAGCGAGCTAAAGGCACGTGGGTGAATGAATTACCACATATTCTATGGGCTTATCGAACCACTCCACGACGAGCAATAGGGGAGACCCCATTTTCGCTGACATATGGAATGGAAGCAGTCATCCCATTAGAAGTCTACTGGCTGACAATGAGGTCCAGCCTTGTCGACTAGGGCCATAATGATGCAGCATTGCTCGCTGAGCTCGACCTAGCCGACGAGCGCTGAGAGCTAGCCCTAGTAAAACTATCGAGCTATCAGCAACAGCTCGCAAGGAATTATAACAAGAGGGTCAACCCAAGGACATTCCGAGTTGGGGACTATGTCCTAAGGAAAGTCCTGGGCAGCGCAGTGAAACCATCAAACGGTAAGCTAGGGCCAAACTGGGAAGGACCATTCAAGATAACAAGAGATAATCTACAAAGCGCCTATCACTTAGAAACGATGAAAGGCAGAGAAATCCCCCGAGTGTGAAACGCAGCCAATCTCAAGAAATTATATTTTTAGATTCTTCTTTTATGCTTTTGTTATGGAACTAGTAGTTCATTTTCCTTGTCATTAATGAAAGCTGTTTAACGGCTGCGTTCTAATGGGTAACAGTTATGTAAGCTTTATCACACACCTTTTCCAAATAACAGGCACATTGATAATTACACCATAGCAGGGAAAACACCCTCCTCAGGCTTTCGTTATGAAATACGAAAGACCTCTTAGCATTGACCCTAACAATATATGAAGCCCTACAGGAGATCCTTAGGCAATATGGCCAAATTAAAACTGGTCGCCAAACCATCTTTGGTTGAATAAAATACTGATCGGATAGAGCATCCAACACCAGGTGTGTCCTCACCAATTGCCACACTTAGGCCTAAGGGAGTGTGACGACACGACCTAAAAGGTAAACTGGTGCACAATGGTATCTCGATAGTATACTGGACTGGAAGGACACTTGTGTAACAATACATACTTAGAGATCATAAAGGAGAAAGAATATGGAAAATATAATACACTTTTTTAGTCGGCTAAATCAGCCCAAAACATAAATTTTATATTAATCCACCATATTTACAATAAGTACAGTACACGTTTAGTCGGCGAAGCTCGCCCAAAACATTGACATAACATCACTTCGATACAAAATACATAGAGTAAATACTGGAAACATATTAATGGGGTGAGGCCTCTGAACGAGATGATCAGCCACTCGAGCTCTTCATCAATTATTGGGAGCAGGAACTAACTCTTCCGCGACTTCATTTGCATCTGACTCCAATAATGGCCAAGGGATGGCGTCGATGGGGATCCATTGATCATCTCTCTGGAAGGGGTTAGGCATCAGGATGGAAGGAGAAATCTCATGACGGTACCAGAGCATCGAGTTCCTCGGGACTTGCAGCTCCCTCAAAGCACTTAGCCACCCCTTGATAAAGGAAAACTCTTCAAACTCTGACAGCCTCGTTTGAGCATCTAACCAACCCTGGTCATAGCCGTCGGCCCACACTCGCCGAGGTCCATTTCTAAACAGGTGCCGCAACCGAGTGACGTCCCTCTGAAGCCCAGTAGCAATCACATACGCTCGCTGGACATCATTACGAAGCTCTTCCATTTCCCTAGCTGAACCTTTGGTGTTTGAAGTTGCAGGGTTATATGGTCTTAGTTTAATTCGTAGAATACACACACACACTTAATCCAATTTTATTATTTCTATGAAAGATGTATTCTTCTAACTCAATTTTAAATTTAGTTTAACAAATTTGCAAGAACAAAATTCCAATTAAATTCATTTTATCCTAAGCATGCATCTAGGTGATATGATAAAATGAAAGTGCGAAAATCCCAACCACAACACGCCGATGTACGAGGAAAACCCAAATGGGAAAAACTTCGGACGGCTGGGCCTAGACAAAATCCACTACAACAAAAGGTTTTACAAGAGACTCAAAAGACTTACAGACATTGACTCACTCAAGACATGCTTATGTCGTCCTCGACCTCTGAAGTTGTAGTCCGCGAAACTCCAACGCGTTTGCTCAACACTCCTCGTGTTGCGGTATCCACCGAAGCCCAAAACCACCGTCTCCTCGAAGCTTGAATGCAGAAATCCACCGCAATCTTGCTTGTTGAATGTGAATTGATGAAGGGGTTTTGTTTTGAAAAATTGATAAAAATGTTGGAGAGATTTTTATCAAAAAGGTTGGAAGTTATGGAAAAAGTTGTCTTTGAAAAATGATCTTCCTTAAGTTATAAAACTGAATTTTCGTCCATTAGAAAATAACTGAAAAAGTAGTGGGCAAAAAACAGTTGTAGAAAAAACTGCATTAAAAAATAAGTTTAAAAAATCAATTCTGGAGAAACTCGTTCGAACGAGTTCGTTCGAACGACATGTCGTTCGAACGACTTATCTAACGGCGTGCCTGTTTAGGATGGTTAGATGTCGTTAGAAATCTCGTTCGAACGAGGTCGTTCGAATGACATTTCTAACGAACTTCTAACGAACTACTAACGAGGCACCACTTCGTTAGAACCAGGTCGTTCGAATGACCTGGGTTAAACTTCGAACGAGAATCTGATTTTTGCCCAAAATTTTTCCAATTTAATTCAAGGACTTTTTCAAAATTAATATAGCTTATATATGAACATTTGCTTATTTGAAATTTCTTGATTAGTCAAAATACTCCAACTTATAAAAATGTATTTAGGTCATATACCTTCGTAGGATAAATAGCACGGTATGAATATTGATGATGCGTGAACTTTGAATGCGGTGCTTGAATCCTTGTGTTGAATGATCGTTGATGCAGTATGACCCAAAAATGTTTTGTCCAACGGAATTAAGCCAATATAACAAATGACTCGATTGGAAATTTGTCCTTACAAATCTCCCCCTTTGGCTATTCCGGGACAAAACAAAATAAAAAATAAATAAATAAAAGATTGAATTTGCTAAGCCAGCCGTCAAGCCGTATCTAAGTCCCGTCCCAAAAACCCAAAAAAATACAGACACAAAGACAAGACTGACGAGCTGCAAAGGAGTAGGAGATGTATCCTACACACATGAAACAACTAATTCATAAACGCATGGGGAAATAAAGAGATGTTATATATAAGACAATGCGATAGAATATTTTGTGCATGGTGCATAAATGTCTCAATATTCAATATGAACAGTTTAACTCCCCCTTAATTGTGCATAAGGTCAATATTAGAATCAATTTGGAAATTTAATTATAATAACTTAATTCAATTATAATTACCTTAAATTATTATTAATAGCAATGAATATGAAATGTCAATTAAATTACCCAAATTTATCAAACTCCCCCTAAATATGAAGTCATATTAATTAAAATTTTCTCCCCCTTTTTGCCCGGAAAAGACAAAGGGATAAGGGGGCCTGCAAAAGAAATGAGAATAAATAACAAGGCAGGAAATAGAAATAATGAATCATGACAATGAAAAGCGGGAGCATGCATTAAGTAAGGGGTAAAGGGGAAATAGCTAAGAGTCATACAATGAAATAACCAAGGGAAATAAATCCAAATACAACATAGTATGAAAGCACTCATCCTCACAAAACATAAAGAAACAGGAAATGAACAAAATAAATCAAGAGGCAGGATCAGCAGGTGGAGTGTCATCGGGGAGTGAGCCGGTGCTGGAAGAGCCTGCCCCACGGTGCAGCTCCATAGTGCGGAGGGCAGCAAGATGCTCTAAGAGAAGAGAGTCCCGACGAGCCTGGGCTTCATCTCGACGTGCCTGGGCTTCCTCCCGGGCGGCTTCTCGACGGGCTTGGGCCTCGCGGTCCTGCTGCATAGACATAAGAAGCTCATGCATAAGTGCGCGGTCCTGGCGGTGGTCCTCCTGAAATTGGTCTACCTGTGAACGCAAAAACATAAAATCCTCCGACGCAACGGGTGCGTTAAGCTGGGAAGGGGCGGGGTGATGGACAGAGCGGGAGGGAGCTGGACGACTGGGAGCTGGGTGAGATGAGGTGGCGGAGTGGGAGGAGGCGGAGGGGGTGAGGTGAGGGGTATCCGGTGGCAAATGACCACGGGAGCGACTAATGGAGGTGAGGTCAACAGTTTGGTATTTTGTGGTGGGGATATCGGTGGACACACGGGGGCAACCGGCGGTAAGACAAATACGGGTGATAAGGGCCGCAAATGGGAGGGCCTGGCGAGTGGGGCTGGCGGGAAGAACCCTAACAGACCGTATCACGCTATAAAGATAGGAGGGAAGGTCAATGTGGGCCCTAATGCTTATAGCAAACATGAGATCCACGTGTTGTTTGGTGATTTGGGTGGTGTTGGCACGAGGGAGAAGGCAGGCACAAACGATCCAATTAAGGACCATAAAATCGGGATGTAAATTTTTATGAAAAATAGTAACCGTGCCGGAAGGAAGAATCCTAAAAACGGTGTTAAAAACTAGAGTAGGATCGGGGGTGGTCTCGGATGTCCATGGAAAAGAGGGATTATTTACCCGAGGGAGGGGAAGGATTTGAGCAATCGAGTCGGGAGTGACTAGAATCTCCCGACCTCGCACCCGAGTGTAAAGATGAGTATCCCTATTAATCAGGCTAAAATAAAATTCCCGTACTAGGTCGGGAAAAACAACATCGGTGAGGGAGAAGAGTGGGTCCCACCCTAAATCAGATAACCATGAATGCATGTTTGTGCCGTGGAGGGAGGGGAGATTAATCACTTTCTCCCGTACAACAGAACGGGTTGCAAACCCTTGGGTGTGATAGCGGGTATGTTGGGAAAGGGTGCGCCAACGGAGTTTTAGGTCGGGAATACTCCGGGATTCCTCATCCGAGGACGTGGTGCGTTCCTCGGGGGAATCGCTAAGTCGGCGTTGGCGGCGATTACGAGCCATGGAAAAACTGATAAAAACTAGAACCTACCCGAATACAATCCAACCGAACCACCAATTACACCAAAAAAAAAATCCAACACCAATCAGCATAATTCCCATCCTCCTTAAAAAAAATGCAGGAAAAAAAAATTAACTTTGATTAAAATAAATGCCATGAATAGTCCTGAATTGGTATTTTGAAAAAAAATATTCATGGGAGGTATTTTAATCATGGGCAATAGAAATAAATAACACAATAAAAGAGCCCCATTTAAAAATACACACACATGCATATAGAGTAATGTGGGGAAAAGGGTTGAGAATCAAGTTTTTTAAAAAAAAAATCCCAACATTACGTATATACACATATATATATAGATAGAGATTTAGAGAGATAGAGATATAATATATAGAAGATATATATAATATATATAATATATATAGATAATAGATAGAATATATTTATATATATATATATATATATGCGTATAGATATATATAAAGCAGTAGAGAGAAAGAACAGGGACGATACCTGAAATGGAAGAGGAGGTAGGAGCAGCAGAAATCGGAGAGAAGAGGAATGAAGAAATGGAGGAAGGTGGGTAGGAGGAGGGAAATAGGGGAAGAGAGAGAGTGGGGAAAAATCGTGGGGGGTAGGGTAAGGAGAAGAGGGGAAATGGAAGAAAGAGGGGAAAGAAAATCGTGGGAGAGAGAGAGGGAAGTGGGAAGGAGTGGCTGGGGAAGAGGAAATCAGAAGTTGGGAAACGTGCGCTGCAGAAATGGGAAAAAAAATTGACCGTTTTAACTGCAGCTCGTTCGAACGAGTAATGTCGTTCGAGCGAAGGGTTCGAACGACGAGACAGCTTCGGCTCGTGAGATGTCTCGTTAGAAGATGGTTCGAACGAAAATTGTCGTTCGAACGAGGGTATCGAACGACGAGACAGCCTCGTCTCGTTAGATGTTGGTTCGAACGAAAATTGTCGTTCGAACGATATTTCGAACGACGGGACAGTATGGGGCTAAAAAATGTCGTTAGAAATCTCGTTCGAACGAGAATTTCTAACGAAAATTAGAAATTTTGGAAAAAATATATGATAAAATAGATTGAAAAATACCATAATATCAGGAATTGGGATGGCCAGATCATTGCCAAAAATGTGATTGTATTAATCCTAGCTCGAGCCAACATATCCAAATGGTGGGAGCGGAAATGTAGGGGTGTGAACAATACGCGTGAAAGTCTTTAGCCACAACATTTGTACAAGTGCGTAATGCCAAACAATATATACGGGCAATATTCACTCAGATGAGCCTTGTGTCAAAAATGAAATATTGTGGAACACTTAACCACGAATGTAACAAGCATACAAAATAGATGATTCTCTTGCCAATAAAGTCACAAGAAGAAAGCAATAAATTAATGAAATGTGCATGCCCGTTGATCTTCAACTTATATCTCCCAAAAATATCAAATAGATTGAGACGAATCTTTTGAAGACTCAATCAAGCCTATTATTTTGGCTTTGCATTGTATATATATCATTTTCAATGCTTCTATTTTAGTCACACATCTGAATATGCAAATGGAGGCTTTTCACGCAAGAACTTTTATGTTTTTCGCAGCTTGGTTCCATTGCTAGAAACGAAAATCAACCGGAAGAATATAGTCATATTGTTTCAATCCGGGCAACGGATGATCATGCACAATTTCGATTGCTTATAATGGATGTGACAGGATTGAGAAGACAACACCAAATCTCACTTTGCAAGTACAATGTGAACAAGATATTCGAAATATTCCGTGTACGGTGTGTGCAAAAGGCAAATATGTGAGGAAATCACAACATTATATATCATAAAACAAAGCATTATTGTGAACAAGATAAACCATGTATGGATTAACTATTCATCGTAGGCCACGTGAACATGGAAAAAGATAGGGATTTGAATACATCGACCACAAAGCCATATGGACAAAAGTTTTGATAGCATTATCTAACCATTCCCATTTTCCTTGAAAATGAAGAAAATAAAAAATATTTTTGAGATTTTTGAATAAAATATATACAAAGGAAATCTAGTTCATAGGTAAATAGATATGCAAGAGAAGCAACCTAAACTAGATAAACGGCTTCGATCTCAATCAATGGAGCAAACCCCAATTGATTTCCTAAGGTTTTCAAACCTAAGGGCATCTAGAGGTTTAGTAAAGATATCGGCCAATTGTTGATCGGTAGGAACGAAGCTTAGAGAAACAATTTTCTCTTCAACCAAGTCACGAATGAAATGTTCACGGATCTTAATATGCTTGGTTCTAGAATGTTGAACGGGATTACGGGAAATATGGATTGCACTAGTATTATCACAATATATAGTCATAGTGCCTTGGGAAATGCCGTAATCTTCCAACATTTATTTCATCCAAATGAGTTGAGTGCAACAACTCCCGGCGGCAATGTATTCGGCCTCCGCCGTGGACAAGGAGATAGAATTTTGTTTCTTTCTCATCCATGAGACAAGTGCACTTCCAAAATAGAAACATCCGCCGGATGTACTTTTACATCCATCAACATCTCCTGCCCAATCGGCGTCTGAATATGCTGATAGACAATCATTAGTGTCAAAGGAGTACCAAATGCCAAAAATGAAAGGGTCCCACTAACATATTTGATGATACGTTTAATAGCAAGTAAGTGAGACTCTTTTGGTGCGGCTTGATAACGAGCACAAACTCCTACACTAAAGGAAATATCGGGACGACTCGCAGTTAGGTAAAGTAAACTACCTATCATACTTCTAAAGAGAGTATGCTCTACATCTTTTCCATCGGTGTCTTTACTAAGTTTAATAGAGGAGCTCATAGGAGTACGAGCATGTTTAGCGGATTCCATATTAAATTTCTTAACAAGGTCTTTAGCATACTTAGTTTGGGACAAAAATATCCCATTTTTTAGTTGATGAACTTGAAGACCTAGAAAGAAGGTAAGTTCACCTACCATACTCATTTCAAATTCATTGTGCATTTCTTTGGAAAAAATTTGAGTATGTTTATCACATGTAGACCCAAACACTATGTCGTCGACATAGACTTGAGCAACAAGAATACCTTTTTTATCACGCCGAACAAAAAGTGTCATATCTACTCCCCCTCTCAAAAAGCCACGAGAAAGGAGATAAGAAGTGAGTCTTCCATACCAAGCACGGGGGGCTTGTTTTAAGCCATATAAAGCTTTCTTTAAAAAGAAGACATGAGTAGGATGAGTTGGGTCCTCAAACCCTTTTGGTTGTTCAACATATACTTCCTCTTGGATAATACCATTTAAAAAAGCACTTTTGACATCCATTTGATATAATTTAAATTGAAGATGACATGCTATGGCAAGTAAAAGACGAACCGATTCTAACCTAGCAACAGGAGCAAAAGTTTCTTCAAAGTCAATACCTTCTATTTGGGTATATCCTTGAGCAACTAATCTAGCTTTATTTCGAACAATGACACCATTTTCATCCATTTTATTTTTAAAAATCCATTTAGTGCCAATGACATTGGTATTAGAAGGCCTAGGAACTAATTCCCAAACATCATTTTTCTTAAATTGAAACAGTTCTTCTTGCATAGCATTAATCCAATGTTCATATTTTAATGCTTCTTTATAGTTTTTGGGTTCAATGGTAGAAGTATAGCATAGATAGGTAACTTCATTTTCTAATTGTGCTCTAGTCTTGACACCTACTTCGGGATCTCCTATAATTTGTGAAGTGTCATGATTTTTACGCACCCAAGGAGTAACCTCCCTGTTCTCGGTAGTTGGGACAACCAAATCATTTAGAGAGTCAATACTTTCAACATTAGACACAGCATCACACTCACTTGACAAATCTTCCTCATTATTAATTTGTGTGGCCGGAGCATCATCTTTTATGACAACATTTATGGATTCCATTACTTTAGACTTGCTTAAGTTAAAGACTCTAAAAGCTCTACTATTTTGAGAGTATCCTAGGAAAATACCCTCATCACTCCTCGAGTCAAATTTTCCTAGAAGTTATCTATCTCTAAGAATATAGCATGGACTTCCGAACACTCTAAAATAGGACAAATTGGGTTTCTTACCCGTCCACAATTCATAAGGAGTTTTGTTAGTGTTAGGACGCAAATAAACTCTATTAACCGTGTGACAAGCAGTGTTAACCGCTTCGGCCCAAAACCTACGAGCCACATTTCTTCCAAGGAGCATGGATCTTGCCATTTCTTGGATCGTTCGATTTTTACGTTCAACTATACCATTTTGTTGAGGGGTTCGAACGGCCGAGAATTCATGTTTTATTCCTATTTCATCACAGAAGGCATTCACACCGGATTCCTTGAATTCGGTTCCATTATCACTCCTAAAGCGGTTTATAGTAACACCGTGAAGATTTTGAAGAGCTCTACATTTAACAGTAAGAAAGTCAACTGTTTCAGATTTCTCTCTCAAAAAGCCTACAATAGAGTATCTAGAGAAATCATCCACCATAACCAAGATGTATCTTTTTCCTCCTATACTCTCTGTACGAGTAGGACCCATAAGGTCCATGTGTATCAATTCTAGGACACGAGATGTTGTTATCGAGTTTATCTTTTTATGAGGACTTTTGATTTGTTTACCAAATTGACACGGTCCACAAATGGTGGATGTTGGCTTTCCTAGTGGCGGTAAGCCACGAACAAGCTCTTTTCTCACAAGTCTGTCAAGATCTCTAAAGTTAACATGACCTAATCTTTGATGCCAAAGATCGGTAGAAGAGGTTTTTACATTATTGCAGACTAAAGAAGATTTTGGAATGATGCCATAGCAATTGTCACTGGTTCTAACACCATGTAAAATCGGTTCACCTGATTGATCATAAATGATGCACTCCGATTGACTAAATTTCACATCAAGATTATCATCACACAGTTGGCTAATACTTAACAAATTAGCTTTTAGACCCTCAACATAAAGAACATTTTCAAGCTTTGGGAAACCTGAGATTTCAATAGAACCTCTACCAATAATTTGGGACTTGCTACCATCCCCAAAAGTAACTTTACCATCTTTATGGTTTTCAAGAGTAGTAAAAAGAGATTTATCGCCCGTCATATGTCTAGAACAACCACTATCAAAGTACCATTGAGAGGTATTTTGTGCCTTATGAGCAACGTGAGCGACAAAAGCTTTCTTGTTTTGATTTTTCTTAACCCAAGTTTGAGTAGTTTTCTTCCCTTGATTGGCTCTAGTCTTATAATTAGAGTTATTTCTTTTGACATTAGAGAACCTAAGAAACTCTTCCATTAGATTTTTAGAAGTATTGACAAGGTACTCAACTTGACTCTTAAGATTAGCTAAGGAGCTGTAAGGTTGTTTTGAATTTGTGAATTGAGGGTTCTTTCCAAGTTTGTAGCAAAAATCTTTAAGGTGACCCTGTTTGTGACAATATGAACATACATAAGGTTGTTTTGGGCCAGCTTTTAAATGTTTCTTAGAGGGATTAACTTTAGGAACATTAGATTTGTTATCTTTAGGAACATTAGATTTTGTAACAA
This sequence comes from Sambucus nigra, assembly GCA_949130495.1. NCBI lineage: Eukaryota > Viridiplantae > Streptophyta > Magnoliopsida > Dipsacales > Adoxaceae > Sambucus > Sambucus nigra. The sequence continues at coordinate 258,378,477 of OX422223.1, read as the reverse complement.
ACTTAGCAACAGGTTCAGTTTTGACTTTTGAAGAATTTCCTTCTTCATATCCTATTCCCTTTCTTTCTTGATAACCTTTCTCCTTATATCCTAAAACAGGACCTAGAAACAGTTTTCCCATTCTTCCTGAATTGTCCTCGAGTGTGACTTTAACTTCACGAGAGGACTTGAGATCTTTTTCAAGTTGGAATATTTTAGTTTCTAGAGATGTTCTAATTTCATGAGACTCATTAAGTTCTTTGTTAGCACTTTCTAAGGAGATAATCAAGTCACATTTTTCTTTGCCAATCACGATAAGTTTTTCAGAAAGAGATATATTAATAGCCTCGAGTTGACTGACTAAGGCCTCCTTCTCCTTCAGGCCTTTCAACTCTTTTTCTAAAGTTAAAACTTTCAAGGTTAATCTTTTGTTGACTTTTTGAATGCGAAGAGATTCATTGTAGAGTTCGGAATAGGCAGTTTGTAGTTCACTCTCATCTATATCACTATCACTCTCTTTTTCACCACTACTAGTAGAATGAGTAGAAACCACCTCTAGATTATGTTCAGAATTGTCAACATTAAGGTTTGACTCACACGAATTACTAGCAAGGCTCGCCATAAAGGCAGTGAAGTTATTTCTAGTAGAGTTAGAGTCATCAGAGTCTTCAGACTCATTATCACTGTCGCTTAAAGTAGCATTGTAAACGGCTTTTTCTTTGCCTTGTCTTTTAAGTTTTGTGGGGCACTCGAAAGCTCTATGACCACGTCCCTCACATTCAAAACATCTTTCCGAATCATCCTTCTTAAAGTTGTCTTTATTGAACTTCTTTGAATCCTGATTAGTGAACTTTTTATTTCCTCCTTTGTTTTTATTCTCAAATTTAGGTTTTTCAAATTTGGAGTTTTGTTTTTTAAATTTGAGAATTTTTTTAAACTTTTTGGCAAATAAGGCTATATCATCAGAATCAAAGTCAGACTCATCAGAATTAGACACATCAACTTTCTTAACTTTTAAAGCTACTCCCTTATCTTTCCCTTTGTTATCTTTAGGAAACATATCAAGTTCATACGTTTGCAGATCACCAACAAGTTCTTCAAGTTTTAAGGTATCTAGGTTTCCTAAAGAATTAAGTACAGTGACTTTGGGAATGAAACGCTTAGGAAGACATCTAAGTATTTTCTTAACCACACGATTTTCAGGTATTCTTTCACCTAAGTTAAAGCAAGAGTTGACTATGTCAGATAAACGAGCATAGAACTCATCAAAAGTTTCAGTTTCTTTCATGGTGATAGTTTCAAATTGTGCAGTTAAGTTTTGAAGTTTTGATGCTTTAACAACACTCGTTCCCTCATGAGTAACTTGGAGAATGTTCCAAGCTTCCTTTGATGTTTCGCACGTCATTATACGATGAAATTCATCGGGAGACACGGCACCAAATAAGGCATTTAATCCTTTTGAGTTAAAGTTACACCATTTTAAATCTTCCTCGCTCCACTGTTCAACAGGAGTCAAAATACGTTCATCATTAACAACCATTGTAGGAGGGGACCATCCTCTTTCAACAGTGACCCAAACACGTTCATCAATAGATTTAAGAGCGGATCTCATACGTGCTTTCCAATAGGTATAATTTGATCCATCAAATAAAGGTAGTCTATTCGACGAAAAACTATCCATATAACCTCCAGGATTCATCTAAATAACTTATAGAAACAAGCTCTGATACCAATTTGAAGTTGCAGGGTTATATGGTCTTAGTTTAATTCGTAGAATACACACACACACTTAATCCAATTTTATTATTTCTATGAAAGATGTATTCTTCTAACTCAATTTTAAATTTAGTTTAACAAATTTGCAAGAACAAAATTCCAATTAAATTCATTTTATCCTAAGCATGCATCTAGGTGATATGATAAAATGAAAGTGCGAAAATCCCAACCACAACACGCCAATGTACGAGGAAAACCCAAATGGGAAAAACCTCGGACGGCTGGGCCTAGACAAAATCCACTACAACAAAAGGTTTTACAAGAGACTCAAAAGACTTACAGACATTGACTCACTCAAGACATGCTTATGTCGTCCTCGACCTCTGAAGTTGTAGTCCGCGAAACTCCAACGCGTTTGCTCAACACTCCTCGTGTTGCGGTATCCACCGAAGCCCAAAACCACCGTCTCCTCGAAGCTTGAATGCAGAAATCCACCGCAATCTTGCTTGTTGAATGTGAATTGATGAAGGGGTTTTGTTTTGAAAAATTGATAAAAATGTTGGAGAGATTTTTATCAAAAAGGTTGGAAGTTATGGAAAAAGTTGTCTTTGAAAAATGATCTTCCTTAAGTTATAAAACTGAATTTTCATCCATTAGAAAATAACTGAAAAAGTAGTGGGCAAAAAACAGTTGTAGAAAAAACTGCATTAAAAAATAAGTTTAAAAAATCAATTCTGGCGAAACTCGTTCGAACGAGTTCGTTCGAACGACATGTCGTTCGAACGACTTATCTAACGGCGTGCCAGTTTAGGATGGTTAGATGTCGTTAGAAATCTCGTTCGAACGAGGTCGTTCGAATGACATTTCTAACGAACTTCTAACGAACTACTAACGAGGCACCACTTCGTTAGAACCAGGTCGTTCGAACGACCTGGGTTAAACTTCAAACGAGAATCTAATTTTTGCCCAAAATTTTTCCAATTTAATTTAAGGACTTTTTCAAAATTAATATAGCTTATATATGAACATTTGCTTATTTGAAATTTCTTGATTAGTCAAAATACTCCAACTTATAAAAATGTATTTAGGTCATATACCTTCGTAGGATAAATAGCACGGTATGAATATTGATGATGCGTGAACTTTGAATGCGGTGCTTGAATCCTTGTGTTGAATGATCGTTGATGCAGTATGACCCAAAAATGTTTTGTCCAACGGAATTAAGCCAATATAACAAATGACTCGATTGGAAATTTGTCCTTACAGTGTTCCTGCGAGCTCGCAGAATGGCTGGAAAAGAAGAGCCTTGCAATGCAGGAGGAACATTGCCCTAACCAGTTCTAGCTCGCGATGAGGAAGAACCTTGTAATACTACTCGAGAAGTGCTCAGCGCATGCTCCCTAAGTCGCGAAACCTCTCTCCTCAAAGCCTCATTCTCCTGCTGAAGAACTTCCCCAACTTGATTGATCTCGGAAGCCTCTAATAGTTTCGCTCTCAGTGCATTAACCTCCTCTTGGACTGAGGCACCAACATCCTCCATCTCATAGAGCCTGTCCTTCAGCTTAGCAACAAGTTCAGTCTGCTCTATGAAGCGCTTGTTCCTTAAATACAGTGACTTGCAAATCCTCAAAAAAGTATGACGAACTTCAGAGCTTACATCAGGCCCAATCATCCTTCCCAATTGAGAAGTGGCAGGTATATAATCATCAACATCAATCGACTACAAGCAATTAAAAGGCAATAGAGAGAAAAATCAATCAATGCACTAGAAAAAGAAGTCTTTTCATTTCATTGATAAAAGTTAAAGTACATCGAGCAGAAATTAGGAAAATTACAAGCAGAAATACAAAAATAGTCCTAAAAATAAATTAACTAGCAACCTCAGGTTGCCCAAAGGTCGATGGCTGCTTCCCTTTATCAGCATCAGCAGGAGCAGCCCCCTTAGCAGGGATAACCTCTGTCGCCACAACAAGGGGAACGTCAGCAGAGATTGTCTGGGAGACAGGGTCAACACCTTCAATAACAGGGGCAAGGAATTCATTAACAACTGGCCTCGGCCCTGGGTCGTGCTCATCGAACAGAGGAGATGCAACATCCACACCAGCAGCTAGGAGGGCCTTGTTCTAGCCTTTCTTGAAGTTCAGACGACTGATGTAGCCTATCTGAACCTCGGCGTCTTCATATGCAGCAGACCACCCGGAGTTATATGAATCCTCCTTGATAGTGGCTGCCTGGGATTCCTTCCCCTTCAGCTGCTCGACTATCACCCTGTTCTCCTCTACGATGGCTAACTTGCTCGAGCAAACCAAGTCATAGGCCTGTCTCAGCTCGACCAGCTCTTTAACCACCGCGTCCCTCTCTCGATTGGAATTGATGAGGGCCAGGTAGGAAGAAACTCGGGCGGAGTCAGCAGCCTTTAAATCAGCCTCCAGTTGAGTACCCCTGACTTCCAGAGCAGACTTCTGCTGCTCTAGCTCGCCATTCCTTCTCACCAGCTCATCACGAGAGCGGTAGAGCACAGCGAAGTCAGTCACAAACTGTCAGAAACAAAGAAGAGATAAAAAAAGAGAACGATCAAAAAGGAGAAATAGCCAAAAGTTATTAAAACATTAGAAAATGGAAAAGATCTTACAGGGCTAGCCTCTGGCTAGCTTGTAGGGTTAATTGATCAGACCTCAGCGCCCTCTAGCGATCTGCTGGAAGAACTACCCTCTCGAGCAGCGCAGGAGCCAGTTGAGGGGAAACGGCAACCGAGGCTCCCTCGGGCAAAGCAGACACTGGGACTAAGGCTTGCCCAACCTTCGTCCTTGACTCCATCTTTCTCTTCTCTTCCTCTTTCTCCTTCTCCATCCTTTTTTTTCTCCTCCACCCTCTTCTTCTCCTCCATCCTCTTCTTCTCCTCTACCTTTTTTCTTTCCTCCTCCTTTTTTCTCTCCCTCTCTCTCACCTTCTCTTGCTCTCTCCTCTTCCTCTCTTTCTCCAGAGTAGAAGACCGAGAGCCAGTAGCTACAGCCCCAATACTGGACTTCTGCTTCTTTGATCTCTGAGCGAGGAGCACGTGATCGTCGTCGTCATCATCCCGAATTAAGTTTTTTCTTGGACGAACCATCTCCTCGCTTGAACTGCTGGATGTGCTCGACGATTCTCGAACTTCAGAAACTTCCCCCGAATTAGAAGAGCTACTACTGCTGGAGCTCCTTTCACCCAAATTGCCTCCAGCACCACCTGCGATATCGCCTTCAGAGCTGCTCTCCTCCTCGTCCAACTGAATAAGATCCACAACAGTCTCTTTAGAGGTATCAAACTCAGGGATACTATCCACCGGCCTCGCTATAAAACTAAAACCAACGTTCTTATATTCAAGAAAAAAAGTAGCAGACCGGGGATGCTCGCCGTCAGCTAAGGGCTCCCTGATATTCCAGGCCTTGACCAATTCAAAGAGACGAACCTCGCTGAGGGCGGGCTTAAGGTTCTTCGACCTCGTTGAAGAAAAAATAGAGAAAAATCAGAAAGATCACAAATCAACAAAATTTAAAAGAACAGAGCAAAGTCTACCTATGTATTCTTCCCCATAAAAAGGATCAGAGAACCTATCAGACCTCGACCCTTCAAACTGGGGGGAAAACTGCCAGTTTCTAGCAAGGAAACCCTCCTGCCAATAGTCCTTATGGGAATCAGGTAGGTTTACTACCAATACCCTGTCAGGGCTCCTAGCTTTGAGATAGAGAACACCAGAACTAGTTCGAGAAAAAGAGTAGCAAAAATAGACCTCGGCAAGCCCTAAGTTGGTACCATATAACTGATTGATTCTATGGACGCCATTAATTATCTTCCACACATTGGGTGAACACTGTGCAGGAACAATATTGAAGTAACCAAAGAAGTGCAAGAACAGGTCGTTGGGAGGAAAGGTAAGTCCCCCTTGGGAAAGCATAAAATATGGATCCAATGGGCACCCTTCTCTAACATTTCTAGGGGGAGGAACACACTCAATCTCTACCCACTCTGGGATGTTATAAAACTTCCTAAACTCAGACACCGACCTATTACCAATCTTTGCCATTGGGAAACCCTATAAAACTACAAATTCAAAGAGAAAATACAAAGAGAAGGCACAGGAAACTTACAAGATGAAAATTCGACTCGAACGATGAAGAATCACGAGCCCAAACAACAAGGAAGCAACAAGAATGGAGACTAAGAGAAGAAAGTGCGAATCGCTAGAGCTCACAGGAAATGGAAGAATGCTGAGAAGGTTGAAACGACGAGCGAAAAATGACTGCTCTAGAAAACCTTTAATTGTTGCTAATCATAGTGCACGGGCCACGAAGCGGGTGCCGCCAGAATCAGTTCTCCAACTTTTGAAGAGTCGCACGATGTATGAGAAAGCCATTATAACAAATCATTTAAATTTATTGAGCCCAAGGCATGGCCCAACAAACTTAGGGGCAATTGTGGGTACCCGAAATTGGAATGATGGGCCTGGACGAGTAGCCCAATTGAGGCGGCCCAAAGTCCAGACCATCCGTATCTTAACCAATTATGATCCAGTCTCCTCCCACGTTCCCATTAAGAGAGGTTCTTGGGAGAGATGGAAAACGTGGGGGAGTCCAACACCCCCACTTACTAAAATGAACATGTATATAATAAACCCTAGGTCCGGGGCAAAGGACACATTGTATTCTCTATAACCACTCTCCGGAGAACATAGAAATAATACTGACTGCACCACCGTGGACGTAGGCATCTTTGCTGAACCACGTACATCCTTTGTTGTGTGAATGTCATTTTACATTCCTTATTCTTACTTGGTGATTGCATTTCTCTTATCTATTTGTGTTGCATAATAATTATCACCACATTGTTCATGTCCTTGGGGCCTTTGTCCTTAGTAGGTCCTGCAGGGCTGCCCTTTGGGTCCTCTCTTCGCTACAACTAAGTTAATCGTAGTTTTTATATTTTCTTCAAGGGCTAAATGGTTAATTCTTAATGCCCAAAGAGGCACTCCTTGGACCGTCAATTTGCTGACCCGAATGCTGGGTTATTGAGATATCATCCCTTAGTTGTTGTAAGACATAATATATTTGACCACGCCTATATGCTTCTCGCCTTTTTCAAAAATTAAGCGAAGCTTTATTATGTATGATTGAGCAGATGGATTTTGTAATATGCCAATATTCCATCAGCTCACATTGGTCAACTGAAGTTATATCAACACCTCCCTACAATCGAGAGAACGCTCACAGAACTTAGAAATATACGCTATCAAATCTTTATTGTTCACCTCGGACAAATCGGCTGGTGCAATTATCATCTATGTCACGAAGAATTTGGAGCAAAACAACTCATTCATTTGGGGCAAAGTAGAAATACTCCTGGCCGACAAGTCCCACTACCACGTATAAGCTTTTTCCTTCAGTGATTTCAGAAATTACTTTAACCTCAAGGTGTGATTCCTTCATGAATTCCTAGGTTTTCGATGAACTTGCTCACGAGTTCCCTGGGGTTACCTTTCGCGTCGTACTTATTCATAATATTAACTTAGCAACCTGGCACATGAACTTTTGCATGTCTTCGAGAGTTACAAGTCCAATTGGAGGTAGTGGGGTGGCGATAATCGATTCACCAGGCTTTTGGGTAGAAGATGGAACTGGCGATTTCTCTAGTGCGGCTGGGGTGTTTTGCTAGCCATTGATGGGTATTTGTTGGGTGTTAGGTGGTTGGGGAAACAACATCAGAGTTTTGGGTATTTGATTTAGTAGCTTGTTGTTTATGTGATGGTAAGGTTGAAGTTAGGATCGAAGACAATTTGCATCCCTAAGATAAAGAGGTTTTTCAATAGAGCTTCATATAGTGGGTTGGGGTTGGTCAACGACGTTGTTATCGAAGTTGACCTTTGTGTCGGATCTTGAGTGACCACGGTAAAAAATGGGGCATTGAAGCTTTAAGGTATAATATTTGGGGTTTGGAAAACTATTGGCAGTATAAGGCCAATGAAAGAAAAAGTTATAGGGGGTTTTGAAGTTGACAGATCAATAACATCCTCGGACTACCTCTCTATTGAAAGGAGAATACCAACCCAACGGATTCTCTTTTGGAGGAGTGTTGTTGGTGGTGAGATGACAATTAGGAGTTTGTCCCTTAAGCAAAGATATATAACCCACCTAGGAGAGGTCTTGACCAGATGCAGATGAGATAATAAATGACAGTTATGACATAAACATGCAATAAATCAGTAATAAACATTAGTAATGGGTCTCAAGGGTGTGAGGGAATAAAGGGTGAGAGAGAAAACATGTTTTTTAGAAAATTAAGTCCTGGAGGCAACCTGGAACATCAATGGTTTCCCAACTAATGATATGGTAGTTAGGACTCTGCTTGTGAGAATAATGGTGAAAGTATTTATGAAAGTGACAAAGGGGAACATGTGGGGTGTCTTTTTAAGATTGATACTAGCAGATGGAAATGAGTATTCTCTTAATTAACTGAAGTAAATGAGTGGGGGTGACTTTATATAATGCTAGTTGAAGTAATTTCAACCATTGATCTTGGATTTTGGGTGTACCTTGTATGGCATTTATGAGATGTGGGCTATCATTAAGTGGGGTAGTGGTATGTAAAAAAATAGTATGAGGTGGTAGGCCTGATAAATGAGATTTTTCGGTTAGCTCATATGGACAGCTTTAGGTACATGTTATAGAAAATATCAATTTGTACAAAGATGTGGTGGGAATATATTGGGTCCAAAAATGGTAATAGGTGTTTGTCATGTGAGGATGATTTTGGGGATCATTGATGCCTTTTGCTCTCGTATTAGGATGGTTGACATGTGAGAGCCCAACAACCTTACTCTGTAGTCTCGAGACCAGAACCCTTAAGAATTACATATGGCTATTGGTGGATTATTTCGATACACATGGGTTCTGCCCAACTCATGCCCCAAACTTTGGGGATCGATAAATAAGAAAGGAGTACACACCATGGCCTATGCTGCCTAATTTGAGCATCATAATCAATCTGGGTAGCGTGTAGTCATCGATACCTGTTGTGGGTTGTTAATTTATTCAATTAATGTTAAGTGTCGATAATGAGGTATGGTTATTGATTGTTTGATTCAATGTTTAGCTTATCATCGATTGTCATTCTTCAATAGTAACCAATTGCCGATCAGTTTAAGGGTGTATTTTATGTTATTGAAGGTGGGGTCACTTATACCCCCTACACTAGTAGGTGCATAAATCCAAATAATCCTTAAAACTATGAGTCATACTAGTTAGATATGCAATATAATATCAGTTCATTAAATAATAAATTGTATACAATACGTATCATTCAACGAAACATTCAAGAAAGCTCTACTCCAATAAAATAATATAAACATATAAGTTAGAAATAATATTAAAAACTAATGAGACGTTTTATAAATAATGACACTCATGACAAGGTGTAGAAAGAAAATTACATTTTCGATTTTGTGCAAGTGAAAAATATATAAAACCAAATTTTTTGTGTTAGTTGAAATGGACTAATAGTTTAGGTAGTTTGTTATCAGGATCATTTGTTTAGAGCATCCACAATGGTGGATGCTCTTGATTGGCAAAGTTAGTGACTCAAAAGTAAACATACCTTTTGTCAAACAAAGCAAGCCACAGTGGAGGAGGGGTAGAAATTGGTAACTCACTTCCTACGAACTTATGTTGTTCGTAGGAATGAAATACATATTTCTTACGAACAACATTTGTTCGTAGGAAAATGTAGCGAACAAATGTTGTTCGTAGGAACCCAAATATATAATAAAAACGATTATTTATATTTCTTACGAACTTCATTTGTTCGTAATAATTCCTACGAATAAATGAAGTTCGTAGGAAACATTTGCAAATTCAGTAACCAATTGGTGACTTTGCAAAACGCTTTCCATTTCTACTACATAATTTGTAGATATCAGTACACCACTGCGGACCTTCCGATTTGTAAAGTTACCATTTTCTCCGTCTTTTAGTCCCACCATTACGGATGCTCTTAGGGGTGACCTATAAACTTGAGTTAGTTAAGTGTTTTTTTTTATGGTAGTTTACCTTAAATTATTTTATCACATCATTAATCAAAATGCAAATAAATGTTTCATATAGGGCTGAGACAACTGTTGAAATTTCTTAAATAATCTACTTTATAGTTGAAACTAAATACTTCAAAGTTTAAGGAATGAATTGGATATAATCCTACTTCCCCTATTCATTCTATTTCGTACTTCCAAAATTTTCACCTATCACAAGATTAACTATGAATTAGCAAAAATTGGGCAATGAGTTTGGATTCTTTCACCTAGTTTTTAGTCTACCAATAAACTGAAATCAAAACCATGCGACTACTATTTCTTTGAAGTAAGAATTAACAGAGCAGACATGCTTTTGGTGCCCTCCAAACGCCTCTAGCTACCCAATAAAGTCCACCAATATATGTGCATTAATTGTCTTGGATAATTGTATGACCTTTTTCGCGTCTTAAAAGGTTTGGAACTTACGGTGACCTTTTTTACCTATCGTTTTTAAATTTGGATCCCATTTTCAATCAAACTTTAAATTTGTTTATATAGGAGCAATCTGATATAAATGAATTTTTCCTTGTGTGATATAAGTTGAGTTTTTTTTCTTCCCAAAATATCACAAAAATAGAAGAGACTATCGCGACACTTGTATTACCTAGGTCTATTATGAACCCAAATATCAAGAGCTTATGTAGATTTTGGATATACATGTAAAACATTTATAATAAACATAAAATAATAAAAACTAACGTAATAGGCCCTTATTTTTTCTATGCTTATAAGTAGGGGCGGAGCCATACAGGGATGAGTGGGGGCTCAAGCCCCCCACGAGTTTAAAAAAATAAAAATATAACAATAGGTATATAAAAGTATTGGGGGTATAAGTTGAAGTTCTAAAGTTTTGTAGGATTTTTTCACAAATAACCTAAACTTTTAACTCTTTAATACCTAAACTAAAGACAACAAGTTAACAACAGCAGCAAACTCATCGCTTGTTCCAAAACGAAAACCCATCGCTCGTTCCAAAAATCGTCCCCTGCTCCGCCCCCGTTGTTGATGCTTGTGTTGTGTCTGTGGTGGTGGTCCCCTCTCCCCTCTCCCTTGCTTGTGTTGTGTTCATGCTTGTGTTGTCTCCCCTGGTTCAAGACAAGAGGTAAATTTCAACTTTCTCTTATTCTTTATTTGGTCATTTTGTTTGTATATGAATTTTTTTTGTATTGGTTGTGTTTATTTGAAAATTAAGATTTTAATTATATATTTTTGAGTTTCTAAATTTAAATTTAGTTAGTTAGGATTTATAATTTTAGGGGATATTGATGTTATGTAATGCTATTACATTTTTGGGGTATATTAATGAACCTATTTTTTTTTTTTTGATAAATACTAAATAGTACCCTAAAAAAATTTGGCTCGGGGGCTCTCGCCCCCAAACCCCCCAAAAATCGCAGTTAAATTAGCCCCCATTATCGATAATTCCTGGTTTCGCCCCTGTCTATAAGGGTGTGTGTTGATACCAAGTTTAGTCTGCTGATGTGGACCATTCACTTGAAGACACGTGTCAACCTACTTGGAAATTACAAACACTTTCAATGAACAACATACTGTTACCGAGCTACTCAAGCGCCCCGAGCAACTCAATCATACCTAGCAGGTTAGGCACCCCGAGGAGCTTAAGGCTCCGAGTAACTTAAGCGTACCGAGTAACTCAGGAGGTCCGAGCAACTTAACGTACATAGCATCCAAATCAGGAGAATAAAAAAGATGACTGCACATTAAATGCTCATTATTATCGTACATATGTATATGTCTACTAGATAACAGCGCATTGTCCTTTCACATGTACAGCCTCAAGGCTATAAATACATTGTAACCTCCTCATTAGAAGGGGACTCTGGATCTCTTGGTAAACCATTTATCGAGATTTCCACTCAAACAGTCAGCAATACAAAAACAGTGGATGTAGGCCATTCTTATAAGGCTGAATCACTTTAAAAATCTTTTGTCTTATTTATTTTATCTGTGATTGATAAATTAGAGATAATCTAATTTTTTACATCAACGGATTGACACCGTCTGTGGAAAACGACTGTAATTAGCGTTTTTCACCAAAACAATTCATTATCAATGACCGATAATCTGGAATCCAGTTGTCGAAACATTGGGCTCCCTCCGAACCTTTCTACTCTCCCAAATGTTCAAGATCTGGCTGGTATAATGGCTAATCTGGCCCAAGGACAGACGACCATGCAAGAAACCATGCGATAACTTATACAAACCGTTCAAGGTGGAGTTCCGGCTCAATCAGGACAACGAAGTGTTCAGAAAAATACCCATTTACCCTCTTCGCAAACTAGGCGAATGCTATTCCCAAGGGAATCTCGATCTAGACGCACCGACTCATATTATACTGAAAGATTTAATGATCCTTCTTATCAGCCTGGTCAGACTTCCTCAGTACGAGCTACAGACTCTCAACAAAACGTCACTTTATCTCCAGAAAGGACCAGTGCTCTTGAAAGGTTGAGTAGAGTCTCTCCTTTTGATCGTTTGGGACCTAGAAGGAATAGAAGTCCCCCTAGGATTGTGTCGAGGAACTCTCAACGACCATCCGATCTAAGGGAAGGCTCTGTCCAATCACGACCAACTGTTCCCAAGAGGCAAATTCAACGGGATCAGTTGCTCGAACCAATAGGCCCGAGGAGGGAAATGATACATGGAAGGGCTCTATTCAGAGGTTGGAAGATAGATTAGGGGAAATGGCTAAGGCCAAGAATCCTCTACAAAGAACTTTTGTCCAAGGGACACCATTTGTACAGGCAATTGTGGATTTTCCCACACCATCAAAATTCAAAACTCTTATGGTGACGCCTAAATATGATGGAAAAACTGACCCTATCCTTCATATAGAACAATACCAAGCTGTTGCCGATATCTATGCATTTCCAAACGAGATGAGATGCAGGGTATTTTCAGGAACTCTTACCGGATATGCTCAGATATGGTACAACAACCTTCCTTGGGGAAAAATTGCGACTTTCTTTCAACTAGCAGAACTCTTTATTGGGAACTTCTATTTTTGAGCGAAACCAGTCAAACGAGTAGCACACTTGCTGAGTGTTAGACAAAAGATAGGTGAAAGCACCAGGGACTATATTACTGCTTAGATGAGTGGACTGTTGTCGAATAAATTATACTACACTTTAGCCAAGGATCCGCCTAGGACCATGGCTGAACTGATGGCAAAAACAGCCAAAATCATGAATGCCGAGGAGGCCATGGCTGCGAAGAAGAATGCAGATACTAAGGAAACCAAGGTCGAAGCTGACAAGACTGAGAAAAAGGATCAGAAAAATAATGTTTGCAACAGACAGTCGAAAGTAAAGCAAGCACTGGAACAGTTGAAGAAATTTGGAAATTATACTCCTTTGAAGGTAGATATAAACCACATTCTGGAAGATATCAAGAACAGCGAGGAGCTAAACTGGCTAGAAAAAATGAAGGCATCTCCTGACAATAGGAATAAGTCCAAATATTACAAGTTCCATAAAGACCATGGTCACACTACCAAGCATTGTATAGCTCTCCAAAATGAAATTGAAGCACTCATCAGGCGAGGAAAATTAACCAAGTATGTTGATCATCGAAATGGTGAAAATACCAATGACCGAAGAAGTAAAAGATCTAAATCTCCTCGTTGAGCAAAAGAAGACATGAAGAGAAGTCACGAAAAAGATCCAGAAGATGACCAAGATGACCCCGATCTCCCTAAAAGACCAAGGCAGCCAAAACGTGAGGTATTTTCAATCCATTTTGGATCATTTGAATGTAATGTTATTACAGGTGGAGATACAAGAGGTGGGATATGAATGCAGAGAGGAAAGCTTACCTCAATGAGGCTCAAGCTTGCTCGTACATTCAGCGAATAAATTTGGCTGAAGATGATCGCCCGAGGAAGGTGAATAAAGACAAATTGGTCATTGGTTTCTCTAAGAACAACCTGGAAGGTGTACTATATCCTCATGATGATCCATTGGTGATCAAGATGAGAATAAAGGAAGTGGTGATTTCACGAGTACTAGTAGATAATGGTAGCTCGACATATATCATGTTTTATCCATGTTTTGACAGTTTGAATCTGAAGCTAGCCCAGTTGGAGCCGTATCATAAGCCTCTCCTTGGTTTTACTGGCGAGAAGGTTTTTCCACTTGGGACGATCAAGTTGGATATGCTTATTGGTACATGGTCTGCTTGTCAAACAGAAAGAGTACGCTTTTTCATAATAGATAAAAATGTCCAATTAGCTTACAATATCATCATGGGAAGGGTAGGTCTGAAAAAGTTCGAGGCGGTACCATCTACTGTGCATCAATGTTTAAAATTACCAACTAATTTTGGAGTGGGAGTGGTGAAAGGCGACCAGAAAGTAGCTCGGGAATGGTACTATTCATCTTTCGAACAGGAGGAACGTGAAGAATCTAGGAAAAAGACTACTACCTATCAAGTGGATAAAATAGAAGATTGAAACGTTAGACCCTAGAGACGAGTCTCAGCTCGTGAAGGGACAGGTCATGGAGGCTACTGAAAATATCATTCTAGACGACGAGTATCCAGAACGAACAACTCAAATTAGTGCTTCACTGGATGTATCGATAAAACAGCAATTGATAGCATTTCTAAGGCGTAGAAAGCAGACTTTTGCATGGAGTCATGAAGACATGCCAGGGATAGATCCGAGTTTCTTGTGTTATGAGCTCAACGTGAACAAGGAAATTAAGCTAGTAAAACAGCGAAGAAGAGTGTTTAGTCCTGAGAAGAACCAAGCTATACAGGAAGAAGTAGAGAAACTACAAAAAGCGTCTTTTATTGAAGATGTAAAATATCCCGATTGGCTAACAAATGTAGTCATGGTAAAGAAGAAAAATAACAAGTGGAGGATGTGTGTAGACTTCACTGATTTTAATAAGGCATGCCCAAAGGATCATTTTCCTTTGCCCCGAATCGATCAGCTGGTGGATGCTACCTCGGGGCATGAATTGTTGAGTTTCATGGATGCTTATTCTGGTTACAACCAGATTAAGATGAAGCCTGAGGACAGGGAGAGTACCTCTTTTATCACCCCAAGGGGAACTTATTGTTATAATGTTATGCCTTTTGGACTTAAAAATGCAGGTGCAACATATCAGCGGCTGATGAACAAGGTGTTTGTGGTGAAAATCAGTCATAATATAGAGGTTTATGTTGACGATATGATAACGAAGAGCAAGAAAGCTGCTGGTCATCTCGTTGACCTTGGTCAGACCTTTGATCAACTAGAGAAATATCAAATGAAATTGAATCCTAGCAAATGCATATTCGGAGTACGAGAAGGTATGTTTCTCGGATATATTGTTAACCAACAAGGGATTGAGGCGAACCCTGAAAAGATCAAGGCTCTATTAGAGCTGCGATCTCTAACCATAAAAAAGGAAGTGCAAAGCCTCACATGGAGAGTTGCAGCACTTAATATATTTGTGTCACGAGCAACAGACAGATGTCTCCCATTCTTCAAAACACTCCAAAAAACTTTTGAGTGGAATGATGAATGCGAGGAGTCCTTTCAAGAGTTGAAGAAGTATATGGGGATACCTCCACTATTATCTAGACCAGTGATGGGAGAAAGACTATACTTGTACCTGGCAGTTTTAAAAAATGCAGTGAGCTTGGCATTGATAAGCGTGGAGGACAGAGTACAAAACCAGTCTATTACACCAGTAAAGCTCTCCGAGGAGCAGAAATCAGATATCCAAGGCTGGAGAAGTTGGCGCTAGCACTGATTGAAGCAAGCAGAAGGATGAGGTCATATTTCCAAGCCCATTCTATAGTGGTGTACACTGATATGCCATTAAGACAAGCTCCACATAAACCGGAGAAATCAGGAAGATTGATGTACTAGGCAGTAGAACTTGGTGAATATGATATAATTTATGAGCCTAGATCATCGCTCAAAGGGCAGGCAGTAACGGATTTTATCGCAGAATTTACTCAAGAGGATTCCTTTGACGAGCAGGAGTTGAATACAGACTAACCTGTGGATGTTATAGTATCATCAAATTTAAACCCCGACCAACTTACGTCGGTGGATGAGCAGCGAGAAGTACTGGAGGAGGACAAAAGAAAGCATTAAATATTCCACCGAGGAACTCTGTCTGACCAAGAGTTTGATAATGAAGTACTTGTGTGGAATCTGTATGTAGATGGCTCTTCGTGCTCTACAAGCAGTGAAGCAGATGGGATTGATGTGGAATATGCTCCGCGCTTTCAATTTAAGGCTTCTAATGAGACCGAATATGAAGCAACGATCGTGGGTCTAAGCCTGGCCAAAACCATGAAGGCAGAGCAAGTCATTGTGTTCAGTGACTCCCAGTTAATCGTAAATCAAATTCTGGGGGTGTATGCAACGAAAGGAGAATTAATGGTCAGGTATCATGAAAAATAGAGGTTGTATCAAGTTTTACTGCAATTCAGTTGATTAGAATACTAAGATTGGAGAATGTAAGAGCAAACGCCCTAGCTCGGTTAGCATTAGCCACATGCACCGAGCTACAAAGAACAATCCCAATAGAAATCCTAGCTAGTCGGAGCATCGATAAAGATCTGACGATAAACTTCATCGCCCTTGACTTGGGACCATATTGGATGGACCCCATCAGGGCCTATATTGAAGAGGGGGATTTACCAACTGATAAACTCGCAGCCAAGAAACTAAAGTTTAAAGTTGCTCATTATGTATTGACTAATGGCATTTTATATAGACGAGGAATTATGGAAGGGCTACAAAGACGTGTTCACCCCTCCGAAGTGAAAGATTTGATCGAAGAGGTTCATGAAGGGTCTTGTAGAGCCCATGTGGCAGGTCAGACGCTTTTGCAAAGAATAACAACGCAGGGGTATTAATGGCCAACGATGAGAGCTGATTGTGTAGCTTATGCCAAGAAGTGTGATAAATGTCAACCTTTCTCTTCTATCTGAAGAACTCTCCAAGCATTGTTAACACCCATCACGTCTCCTTATCCATTCTCCATGTGGGGAATAGACTTGGTCGGGACACATCCAATGACCATGGGAAGATTTAAATACCTCATGGTTGCTGTGGATTAGTTTACCAAATGGGTGGAAGCTAAGCCTCTCATTGATATGACATACGACAAAGTCTATTAATTTATTTGGAAGAATATTATCTGCAGATATGGTCTGCCACATGCATTCATTACTGACCATGGAACCCAGTTTGATAACGAGGAGTTTACAGCGTATTGTCATCAATCTAATGTACTGAAGACCCATTTTGCACCAGGCCATCCCCAAAGCAATGGGCAAACTGAGGTGACAAACAGAAAGCTGCTGAATGGTTTGAAGAAACGACGAGATGATGCAAAAGGAAATTGAATTAACGAGCTATATTCTGTGATGTGGGCTTATCGTACCACACCACGAATAGCAACTGGAGAGTCTCCATACATGCTGGCATTTGGGAGTGAGGCTGTCATACCTGCTAAATTGGGTTTACCCACGTATAGGGTGCTTAATTTCAAGTCTCCTATCAATGATTTGATGAGAATATTAGACCTGGATATGCTCGAAGAAGTTAGGGAAGAAGCAGCAATCAGGAATGCAGCGTATCAACAACAAACAACTTTGTTCTATAACAAAAGACTAAAGAAGTGTGATTTGAAGGAATGGGATTATGTGCTAAAGAAAGTGATCTAAAATAATAACAAACTGGAACCCAACTGGTATGGACCCTACAGAGTAACAGAAGTTGTTTGTCCAGGGACATACAGGATTGAAACCTTGGAAGGAGAAGAATTCAAGAATGCATGGAATGCAGAGCATCTGCGCAAATATTATCAGTAATTGAAATTCCTATGTAATACAATTTCTTCATTATGAATAAAGTGATGTTTCACCCAGTTTCTCTCTTTGTTGAAATTTTTTCGGAATATTAGTGCTACACACTACACATCAATTACCACCAACTCACCAACTCCGGTTGGTCGGGAATCAATTACCACCAACTCCGATTGGTTGAAAAATCAATTACCACCAACTCCGGTTGGTCGGCAAATCAATTACCACCAACTTCGGTTGGTCGGGAACTAATTACCACCAACTCCGGTTGGGCGGGAACTAATTACCACCAACTCCGGTTGGTCGGCAAATCAATTACCACCAACTCCGGTTGGTCGGGAATCAATTACCACCACCTCCGGTTGGTCGGGAACTAATTACCACCAATTCCGGTTGGTCGAAAAATCAATTACAATCAACTCCAGTTGGTTAGTACCAAACTAAGCAGGAATATGGGATGCAAATCATTCCATTACTTAGGCGCAAAGAGTGACAAGTCACTATAATCAAACAATAAATATGACAAGTTCCATTATCCAAAAACAAAACAGAATGTACATATATTCATAAACAAACAAACAAGAACATTCTACAAATTATTTAGAAGAAAATAAAATGGCAAAAGACTAAAAATTTCTTCATTCAAATCAAGTAGAATTACATATGATGTGAAAAATATACTTCATTACATAAAAACCCTATTCTATTGGTTTTTTCCCTTCTGCCTTTGAAACAGGTTCTGCCCCAGCACTAGGATCATCTAATGCATAAGGGGAATTTATAAAGTTTAGATCTCGCAGCATTCGAACATTCATCACGGAGGGATGATCAAGAAAATGCTCTGGGCGAGATATCTCAAAGTTTGCATAAAGACTGTAATTGTCGAGATACTTGGAGATTAAGCATTGAGGAATTGCCCGAGAAGGAATCCAACTGATGCCAAGCTTTAAAGGAGGTACGGGTAAATCAAGCACTCCAGGGTCATAATAATCCCATAAGTAATGGCCCTGCTCCAATTTTAGCACACACAGTGCATTCAACCACCTTTGCTTGTACCCCTCGTTATTTGACTACTGGATCCGAGCATCAAGATGGTAAAGGGCTTCATTAGACCCAACCATCCAAAACTCTCTGAGTTGTTTATGGAACTGATAAGTTAACCTTTCCAGTTGCTCATGGAGACTCTTCGCTAGAATTTTCCAAAGCAGAACTTTGGGAAGAGAGTTGGTCAGTAAAATTTAGAATTTTCTTGGACATTTCTGCCAAAGCTTGATTCTTCGCCATCAACTAAAATGCCTGATTCTCTAAGGCCGATTGAGTTCTCTCTTCTTCAATAGAAACCCGACCAACCCTTGCTCATCCACGAGAAGAAGATCTTGCTCGTCCACGAGTAGATGTGGAGGGTCCAGCTCTTTTGAAAGTTTCCAACTCATCTCGTAAGTTGGCATTTTCTACCTCCAAGAAAGAAAATCCTTCATCATTAATAGGGACCAAGGCTCCCGAAGAAGATACAGAAGATTTGAGTTATTTTATCTCTTCTTGCAAAGCAATGTTCTCCTACTCCAACAACTTGGCGATATGCATGTGCTCTTCAACTTCAAGCTTTAGCACACTCTCTTTCTTCTCATAAGCAGAGATAAACTTGTCATACCCTTTGTCAGCACTCAATTGTTGATATCTTTTCTCGTATCCTTGGTGCAAAAGGGTAGAAGATTCTTTATATTGTTGTTGGAGTTCCTCGATAGTTCCTTGGAGATCTTTAATCATCTCGTAGTAGGCCATATTGTTGGCAACAACACGATCGAGCAAACACTTTAAGTATTGATAAGCTTCAACTGCTCGTTTAGAAGCATCTAAACCAAGGATATCAATGATTTGAGCCTCATTAAGATCTGCATGACCAGCTTTAAAATAGTCATTGCATTTCTTCATCAATTCTGTGTCATGAGCTGATAAGAGCTCCATCCTGGCCATAAACTAACAAAGAGAAGAAATAAAAAGAATCAATAATGATGCAGACGGGATAAGTAGAAGAAAAAGTTTAGACGAACAACCAAAGTTAGAATTTTTATTCATTATAAGAAGAGATACATAGTCCAAGGTTACATTCAAGAAAGCAACAAAATAAAAAAAACCAAGCAACTTTACACCTTCTCCTTGTTTCCTATGACTTCCTCAGAAGGTTTGGAGGAAGTGACTGGTTGCTCAGAGGATAAGGGTAACTGCTCGGCAGAAGTGATGGTTGGTTGGAGTTTCTCGGAGCAAGGTTGAACAACAGGGACCTGATCTCTAATTATTATGGAAGATTCATCTGAAGCAGCTTCATCCTCTTCTTCTTCTCCAGGAGAGGGAGGAGGGCCATGAGTGTGCTACTGGAATAACTCAAAATTCTCAGCAATTTTTAGTTCCTGCAAGGCTGCAACCCATCCATCCCTAAAATATTTGAGGATGACATACTCTATTTGAGAGGACATGGCAGTCAGACCCTTGTTCTAGCCTTTGTCCCAACTAGCACTGAATGATTTTTTGACTGCATTTTCCCTTTTTTCCTTCTCCGAGGAGGTCCTTTCCCTAAGTAGCTCTTTGGCAGCCTTCAACTTCTCTTCTACCTCTATTTTCTATCGCTCAACATCTTGAAGTTTAACAACTTCCTCTTTAGAAGACTTGAGCTTAACTTCAAGATCTTTGTTGCTCTGTTCAAACTTTTTGTTTCTATGCTCAAACTCCTTCAACTTCTTCTCTAATTCCTTAGAGGCATTCAAAGTTTGATTTCTGTCCAGCTCAATGGACTTGAGTTGCTTCTCCCAAGCAACTTTATCCTCCTCGTACTTTTGACGAGAGTCTTTTAAAGATTGGGTCAGCCCAAAAAAAGCTTCCTCTACTCCTCCCGAGGAGCTTGAAGCCTTGATAGCTTCATCCTTCTTCAAAATGCTGTTAAAACACGTCACCAGCTGAAAAAAGAAATCACTAAAAGTCCATACATGGACATAGTATTAAAAAATAAAGGGATCGAGCTAAAGATACTTACTGAGGCAATGTGTTGAGCAGCCAGGGTAGTGATTCTCTCACGAGAAAGAGTATCTTCAAGGCCTTGGATTTCTGGCATAGTCCAGGATTTTACCAAGCCCATAGCAGAGCTCGGAGGAACAAAAGTTGGAACACTACCTTCAACATTTAAAGGTTGAGAGATAGGTTCAGCAGGTCTCTCAGAAGAGCTTTTCTTTAACCTCCTCAGAGGAGCAAGAACATTTTCAACTAAAGACGTTGTCTTTATTGGTGATATGATAATAACCTCGCTCGGAGGAGAGATATCGACAGTCTTGCTCGGAGCCATAGGGGGCTTCTCGTCAGCTTTCTTGGCAATAGCAGAAGGGGGTACATCAGTAGTTTTTGTCTCTTCTTCTGGGACATCTTGTTTACTTTTCTTTGCCTCCACAGTGGCAGAGGCAGATTTCTCAAAAAAGGCAGGAGCTCTTCTCTTCTTCATCAGATCATTGATAGGAATACTCGACTCAGAGGAAGAACCTTCCACACTAGTCTCGGAGGCTGGCACTTGGTCAATATTAACTATCACTGGACGAGGATGAGCAGTGAAAGATGAAGTATAACTTTTGTACCGTAACAAGTAAGAGAAGCAGATATAATATGCTCCTCAGCAATAGATTGATGCAAATCCCAGATAAGTTTCAAATGCTTTAAATTAACATCAGCCTCTTTTGGAGGTTCTCTTTTATTGTTAACTGTAACAAACAAAAACAAATATCAGTGATGCATTTTATCAAACATAAAGAAAATAAAATTTCAAAAAATAAAAACAACCTATCCCATTGCTATAAGGTGGACATCTGAGACCTTGGTATACATCATCTCCATTTAATGGAGGGTGTTGCCAATTTTTCATCACCACTCCATGGTCAAAGTAATCCCTATTGGCATTAGGAAGATTGACAACTAACGCTCTATTCAAAAACCAAGTTTTTAAATAGAAAGTACTATCGTTGATAACCCATCTGTAGCAATACATAATCTGTGGAATCCCTAAACGGGTTCCATGAAGTTGATTTAACCTGTGTACTCCATTAACTATCCTCCATATATTTGGAGCTATTCTTGCAGGTACAACATCAAAATATTGACAAAACTCCAAACACAAGGGATTTGGCGGAAAAGAAAAGCCACATTCGGCTACAAAAAGACTGGGGAACCAATGTGACACACCCCAACCCAATTACTTATAATTAAGTTTGAAAGTCAAAGTGAGTCAAACCATGTTTAATTTAACCAAACCATACACAAGAGTTTTAATTTCAGAGTCACCATTGTAAATCCATATAACTGAAAACCTTTTTACAACATCATAGTAGTCACACTTATACAAACTTGATTGAAAGAAAATTTAACTTAATTACATCATTTACATTTAAACAAAATCTTTTTTTCTCCCATTCCTGGCTAACCCAACCCAACTTCCTAGATTTGGCAGTGACATCGCGTTTTCTGAAAAATGTGAACATAGGAACCATGAGCAAAATAGCCCAGTGAATGCATCACTACTATACTACTGCATAAATTTAAATGCAATAAATCATGTCCATATAATTATGTATTAACTTATCCGGCTCATTCATAATGAATGACCAACTTTTCCTAATTATGATTCACATATCCTGTCTAAATAGACAATTCTCCCCCATTCCTGGTCAAGGAGTAACCCCTTGCCATTAATAGAAAAATCTCCCCCATTTGGGGTCGGGGAGTAACCTCCCATTTCGGTAAACCGAAGTGAACAGTTTCACATTCATAACATTATGATCATATTCGTAACAGTATACAAATACATCATTCCAGTGAGTACACTCACCTTGGTTGACAACTATGTATTCACGTTTCCTTCTGGTGGAGCTGAACTTGGTTGATTAGACCTTACACCTATCAATCCAACTAGATCAGTACTGAACCTCAATAATAAATATTATCCTAACATAATTATATAACTTTCCATGACTATACATCAACAATATAATTCCAATTAAGTCACATTCCATAAAACATAGGTAAAGGCAAAACAATGATATACATGTTGATAAAGTTACGGACATTCAAGCGTAGGAAATACCTTATAAGTAATTTATAACCAAAGTCAAGTAAGCATGAAATTATACTTCTCAATGTATATACACATGAAACATGTACTCAAAGTACCCTTTGTAAGGACGAAATACAAACATTCATTCAAGGGGTATCCAGTATGGCCTGAAATTATTATCCTACATACTTAACCATCCTATATTCCTAAATTGTACGAATACAGGGGTCCAACCTTATCAATATGAAAACATATATGAATATACTTTCCAGTACAAGTGACGGTGTAATTTTTCAAGCTTCCTAGAGCAAGTTATGACCATTTCTTTACAACACAAGAAATCAGCCCTACAAGCTCCTCTATTGTTCCTTCAACTTCTAAGAATTTTCAGGATTTTTCTCCAGCATAACTTTCCATGATTTTCAACCCATTTTCAGTACACATACTGAATAGTACAGAATCAAAGTTTCATAATTGTTTTACGTCATTTTCTATCTCAAAAGCTTGACTAAACTCAGGGCATACCGAAATGAAGTATACAAACAGCAACTATGTACCAACTTGAAATCATCATTACGGCCTAACCACAAGGAGATAAATTCTAATTTTCGGATATGATATGAACATATGAGTCTAATTTCATGTACAATTGGAATTTCTCAATTCCAGTAATCACACAAAGAGATATGTAGATTTGAATACAAGGGGTTTCAATACAAAGCAATATGACATATAAACACCACTTGTCTCACATATGAGCCAATACATGTTATCACATAGGATGATGAGGTTTTAATCAATAATTCACGATTTATATACTTTGAAATAATTATAATAGAAGATTACAACAATATTAACACATAATTTTACCTTGGAAATACCTTAAGGATTTTGTTGGAAATTTTTCCTAGCTTTTCCTTGTAATCTTTCTTCCTTAACTTCTACTTTCTCTTTCCTTAAGCTTAAATCTCTCAAAACTGAACCTAGGGTTATATTTTCTGAACAAATAAGCTAAAGGGAGAGTTTTAAGTCGGCCAAGGATGCCTCCCAATCCAACCAATCAAATTAAACCATTTGGTTTAATAAAAGATAAATTACCACTTAAAGGGAATGGACAGATTTGTCCCTTGTTCGTAAATTCAGTATAACTCTTTACTCGGGCATCCATTTGATGATCCGTTTGTTGTGTTACAACCCTAACTAACATGTATACAACTATCTAGTTTTCACCTCAAGTCATTTATAATGTTATAAAGGTCAAAACTAGTCTCTAACAGGAATATTTCTACCGAAAACATCAAAATTTTGTGTTTGTAAATAATTCGACCTTTCATGATTTATGAAAGTAGGATTATAATAAACACAATCACTTAACATTAGATATACCAATTTCACATTATTCATATCACATAAGATAAGTATGATTTAAATATAATTTATCATAATTATATTCGGGTTGTCACAACTCACCCCCTTAGGAAATTTCGTCCCCAAAATTTAATATAAAGGTCACTTACCAAACAAATGGGGATACTGTTTCTTCATGCTATCCTCTGTTTCCCACATTGTTTCTTTAACTCCATGGCTCATCCACATAACTTTAACTAAGTTAATAACTTTATTCCTCAATACCTGCTCCTTACGATCAATAATTTCCAATGGTTCCTCGATGTACGACAAGTCTTCCTTCAGTTCAATTGTTTGAGTTTTTAATTGATGAGATGGATCCACCAAATACTTACGAAGCATCGATACGTGAAACACATCATGCAAACGGGATAAATCTGGAGGTAATGCTAATCTATATACCAGGTTTCCAATTCTTTCCAACACCTCATATGGTCCAATGTATCTTGGACTTAGTTTCCCCTTTTTCCCAAACCTCATGACGCCTTTCCATGGTGAAATACGTAGGAAAACAAAATCCCCCTTTTGAAATTCCAATGGATGCTTCCTCTTATCTGCATAAATTTTCTGCCTACTTTGCGCTATCTTTATCCGTTCCCGAATAATTTTGATCTTTTCCATCGTCACATCTATTAATTCAGGACCCAAAATTTTCGGTTGTAATTTATCATAATTATATTCGGGTTGTCACACAATGTCCCTCAGCCAAAGAAAAATAATCAGAAGGTTCAGAAAGTTCTTCCAAAATAACCCACGAAGGGATTGAAAATTCAGACCGAAATTTGTCGAGCGATTCAACAAGGTAAACCATGATGAACAAAGTAAATAAAAGAGAAGGAAGAAAATCTTACAGAAAAAGAGAGATCAGTTGGCAACGAACGATGGAAAGAACGAGGCACGAGATAGAAAGAAAATGAAGAGTTCAAAGATACAGATTTGAAAAGTGAAAGACGATAGGATTTCTGCCGCGCTTAAATACTTTACCTCGGGAATAGAGAAAGACAATGATTACAAGGGAGGACGTTTGCGTCTCCGGC
Source organism: Sambucus nigra (assembly GCA_949130495.1). Lineage (NCBI taxonomy): Eukaryota > Viridiplantae > Streptophyta > Magnoliopsida > Dipsacales > Adoxaceae > Sambucus > Sambucus nigra. The sequence goes on along the minus strand of OX422223.1, from coordinate 258,353,318 downwards.
AGCTAAAAGAAGAAAAGGGGCACAAATATCGAAGCGGTCATGAAAATTCAAAATATTTATGAGGCCTGATACTATGCGCTAAAAAAGGAGTTATATACAATGAATATTTTCCTAAAAACTATAAAAACCAATAATCTGAGCAGTTTTCGAGCATAAAATTCCACACTTTTCTTCAACCTCAAAGTGTGAAACATTGGGGGCTTCTGTTGATACCAAATTTAGTCTGCTGACGTGGACCATTCACTTGAAGACACGTGTCAACCTACGTGGAAATTACAAACACTTTCAACGAACAACATACTGTTACCGAGCTACTCAAGCGCCCCGAGCAACTCAATCATACCGAGCAGCTTAGGCGCCCCGTGGAGCTTAAGGCTCCAAGCAACTTAAGCATACCGAGTAACTCAGGCGGTCCGAGCAACTCAACGTACAAAGCATCCAAATCAGGAGAATCAAAAAGACGAATGCGCATTAAATGCTCATTATTATCATACAGATGTACATGTCTACTAGATAACAGCGCATTGTCCTTTCACATGTACAGCCTCAAGGCTATAAATACATTGTAACCTCCTCATTAGAAGGAGACTCTGGATCTCTTGGTAAACCATTTATCGAGATTTCCAGTCAAACAGTCAGCAATACAAAAACAGTGGATGTAGGTCATTCTTATAAGGCTGAACCACTTTAAAAATCTTTTGTCTTATTTATTTTATCTGTGATTGATAAATTAGAGATAATCTAATTTTTTTCATCAACAGTGTGTTTGATTGATCTTTTTTGGCCATAGCAAATGGTGACAAATAAAATTTTGACCACTTTTATGTATTTGGTTGTCCTTCTTTGTCATGAATTTTTTTCATGATTACCCATGCCAATATGCAAACTTGTCATCATTTTTTTACTTTTCAACAAAAATTATTTTGCTGAATAGCAAAGAAAAATTTCTCACAAATTTTGCCCCCCTTTTTAGCTAAAAATAATTTCGTTAAAAACTATTTTTATTTTATTATAAACAATTTTTTCCCGTTTAAAACTGCATTTTTTCTATATCATTTTTTTAGCTATTCTTTTGTTAAAACTGTTTTTTTCTTATAGTTTTTTTGGTTAAAACTTTTTATTTTTATTTTTATTAAAGGCACTTTTAAAATAGTTTTAAAAACCACTTTTTTAATTAAATTAAAAACATTTAAAAAAAGACAGTTTTAAAATAGTTAAAAAAGAGAGTTTTTTTTTTTTAATGAAAACAGTTATAAAATTTGTACAGTTTTAAAATAGTTATAACTTATTATTCGAAAAAAAACTGTACAATTTTTAAAACCGTTAAAACATTTATCTTTTTTACATTGAAAACTGTAAAATTGACGTACAATTTTTTTAATATAAGAACAAAGACAAAATTTGCCACCGAAACCATTGGGCGGCTATGTATGCAAAAAGATACATTCATCCTCAACGGGCTAAAAAGTAAGGAATGCAAGTGAGTTAATTAGCATATGATGCATGTGACGAATGAGTGCTCATTGTCAATAACCAAGGCATGCCAAGCTCATGGTACAACCAACTAACTCTTTCTTAATTCCACACAAAGAAACTTTGGCATGCATGCATTATGTACCTGGGTGTTGTGTTCAGTCGTAGAAAAGACGTTTAAATCAATGATCAGCTTATAGGTTGAGGCAAATAAAGGTTTGGTTTGTGGAGGGGAAAAAACCATGATAGCCTTAGCTTCAATCCTTGTGTGTGCAGGTGCAGCTCTTATTGCTTGGTTATGGCCCCAACAAAAGGGTAGTAATAAGCTTCCTCCTGGGCCACCAAGATGGCCCATTGTTGGTAACCTCCTCCAGCTGAGCCGACTGCCTCATAGGGACCTAGCCTCCTTTTGTGAGAGATATGGGCCACTTGTCTACCTCAAACTCGGTAGCGTCCATGCCATTACCACCAATGATCCGGATATTATACGCGAAATACTTCTCCGACAAGATGAGGTGTTTGCCTCACGGCCTAAAACCCTAGCCGCTGTTCATCTGGCCTACGGCTGCGGTGACGTGGCACTAGCCCCGTTGGGCCCGCATTGGAAGCGTATGAGGAGGATTTGCATGGAGAACCTCCTAACAACAAAGAGGCTTGAGTCGTTTGCAAAACACCGGGCTGAGGAGGCCCAACACCTCGTGCGAGATGTATGGGCCAGAGCCCAAACTGGAGAGACTCTGAACTTGAGGGAAATATTGGGTGCGTTTTCAATGAACAACGTGACTAGAATGTTGCTAGGAAAGCAATATTTTGGGTCAGAATCAGCAGGGCCACAAGAGGCCATGGAGTTCATGCATATAACCCATGAGTTGTTTTGGCTTTTGGGGTTGATTTATTTAGGTGATTACCTACCATTTTGGAGGTGGGTGGACCCTTATGGTTGTGAGAAGAAGATGAGGGAAGTGGAGAAGAGGGTGGATGATTTTCACATGAAGATCATTGAAGAGCATAGAGAGAGAAAAGCAAGTGGAGGAGGGAAGGATGAAGATGGAGATATGGACTTTGTTGATGTTTTGCTGTCTTTGCCCGGCCAAAATGGAAAACAACACATGGATGATGTGGAGATCAAAGCCCTAATTCAGGTCCATCTATTTTTCATCAAATTCCAACTCTACGTTCTTGCCCCTCTTAGTTTCATATAACAATAGAGATCAAAGGTTATTTATCATTGGGTCCCCATTTGTTCTTCTTATGAATACACTAGTACCCAAGTTTTTAAAATTAGCACAAAAAAATATTATACATGCTCAAAAAATCAATTAAGATTTTTATAAGTGTCACAAAAGAGCTTTAATGACACTTTTGGGTGTTGAGTCAATATTAAAAAACTTTGGGTGCCAAATTCATAACATACGTGATTAATGGGATACGGATTCCTAATATGTTATAGAAATTATGTTTGATACGAAACCAAAACCTAAACCTAAACCTAAATCATAAAAATGTTAATTGTAAGTTCATAAATCTTTCACTACTCTAAAAGATAATTTGTAATGACAACCATTAACAACTAAAAATAAATATATAATTAAGATGGGAATGACTTAAAAATTTGTATAATAAATGGTATGTATGCAACTTACATATTATGCAGTCCCTTGGAATGTGTGGGCAATTTTCCAATGTGAATCCATAGATTTTGCACGAGCAATCGGTGGTTAAGTGCTTGGTGAGACGCACTTTATTTGTTAACAATCTGTTTTGTCTCGTTGTCCTAGGTTGCTCTAACCTTTTAGAAATCTGGGAAGAACTTACAGTGAAGTAAGGAAGTTCAAGGTAACTCCGCACACTAGGTCTCTTCTCTCTACTCAGCTCTTAGCCTATCAACATTTAAGCAACAAGAACTAGTTCGATCCTCTTATTTTTATTTGTCGAAACGAGAGCTTCATGAATCGGTATCCTGATGCATATAGATTTAAATGGTCCAATGGGAGAAAAAAATTATTCAATCAGCTTCAAGATCTTGTGAATAGCCTCTCATGGAACGCACCTTGACATAATTTTTTATTCGGCTAAGAGAAGGGATTTTTGTGCCTCAATCTCGCTGGAAAGGTTGAGGTCCTATTACTTTATTTCTTGAAGTCCAGAGCTAGGGCCTTTTATTAGTAGGGAGATAGACTTATTAAGTCAGATTTTGTAACTAAACCTAAATTGTAAAAAAATTTAATATGACTCATGTGCACAATATATATCCTAATAATCATATAATAATATGCATATAAAAATAGTTCACGGTGGCAAAAAATTACAAGAAACACAACTTTGTCAATTGCAAGAGAGAAGTTGTATCTCTCTTTTGTAGTCATAAAGTTTTATAAAAGTTGATAAGACTTCGTGAGTAAAAGTAAAATAGGGCCTTTTTGTAAAATAAACCCCCTTTGGTGTATTTTGATATATAAAATTGGGCCTTTAATATACAAATGATAACAAATAGACTACCGAGGCCTATGTGATCGCTTATTTGACACCTGGTCAGGGTCACCTCGGAATGTCACGATAAAATTGTAAGAAATTTTTTGTTCCTTCTGTCCTTATAGTAGGTCAACGTATGAAACTAAACTTGGACGAATTTATTAATAATTGCTTTTTTCTATTTGCGTTAAGCACACTAAACGGGCTAAAAATTAATAAAAATCCTTATAATAAAAAATGTTAAATACTAACAAAAGTACATCTACATAAGAAGTTTGTATAATTTTCTTTTTGTTTAAAAAAAAATTAATTGCATTAATTCAAAGAAAAAAGAGTTTCATAGATACTATGTTTCTCTTATTTAATATAAACATTAACATCAAATGATAATGTGCACCACATCAAAAGGATAATATCCTTTAGTATGTTTCATATTAGAGAATATTCCATTAGTTAGTTAGTTACAAAATGTGTACAGGTGTTATAAGACAGTAGATTACATACATTAGTAGTTAGTTAGTTGTTTGTTAGTTTGTTAGATCGTTAGCTGTTCACATTCTTTTTAAAGCATTATTCATTTCTTGTAATCAGGTATGAAATACATAATTTTATTCTTCATATGTTTTCTCTCTAAACCTCAATATGGTATCAGAGCATTAAACTTTGCTCTTCCTTTACCTGTGTTTTTCTTTATCCCAAACAATATTCATTCATGGCTGCAGAAGCTTGGCGACATTCTTAATCTAACTCTGGATCCTCAATGAGCAATTCAACCATTGAAGATGGATCAAGACCTTATTTTCTTCATCATTCAGACAATCCAGGTCTGATTCTTGTGTCTCAACCTCTAACTGATGACAATTACACATCATGGAGTTGTGCTATGATCATCTCATTATCGGTCAAGAACAAATTAGGTTTCATTGATGGTTCTATTCCAAAACCTCATGAAACAGATCATCTTTTTAATTCTTGGATTCGTAACAATAACATTGTTATTTCTTGGATGGTTAATTCTGTATCCAAAGAAATATCAGCAAGTGTTATATACTCAGATTCTGCTCATGAAATTTGGGTTGATCTCAAAGAAAGATACCAACAAAAATGGCCCTCGCATATTTTAACTTAGAAGAGAACTGATGAACCACACGCAATGCCAATCAAATGTAAGCACTTATTTCACCAAAACCAAAACTATTTGGGAAGAACTGAGTACTACAGACCTATTTGCTCATATGGGAAATGTTCATGTGGAGGAACAAAAGCTCTCATTGATCACTATCATATGGAATATGTGATGTCATTTCTCATGGGATTGAATGACTATTTTACAACAAATAAGAGGTCAATTGTTGCTTATGGATCCTATTCCCCCAATCAACAAATTCTTTGTCTTAGTTTCTCAAGAAGAACATCAGAGAAATATTAACACTATTACGGATTCTACAAGTACTATGGCATTCTCAGTAAAATCAGAAACACACAAAACTAGCACTAGTCAGTTCCAGAAAGGCAACAACTACAAAAGAGAAAGACCATTGTGTACTCACTGTGGGTACAATGGTCACACCATTGACAAATGTTACAAGCTTCATGGTTACCCCCTGGCTATAAACCTAGACCAAAACCCAACCCCGATGCTTATAAACCACCAGCTATTCAACATAAAGCCTATCCTTGCTAATCAAGTCTCCAACACAACATCAGAACAAAAATCTGATAACATGGACAATTTTGTTCAGATTTTAAATCCCTCCCAATATTCTCATTTGATGGCCATGTTCAACACTCACCTCAATGCTACCAAAACTGAAACACCTTCCACCTATGCTTCACGTACATGCTTCTTAGTTTCTATTAATCCTTATTTTCAATCACCAAAATATTGGATAATAGACTCAGGTGCCACTAGTCATATATGTTTCACTCAAACACCATTCCTCTCAATGAAACCCATTCAAAACACTTTTGTCACCCTCCCCGATCACACGAAAATTCATGTACATTTTGTTGGGACTGTCCAAATAAATGCACACCTCATTCTTCATAATGTCCTCTATGTTCCTCAATTCAAATTCAACCTACTTTCTGTCAATGCTTTAACTAGACATTCCACCCTTCATGTCAAATTTTGCACTGATTCATGTCTTATACAGGATCTAATCAGCTTGAAGATGATTAGCAAGGCTAACAGAATTAAAGACTTGTATGTCTTGGACGCTTCTTCCACAATTTCAACTCAAATCACATCTCCTTCTGAAATTGTTTGTCATTATTCTCATAGTATTGCTAATAATGTGAATGCCCATACTTGGAATCATAGACTAGGTCATTTGTCATTCAAAAGACTTGAGTTGTTAAAAGATCAATTGAATCCTCATATTCCTTGTAATAAGAATAATATGAATACTCCTTTTTCAATTTGCCCCCTTGCTAAACAAAGAAGACTTTCTTTTACTTCAAATAATCACATAGTTGTCAATGCATTTGATCTGATTCATTGTAACACTTGGGGACCCTATCATATTCCTACCTACAATTGATTTAGATATTTTTTAACTCTTGTAGATGATTCTACTAGATTCACTTGGATATATCTAATGAAACATAAATCTGATGCCACATTTCTTATTCCAAGATTTTTTACACTCATTGAAACTCAATTCCATAAAGTCATCAAACAATTTCTATCCGATAATGCTCCTGAATTACAATTCACAGATTTCTTTCATGCTAAAGGAGTAATTCATCAATTCAGTTGTGTAGAAACCCCCTAACAAAATTCTGTAGTAGAAATAAAACATCAGCACCTGCTCAATGTTCCTAGAGCATTATTCTTTCAATCACAATTACCCATTCATTTTTGGGGAGAATGTATACTTACTGCTACTTTTTTGATTAATAGGACTCCCTATCCTATTATACACAACAATACACCATACACTTTACTCTATAACAATCCAGTTCATTATAACTCCATTAGGGTATTTGGGTGTCTTTGCTTTGCTTCCACACTTTCTTCTCATCGCAAAAAATTTGCACCTATAGCACGACCATGTGTGTTTATTGGTTATCCACCAGGAATCAAAGGTTACAAGTTATATGATATCATTTCCAAACAAATTTTCATATCTCGCGACGTGGTTTTTCAAGAACACATCTTCACTTTCCACAATGTGCCTTCATTACCTCAACATATAGATCCATTTCCTGATATAGTTCTCCCTCACTCCTTTCATGACTCCTCCATGATTCCTGTTCATCCCATAGTAGACCATGGTTCACCTTCCACCATTTTTCAAAATGTCCAACCACCCATATATTCCCCTAATCAAACTTCTCCTACTATAGATACTACTTCTCCCATTTCATATCAGCAACCATCTTCCCCATCTACAAGACCAACTAGAATCATTAAACCTCCCTCATACCTTCAAGATTATCACTGTAATCTTCTCTTAAATACTCCCATTCCAACCTCTACATACACATACCCTATCTCCAATCATCTTTCCTATAAATCATTCAGTCCACAACACAAAGCCTTAATACTTCAGATTTCTTCTACCTATGAACCTCCGTTCTATCATCAAGCAGTTAAAATTGATCATTGGAGAGTTGTTATGCAAACTGAATTGAATTCTATGGATCTCAAAAAAACTTAACTGTTATGCCTTTGACAATAGGCAAACATACAATCGGGTGCAAGTGGATATACAAAATTAAATACCAGTAAAATGGGAACATTGAAACGTACAAAGTAAGAATAGTTGCTAAGGGATACACTCAACAAGAAGGATTAGACTTCCTTGAAACCTTTTCTCCAGTTGCTAAGTTAGTAACCGTTAAAATTCTCCTAGCTATTGCTTCTATGAATCAATGGCCACTTGTTCAGCTAGATGTCAACAATGCATTTCTAAATGGGGATCTATTTGAAGAAGTCTATATGGACTTACCTATGGGCTACACTCCAAACAAAGTGGGCACTAAGGGGGAACACTTAGTTTGCAAACTTCACAAATCAATTTATGTTCTTAAGCAGGCATCACGACAATGGTTTTCTAGATTCTCTCAAGACCTCATCAAATGTGGCTTTCAACAAAGCAAATTTGATTATTCTCTCTTCACCAAAGGTTCTGGCACTTCCTTTATTTCTCTATTGGTCTATGTTTATGACATTATCATCATATGTGCTGATCTCCATACTATTTCCTTACTCAAATCCTTTCTTCATAGTTAATTCAAATTAAAAGACCTTGGTGCATTGAAGTATTTCTTGGGATTGGAAATTGCACGATCTAAAAAGGGAATCTTCCTCTCACAAAGACACTACTCTCTCCAACTACTTGAAGACACTGGGTTTCTTGCTAGCAAACCTGCATCCTTACCCATGGATCCCAAACTTAAACTCAGTTCATTTGAAGGTGAATCTCTTCCTGATGCTAGTCTCTACCGAAGATTAGTTGGAAAACTTCTTTATCTCACCATTTCAATGCCTGATATCACCTTTGCAGTTCATAAACTAAGTCAGTTTGTCTCTCAACCACGACAACCTCACCTTGATACTGTGCACCATCTTCTTAGATACATCAAAGCCACTCCAGGCCAAGGACTTCTTTTTTCTGCATCAACATCATTTCAGCTACGCGCTTTTTCTGATGCTGATTGAGGATCTTGTTTAGACTCTCGCAAATTAGTCACTGGATTTTGCATATTTCTTGGAGATTCTCTAATCTCATGGAAAGCCAAAAAGAAAATTACGATTTCAAAATCTTCTGCTGAGGCTGAATATCGTGCTTTGGCATCAACTGCCAGTGAAATCATTTTTCTTCAACAACTTCTTCATACTTTTCAAATCAAATCACATGAACCAGCTGTAATTTTCTGTGACAATCAAGCTGCACTTCATATTGCCACTAATCCCATCTTCCATGAACGAACCAAACATATTGAAATAGATTGCCACTTCATCCATGATAAAATCACTGAAGGATCCATCAAATTACTCCCCATTCGCACTCAACACCAATTGGCTGATGTCTTCACTAAAGCATTACCTACTTCTCACCTCTTCCCACTATTGCCCAAGATGGCTGTTCTAGACCTTCACCATCCAGCTTGAGGGGGAGTATTAGAGAATATTCCATTAGTTAGTTAGTTACAAAATGTGTACAGGTGTTATAAGACAATAGGTTACATATATTAGTAGCTATTTAGTTGTTTGTTAGTTTGTTAGATCGTTAGCTGTTCGCATTCTATTTAAAGCATTGTTCATTTCTTGTAATCAGATATGAAATACATAATTTTATTCTTCATATGTTTTCTCTCTAAACCTCAATATTTCCTCTTATTTCTCATGGGTTATTATCTTATACTGCATCTTTTAAACCTAAAACTCACTTTTCTCAGAGATGATGCCCATGTATAGTTCGTTTGGAGTCCCATGTTGATTTAAGAAGATACCATCATATAGTTTATATTTTTATCACTTTTGATGTGGATACTTCTCCATCATTTTCTTTTTGGATAAGACTTTACTTATTTTAACAATCTGAATATCAAAGGACCCAAATATTGTGTTGGCTAGGTCCTTACTGTGTAAACCAATGTAGAGTTGGGAGTCACATATTTTGGAAATATATGTGTGGGTTGGTCTTTGAAGAACATTGATTACCTATATTGATTAAATCAAGTTGAACATGAATATATGAGAAAATCAATGAATTCAAACAACCAAACTCCAAAACATAAATACTACAAACTTTACAGATCTAGATCCAGATAAAAGGTTTGCAACTCGATCTAAAACAAACACCCAAGAAAAAATGAAATTGGAATGTAAACTAACCTTAGACAAATAATCCAACAAAAAATTAAATTGGAATGTGAGTAGGAATCCTCCATCTATGAGATATAAAAAAACTCACAAAATATTACGAATACATTCATCCAGGTACAAATTAACTTGGCCATGATAATAAGAGTGGATTTCTCGTCTTTGATAGCGTGAAAGAAAAACCCATAAATGTTTGGAAAACATAAAATCATAAACATTTTTATCTTAATAATATCTATTAGAGATAGATGGGAATAAAAGGCTAATAGAGAGAAAGAGAGAAAGGGGGTGGGGGGATGAAGTATTACGGGTAAGTGAAAGGAAGGAGAGATGAAAAAGAAGGTTATTAAGGTAAAGGGGGCGTGGAAGAATTAGATGGAGTTCAAAGGACATGGGGAACCGAAAATATAGAGGCAAAATTGAAGTGAAGTTCCGTTTTACTGTATTATTATAAAAGAGATCTATGAAATATGGTTAACATGTGGCGTTGTGGGAAGATGGCTATAATTTTATATATATTTACATATATGTAAGGCGGTATCATTTTTATTCAAATTAAAAACTCATTATCAAAACCAAATAGTGACTTTAATTATTTTCTTTTCTTTTTGTATCTGTAGCAAAACGACACATCATAAGATTTTCTTTCAAATTTGAGTGAAAAACAATGAGGGTTAAAATTTTACTTTAACACACTTACTAGTATTTGCCAAATTTTGCTGATTTAGATCGAAGGTGATAAATGCATCCCAAAACTTACTCATCAAAACCAAGGTACTCACTCACACCACCAGGGATGACAATTTTTCTCAAAAATTCAGATCCCCGCGGATACCCGACCATATCGAGTAGGGTATGGGGAATAAGTTTTGGGGATCCTGGAGGGTTCGGAGAGTTAAAAAATCCCCAAAAAATTTTGGGTCGATTTCGGTATAGCCTCGGGTCCCCACGGGGATACCCGAATTATTAATATATAATAAAATATGTATGTATATATTATAATAAATATATAAGAATAAAGAAATGGTAATCTCCTACTTCTTTTCTTCCACCTATTTCTTCTTTCTTCTAACCCTATTTCTTCTGCCTCCCTCCCACTTCCACTCATCTCCCTCACGAACTTGCTTGCACCTCCTCCTCATCCTTCTACACACCTCAACTACTGATCGTCTGTTAAAATCTCAGTTAAAATCTTTTCCCTTTCTTGTTCTTTGCTTTCAGTTAAAATCTTAGTTAAAACTTGTATTGTGTTTTGATTATTCTCAGTTAAAATTTTAGTTAAAACTTGTTTTCTGTTTTGATATGCGGATCAAATAATACTCCTCGAGATGTTTATAGATGATTTATGCGTGTTGATTTTTGTTCAGTTAAAATTTTAGTTAAAATTTGATTTATGCGTGTTGATTTTTGTTTGTTTGTACAGACAGCCTCATGTGTTTATCAGATTGATCTAGTAATACTTCTTTTATTTCTCATTTGTTATTCAATTTCAAGTATTCTTTGTTAATAGAAGGAAAATATTTAGATACTAGAAATTTATCAGATTCATGTGTTTTTTGGTGTTAATTTTTTGTGGTGGATTGAAGTGTAGAATTTGGGAAAATAAGTAAATCTAAGGTGTAGGTTGTTGCTGTCTTATTAAGAATTTATAAAAAAAAATTATATTTAAAAAAAAAAAGAAACGGGTTCCCCACGGGAAAATCGAACCCGTTTTAAACGGGGACGGGGATCCCTGAACCCGTTATAACGGGAGACGGGGTGAGGAAGGGGAATGATATTTCTAATGGGGAAGGGGATGGGGATGCTTTTCCCAACCCTGAACCGACCCGTTGCCATCCCTCTACACACCACCAAAGTAAAAGCTTTTATAATCTTTAATGAGTATGTATATCCTATTCAATATTTTCATTTCTCCCATTCTCTTCCTCACACCCTCCCTCCCTCCTCTCTTTGCAAAATTTTTCATCATCAGACCATCACCATCCAACCATCAGTGGCAGAGCTATGGTGTATAGGGGTGGGGCAAGTGCTCCATCCAAAAATTTGAAAAAAAATATAAAACTTTAGGATAAATCTCCAATAATTAAAAAAATATTAGGTGAGGGTAAAAAGTACAAAAAATGAAATTGTAAACTACTTATTCTCTCAGCAACTCTCACCCATTCATTTATCATCATCATTATCATCATCATCATCATCATCATCATCATCATCATCATCACCCATTCATTTATATTTCTCTTTTTAAACATCCCACTTCTCTTTTCTATCAAACCAAAGCAACAAACGAACAAACACCAAAATCAATACTTAAGCCTAAAAACTCTCTGCCTCACTCTCACCTGCTCACCGCCGACTCACTCTGTGCAGCGCAGCTATAGCCTACCAAACTCTCTCTCTCTCATCATTCACTCAAATTACAAGGCTTTAGTTTAGGTAAATACTTTGGTGTTCTTACTTGTTTTATTTTACTTGGATAATTTGCATTTATTTTGTTGCTGTTTAGATTCAGTTTTGAGATAATTAAGGGTTTGAATTAATTTTGTTGTTGTTTAGTTTAGGGATTGATTAACGTACTACGTGCATTTGTGCTATTGTATTCAAGGTTGTTTTATCTGAGTTATAAATGTCTAGAAGTGCAAATTCTTAATTAAATATTTATAAAAATCTAAAAGTAATCCTAAAAAAGTTCGGCTCAGGGGCTCCCTGTAACAACTTGCCTAATTAAATATCGGGTGATCAATCCTTCATTTAATTAAATCAGAATATCCAGTTGGTTCATTCTCAACATCACTGTCGAAAATAATTTCTTTATTAATCACCTAATAGTTAATTAAGCTAAGTGTCAAAAACTTTTTTTCCCATTTTTAATATAATTAAAACCATTCCACGACACGGAATAATAATATGCAACAACACTTCACAACTGCATTAACTATAACAAGAATAAATGTGACTGGAATAACTCTCGAGTTAAATTATAACATTTACACTGAATAAAAACTGATATCCACAATGCTTACATTAATAATTACAACCTCTAAAATCCTGGGCGACAAACCCTAAATGAAGTAGACGCTACAGATGAGTGAATCAACAGAAAGGAAGCGTCTAAACAAAATCCACATATTTGCTAGTAGCTATAATCCATCGGAATGTCCATAATCTATGTTGGGCATCCCTGCTGCTGGATACCTGATGTACAATATATAGTAGAGAAGAGAATATGCAAAAAAACGGGTTAGAGCCCGATTGTAAAAGATTTTAAAAATAGCAAGTGCTTAACAATTACAATTAAGCATTTATTATGTACATGTTAGTTTCTCGAGCTCTGTTTTGAGAATTCTCACCTCTCATCTAGAGTGCACACCTATCGTAACTTATTATCTTCCTAGTTAAGGTTCCATCCTAACTAATTTCCACAACATAATTCTAACCCATATTATAAACCCGTATGTCCCATACCATACGTAATATAATTATTCATATTCATTTCTCTTTAATATGAACTAGTCTTGTTACAACCTTGGAATTAAGTGTTCACTTACTTAATTCAATTCAGATTTCATTATTTACTTCTATCTACAACATTACACAGTAGATTAAATCACAATTTATATTTTTAATCTATAATATCACACAGAAGATTACATCTCTATATCTATAATGTCACATAGTAGATTATATCATAGTTTATATATATATATATATATATATATATATATATATATATATATATATATATATATATATATATATATATATATACACACACACACACACATACACTAATACAGCACCTCTCCAGTCACAACTGCGGTGCATGTATACTCTGCTATTATGTCCTGATACATAATATCACTGTATAGAGGACTATTGATTCGGCGTCTCTCACGAATCATATCATAATACAAATATATTGGAGCCGATCATACTCCCCAGCCAAATGGATCACGCACATACCTACGCTCCCATTCAACCGTCGAAACTGTCATATACACCGATAACACGTGTCCAATGTCCTATGCTCAGGGTACGGATCTAAAATCCTCCCAAATGGGCGCATAGGATAAGACCGTCCACAACGCGAAACCTCCACCCGATAGCAAGCAGTGTATATATGTCATACATACAAATAATAATATAGGTGTTCATCACACCTAAATAAATATAACATCCATAAAGCATTCACATAACCATATGATAATTCTCATACGTAGTATTTTTATCTATCAAATCCTACGTATTAAAGATTATTACTTTACTTCTTTACTTTATATTCCCGAGCCTCACGCATTACTCGAAGATTGAATAAGTATTCCTTAATCTAATTCAGTAGGTAAATGTCTACACACTACTTGTCCATGTCATCACAACTTTCGAAATTTTATGAATTAAACTCATCTTTAATTAGGTTTAATTCTCGATAACCCTTAATTCATTCTTAACCCTTCATTCTATCTCTTAGAGTTAATCCCATCTATTCCTAAGGTTATACCGGTAATTAATAACTCTCTTACTACTGGTCCCAACCTTAAATTATCATTTATCCAATTTAAATCCCAAGTAACATAAGTCTCGATAATAACTCATTTAATTAACACTCGTTAACTTCCCCTTATTCAAAAATCCTAAAATAATATTTTTCGGGTCTTTTCAATGGTCTACTGCCCTTCTCTAAGTCCCATTATGTTCGAATAATAATCACAAAAGATTCCTAAAAATTTTGGGATTAAATCAAGAATTAAAAAGAAATAACTTCATCTTTTCAGGGGAGGTCGATCGATCGATGGTCCTAGGTCGATCGATCGATCACCCAGATATCGATCCAGATTCTTTAACCTTTATTCTACGAGTTTCACATCTTTTCATCAATCAAACCTCTGTTTTAGTGTCCCAAACTTCTTATAATCCATACCACATGATATAGCCACATATGTAAATGATTCCTACTGATCTGAAAACCTAGAATCATCAAGAAGGTTGAATTTAAAACGTACTATTTCTAGAAAAACTCATTTTTATATTTATCCATGAACATCATATAAACTCCAATTTTCCTTCACCAAATGATTCCCAATTGAATCTCATGAAATTCGGATCATATACCATTATATATGGATAAGTTCTAACGTAACCAAAATCATTTAAACGTCATTAACATGAATTAATTTACTCAAATTTCATTCTATTCTCAAGAACTCTAATTTTTGACTTTGTCAACAATAAGAGTGTAAATCCCAGATTTCTTCACATGATAATATAAAATTCATGGAGTTTATTCTATAATCAAAAGAGATCACTCCTAGCTAATATCCATTTCAAAGATCTATTTAAAATTATCACAAATTTATCTATGTTCATGCAACTTTTCAGGATTTTCCTAACTAGCCCAACATGGACAATATAAAAGCTAAGATTGCAATAATTAATCATTTGCCTCTAATTCGTGGTCTAATCCGTTGGGGATGATACTCTACTGGTGGTCCTCTCTTTTTCTGGCCAACTTCCAACAGTGGTGGTGGTGGCTCTTGGTGGTGCAAGGTGGTTGTCCTTTGTTTCCTAGAAAAGTCTTTTCTTCTCTCATAGAAAGTCTCCCAATCTCCCCTAAACCTTTTTCCTCTTATTTTTGGTGAATGAACCTAAGCTCTCTAATTTCCTCACTAATATAATAAAACCCAATTTCCGTATTTACTATTCACCTCCCTTGTAAAATGATCGAAATACCCCTCTGGGGTGTCCTTTCGGTTCCAAAGTGCCCCGAGACCCAAATCAAACACCCAAGTAGACATTTTTTATTATTTGAACCCTTCCGGACACTTTGGCACTGTCAAAACAACAATTCGGATGACATAATAATAAAACACTTTTATTTCATTAAATTATAATCCGACACGACTCAAATGCGCGTCCCGACTTAATTACCAAAGTTATCGTACACATAATTCGCGACAATTATAGAGTCATAATCAATTGTAAATATTCAACATAAATCACATGCTACTTTATTCTCGAGTAATATTTAAATCCGGATTAATTTCCAATTATATCAGAATTAATTCTAATTAATCACATTTTAAAAGTCATTAAAAATATGGGGTATTACACTCCCATCCCCCAACCCCTGATAATAGTCGATGATTTGTACATAGCGGTGCCCCGCCCATAATTTTGTTTTCTAACTTCGCCACTGCCCACCATTAATATTGCCACAAGCACAAATTTCTCTTTCTATCTATTTCTCTCTCAAACAAACACGCGCGCACACAAAAAAAAAAAAACATAAGCTCTAGTTATGGAAAAACATATGTTTTTAATCAAAGTTAACCTTAAGAAACATATTTGTTTCAAATTAAACTAATAAAGCACTTAAAATAAATTACATATTAATATAGGATTCATAACATACTTAGTATTTAAGAAAACATTCACAAGTCCAAAAACCTATATATTCTTGCCCTCATCCCCAAAAATGATGACAAAATTCAACACAAGGCCCTGAGGAGACGTAAAAACATAAAAATGTACATACTCGTTGACTTTTTCCTGAAAGTTATTTACGTCTTTCAACGACAAGTTCCTAAGTATATTAACTTTTCACATGGATGTGAAATTTTTACATATTCAACGACTTGTCTATGTCATATACACTGACGTGTTCCCTAGTATATATAATTTTCATATTTTTTTATTCTTATGCGTGTTCGAAGATTTTTTTTATTGAAATTTAGTCACCATTTTCAAGGAGAGGAAAAGGAATTTGCAGGTTCTCGGACATGCATATGTTCTTGTTAAAATTATAAATATACTATCCATGTTAGCACATATTTTACTTCTAACTTGTTTATAGGTTGAATCTAAAACAAAAATGTTTGTAAGGATCAATTATTGATTTAAAAAAAAACTTTGAAATAACTCCTTCTTTGTGTGTGAGAGAGATGCATTGGTGGAATTGGTAATGGATCTAGTGGTATGGAGGTAGAAAGGGTGGTGGCAGTGGCGGATCCAGGATTTTGTGTCAACTGGGGAGACACTTTCGAGTGTTGTCGGGGGTTCAGGGCAGGAGTCCCCGACGTGATTTTTTGGGGGGGTTATTTCGAGTTTGAGCGGGAATTTTTTGGGTACTTTTTTGGGCATAATATTCATTTTCAACACTAAAAACCATTATCAAAATATCATATAATAATTAATACAACATAAATTAATAATTTCAGTATAAATTTAATTTCACATTTATACTCATTATAATAAATGTACACAAAATTTATTATAATGAGTATACTATGCCATAGTAGACTACCATATATAACATATATAGAACTTATATTTGTTATAATGAGTATACTATGCCATAGTAGACTACCATGTATGTAAATTTATGATAGTAGACTATCATAAATGTTTCATTTTATTATCTGTCATAAATGCTTCATTTACATATAAACAACATGTAAATTTACATATAAACAGACATATAAATTTACACAAAATAAATAAACAGAGACATATAAACAAATATACAGAAAATAAATAAATGATGAAATATAACTGGTCTGGTGGAGGAGATATCAGGGGGAGGGTGGAGCGGAGCCTCAGAGGAGAGAGCAGCAGCGGGTGGAGAGGAGAGAGAGCAGGGCAGCGGGTGGAGATGAGAGAGCAAGGCAATGGGTGGAGAACAACGCAGGCTCGCAACTGTGCAAGGCAGGGCTGGCAGCACGGGCGGTGGAGAACAGGGTGGTGAGCGACGGTGGAGTCTGGAGAATTGGGTGAGAGAGAGAGCGGCGGACTCTTTAGAAAATAGTTTTTTTTTTATTTGATACAAGAGAAGAGAGAGTAACAAAACTTAAGTTTTTTTTTTGTTTGTTACAGATTTTTCCCTGAACTTTGAATATAATTTCAAGTAACCTCCAGGTTTATTTTTTTACACAAAACCCCTATTTTTTTAAAATGAACTGGGGTGGCCACCCTACTTCGGCCTGGGGTGGATTCGCCCCTGGTTGGTGGTGCGGTGGTGATAGAGGAAAATATTGAGTTAAAAAATGAAGTGTATTATAATGACAAAAAAGTGTAAGACAACCTTAAATAATTTTTATAATATTTTTTTAAAAGAAACTTTTAGGGCGACTTTAACACCCCTGGAAAGACTACAATAATCTTACTTTATCACGTTATTTGCACATTGCAATTTTCTCGTTCCTCCATAAATTACCAACTTCTTTCAGCTTTTTTCCCCAAACCCACAAAAAAACACAAATTGTGTATTACATTACCCCATTTGTATACAAAAAGTGTAACATGATGTAGTAAATAATTACACATAACACAGTGTATACGGATCCCCAACTCAAGAATTTATATAGAGCAATGTTAGACTTACAAAGAAATTGTGCAAACTTTTCATATAATAAATTGATGTGACACAACTAAAAAATGTTGTACCACATTTTTATAGTATTTTCACGATTATTCTATTTATTATTAATTGATGCCCCATTAATTTGTACAATCTTTTTGTAAAACTAATGTTTGCCATCTCTTTATATTGTCTTTATTCAATTACTTACACAAATCACACAAGTGCTACTTTCAACCTAAGAGCCTCTCGAAGCATGATTTTAAGACTTTTAAGTACATGTACTAGCCAAAACTCCCGTTGAACATCATTTATGATTAGATTAATATCTAACAGATACATTGAGATCCGAAGGCCTCGATATATGAAAATTTTGGATTGCCTAATATATGCGATGGAGGGTGAAAAATAGGAAAACATAACAGTTATCAAACTATTTCCTTTCTCTTCTAATTTTTTTTATCTTCTCCTTTTTTGTTATTTTTTTTACATGAATTTATCTCCCATTTATATGTGGCAAACAAGAGAAAGGAGAAAAATTATAGATAATGTTTCGAATAATTTTATTTTTCCGTCCTTGTTTTCTCCCCATCCCGTGTCCATTTGGTTCAGAACAAAATATTTCAAATTGCGGTGAAAACTAAGATTCTGAAATGTTCACATATATGAAATTAGTTTTTGTTTCTTTAATACAGTTAACATGTACGTGTTGTAATTATATAACTTTGAACAAAAATATTGAACATGAATCAATCGAAATATGTGAAAATATATAATTAAGATGTGAATTTGTATAATAAAGGGTATGTATGCAACTTACATATTATGTTGGTTATAAAATGATAATTTAGGATATGATAGCGGCTGCGACAGATACTTCAGCTGTGACCAACGAATGGGCAATGGCAGAAGTAATAAAGCACCCACATGTCCTCCGCAAGATCCATGATGAGCTTGACGTTGTGGTGGGTTCCCATCGTATGGTGAGAGAAGCTGACTTGCCCCACCTTAACTACTTACGTTGCGTTGTACGAGAAACTTTTCGAACCCACCCGGCTGGACCCTTCCTCATCCCTCATGAATCTACACGTGCCACCATGATCAACGGTTATTATATCCCAGCAAAGACGCGTGTCTTCATCAACACTCATGCTCTCGGTAGGAACACCTCAATTTGGGATGATGTCCACGAATTTCGACCAGAGAGGCACTTGTCTTGTGATGGGAGCCGAGTTGAGATAAGTCACGGACCAGATTTCAAAATACTTCCGTTTAGCGCTGGAAAGAGGAAGTGCCCCGGTGCACCACTTGGGCTCACGTTTGTGCTATTGGCTTTGGCTACACTTTTTCATTGCTTTGAATGGGGACCACCTCAGGGTTTCACACACCAAGACATTGATACAACTGAGTTGTATGGGATGACAATGCCTAAAGCGAACCCCTTGATGGCTATTGCCCGACCACGCTTACCAGTTCACATGTACCACTGATTAATCTCCTTATTTCCTATTTTTACTCTGTAATCAATATAATTTTCATACTTATATTTTCCTAAGTAATGAGATATTATAAGTACATATTTTTTTTTGGTCAAATTGTTATTATAAAGGGAAAATAAATATTGCAAAAAAGTTCCTTAAATTATACATTACATATAAAAAAAAACTCTTTTAAATTTTGAAATGCATTAATTTTCTTTGATCCACACATTAGGTTACAAATATTGTATTTTGGCATATCTGTACCACCAAAAGCTAATAACTTCGTCCAAACAATATAGTTTAAATTACATAAAAGGGTATTTTAATTTTACCCTCAGTTTATGATCAGGGACGTAGCCAAGAATTTTCATATGTGGGGGCTACAAAATTGTTAAGATAAAAAATAACAAGCATAACAAAAAAGACTTAATATTCGATTAAAAATTTGTGACATAATTACAACCACAATTGTCCTCGACGACTTTTCATAGATTGAAAGCGTTGAATGATACACTCATTATCAATAACAGTAAATACATCTTTTTCCACATACACGATCATATTATCATTCATCCATTGATCTTCCATCCGATTGCGCAATGAAGTCTTTATGAGATTCATAGCCGAAAACACCCTTTCCACGGAGGTCGTGGCAACCAGTAATATCAACGCCAAAGTCAGAAGCAAATAAACCAATGAAAATACCTCACTTTTCTTTGTCTCGACCATCATTTTTGCAAGAGAAGAAATTCTAAACAATCCTTGAAAGGTGGGATTAGATTGCACATCAAGAAAATAAGTTTCAAGTTAAATATCAAGTTCAATGAGTTGGACGCTTGAAAATTCATTAGGATAAAAATGGGCAAGGCGAATTAATTTTACCTTGTCAAATGAAATAAACGAATCATCGGGAAAAAGGCATTCCACACATACTAGTAACTCGGTGTTCGCCTCAGTGAAACGTTCATTAATCTCATGAAGTTGCATATCAATGACCGCATAAAATATCTCAACACGATAATGATACAAATTTGGCCTTTTCTCCGCTTTACGTTGTGATCTTTTTATAGAAATGTATACATCCTCCATAATAGGAACGTCAATTTCAAGTTTCTCACAAAACATACAAACTTGATCAAACAAAAACACCCATCCATCATCCCGCATCATTTGTAGTCATTGCTTGCATACCCGGATCGAATTAACAATATCTTTTTGAATATCCGGTGATGTCATTGTGTGATTTGAGGGAGCATTCTTCAATGCAATGGCTCTAATATCGAGATTTAAATCACAAGAAAGTTTCATAAGTTCAAGAAAGTTCCCTTTATTTTTTTACTCTTCCGATTCGTCGCTACCACGAAATGCAAGCCCTTGGCGTAAAAGAAATCTAATAGAGTTGATTGATGCACTTAGTCGTGTTCGATAATCCATACGAGCTTTGTCCGATTGCTTGTGTAAAATTGTCTCAATGTGTTGACCTTCGTTCATTAAATTCGCACATGCTTGCAAAGCCTGATTATGGGTACTAGTAGGACCTCCCACGTGAGTAATAAATCTCTCTTTCTTCTTCCAATTAGAAAAACCTTCGCCCACAAATACGTCCCCACCTGCTTGGTCACCCACATTTTTCTTGAAAAGATAACAACATAAACAATATGCTGCATTAGTAGTGATGCTATATTCTAGCCAAGGAGAGAATTTATTAAACCAAGCAGGGTTAATTAAAACGCCGTAATTGTTTGCCCATAGCTTTATACGGGAACGTGTGGCCACGAGGTTGACAAGGCCCCTTTTGTATATAGGCTCTACGGAGTTTATCTTCCAGTTTAGGATTGCCACGAGCAATTGGAGTTCGTAGGGAGGGATCGACATGTAAATCTTCCAAAATAATTTCATCTGGTTCTATATTGCTCTCAATATGCGGTGTCGATGTCGACTCCAATTTTCTTTTATAAAACCTCCCCATAAGTTGACTGAATTGACAAAAAAAATTAGGTCCATTAATATCGCCAAAAAAATTAGATTCAATAATATCCCCCTAAAAAATTAGGTTTTATAAATATCCCCCCAAAAATTAGGTTCATTAATATCTCCCCCCCCCCCCCCCCCCCCCCCCAAAAAAAAAAAAAAATTGATGGTATAAAATTAATACAACCACAAACCCCATTCAAATTAGTCTACATAAATTAAATAAATTAATTTCCAACTAAACTCTTTAAATAAACAAAACAATAGTACTAAAACCAACCGTTGGGCCACGAGGGGGTAACATGCAGTTGTGCACAAATTCAATTGTTGGTTTCTGACATATGAGAGAAGCAAACCTTATATCATCAAGTCAACCCCACAATGTAGACTAAGTTGTGAAAATAAATATGAGAAGCAACAAACCCTTATATCATTAACAGAACACAAATTGAATTGGGCCACAAATTCAAATGAGATGGGGAAATAAATACCTGTTGTGAAAAAGAAAACAGATGGGGAAAGAAATGGGATGGTTGGTCCGGAAATGGAAATGGCTCTCTCTCTCGCCTGTCGCTCTCCTCTGTTTCAGAGTTTGAAACATGAGATAAACTTTTTAGGTCTTTTAACATTTGGGTTGTTGTGATACTCTAATTATTTGTAAATATAAGTCCCAAAATTTTTCTAATTCAACTTTTACCCCGAATATTTTATATACCTACATTTCTATAAAAAAATCCTCCGTGGGGGCTCGAGCCCCTGCTCGGCCCCATGTAGCTCCGTCCCTGTTTATGATATCAAAATTATGTTCAGTGCTCAAATCTATTTGTCATTATTGATGTTTATTTTAGTCGTATTAATGTTGAATAATACCTTTTGTGGTTCTATTAAATCAATCCTTTATTTTCATTGTTCTTCACTTTCAAGAGAAATGGAAAGATGTGGAAGCCCATTCTATATTTTGTTTCATTATTAGCAAGAAAATTTTAGTGATTTACATTTAGAAAAAACTTTATTATTGCCCTTTTGTTTTAATTTTAGCAAAATCTCATCTTTATTGGCATCCATGTCCTATTCTAGTTTTAGTTCAATTATGAAAAGTTCACACTCATATTTGTCTATGAATCTTGTCAAAATTTATTATATGATAATTGTACAAAATTAGGATCAACAACTCTTTGTCGTGCATGATCCATTTTGAACACCCCCTGCGGCGTTCGTAACTCCACCAATGAGGTTACCCCTGTTTGGGAACAAAAGGCATCAACACTGGAGGTGGAGGGATCTCCATATCCCATTCCACATCCTGATCAATCTCCTACTAATTTTACGCAAGAGCAAGTTGGTGCTCATGATATCCATTTAGAATTGCTCCAAAATCTCGACGATTTAGTCTTGAAGAGCACCTACCCAGGCTATCACAGGGTTAATGGCCTTCATTAGTTATTACCTATTCACTCCTCCGAAACATTTCAAAAAAGATATTTTCATGAAAATGTTTGCCATTCCTAATCACAACGCCAATATGTTTTCATACAAACTAACACCCTAAACATAAAGTGTGGGAAAAATAAACAAATGCATAACGCAGTTATAAATGTGGTTTTATATATAATTGACCTATGTCCACGTGGAAGGATGTTCGTGGTGATTTATAATTTTAAAGCAAGGACAACTACTTTTCCTTGTCTTCCATTCTTCATCAAATGCCAAATATTATGTATCTCCTTTATCGATATAGATTGCCTTGTATAAGGTCCTCACAAAAATCCTATGAAATTTCGGTTGCTAACGATAATAGAACATGTTAAAAATCATGTTCTTGATGTAAATAAACCCTAAAATCCATGTTAGAATTATTTTCACGCATTAAAAGAATATATAGAATGACTCTTGATTATATTCTGGCACATGGACTCCGATTTGAAGTCAGAAATCGTAACACCCTGTATTTTTGAATAATTATGGATTTGATTATTTATGGTATTTTAAATTACACATGTGCAGTAATTTAATTAAAATGAAATATTGCGTATTTAATAAATATTAATTCGTGGGAATAAGATTAATATTTATGTGGTAAATTTACTAAGTGTGTTTATAGTAGATAAAATACGGTGAATTTTTAATACGTCGTAGTGAGTAATAGCGACGAGATTATGATGATATTTCAACCGGGCTTGTGAGTAGACTATATTAAGGTTGAGATGAAAAATTTATCAATAATGACTCGGAAGGCGATTTTGAGTCCACAGTTGATCCCAAATAGGTCGAAATAGTTAGAAATAAGAACCCGTGGGAAGTAATTAGGTTCCATAGACATTTTAAACTAGCCTGAACTCATGTAGGGGTGTTTAGATCATTTTGATGTAGCCTAATAACCTAATTTCGAGATTTGTGTTTTAAATCATAAGGCTTATATAGGTGAAGTAGCCATATCATTATTTCTAAAACCTAAGAGAGAAGGAAGATGGGAGAAAGAAGAGAAATCAAAGGAGAAAGCTAGAGGAGGCTAATTCAGGAAAGGATTTGAAGAAACTCTAGCAATAATCCATCACACACGAAGTAGATCATAATCTACAAACATCCCAAGGAAAATAATTGACTTGCTTTATTGAATAGTAGTAGTAGTAGTAGTAGTAGTAGTAGTAGTAGTAGTAGTAGTAGTAGTAGTAGTAGTAGTAGTAACAATTCATATTATGGTAGGTGATGTTAAAAACTGTTTTTGGGTGGGGGTTTTCACATGTAAAAAGGGGTTTTGAGAAATTATCACATAACTTGTAGAGTAAATGCATATTTGATGTTTTTGAATGATTTATTCTTGCTGAAAATTGGATCTGGTTAGAGATTCGTAAGCTGGTCATAATTGATTGGATTTTGAATTGAATCTATGGTTATTTGAGGTGTTCATCATTTAGACCTTATTTGAATGGATTAATTATGAGTAACATGCAGGCTCAATATGGTAGCTTTGATGAATTGTTTGCATATGTTATTTTGGGCTAGAGAGATTAATGAAGCAGTTAAAAGTTCAATTTAGCAAAAGATTAAATTTTATGATAAGACATAAGTGAATGATCTTGTATGTTAAAATTACTAAAAACGCATGAAATTCACTTTCCTGATATACGAACTCACAAGGCATATGTTTATGTGTTAAGACGAGGAAGACAAATTATGACATAAATTTATTCTTTCCAATATATATGAATTTTTTTTATGGATAATAAAGTTTTCTTAATCACTCCCTCCAAAACATGGATGCACGAAAAATAAGTCTAAGAGAGCAAGTAAGACCAACAAGTAACACCCAATTAGTTCCACGAGAATAATACACAATTATATGCAAAATAAAAGCATAAGAACAACATACATAGAAAGTGATCATTTTTTGGTCATTTCATTCCAAAAAATACCCAATTAAAAGGGCAAAACATTATACTTATAAAACTAGTTGTAAACCCGCGCGATGCGCGGACGAAACGATTGTGTACGCGTAATTAAAAATATAAATATTTTTTGAAAAAATAAATAACCATTTCAATGGCGAGTTATCATACTCTTAAGTTTTAATATTTTTTTGGTAATACATTACTAAAAGACAGGTACATGTTATAAAATTTATATATACATGCAAAATTTCAATTCGATAATAATTTTTTTTTTATTTTAATACTCAATGACTATAATTAAAGAGGTGTCAAAAATCCAAATAACTAAATAAACAAAAAATAAAGGAACAAAGGAAAACTGAAAAAGAAAAAATAAACAAACACACATTTCATGAGCATTCACTAAATAAGTTGGGTGAATTGAAACCTCCACCAATGTTCAATACATTTAAGAAAACAATCACCTACCAGCACCACCACCAAGATCATAAATAGATAAATATCACATTTCATTACCATTATTTCCAACAAACAAAAATGAATATTTCAAAAATATCTCAGCTTCTCAACACCCCTTTTATCGCCACCTCCCATTCTCTCTACTGTCATCCCATTCTTCTACCCACCAATATTTCCAACAAACCCATTATAATCCAATCCAAGTATGTATCAATATATAGATCACACACACAACAAACACCACACTCGCACGCACGCAGTGAACACCACACTCTAGATCCAAAAAAAATATATATATGTATGTATATATTATATAACAACTTGTATTTATACATAATATATATATATATATATATATATATATATATAAAGGAGAAATAACCAAAAAAAAATTACCTCAGGTCGGTGAACCGCCGGAGCAAAAAAAATCACCAAAAAAAAATATCCCAGCTGGAAATTCGTACCGGAAAAAAAAAACCAACTACACATCCGAAAACACCAACACCGGATCTGAACAGAAATGCCACCGGACAGCTCTTAACATGGGTACCAAAAACCTCTGTAAATCAGATCTCCAAAACCGAACTCGGAACAAGACCCACTAAAAGAGGAGATGATGTAAAAAAAAAATAGAGAGAGAGATAGCTGATCCGAAAAGCCAATTCGTCGAAAAAACCTCTTAAATCAAACTTGTACCACCGGAAAATAAGCCGGATCCAAGTCAGTCGAAACAGGGGACGCCGGAAACAGGAGACAGAAACGTCATCTGCAGGTATATGAACTGATGGAACCCAAGAGTCGAGTTACTATAACATGGAAGAGAGAGAGAGAGAGAAGATTTTTTTGGGTTTTCAATTTTGTTGGTGTTAAATGTTATTTATTGCCCAGGTGAGTGTATAGTGCAGAAGTGGACATCTGATGTGGATAGGGGGGTTGAATATGCAATCTGACGTGGATAGCCTGGTGGATCAGGAGCTTTAAATGCTTTCATAGATGTGCCACGTGGATAGGCTAATTGCAAAGCATAATAAATGCCCTGTTTTGCATTTTATAGTATTAAGAGATGAGAACTAGTCAATAGACTTATTAAATGCAAAGTAAAGTTATGGTCATTCTCGAGTTGTAATGACGAGAACCTTTCTCTCTCATATATATTACTTAGGTACCCATCTCTCCCTCGAGCTCTACTTTTCATTTACTAACATATTGGGCTTTATCTTCGCCATTATTTAGAATGATTTCCAATCGATCTTGAGGGAAGTGATTTTCTCCCTCACGTAATTCTCTTAGGGCCCATTTGGCAATTCAATTCCAAGGCTTGGAATTGGAATTGAATTGCCAATTTCAATTCCGTGGAATTGAAATTAGCTTTCGAATTCCAATTCCATGGCTTGGAATTGGGTTGCCAAACATACCATTAATCCTTTTGTTTATGAGCTTTAGCTTCTCGTCTTTCTTCCAACTTCATCAACTTTATCAAAGAAGGGTGAATGAAATTTTAAACGTTGGTGTCTAACCACTCAAGGTTAGTTACTAACGGACCTTCACATATTTGATGGCAGTGAGAATGTTCCTTACCTTAGAATAAATAATATCTGTAGGAGAAAAGTTAAGTGAACCAATGAAGTCAATTGACTTGACCTATGAGATTGTTAATGTTTATGCCGTCAATGTTACGAACAACTCCACTTGTGAACATTTCAAGATGATGTTGACAAATAAAATTGAGCATGTCCTTATCCACTTTCTTGAAATGGTTAGTATATGGTCCATAATGTTCACAACCTATCTTAAGGAGCTTCACACTTTTCATAATGAATGAAGCCAGTATCCAAAGAACAAGATTCCTCATTAGAACTAGCTTCTACTTCATCCGCTTGGACTTCCATGCCTTCATTTTCCTATTAGTATGCATATGTAGTTTCCTTATCTCTAGACCAACCATCATTAATCTCTCTAATCTAAAAAGTTAAAATATAAGATTACTTAACCATCCAGGCTAGGAAAAAAAAAACACAAATGTGATACATGAGGTCCTACAGACACTAACATACGACTTGGATGCCTCATTTACTCTTTCACCTGAAAAGAGATGAGGAAATGAGCATAAAATTATTTCAAACAGGACATATCAAAGTTAGATCTTAAACTATATGGTACTTAAAAGATAATTGATTATAAAAGGTCTCTCACTAGTCTTCTCCACCTAACCAAATTAAGGTAGAAAATACGAGCAAGTTAAAAATATTTATTATAATAAAAATTATTAAATGTAGCAGGTCTCTAAAGACATGAGAACACCCAGCCAAAAGCTACGAAATGAATATTAACCTAAGGATAAGGAAACATGTCGAGAAATGTGAGTAATAATTATAAGTTTAAGTATAATAGACATATTAGGGGTCCAAAATCAAAGGAGAACCCAAGGCAGAAGCCTTTGTATTTTATCCAACTTGATAACAAGGAAACATGTTGATTAATGTGAGCAAGTATTGAAAAATAGAAGTTAAAAAAGGCCCTAAATTTAAAGTGCAATGAAACATGTATATGGGGGCTGAATAGTAATTTGAGTTTCTGGTCCAGCTTGTTAGGAGTAATCCCCCACCTAAACCCAAAAATAGGTTTAAGAGAATGACGGGTAAGCAATAGAGAAGTAATGACAATAAATGCATCGAGTAACAAGTATGCAAAGATCATTATGTACTTGAGGTTTCTCAAGAAGAGGAAAAACTTGTATGCCTAAAATATAACTTAAGGCATAAAAAGAAAAAAAGTAAAGAAGAAAAAAAGAACTTAAATGTTCCTTTTATAAACCTGAGCCTCAGTAAGTGGTTGAGTGATCAAGGGACCTCTCTCATTAGAAGCTAGATAAGTAGTCCCAGTTAGATTGGGTGAAATAAAACCCACAATGTTTTTAGTCTTGCTCAGAGAGAGAGAGATCTTTCCTTTTCTAAAGTGCTCCTAAAACTAAGTGTAGATATTCTGAAAATTGGGGGGGGGGGGGGGTGTTTCGGGGACATTTTGGCGGTGTTTCAGAGTTTCTCCCTCTAACGACATGTTTTCAAGAATAAGTGTAGATATTCTAAAAGTTGGGTTATGCTCTTGTACCATGGGTCCCGTGACCATGCAATCAGTTCCTATGAGTTACATTGGTCATGTGCGAGGTGTTGGCACCGCTCACGAGGTCATTTGGGGAGTGTTTCAGGGTTTCATCCTCTAACGGCATGTTTTCAAGCCTAAGTGTATATATTCTGAAAATTTGGTCTTACTCTCGAATCTGGGGTCCCCCTTGACCACGTGGTAGATTTCTATGAGTTACATTGGTACCAAGCGAGGTGTTGGGACCGCTCATGGGGCCGTTGGGGGGCTATTTTAGGGTTTTGACCTCTAACGACATGTTTTCAAGCTTAAGTGTAGATATTTTGAAAATTAGGTCGTGCTCTTGAACTGGGAGTCCCGTGACCACGCGTTCAGTTCCTATGAGTTACATTGGTACTGTGCGAGGTGTTAGCGCCGATCACGGGGCCGTTGAGGGGGTGCTTCGGGGTTTCACCCCCTAACGGCATGTTTTCAAGCCTAACTGTAGATATTATAAAAATTAGGTCGTGCTCCCAAATCGGGGGTCCTGTGACCACGCGATCGGTTCCTACGAGTTACATTGGTGCCGTGCAAGGTGTTGGCACAGCTCACGGGGCCGTTTAGGGGTTATTTTGGGGTATCTCCCTCTAACGGCATGTTTTTCAAGACTAAGTGTAAATATTATGAAAGTTGGGTCATGCTCTCGAATCGAGGGGCCCGTGATAACGCGATTGGACCCTACGAGTTACATTGGTTCCGTGTGAGGTGTTAGCACCACTCACGGGGCCGTTCGGGGGGTGTTTCGGGGTTTTGCCCTATAACGGCTTGTTTTCAACTCTAAGTGTAGACATTCTAAAAATTGGGGCGTGCTCTCGAACCAGGGGGTCCCATGACTGCACGATCGGTTCCTATGAGTTACATTGGTCTGTGCGAGGTGTTGTCATCGCTCACGACACCGTTTGGGGGATGTTTCGGGGTTTCACCCTCTAACTGCATATTTTCAAGCCTAAGTGTAGATGTTCTGAAAATTGGCCCATGCTCTTAAACCGGGGGTCCCGTGACCACGCAATTGGTTCATATGAGTTACATTAATCTCCTGCGAGGTATTGATGACACTCATGGGTTCGTTTTGGTGGTGTTTCGGGGTTTCTCCCTCTAATGACATGTTTTCAAGCCTAAGTTTAGATATACTAAAAATAAGGTCGTGCTCTCAAACGAAGGGTCCTGTGACCACATGGTCATTTCCTATGAGTTAGATTGGTCACGTGCGAGGTGTTGGTGCCGCTCATGGGACCGTTTGGGGTTGTTTTTGAGTTTTTCCCTCTAATGGCATTTTTCCAAGTCTAATTGTAGATATTTTGAAAATTGGATCGTGCTCTTGAACCGGGGGTGCCGTGACCATGCAGTCGGTTCCTACGAGCTATATAGGTCCCATGCGAGGTGTTGACGTCGCTCATGGGGCCGTTTTGGGGGTGTTTCAGGGTTTCTCCCTCTTACGACATCTTTTCAAGCCCAAGTGCAGATATTTTGAAATTTTGACTGTGCTCTCAAACCGGGGTTCCCGTGACCACACGGTCTGTTCCTAGAAGTTATTCACATAGAGAGATTCGGTAACATACTCACATAGAGCGATTCGAAGTCCACATAGTTTGTAAAATTATAAGAAGGTATTCTACCAATTGTGATGGTTTGATGCGGGAGATCACAAATCCCTTTGATGTCTCAAAATGGGTTTATAATGAAATTAAATCTGAAAATGTAAAAAGGTTTATGTTCATAAAATATGATTCGGTAAAGTGGGTTTGCTCATAAAACTATCTTATTGGAGAAAGAATGTTGAGATTTACAACATTAGGACTAAGATATGAGGTGGAATCTCCGGATCTAATGATACTCTATCCTATATTTTTGTATTTCATGGTTTTAAAGATGATAGTGTTTGGATTGAAGATCTTAGGTCACATTAGAGGACTCTTCGAGAGAAGCTAGAGTACGTTGAGGGTGAGAGAGATAACGTTCATGGTTTGATGTAGGGTGTTAAGTAAGATCTTCTAGAGTTTGAAGATTCCAGGCATTTACTTGAGTCTCGGATAGTTGAGCTTGAAGAGAATTTGAGAAATTCGAATAGTGTCAAATTTAATAAGGAGTTTAGGTCGAAAAAGTTGGATAAGATTTTATCCACCATCCAAATTGAAGAAGACAAGTGTGGAATTAACTTTGATGATAAAAAATCTTCCACTACCCAAGCCAAGACCAAGCATTTGAAAGAGTTGACTAGGAACATTGGGAAAGGTGTACATTTAGTTAACACCCCTCGTCATGTTTACACATACATGATATATAGAAACGGTCCTAGAAAGTCTAAGTCTAGAGTCACCAATGTTACCAAAACCCGAGAGTCACGTTACACTTATGTGGGTTAGGAGGTCCGATTTGGAGGATATACATTATACATTTCTTGATTATCATTTTCTTACACATGATACTTCCCATGTTATATCTAATGGTTGATTGTATTCACATGTTTACATACACTAGTTTGTGCTTCATGATATATTCTTGTTAGTTGTATGTTGTTTGATTCTTTTATATTTTGATTTTTCATTTATTGAGTCATAATGAAAAATACAAAAAGATTTTGTTTGTCTTTTGAGATAATTTGTTTTCATAATTAGTATTTTCTTTTGAATTATTTATAAAAACTCAAAAAAGATTTTCGATGTTTATGTATTTTAGTTTTACACATTCGTTGTGGCATATCGGTGTGTTTGAATCCAATTCATTCCGTGCTTTCCATGTAACTAGGACATTTAGTTATGAATGTTAATACTTAAATTGTTTTTAATTGTGCTTGCATGTAGTTGTTTCGAACTTGATTTGATTTATGGATTCAACTTTGTATATGCCTCCTCACACACATGCATGAGCTCATTGAATTTTAATTTCACATGTATATTTGAGTTATATGAGAAATCTTATCACCTACATATTTGTTATCTATGGGGGATTTATGTATGTAAGAATCGTTTCCCATAAGATTATTAAAAATATGAGAGTGCACGAGAAAGGGTTACGAAAAGAGAAAATCTCCTTTACGGGAAACCCATTGTTGGCAAGAGCCTATTGAAAAGATTAAACACGATAAAAATAGAAAACTTGTTAAGGCCAACATTGTTTAGTTTGTTTGATCTTTCAAAAGTGGTAGCTTCAGAGAAAAGAAAAAGAATATATGTTTATATTTTGTAGTTGAAGATCTAGGGGTTTACATAATGAATCCTAGTTATGCTTATTTTGTCATGGCGCTATTGATTTGTAGAATCATCAATATTCTAGTCTTTTGTGCATTATGCTTATTTGTTCATAGAGTTCACTTTATCTTGTCACTTGAGACTAAATCTTAGTTTGATATAGTTTTGCGATCAATTAGAACTTTTTTAATATATTTGAGTGTTTGGGTCATAGTTTATTTGTATCTAGTTCATACACATTCATTCCATTCCACATGTTTAGGCACAATAATACTATGCTAGTGTGTAAAACTAATATGTTTGTATCGAGTTTTTGTGGTTGTTTATACCTATACATATATGCCAGTATTCCATTGGTATATTTAGCATATTTATATATATGTTATTGTTTTTATTTTGAGTCTTTGCGGTTTGCATCTAATCTATGTTTTCAATATGTTTATCTTAGGATTTTATTT
Source organism: Sambucus nigra (assembly GCA_949130495.1). Taxonomy (NCBI): domain Eukaryota; kingdom Viridiplantae; phylum Streptophyta; class Magnoliopsida; order Dipsacales; family Adoxaceae; genus Sambucus; species Sambucus nigra. The sequence goes on along the minus strand of OX422223.1, from coordinate 258,321,100 downwards.
AGCATGTTATATGATCATATTGATATATCTCATTATGTGCATTGAGATTCCTTTTCTCAAATTGGTAATTTCAAATTGATATCATACTTCATTACATATTCATATTTGTATCTTTTTACATCATTATTGATATTGTTATATCATAGTTTGGATTATTTGTGCTTGATTTTCTATGTTGTATGTTTATTACACTTTACACCATTGCATGATTTATTTTCTCTTCCCTATTTTAAATTTGGTATCTCGAGTTCAGACATTTAAGGAGATATTTAGCTTTTGGGGAGTACCTATTCTATGTTATCTTGCTTTGTCTATTCCTGAATAAAAAAAGGGGAGAAATGGTATCTTTCCTTTCATAATTAGGATATATTTATCTCAGGGGCTTACGTCTTACCTAGGTTGAGATTTCATTAGAAATTGTAAATTATTTACGCTTATGTGAATTTATACTTGTTATATTCTCTTTGCATTTGAAGGTGTGTTTAAGTGTGCAGGTTTAAAATATGTGGCAAAGTTTTCAAGCGTGCAAAACTACTCAAGTTTATGAGTTTATCAAGCATATGTAATTTTTTATTTTTGGAATTGGGGATTGAGTCTTTTTAAAGATCTTGATTGCCCATAGGAATTTTATTTTGGTTTAGTCTAGGAGTAATCCAAAGGGAGAGATTTGTAAGGACAAATTTCCAATCGAGACGATTAGTTTGTAATTGGCATAATTCCGAAAAAAACATTTGAGTCATAGGTTAGGCTTTGTATTGTCGATCCTGTAAGCCCATGACATGTTTGATGAAGACTAGCGGCCAAGCTTTAAAATGGATATACATCGTGTCGTGTTCAGTGACAAGTTTGTCTTCATGTTTATCTCGTAAGTATGAATGCATTTTGAATATTATCAATGGATAATTTTTTAAGAGTGTTTGTTTTTGAACAAAATCGTTTGGAACTATTTTTAAATTAAGAAAAGTAATTTTTTTCTATTTCTGATCTCGTTAGAACGAGAATTGAATCCCATTGGAACAAAATGGAAGTTTTTGTTAGAATGAAATTTGAACTAGTTAGAATGATATTGGAAATTCGTTGGAACGTGCATCTAATGAACATCAAATGAGGGGGTCTCTATCAAGCAATGCACATCTCTTTAGAAGGTCTTGGAAGTTCATTAGAACAAAAAAGGGTTATCGTTCTGTCGAACCTTATTCTTGTTAGAACAAAAGCTCATTCTCGTTTGAATGAGTTCGTCGTCTTGAAATTTGTATTCTACTATTTATAGGCATGTTGGACTCAATTTTTTTAAGAAATTTTGTCAAAAATAAATTCCTTAACTATTCACTAAAGTTTCAAAACCGTAGTTTCACCATTTGAGTTTAAAGATCCAAGTTCTTTATATTCTTATGTCTTGAGATCTTTAATTAGAGCACCAAGGTTTGATTCTCTACATCTGTAGAGAACCTGTCTCATGTGGTGGATTCCATACTTGCTGTTTATACGCGGTGGACTTTGTGTTTGTGGTGTTGTGATGAAGAAGCGGTGGATCCAATTCGTAGATGGTTACTGAGCCTCATCAATGGATACCGAGGCGTGCGCGGACTCATGCATTATGGTAGCTAGCGTGGGTGGACTACTGCATTTCACTGTGGAGGACTGGTCTAAGATTGAAGAGCGTCAAGGCTAGTGTATATCGAGTCGTTAAGTGAGTACCTATTATAGTGAACTATTTGGCCGTGCCATCTGAGGTTTTTCCATTTATGATTTTCCTCGTACATCGGAGAATTGTATTGAATGTATTCATTTTATCTGCTTATCTCACCTAGATGCATGTTTTAGGCTAAAAAGATAAAATTGGGCTATTCAGGTTTTCACAATAAATTTTTTTTTATTGGTGCAAAGTTTAATTGGGTCTAATTTGTATAAAGTTTAGATCTTTAAAATTGAAAAATCTAAAATGATTTTTTTTGTTTATTCAGACCATCCTTTGCCTATTAGCACATGCACATTTTCATTATTGGGTTATCTTGGGTGTCTTAGAATATAAGTTGATTAAGGATGTTATAGGGTTATTTTTCCAGTCATCACGAGGATACCTCCCTATTGATGCAAAACCATAACGACCCAATATTCGATAGCCCAAACAGGCCCAACATGTTGTCCAAGTTTTGTATCACATGGATAATTATGAAGATGCATCAAGTTGATAATTATGAAGACTCATCCTCATTACATACATTCTTGGAGGAGATAAACAGGGATCAGTCAATGAGCCAATAAGGACCTGGGAGAGTTTGTGCACAGCTCAACCACTTTTATCATAATAAATAAAATGTCCACCCCGGGATAATGGGGCATGTAATTTTGAACCTCTAAAAGAATTAATAAAAACTAATAAACCCTCCGTGGATGTAGGTAGTTGTTGAACCATGTAAATCTTTGTGTTGTGATATTTACTTAATCTTTAAATTCCTTTGCTTTTAGAATTATTAATTATGATTTCTTACACTCACAATTGGCGCCGTCTATACGAACGATTCTATTTTCTAAAAGTAACTTAAAACCAAAGAGTGAAAACAATGTCTCACCCATACAGCGCACCCAATATTGGTGACTTACGAGCTGAGTTGTCTTTACTCAGAATCAGATCTAAGGTTCATCGAGATAGAAATCCAAGATTTCTCCCAGAGGATCAGATTTCTGAGTAGAGTATCGAGCATCCCAAATTAACACAGATATCACGATTGCTCGATGTTTATGAGGAAAGACTCCACCGATAAATGGAGGCAACACGCCTCCAAATGGAAGATAAAACACATATCCAATTATGACTGGAGATGATCAAGAACTCCGTGAGGTAAACCACAAGCAACGTGGTCAGACGCCTAGTCCTCAAGCGAGAAAAACTCGAGGAGTATTGGCCGTGAGTAGGATCATTTAGAGCACGAGAGTCATCTGACAAGACTAAACCAAGATGAAGAATGTCATAAGAAAGATATACGAAGTGTGATTCAAAGAGAAATGGATGAACACCCAACTCATCATGGGGCTAGATCCACAAAAAAGCTAGTCAGGAGGGTAGTCATAACCCATATGCAATCCCTCTTTTTAAGGTTAATTTAAGAGGAGGAGTCTCCAAAGAAGTTCACAACCTCAAGGTTTAAGATATACGATGGAAAGATCGGTGCCATAGATCATGTGCTCAAGTATAGAAAAGCGATGACTTTGTGGAACCACAACGACGCTCTCATGTGTTATATATTCCCATCCATCCTAGGAGACGTCGTCCAGAAGTGGTTTAAAAGGCTGCCCCATAGGTTGGCCAAGAGTTTCAAGTCCCCCACAGAGGCCTTCGTAGATTTCTTTATAACCATTAGCTCACATTCGAAGAAAATGGATTCTCTCCTCACCGTGAGTAAGAAATTACAGGAGATGTTGTGAGAATATGCCAAACTCTATAGAAAAACCTTCAACGAGGATGAATATTGCTCGGAACAAGTCGCTGTAGTAGCGTTCAAGAGTGGCCTCTGCCCCCAACTCCATGTTGCATTAGTCCCTCACCAAGAAGGCAGATAACATCGATGATCTCATGCCACACATTGAGAAGTATGCCAAAGTGTAAGATGTGTTCAACCCTAGCTAGGGATATATTGGGCGCGCAAAGGTGACCAAAGAAAATGACAAGGAAAGCACCCTAAATAAGGGGAGCAAAAAACTGAACAGAGGATCTAGAAAGGGGAATAAAGTAGACTCATCCGAGGTACTCTAGGTAGTTAATACTATTTAAGGAGCCAATTTATGAAATCTTAAGCAAGATTAAGGACTAATAATTCCTCAAGTGGCTGAAAAAGATGGGTGGTGATCTGAGTAAGAGGAATAATGCACTCAGATGCACATACCACAAGGATAATGAACACAAGATGAAGAATTACAGAGGCCTTAAGTCCCATTTTGAGGAGTTTGACCAGGTGGGGATTTTGATTAGGTCGCCACTAATGCTGACCCAAAACTGGATAAGGTTTTGGTAATGAGGAGGGACAACAACTTACAATTATTCACGGGACATCAGACACCAAGAAAATCCAGGGAAATGTAGTTCGAATGGAACTCAATAAGGTCACGATAGTTATGGAGGCCTTCTAAATTAACCTCACCAAAAGCCAAGCTAATAAACGCAATATATTAGATGATGTGAACTATAACAAGCATATAGTCTTCATATAAAATGATTTAATTGGGGTGAGGACCCCACACCATAATGCACTAGTAAACACTCTCAGGATTGAAAACTTCAACGTGGATAAGATACCAGTGGATCAAGGTAGCTCTTCTGATGTAATGTACTTGGAGCTCTTTCACAATCTCAAACTGAAAATAATAGACCTAAAATAAGCGATTGTCCCTCTGGTCGGCTTCACTAGAAAGATGATCTTTACGTAGGGTAAGTAGTTCTGCCAGTAAGGGCGGGAAACATCTCTAAACTCATTGAGTTTTTAGTGATAGACATTAACTCGCCCTACTAAGCCATCCTTTAAAGATAGTGGCTACAACAATGAGGGTAATGCCCTCAACCTATCATAAACAACTCAAGTTCATTATAGAGCGAGGAATAATGGAGATCAGGTGTGATTAGGCCATTGCTCGAAAGTGTTTCATTACTTCCATCAGGCTGAAGTTATTCCTGAAACATCTTAGGACGAAGCCACTCCATTAAAATGGTAACTAGAAACGTCTCTATCTGGGATGATGTTTTTTGGTCAGTTCTGGAATGTCGTTCGAAGAATCGTTGGAAGTTGTTCAAATGAGACTGGGTACATCATTAGAACGAGGGTTCCCACAATCAAATGAGATGATTTTTTGTCAAGCACTAGAATGTCGTTGGAAGCCTAATCAAACGAAAAAGGGTATGTCATTTGAATGAGATACCGAATTATTCAAACGACAACGCGAGATTTTATTTTTTAATTAAATCTGATCCAAGTCTCTAATTCATATCTTTTTGTAACTAATTTCCCTATAAATAGAGATGCAGAATTAAAGTCTTTAAGAACTTTTTTTAACACTTTTTCACACCCTTTTAGAGTTCCTTTTGTGATCAAACTTTTCGAATTTTCATCCAAATCCCTTAGAAATTTAGAGATCACTTTATCAAATCAAGAAGAACATAATCCTTATTCAAAAACACTTATAGAGTTCATATTTACTACTGATTTGTGGACCAGAGGTTATACTGCTAAAGAAAAAGGTTGATCGGTGAATACCGAGGGAAGACTACTTCCTATGAGTAGTGTTATTACTGTAGAAAATTTAAAGTAATGCGCATTATACTTTGAGAGCTAAGTAGTTTGTAAGTCATCTAATGTCTGTAAAATGTTTTATAGTGTTGAAATAGAGGTTTTTCATGAAAGGGATTTTTCCAACTTCTTCGCATGTGTGTCTGCTTGGTTTGCCATATTTAATTTGGACTATATCTTTAAATCCACACTAAATTAAGTCAAGATAAAATTTGCTAAAATTTGAAATTTTGTGTGTTTGGTATAAGATAGAAATCAATCCAAAGAATCCCTACTTTGTCAAATTAGTATCTGAGCAGTTTGCACTAAAATATTGTGTGGTCCTTTTTAAATAATTTTTTTTGGATATCAATTTTTTTAAATTGGTGATCTTTAAAATTTTGAATTTTATGGATAATTTGTAAAATAGGATACCTATTTTCAAAGGGCCTAATTATACATACTGGAAATATTGAATGAGGTATGCTTATTAATGAAAGAGTCTGGCTTGTTTATGAAACGGGGTGGACACCATCCACTATAACTAACGACAATGTGGAAAGTCTTAAACATGTCTCTGCTCGGAAAGAAGAGGATTTTAAATGGAGTAGTTTTAGCTAAGTGCCATTTCTTGGGCCATCATCTCTTACAAGTTCCGCCACATCATGGCATGAACCACGTTTAAAGAAGATTGGGATACCCTCCATCTCACTCACGAGGGTACTAATGATGTGAAAGCTTCTAAGCTGCAAAATCTCACCACACAGTTTGAGACTATTAACATGCTAGAATATGAGTCTTTCGATGAGTTTCATACACATTTGTTGGACATAGTCAATTTTAGTCTTAATTTAGGTGAGAAAATACCAGAGATGCATGTATTTAAAAAGATTTTGAGATCTCTTCTGACCCATTTTATCCATAAAGTTATTGTCCTGAATGCGCTAAGAATTTTAGGTACTCTTATGTTAAAAGAACTCATAGTAGACTTTCAAATATATGAGATCGACATGTTTCCCCAAATTATTAAACCAAAGAAAAAGGGAATTGTATTAAAAGGACAATTTAAAAAGAAAGAGGAAGTGTCGTCTGACTCCGAGTATGATTTTGATCCGGATGATTTAGCCCTTTTTGAAAAAAATTCAAAAATTTTCAAACTCCAAAAAAGAAATTACTTCCAAAGAAAATAAGAGTTTTAGGAAAGATAAAAAAATATAAATCGGGCAAGAAATATTTGAAAAAATAAAGAAAAGATTAATCTAAGAAAGATGAAAGAGATGTTATAAGTATGAGGGTAAGGGTCAGAAAGCTCACGAGTGTGCTACGAGATTAAAGAGACAAGGCAAAGACAAAGCTGCCTTCAATGCCATTCTTAATGACATCGATGTCGATTGGGTGGATTCCAAGGAGGAATTACTACATGGACATAAATTTACTGCATTTATGGCTAGTCATGTTAGTACATCTATTGCCCCTCACACCGATGAGGAGATTGTTAAACATGATGACCTCAACAGTGAGTCAAGTCATTCCAAAGAGAGTGAGGGATAAGATGTTTTGAGTGAGAGCTAGAGTGACCTTCAACACGCTTACACCGAACTTTATCCTGAATCCTTTAAACGAAGAAACAAAACAAAGGTTTAGCGCTTAGAATTTTATCGTTAGAGAAAGATTTGAAGGGGCGAGAGAGAGTGGGTCATTTTAATAGAGAGGGAAAATGGTGACTTGACCAACAAAGTGGCTAGTCTTATGAGAGATCTTCAAGCATTTGTAGGGACTCATGAGAAACTTGAAGCCCTTGTATCCCAACTCGAGAAAGATCTGGAACGTACATGGGAGGTCAATTTTACTTTAGAGGATACATATAATAAGGTTAAAAAAGATGATCCTCGGCTACACTTTAGGTTTTGGGGATAGGCAAGGAATAGGTTACAACGGTGCATCCACTTCCCATACTGCACCTGAATCGATTCCTAAATTTGTGGTAGATCCTTATACTCCTCGGCTTAAATCATAAAAGAGAGTTCAACCTAATAAAGTAAACCAAGGTAGACTTAAAAAACTCTATATTTTCACTTTTTGCAAAAGGAGAGGTCACCTTATGGAATTTTGCTACAAAATGGGTAGAACTAAACGTACGCGAACTCCTGCGCACTATTATAGCGATTTTGCTAGTCTTAAAGAGTAAGTTGAGTTCCTATTTGCGACTTCACAAAACTTAATGGAAGAATTTCAACATATGTATATGCCATATGAAAACCCTCTTAATGCTACGACCAGAGCCAACAATAATAAGGGCAAATAAAAGATTACCTACTTGGGTACTTAAGCAAGACGACAAAACCCTTATTGTTCATGTTGCTCTCATGGTTCAAAATACTTCCCAATGTTATTTTGATAGTGGGTATTCTAGTCACATGACCGGTGACATATCATTTTTTACCAAGAGGATTTTAAGGAAGGAAAAGTCACCTTTGGAGATGGGAGTATGTTTAGTATTTTAGGACGTGGATGTGTTGAGATACCCGAATTTCCAAAACTAGAAAATGTGTTTCATGTAAAAGTTTTGAAAGTGAAATTAATTAGCATAAACCAATTGTGAGACACAAACTTTGCGTTAAAGTTTGATCGATTCGAATGTCACATATATGACAAATCCGGAGAACATTTACTACAAGGAGTGAGACCGAAGATAATTTCTATGGGTTCATTCCCATATCCTCCTTTATGTGCAATAGTGCCACGATCTCCTCTATGGACCTTTGGCATTAATGACTAGGTCATTTGAACTTTAGAGATCTTAAGAGATTAGTAAAAAAGGACCATGTTCGTGGCTTACCATCACTTGGGAAACCAACTTCCTCGGTATGTGGAACTTGCCAATAAGGAAAATAATTTGAAGTCCCCATAGAAAGTTGAATATTATCACCATCACATGTGTTTTGGAGTTAATTCACATGGATGTTATGGGTCCTACTCTCTCAAAGAGTTTAGGTGGTAAAAGGTATATTCTCGTGATGGTCGATGACTTTTCAAGGTACTCTATGTGGGGTTTCTTAGGAAAAATTCTGATGCAGTTGAGTTCCTAACAAACAAGTGTCATGTCCTATAAAACCAACCTAGTTTCACTATTAATCGGATGCATAGTGACATCAACATTGAATTTAAAAATGACAGAGTGGGTAACTATTGTCATGGAGTGGGCATCAAACACGAGTTTTTGACCATTCGTACTCCTCAACTAGATGCACTAGTTGAGAGGAAGAACTGAATGATACAAGATACGTCTAGATCCATGCTTCTTGGGAAAAATATGTCTAGACATTTTTGGGAAGAGGTGGTGAGTACCGCATTTCATATGGTGAATAGGTATATTTTCGTCTGCACATGCTATACACTCCATATGAGTTGTGGATAGAGAGGATGCACATCCTATCATATTTCCGTATCTTTGGGAGTACTTGCTACATCTTGAGGGATAGAGAGCACTTAAAGTAGTTTGACTCCCAGAGCGACAAAGGGATATTTTTAGGTATATCATCATCAAGTAGGGCTTATAGGGTGTTTAACCTTACAAGCTCTAAGGTTATGGAGTCAATAAACATCATGATTAGAGATGAAAAGCCGCTAACGTCTATTGATCCTAGCCCCAAGTGTGAGGATGATGCACCCCTGGTGACGATCCCACCCTTCCTCATAATACCTTGGTGGACCCCACTCTTGATTTAGAGGATCCACCTGCTTGGTTTCAAAATAGTCATGACCCTTTCGTTATACTTGGTGATCCCCCACTAGGTATCAAGACTCATGCTCAACTTGAGAATGTGGTTAGCTACCTTTTCCACACCTTCTTAGTCGAGCCTAAGAATGTGAAAGAAGCACTCAAGGACGAGCATTGGATATTCGCTATTCAAGAGGAGTTGCTTTAATTTTTCAAGAATGATGTCTGGGAGATAGTCTCACGACTTAGATAGATAAATGTGATAATTACCAAGTGGATTTACTAGAATAAGATGGATGAGAATGGTCCCATAGTTCGTAATAAGTCTAGGTTGGTCGTTCAAGGCTATATACACAAATTAAGGGTGTAGATTTAGATGAGACATTCTTTCTTGTTACTAGTCTCAAGTTTATTTTCTTACTACTCACCATAGAATGTCATCTGCACTTCATGTTATATCAAATGGATGTCAAGAGTGTATTCCTTAACGAAAATATATGGGAGGAAGTTTATGTGGAAAAACTAAAAGGGTTTGAATAGATAAAGCACCCAGGACAATTCTTTTATCTTAAGAAGGCCCTGTATGGTTTGTAGCAAGCACCATGTGCTTCGTATGAGCGGCTCAATTCCTATCTCTTAGCTCATGGCTTCAAAGAGGTAGAGTAGATAAGATTGTTTATGAGGAGAAAGAGTGGTCATATATTTATTTCCCAAGTCTATGTAGACGAGATAGTATTTGGATCCATGTGCTCCCGACATGCTCATACTTTTAAGGAGGAGATGAAGAGTGAATTTAAGATAAGCATGGTTAGTGAGCTTACATTTTTCTTAGGTCTAAGGTTGCATCAGCTAGAGGATGGGATATTCATATCTCAATCCAAATATGGTAGGGACTTAGTGAAGAAGTTTGGTTTAGACTCCACTAAGCACTCACACCCCCCTATGAGTACATCGACTAAGCTTAGCAAAGGTAGATTAGTCAAGGACGTAGAGCAAACCCTTTATTGGATCATGATAGGTAGTATATTCTACTTGATAGCTAGTCGTCTCAACATTACCTTTAGCATTGGAGTCTGTGCGCGATACCAAGCATCCCCAAAACTCGCACTTAAACATATAATCAAATACACGAGTGTCACTCTTTCTTATAGTATTTGGTATTACTTTGATACCGATGACCATTTGTTCACCTATTTGGATACTAATCAGGAAGGGGATGTTGATGGTTACAGGAACACCTCGAGTGGGTGCTTTACTTTGGGAGTGATCTTGTCTCTTGGTTGAGTAAGAAACAAAACTCCATATCTTTATCCATAGCAGAGGTTGAGTATATTATCTCCAGGAGCTATTACATGCAACTCTTATAGATGAAGCAAATGTTGGAATATTATGAGATTTCATAAGGCACAATGACTTTTTCTTGTGACAATATGAGTGTGATCCATATATATCGTAATCCGGTACAACAACATTTTATTCGTGATCTCATTGAGGAGAAGGTCATTCCCTTGAGCTTTGTGAGCAAAGAACGTCAATTAGCCGATATTTCCATGAAACCTTTATATGCACTTAGATTTAAGGATCTTAGGAAGTCTTTGGGTATTTACTCCATTGATTGAGTTCAGCTAATTTATCTTTATAGGATGTTTATATCTTATATCCCTATTACTAGATTGTATTGTCATTGTATTCATATGTTTTTCCTTTTCATATATTTTGAAAAATTCAAAAAAGATTTTTGATTTTTATAAAAAAGATTAAAAAAAATCTAAGAAAAATTTTAAAAAGATTTTATTATGATAAAATTTATGAAAAGGACAAAAAAAATTCTTATTTATTATTTTTCACTGTATATGAATGAACATTTAAGATATTTGAATCACCCCCACATTCCATCCATTCACTCGACTTTTTCATAGTGTTATGAGACATGGCTTTGCTTCGTTAGTGTGTTTAATAATATGTGGATACCATTTCGTTGATCATTGATGATTATTTTCTAAATGTTAGACTCTTTGTCACCTTTATTGCACACATACACGAACGTTTTGAACATTGTACTTACTTGTCATGTGTCGAATACGATGTTCTCATTTCAATCGTACTTAATAACAAACCAAATGTAAAAATAGATAAGTTATTCATGTAAGAACCATTGCCCCGATTTTATTTCTCAGAAAATATTAATAAATGTCATGAAATGGAAAGGGGATACAAAATAGCAAAATTCTCTTTGCGTTAAAAGCCACCATTTGCAAAAGGAGCGTAAAAAGATTAACGTCACACAAAAATTAAGTTCCAAGGCCATTTAATTCATATTAATTGATGCTTTACTGCATATGAGTATTATGATTTCTTCAAAATAATTAAGAGTGAATTCTTATATATGGGAGAATTTGAGTGAGTTATGAAGTAGATGATCAATGGGTTTGCACAATGAACTTTCTTGAAAAGCATTAGATAATTTGGCGTTATTGTCTTGAGAATCATTAAAATTCATGGCATATTGCATAAGTCAAGTCAATTTCAAGTAAGTTCAACATTTTTACACATTAGGCTGAAATTGGTTTCTTTCTTTAGAAGTGTCTCATGACTTCGTGCACCTATGTTATGAATGTTTATGTTGATTTGCCTATGGAAAATGTTTACAAGATTACATTCCGTCTTCACGATTCGAATATTTTATTGTTATTCCATGGTAACTATGTGTTTTTGTACTTATATACACTATTTATACCTTATACTTGAAAAATTTTTAAAAATCAAAATTATTACCTTTTTTTATTTTACTTGTGCTTATTGATTATCTTTGTGATGATATCTTTGCTTCTTCATGTGATGCTTATTGTTCACATTTATATTCTACTCCATTGTTTATTACGGGCAAAAAGGGGGAGGACAAATTGGGTGGGGGGGGGGGGGGTATTTACTTTAATTTAAAATTCGTATGCATCATGGTATCTCTTTTGTCTCATGTGTGTAGGTCATTCTGCCTTGATGATGATTTCATGGATCACTGATGAAGACTTTTCGGTTGAAGACTTATACAAGATTGCATTTCTGTTTCTTGATATGGGAGGGCGTTAGTTTTATTAGTCTTTGGAGGTCAATTTGGCTTCAATTTTTGTTTTGTAGAGGAATAACCAAGGGGGAGATTTGTAACAACAAGTTTTATAATTTCTCATTTTAATTTTATCTAGATTATCTCGTTACACATACATTGCACCTTCATGACTGCTTTTACGTATTCGAAGACAAAGTTGAAGACTTTTGAAAGATTGAATAATCATTCATCTTAACAACATTCAGAATAGTTATGGTAATTTGGTAAAGTCTATATTTTTCCAGGGTTTAAATTTTTAAGAGTTTGCATTTCAAAATGTTTTTTGTGATTTTCATGGTTCGAATGAAATCTAGGACGATGCCTTTTGGTCAGTTCTGGAATATCGTTCGAAGATTTGTTGGAAGTCACTTAAATGAGATTGGATACATCATTAGAATGAGGGTTCCCACGATCGAACGAGATAATTTTTCGTCAAGCACTGGAATGTCGTTGGAAGCTTGATCGAACGAAAAAAGGGTACGTCATTTAAACGAGGTATCAAGTCGTTAAAATGAGCGCGCGAGATTTCATATTTTAATTAAATTTGATCCAAATCTCTAATGTTTATCCTTTCGCAACTTCATTCCCTATAATAGAGATGTGGGATTAGAATCTTTAAGAAATCTATTAAATATTTTTCCACACACTTTTAGAGTTCCATTTATGATGAAACTCTTCCAATTTTCATCCAACCCGCTTGGAAATTTAGATATCACTTTATTCAATCAAGGAGAACATAATACTTATTTAAAAACCCTTGTAGATTTTATCTCCACTATTAATTTGTGGAGCAGAGACTCTACTACTGAAGACGAAGAAGGTTGATCGATGGATACCGAGGCAAGACTACTTCGGATGGACGGTGTGAGACTGTGTCAATGCTATAAAAGACTTGAAGAACTTCGCATTACACTTAAAGAGCTAAGTAGTCTATAAGTTGTCTAGTGTCTGTCAAATCTTGTACAGTGCTGAAATAAAGGTTTTTCCTAAAAGGGATTTAGCATATTTCTTCGTATGTGTGCCTGCTTGGTTTGCTATATTTAATTTGGATGACAAATTTGAATGAAAACTAAATTCATACAAGAAAATATTTGATAAAATTTGAAATTGTGTGTGTTTGGTAAAAGATACAAATCAATCTATAGAATCCATGCTTTCTCATATGCCCGGGATCAATCCCAAAGTCACCTGCCATTAACTTTGCATTGACCCAACATTTTCTCTGATCACACAAAAGTCTCGCTACACTGCCCTACAAAAGGCCAAGGTAGTGTAAAAGGAGGTTAAGAAACTACTGGAGGCAAGGTCCATGAGAGAAGTTCAATTCCCAAAATGGCTCTCCAATTCGGTGGTGGTACGAAAGAGCAACGATTGCTGGAGAGTATGTGTGGATTTCACCGACTTCAATAAGGCTTATACCAAAGACAGTTTCCTTTTACCAAATATAGATGAGTTGGTTGATACTACAGTAGCCCGTGAGCAGATGAGTTTTTAGGTTGCTTACTCAGGGTACCACCAGATTCCATTATTTGGTCCCAACTGAGATAAGACTTCATTTATCACTTACTTGGGCTTGTAGTGTTATAGGGTAATGCCTTTTAGCCTAAAAATAACTGGATATACGTACCATAGATTTGTCACCAAAATGTTCAAGAAACAATTGGGATAAATAATAGAGGTGTCGATCATTTGAAAGACTTAGCGGAGACATTTAAAATCCTCATGTGGTACCAAATGAAGCTCAACGTGAGAAAATTCTCCTTTAGGGTCCGGTTCAAAAAATTCCTAAGCTACTTGGTCAACTAAAGAAGGATTGAGGCAAATCCTGACCAAATAGTGATGATCAATAACGTTCAGCATCCAAAGACTCTACGTGAAATTCAAAAGCTAATTAGGATACTGGCATCTCTGAACCGTTTCATCTCTAAGTCATCCGAGTGGTGATGGCCATTTTTTTAAACATTGAAAAAGGATAAAGGCCTCACCTAGAATGACTAATGATAAAAATCCCTTGAAAAAATCAATCCTATCTGATAAAACCTCTTCTATTGGCTATCCCATACTCAGGACATCCTCTCTATCTCTACCTAAAAGTTTTAAGCCACGTGGTCAGTTCAAACTTGGTTTGCAAAAGAAAAAGGATGGCAATCCCCTATTTACTATATCCAAATGGTCAATCGAACTTGGGAGGTTCGATATACACTACTAACCAAAAACAATGATTTAGGGACAAGTGTTGGATGATTTTATCGCATAATTTGTGGGGGGAGGAGCACGTAGCGACCACAGATTGTTGATTGATTAAAATGTCATGGGATTGACCAATACAGAGAATGGAGACTATATATGTATGGTGCCTCTAACTTTAAAGGGGCTGGAGTAGGAATCATGCTCATCACATCAGAGAATGCCATGATCAAGCAAGGATTCGGGTTGGGCTTTGAAGCATCCAATAATGAAGTTGAGTATGGTGCCCTTATATCTGGACTACATAAAGTTCACTTATTGGGGCCAAGTCACCTTCATATATATTGCGATTCACAACTGGTATCCAAATAAGTAACTGGGAACTTAAATGCCAAGGATGAAAGGATGGAAGCATACCTATAGGTGGCCTATGATTTTTTGTCAAAATTTGAGAAAGTACACATTCAATAGTTCCCTCAGAGGCATAATAGCCATGCCGACGCATTAGCATCGCTAAGCTCAGTAGTGGACTCCAATCTAAGGAGAACAGTTGAAGTGGAATTCCTCTCCAAGCCCAACATTATAAAGTTAGTGGTCTCCGAGCACGTTCTCGCCATGCAAGAAATTCGCAACTGGATGGATCCAGTAATTATTTATCCGTAGAATGATATCTTGTCGACCGATAAAAATAAGCTCATCAAGTCAGGGTTAAAGATACACAGTTTTACATGAGGAATGAAGGAAAACTTTACAAATGGTCTTTCACAGGTCCCTGCCTCTAATGTGTGCATCCAAATGACACGACCAAGGTCTCTACAAACTACACAATGGGATCTGTGGAAGTCATGCAGGAGGAAGTCCTCTTCCTTTCTGAGTAATTAAATAAGGGTATTTGTGGTTGTATATGAAAAAACATTTAACCTATTATGTTCAGAAGTGTGAAAAGTGTCAAAATTTCTCGCCCATGCTTCATCAACTAGCCAACGACTTGAAGTCACTAGATTGTCCGTGGTTGTTCGCCCAGTGGGGGTTGGATATTGTAGGACCACTGACCATAACACCAGGAACTTGCAAGTATTTATTGGTCGACATAGTTACTCCACAAAGTGGATTGAAGAAGAGCCACTAGTGAACATAAGGGATACTGATATGATCAGATTCATCTGGAAATACACTATGACATGATTTGGAGTACCTAGGACAATCGTCACGGACAATGGTACAATATTTAAAAGTGGAACCTTCCAAGGTTTCAGCGAAAACCATGACATTAAACACCATTTAATCTCTGTGGTCTATCCCCAAAGCAATAGCTAAGAGGAGGATTCCAACAAAATGATACTCGACAACATGAAAAAGAGATTAGAGAAGGCGAAAAGAGCTTGGGTGGATCAGCTTCTCCATGTTCCATGGGCATATCGTATTGCACTTAGAAAGAATACTGCTCTAACATATGGTATGGAGGTTGTTATTCCTCTGGAAGATGGTCTGTCAACCATGAGGTCCACCATTACCAAGCAAGGTTTGAACAACGAAGCTATGAATGCTGAACTTGACCTAGCAGAAGAACGAAGAAAACTGGCCATGATAAAACTGGCCTCCTACTAACAATAGTTAGCCAAGAAGTATAATAAAGATGCCAATCCAAGGAAATTCCATGTCGATGATTATGTCCTCAGAAAAGTCCTCGGTTGTGCCAAAAAGCCTTCAGATGGAAAGATGGGACCTAACTAGGAGGGGCCATTGAAGGTCATCAGAGAAAATCTACAAGGAGCTTGAAATAATGGAGAGTAGGGAGATTCCTATGGCTTGGAATTCAACCAATCTCAATAATTTTTACTTTTGAGTTCGCTCTTGTTAAAGTTATTTCTATTTTAATTAGTTTTTATAAATTTTTATTTCAAAACTTATGATGCTCATGATTTGATCTATCATATTTAATAAAAGCTAAAGTGGTTGAGTTAGTTTCTTAATGTTGTTCCAAAATGATAGGCTTACATTTTAAATTAGCAATCATAGTATTGATCATCATTACCTTAGTCTAATTATAATTGAAAATAATTTAATTATAATTAAGCCTAAGATCTCAAGGTCTTCGTCATGAGAAACATAAAGACCTCATGAATTGCCTAGACAAATAAAAGACTTACAGGGGATCCCTAGGAACTAAATGAACCCGAATTTGTTTGAAGAAAAATCCTGAAGGGGTGGATGGACATAAAACTAGATGTATTTTTGTCATAGTTTGTTTTAGGCCTAAGATGTTGTGATGACCCAACCTAAAAGGTAAGAAAATAAAATAAAATACATGCTCGGCATAATGAAATGGAAAAATACAAAACAACTATTTTATATAAACAAGTTTTTACAAAAAGTTATAAGTTACAAAAAGTCCGTTTACAACAATAAAGGGACAAAATAAACAATAATTATTATCGGCTAGAAAGAGCAACAATAATGGTTCTTCGTCGGCTATCATCAGGATCTGGTCGAAACTCACCGTCATTCTTATGAGAAGTCAAGTAACCCTTGGCCAACTGGAAGGGAATAATGCCCAACGAACCCCATCTTTCTTCACTTCCAAAGGGTGGGTGCCTATTGGCTAGAGTATCAACTTGGTACATGTACCAAAACTGAGAGTCCATGGGAACTTTTAATATCCCAAGGCATTTATTAAACCATCCTTATAATCTAATTTCTTTGCCTCATCTAACTTGATGGGAGCATCTATCCACCTTTCTTCATGGCTAAAAGAGAAAGTTGCTCGAGGATCCATCCTGAAGAGATAACACAGTTTGAGGATATCCCGAGTAAGGCCCATTGTCAAAACATGATCCCTTTTGCAATTATCCTCTAACTCAATAAGTTTATTCTTGATGATTTCATTATAAGCTTAAATAAGGGCCCCAATATCCCTAATATCCGTGGCTTCAACCAGATGCTTCTTTAAGGAGTTCACCTCTTCCTCCATGAGAGTGCCCATATTTCCCAAGTTTTTCACATCATCTTTCATCTTAGCCACTAAGGTAGACTGGCCTTTGTAGGCATTAACTATCTTCTTGAGGGCCTTGGGAATAGAAACAAATACACAACAAGCTTGAGCACTTACCTCCCCACCAATAATGACATCGAGATTGCGAGAAAAAGATGGAATATGTTCAACAATATTGGTATGTTATAGAAAGTAAGAATAAAAAGGGAGAGATCAGTAATAATTCAAGACAAAATTAAAATTCACAACAAAAATCTTTCATTGATAATACAAATGGGCAAGGCCCTTACAAATAGAGACCAAAGGAAAAATAAAAGGGGGTGTAGGATAATTATTTGTAACTAGTCTCCCTACTCTTCACCTGCTCTTGGGTCTCTGGGGATTTACCTTTGGCCGCTATAGAGGAAGTCTAGTTAACCAGAGAAGCTGTGGTAGGCTCCTCATTAGCTTTTTGGTGGGGAACCATAGTTGTGCTCCCCCAATAGCTAGGAATTAGCATAAATATTTACCCTTGCTAAGGCCGTGTCCCAACCCTTCTTAAAGCTGGACTTCCTGATGTAAGCTAACTGGAGTTTCGCATCCTTGAAGGCTTCAGTGTATACCTTATCATAGCTAGACTCCTTAGTTGAAGAAAGATCTTCACAGTCCTTCTTAAAATGATCACGGTCGGCCACATGTTGGTCAATAGAAACCTTCATCTTCTCACGACCATTCTTCAGCGTGCTCATGGCATCGTTAGTGGACTTGTTCTCCTCATCATATGCCCTCTTGGCAGTAGCAAGGCCTTCCTTAGACTTGTTCAAAATCGTCGTCAGATCATTATTTATTTTGGATTGATTTGAGTGTCTCTCTAAAATGGCGACGAAGTTCACAACAAACAACAAACAGACAAATAAAAAGTATATCAAAACGCAGAATGAAGAATCTAATAACTTTAGGAAGAAAAAAAAGAAAATTTTCTTACCAAAGATAATGCCTGAGTGACCTGAGTTGAGAGCAGGTCACGGGACAACTGGCTGACCTAGTCTCATTCAAACATGAGCACACCCCCTTTAGCTAACTAATGGCCAATAAGAGTTTCATATCCACCGACATCACCTGTTGAGTTCTCTCAGAGTTAGGAGCATCGCCCTTATTGGAGGGATACAGAGGTAGGGAAGAAAGGGATTCATCATTCCTGCCCTTATCTCGATTTAATAAGTCCGATTCAATGATATAATGGCTTCTTATTCAGTCCTCTTTGAGGACTTGGCCTTGGGGGAGAAGGGATTGACATTGTCATCTTTGATCAATAAAATTCTTTTTCTGGGAGCCATTGAGTCTTCTCCATCAGTAAGGATGGACTCAACGTTTAATGATTCAAACGAGGAAGAAGTGTAATCTTCCTCTCTTACTGAAGGAAGTGAAAAATCGAGAATTGTGTCTATCGGGCTAGCTGTGAAGCTATCGATAGAGTTATTATACTAAAGAAGAAAAGAGACAAAATGAGGGTGATCACCACCTTAGACCAAGAGCTTCCTTAACTTACAGACCTTGAGAAATTCTTCCTTATTGATGTGGGCAAGATAAGGTTCCTTCGCCTTTGATTGAGCTGGTCAGAATAGGCAAAAATTTTATTAGTAAACATACAATCAAGTGAAATTCAAGAGCAAGAAAACATAAAGTGTTAACCTATATCACTCCCTTATTCTGGGCACAAAAAACCTTGATGTTGCTTTCCCTCTGGAAGCAGTGGATGTTATCGATTCCTAGCAATAAAACCGTGATCCCAATACCTTTTATTGGAATCAGATGATAAAGTACTACGATCCTGTCAACTTTCCTTGCCCTCATTTACAACACACTATCTATTGGGTGGGATAAAGAATAATAATATCTAATTTTTGGGATCCCTATATTGGTCTCGTACAGTTGGTTTATTCTATGGACTCCATTTATAATCCACCATGTGTTTAGACCACCTTGACAAGGAACAATATCAAAAACTCACAAAATTCCCCAAAACAAAGTTGGTTTGGGAGAAATGTTATTCCCCCCTCATCCACTGAGAGGGTATGGATCTAATGCCCACCCTCAACAGCGATGTAGTTTATGGGCACTAGGGAACATTCAATCATATTCCATGGTGGAATTAAGTATGTTTTTCTAAAATCCACAATAGTCCTTGCATTAACAGTATATGCTATTTTCAATGAAGAAAAGAGTAGGAGGAGACTACGCAATAAAAATAAAGAGAAGGAACTACGAAGATGGTAGAAACTAGCTAGAACAAAGAAGACTTACAAAGTGAATTAAGAAAACATGAGCTCCAAGAAGTCTTTTTTAACAAGAGAAGAAGGAAGCAAAGTGACGATACATAGTTTGAAACAAGTTAAGGTCGAATTCTAAGAGTTTAATCATATGGAACAGGACCAGAGATTAAAATTTTCGATTCATTTCTTGCATAAAACCACCGTACCCTTGCTATTCTCAAGTAATTATGAACATGCCTATGCACTAAACTCAAACTTTGAACTCATAATTTGGGCTGACAAAAGATGTAAAATTCTTCAGCCCATCTTTGACAAATAATTTTAGGGGCAATTATGGGCACAAAACCATAACGTCCCAATATTGGGCATCCCAAACAGACCTAACATGGTACCCGTGTTCGATTAAGCATCACGTGGATAATTATAAAGATACATCACATAAATAATTATGAAAACCCATCCTGGTTACCTACATCCTCGGAGGAGATAAATAGGGATCAATTAATGAGACAATAATGAGTTAGGAGAGTTCGTGCACAGCTCAACCACTCTTATCACTATTAAGAAAACCCCCACCCCGGGGCAATGGGGCATGACATTCTGAATCTCTAAAAGAATTAATAAAAATTAAGAAACCCTCCATGGACGTAGGCAGATGCCGAACCATGTAAATCCTATGTGTTGTGATCTTTACTTGCCTTTTAAATTCCTTTGATTTTAGAATTATTAATTGTGATTTCTTACAATCACACTCCCCAACAAAGTCACTAAATATAGGAGGGTAGTCAGACTAGGGTTTGTGAATATCTTGTAACGAGGACACGTGATAATGGAAGACTTAGTTTACAACCAAAAAAGAAATAAATGTTTATAATAAATTAACTTCAACTATTTTTTAATAATAACTTGACTTGCGCAGGAAGAACACAATAATCATAAGCAATAATAATTACAACAACCATAAATATATATTTACACACACAGACCTGTGTGTGTGTGTGTGTAACCCCTTTTCATAATAACAATAACTTTTAAGGGATCTAAAAGATATGAGTTTAAGGGCGAAGAAGTAAGCACTTCAATAATTACAGGAAAATGGTTGAAATCGTTGTGCGAGTAATAATGGCGGTTGAATGTTCTTTTAATATGTGTATTCAAGTGTGCAACATATCAGCTCTAGGATATGCATTATGTCGTAAATATGTGAATGAAGGCTACTATATATATGCACATTCCATAAGCTGGGTTATCCTTACATGCATCAAATGTTATGTGGTACATTTCAGGTGCCTTAAATGTTATAAGACACTTTGTCTCCCACTCTATCCTTTTATGATTTGTCAACTGTTATCGTGGGTGAGTGTACAACATGTCGTAACAATGACTGGAATGACATATTATGGGTTTGTCACGCATTGACTTGAAAAAGTGCATTTGTACCTTGTACTTCGTCACTCTAAAAGGACTACACAAATATGAGTGTTTATATGGAAATGTAATACCCCATTATTTTGACGGTTTATTTATGAATATTATATAAGATTTCAGAAATATTATTATCCTATCAATAGGGATGATTTACTTTAAATAAATTTTTTCATTGATATTATATTTAAAAATAATTTATTTTGGTTTGAAATCGAATCAAATATTTAAATTTAAATGGTTTGTGGACATTTTATAATGGTTTAAGTATGTAAAGTAGACAATTTTGAATTAAAGGGCAATATAGTAACATGAGTTTCCTGTGACAATTCGCCTACGCTAATACCAGGTGGTGAATCCTCTACTAAAATAATACTGGAATCTCAATATGATATCATTCTCAGCAGGACTGTCGCAACAAATAATATAAATATAATACGAATAAAAACCATACAACTAAGCAAAGAGAATAAATCATCATGCATAAATAATAATAAATGTAATCCAAATAAACCATCAGTCACCAAATAGTGATAATCCAACTGAGTCGAACTAAATAAAAATGAATACTGAAATATCTCTCTGTCATCAAATAAACTCCTATCCAAACTACAGGCAATATGCCTAAAATTATTTATTGGAATAATAAAGACCCTACCTAGATTGAATGAGCTGAGGCAGTTAAGTCAAATCATGTAGCGTTTATAACTACCGCAACGACAAGAAATGATCTATCTCGGTGGTCCCGCTTGCGGCTACTGTACACCTGGAGTTTTAAAAGAAAATAAGAAAACAAAATTTTCCCATGGGTCAAATCCTGAAAAGTTTGAAAATATTTTGCAGGCAATTAAATATTTTAAATCGATAGAACTTGCATTGTTTTACTTTCATAATTAAGTGGTCACACTCACATGAGATAAAACCTCACCTCTCTACCACAGTGTGCACCTAATGCGTTCATTTATTATCCTAATTAAACTACCCAGTCTAATGAAGACATATAATCGCCATTCAAGCACATAACATCAAATATAATCTCTTAGCTAAGTATAACTACCTTCACTAGGTGTACGTTCATAAACAATATCGTAGCGACACACTGGCTATAGGCAAATATTCATGCAATAAATATAACATAGCTACACACGTGCTAAAGTGGATATATACACTATATCGTATAAACATACATATATATCACTCGTTATATATATGTATAACCATATCTCCAGAGCATGGACCTTGCGAATACATCCCTCATGTGCTATCAGGCTCCAGGCATCACTCATCACACTGAGCCACGAAGTCGAAATCGCACCACCGAACCCAATGTAGATATATACAATGGAGGCGACCATAAACATATGTCCGGGGGTCGTAACCGTACCACATCTCACCCAACCGATCTCCAAACCAATATATATCCTCACACAATATAGTGGCTATGCAAAAGTCCTATGATCTGGCGAATCAATCCGACATCTATTGGTCAACATCGGGGTGGACTACCCACTATGCGCAACCTCCTACGATAACACTACCGAATATGTATGTTCAATATAAAAAAGTAGGGTATATATATATATATATATATATATATATATATATATATATATATATATATTATATACACACGTCAGTCTAATATGTATATATATAAAATACCGAGCTCGCATGCATAGCCCACAACGTCTTGGTCTCCCAATCTCAAAATTCGAAACAACTTCCTGATTAAATAACTAAACGTTCACTCACTTGAATTTTGGGTTCTTCTCACTCGGACCCATCTATTCGTTGGTCTATCACACGTACCGTATTTTGGAAAGAATTCTCGAGTTATCCCACAATATTCCCCCTACGGTCATTCCCTAAGCTCTAATAGGTCAAAACAATACACAAATAAAAATTAGGTAGGCTAGCAAGTCGAACTGATTCTCTGGTAGATCGAACCAGTTCGGTTGAGCAAAAGGGTTTGCTCACCCATTGAACCGATTTGGTTTGTTGGCTGCTTGTCATCTTCTTCCTCGAGTTTTTCTCTTCCAAACCCTCCAATGGGGGTCCTAAACCACCCCAAACACAAAATCAATCTCCTACAACATTACAATTTTGAGAAGTATTCTAACACATAATTAACCACGAATCCTGAACAAAACCCTAGGATTCTAAATCAATCTTCCAAATTATGAAGTCGAGGATATTTTGAATTTGAGTTTTCATGAATTCGGACATCCTATCATTGTCCCATATGTTCGTCATGGTAAACCCAGATTAAATTTCTAATTTCTTATATGCTCATCACTAATTAATGATCATTTCAAATAAGAGATTAGTTACAACCTATCTATCCTAATCAATTACATTAAAGTTTCAACCTTTCATCTCCAAAATTGATATTTTTATATCAATTAAATATGAAGTGATTAACTACAAACAAATGACATTTTAAGAAAACTACTTGCCTTTGTGGATTTAGATCCAAAGTTCTCTACGTTGATGATGGGTTGAACTAGAGATGAGTCCTTCTCTTCTCTTCTCCAAGACTTTCTCTCATTTTCTTCCTCCTTTTCTCTACTCTTAAACTTTCTCTCTAATTCAAGTATGAAGAATGTCAAAGGTGGGTTTCCATCCACATTACCCACCTTTAAATACCTCCTTAATTCTTCCTAATCACGTTTTCCCACTAAACCCTAGGTGTAAGAAGACCACCCTACCCTTATACATGTCCTATTATGTCTAAAAAGTTCTCGAAACCCAATCATAACACCCTAGTACCTATTTTGGACTATTTTGATACTTTTTTAATCACTGGTGCACTCGAAAAGGTTATCTGAGTCACTCAACTACAAATACACCCATATCTCAGTAATCGGGCCCAACACGTGCATACCGTACGGGTTGACCATAAAATATATCGATCCATACATGTAACACTCTAGCGACTTATAATAATATACTGTCGCTTTCACTCATACACGACCTATAATAAGTCACATATCTATTTAGTTATCACGCGCAAGTAAATTATGATAATAAATATTAATTCTTATCTTGTTAATTAATATTTATCGAAACCCAATTTAATTTCTCCAATGAAATTAATAATTATAAGCACATGAAAATTAAATAATCATAAAAGTACGGGGTATTACATTAGCTTAGGCTCCAAGTTAGGGTTTGAGAGAGGGGCTATATAAAGAATATTATGACTGAGTATAAGGATAGAAAAATGAAAAAGAGATGCCAAAAATGAAATCCAAATAGGTAAAAACGGGAGGAATAAGAATAATCAATTTGGAGTGTTTTAGATCTTCTTTTTGAGTGATTTAGGATGAGATTTGGGAAAAACTCAGAACACATACTTGATCCAATTTTTGTGTAGAATCCAAATCTTAAGTCAGATTGGCGATTATGATATTTTTTGGATCCAATTTTTTGTGTATTTAAAACAGGCCTACAATTTTGGATTTTGACTCTCTTAAGGTAGTTTAGTTCTCCCGTTGTTAATTTAGTGTGCTACACGACTAGTCATGAATATTGCATATCCGTGCCCGTTATCTTTATGCATTCTAGCACTTTTTGTGTTCCTTATGCCTATATTCATGATCATTAACCAACCAACCATGGTTTTGGATATATATATATATATATATATATATATATATATATGCTTTGCAGGGCTTAATTGATCTTATGTAGGTATTAGAACGCTTAAAGTGAGGATTGGTCGCATTTTGGAGAAGTTTTATCGTCAGACTCAACTTTAAAGGCCTTTTAGACATTTCATACTTCATCTCCTGCTCAGTGGAATTCTACGAAAGTGTAGTTCATTGAGTTAGCTTTGCATGGCTATGAACGATATGTCGTTACGAGTTCGGACGAAAAAGTTATGGCCATTTTCAAAAAAGCACTTTTCATCCCATGAAGGAGAAAGAGCACCAGGAAATAGGGGATCGATAGACTAGCCCTCAGCCGTCGATCGACCGGTGATTCAAAATTTAGCCTACTAAGGAAAAAAGGGGACTTCTCACCTTGGGCCCGGTCGACCGCCCACTGGCCACGATTGACCAATCGTAGCAGATATCCGACACTTGTTTAATTTTCTTTTCTTTTTCCATTTTTTCTTTTCTTCTTTTCTCACTTACTATAAATAGAACCCTTAGTTATTTTTGTAAGGAATATATTCTAATTTCTATTCTTTTAGTTAGTTTTAGGTTTTGGTTTAAGGAATATATTCTAATTTCTATTCTTTTAGTTAGTTTTAGGTTTTGGTTCTCTTAGGGAGGTTAGGGTTTGGACAAGACTTTGGGTGTGCCATTTCTCCCTCCTAGGGTTTACCCATATTGGTTGTGTAAGAACACTATTCATATTCCTACTCGGTAATCCAAGCTTCCATTATTTGTTTATGTATTTGTTGTTTTCTTGTTTGTAGTGTAGATTTTATTGCTTTCATTTACTTTCATACATATCTTCCATTATGTTGTGTAGCTAATTTAGTCTAGGTTGGGTTGAATTGGTTGCTTTGCTTTGGTGATAGATTTTATGAGTTTATTTCGATTGGGTTGTTCATGATTTTACGCCTAGGAGATTTAACAGTGTATATCATTTAATCTTCATATTTACAACCTTGTGTGTAATTTTTGGGGTATTTGTCGATGCCAAAATGAGAGTAGGCTTTTATGACGATTTAGGGAGTGACAACTCTAGATTTAATTAATTATTGAAATGAGATTCAATCTTGATAAACTTGTAGTCCCATGTAATCATTTATTCTAATTAGTCCGAGGTGAGGGACATTAGTCTCAATCTATAGTTTTTATTACTTTTATTAACCTTAGTTTACATGCACGCCTAGATTATCTTTTCTTTATTTAACAAATTATATTTTACACTTTTATTTGAGAAGTATTAAATTAATAGAATTCTAACAACTATTCTTTGTGGATTATATACCTGGACTGGTCGTTGTACTCCCTAAAAAGAGTATAATCAATGGTCTAGATTTTTGCATAGCGGTGGGAGCCAAGAATAACAATTGTCGTATATCTTTAAACACTTGCGCCGTAGTTTCCCGCCTGCTATCAAAATGGCACTGTTACCGGGGGCTTGTTTGTTTTAGAATTTAATTTGTTTAGTATTTCATAATATTTTTTTATCTATTTGTATTCTTTGTTAATAATTTTGTATGACCTTTACATTTAAGTGCCAAGAAACACTAGAATGTACCGGACGCATAACACTTTGTGGATTTTGCTATCTTGAGCTATTTTGGGGGTAAACATATCTTATTCTAATTTTTTTGGTAATGGTAGTGATAATTCTCAAAATCCCCCTAAACCTATGACTTTTGGTCAATGCTCACAAGCCCAAAAAATTGAAACATCTAAAATGTCTTTGGGTGAGTAGTACCAAAGTCAAGTTATGGATTATGGGAATTTTGAGAATGATTATTCTGATTTTGGGCCACAAAATTCTTATGATAAGAATGCTGAAACGATTTACAATAGCTTTCAAAATTCTTATGATAATGATTTTGATTGTATTTCCAAGGATAGTTTCCAAACTTTTTATTATCAAGAATCCGCTCCTCCACCTATGACTTTGCGTGAGGGATTGCACATCCTTGAAAATGAAAAATTTAAAAACCATTATCGGAAAGAAAATCATTGTTGAGAGCAAGATTTGGATACATTATTCGAATCTTGCGACAGTTTCTCTTCCGAGACTTTCGAAGTCGAGGAACAAATGAGGATTTTGTGTCTACTTTGGAACAAACCATTATTCACTTGGCCCATGGTATTATAGAGAATGAAAATGAGGAAGAAATGGATGTAGTAGCCATTTGCAATCAAATGATTTCTTCTTTGTTCCCCAAAGAAGAATATATCATTAAAAATGATCTTATTTCCTTCGAAACTCAATATTCAAGTGATGATGACTCATCTCTTGAGTTTGAATTTATTTCTTCCCCATATTTATTCTATATTGTTGAACCAATACAAGTATCCAATGAATCGGTTCCAAATTTTAAAACGTTTAACCCTTTTACAGATGAGGATTACTTGCTCGAGTTACTTTTCATGAAGGAAATTTTGCCTCCATGTGTGCCACCTCCAATTCCAATTAAAAAATATTTGGGAGGAAATTCAATTTTTCTTGGATCCCACGTGTATTCGTTACCCGTTCAATCCAAACCCCCATCATCCCCCCAAAAGTTTAGTTGATAACGGTTCATTTATTCCTCCTTACACATACCTTTCGTTGTTTAAACAAAATTCTTATTTTCTGGAAGGTATGCGTGAAAGGAAGGGTCCCCCATTGATCCTTCAAAGTCAAATAGTTTTTTAGGTGAACCCTCAAAAATTTCAAATTCTAGTGTATAGTTAGTTATAAGATAAAATTGTAGGTTATAAATAGTTAGTTTTTTTATTATCCTTAATTTTCTTTATTCTTACTTATTGTCTAGCGTAATTAGTTAAGTTTTTGTTATTTGTTTTTTGTTATGCTTGGTGCTAACCTGTTTTGTAGAATCATTGGACTTGCACTTTCACGAGATCGCTCTATTTTGGGTAATATCGCTCTTTTTCTTTCTTTAGCTTGGTTCTTAATTCACATTGAGGACAATATCAGGTTTTAGTTAGGGGTGTGGGATATTCCATCCATTCATTGGTAGTTTCTATGATTTGATTATATGTTTTTCCCAAGCATGCTTTTCTTTTAAACATTAAAAATTTCAAAAAGATTTTCTTTCTTTTTTTCTCCTTTGTTGGGCATTTTACCTTTGTTTCCGATGATAAATTTTAATAAATGCTCGATCTAATTGACAATTCAATGATGCATGTTCTCGATTTTAGAAGTTATTAGACTTTAGTCCGCAATTATTGATAGTATGAATAACTTCATGAATTAAACTTTAATCACATGTGCTTTTCTTGTTTAATTGATTTGGTTTAACATTTTTATGACTCGATAATCTTTTATTGTATTGTACTTACTTACACCTAGTGAGCTTTGTGATTTTCTTCGTTTGTGAGTGTTATACACTCTTTCCTCCTTGAAAACGTTACAGTTATTTGTAATCTCACTATTCTTTCATTAATCGTTCATTAATTGAGTTCATTTATGAAACGTATTACTTGAGTATGATTTTTAAAGTTTATTTTTACTCGATAATTGCCTAAACTTTAGGAAAGGATCATAGGGCCTCTTTGTTATATCACCTATATTGGCCTTGACCTCACCTAAATGTTTTCCCTCGTTAATCCCTTTGAGCCTTAATATAGCCTTTTGTTTCTTAACCCCAAATGCCATGACCAACTCCACATTAGAGTTATAAACCATATATTTCACCTTCCATACCTTTGTTTGGAATGACACTTGGGATTTAATGATGTTCGTGTTATGTGGTTGCAATTAAGCATGTGAGAGTGTGAAAGAAAAGAAAAGGTGAAGAAAAAGAAGAAAAAGAGAAGAAAGAAAACAAAAGAAAAGTGAGAAAATGAAGAAAAAAAAAGAAAGAGAAAGTTTCATTTATGTATATAGTGTTCAATAATCCTCGTCACTCTCCTATTTCATATCCAATGCTTGTTATGGAATCATATTCCAATTTTATAGTTGCCCACATTTCCCATTATTTCAAGTTTTTCATCCCTGAACACCTTTTAATGTGTACATCATCCTTTCGTTTCATAACCTTAACCCCAATCCTACATTACAATACTATAAAGCCCTATGTGATCCTAGGGTGAATTCAATTCAATGTTTGAATATTTTTGATACTCTGTGAAAATGCATTTCACCTCCTTTAATGGTGGTATCTTTCATTGAGATTATAATTTTTCATTTTATATATAGCGTCCTTCGTTAGGGGCTTGTGCGTGGCCTAGTTTCCATTTTCATTTACTCTTTATGCCCATATGTCCAGTGTATTACCTCCCATTTCATAGTGATTTCATTTGTTGAATGTAATATCCGGTGAGTATTGACATATATGCATGCTTTAACACTTATTCGATTTATTTAAGTTTTAACCAAACCATACTTTCCATGTGCTCGTTCCCCTCCCATATTTTGAGGTTTCAATTCTACGAAGTTCATTCTATAAATGTTAATAAGATTGACTTTTGTGTGAATTCATTCACTTTGCTAATAACGTAATTGAAATCTTTTTCGTTATTGTTGGGCCTGTCGCATGTTGGCTGGGCATATATTTTGAGGAAAATTTGATGTTTTTGGGTTTCATCTTAGAAAACCCTCACGAGACAACACTCGTCCACTAGGGTAACGTAGGGGTTTAATGGTTTATTGAATATGCTAAATGCAATCGTGTTCCCTATGAAAGTGCCATTTATATTTTTATACATATGTACTTTTTGTACCACCTTCTGTGGACTCGTTTTATTTGTTTCATCATTAGGGACTAGCAATGTCTGAATTAGGGGGTGTGATTAGTCACGAATATTGCATATTCGCGCCCCTTATCTTTATGTATTCTAGCACTTTTTGTGTTCCTTATGCCTATATTTATGCTCGTTAACTAGACAACTTCGATTTTGGATATATATATATATATCTTTGCAGGGCTTACTTGAGCTTTTGTAGGTATTGCAACGCTTAAAGTGAGGATTAGTCGTATTTCGGATAAGTTTCGTCATCGAACTCAACTTCAAGGGAATTTTATACAATTCACACTTCATCTCCTGCTCTGTGGAATTCCACGGAAGTGTAGTTCATTGAGTTAGCTTTGCCTGGCCGCAAACGACACGTAGTTCCGAGTTCGGATGAAGAAGTTATGACCATTACCAAAAAGCACTTTTCATCCCATGTGAAGGAGAAATAACACCAGGAAACAGGGACCGATCGATCGGCCCTCAGCCCCTGCTCGACCACTGATTCAGAATTTAACCTACGAAGGAAACATGGGACTTCTCACCTTGGTCCTGATCGACCGCGGTCGACAGGTCGTAGTAAATATCCGGCACTTGTTTTATTTTATTTTCTTTTTC
Organism: Sambucus nigra; assembly: GCA_949130495.1. Lineage (NCBI taxonomy): Eukaryota > Viridiplantae > Streptophyta > Magnoliopsida > Dipsacales > Adoxaceae > Sambucus > Sambucus nigra. The sequence goes on along the minus strand of OX422223.1, from coordinate 258,291,163 downwards.
CATTTTTTCTTTCTTCTTTTCTCACTTACTATAAATAGAATCCTTAGTTATTTTTGTAAGGGATATATTCTTATTTATATACTTTTAGTTAGTTTAAGGTTTTTGTTCTCTTAGGGAGGTTAGGGTTTGGAGAAGACATTGGATGTGCCATTTATATAGGTTGTGTAAGAACACTATTCATCTTCTTCCTCTTTAATCCAAGCTTCCATTGTTTATTTATGTATTTGTTGTTTTCTTTCATTCTAGTGTAGATTTTATTTCTTTCATCTACTTGATTTCTTTACTTTCTTGCATTTAAATACATGTCTTCCATTATGTTGTGTACCTAATTTAGTCTAGGTTGAGATTGAGTGAACTCACCTTGGGTTAATTTGGTTGCTTTGCTTTGTTGATGAAGTATATGAGTTTATTTCGATTGGGTTGTTCTTAATTTTACGCCTAGGAGATTTAACGGGGTATATCATGTATGCTCCGTATTTACGACCTTGCGTGTGTAATTTTCAGGTTAATTGTTGATGATAAAATCATAGTAGTCTTTGTGATGATTTAGGGAGTGACAACTCTAGGTTTAATTAACTGTTGAAATGAGATTCAATCTTGATAAACTTGTAGTCCCATGTAACCATTTATACTAATTAATCTGAGGTGAGGGATATAAGCCTCAATCTATAGTTTTTATTCCTTTTATTAACCTTAGTTTACACACACGCCCAACTTATCTTTTCTTTTGTTAACAAATTATATTTTACACTTTTATTTCAGAAGTATTGAATTAATATAATTCTAGCAACTAGTCTTTGTGGATTCGATACTCGGACTGGCCGCTATTCTCCCATAAAAGAGTGTTGTCAATAATGTAGGTTTTATCATAGCGGTGGGAGCCGAGTATCACAATCGGAGTACATATTTATACACTTACGCCGTGGTTTCCCACCTGCTATCACGACACCTATTCAACCTTGATTGTATAGTTATATTCATGCCATGTGTTGCAGTTATATGTACTATATGTTCATATATTATATTCGTTATTGCATCCATTTCTATGTGTTATTTTCATACCGTATAGTTTAGGGTAAGGAAACTAGTTGATTTTATGAGCATGTTGGGTTATAGAGATTAGGTAGAATAGATGTACACTTGATTTATGGGAATTGAATCTAAAAATTATTTTAATTGAGAGAATGATATTTTGATGATTATTATTGGAGAAAGTGTTATTATTGTCGGTGAAGCCAATATTTTATGGCGGTGAAGCCAAGTTAAGATGGGTCATGTTCCCAAGTTATGTTATTTATTTTTTAGGGTCATTGGATTGTTTAGAGGATAATTGACAGGATAGTGGACGGCAGTCCATATTGTACAGTGGGAAGTGCGACGGAGATTTTGATATGGGGTCTTGGGTTGGTAGTGCCCGTGGTGAGATACTAGATTATGATTATATTATTGAAATTTTAGTTTGAGTGTTCATATTTCATACATTCTTATATATAATGCACGCACACACATGAGTATGTGTAGTTACACTTAGAGCATTTATACGAGCTACTGAGCTTCTCGCTCCCCCCTCCCCCCCCCCCCCCCCCGATAGTTTGTTGTATTTCAGGTTTGATGTGAGATGATATTCATGCCATCGTTAGGATTGTGATCGTCGTTAGAGGCTCTGTATATTTATTTTCAATATTTAAATGTGTCGCTTTGTTTATTGTAAATTGTTGTGTAAAAGAACATTTGAGATTTAATAAAATTGAGACGTTCTATTCAGTTGACCTATGTATTTATGCTTTCGAAAATTTATGCTCAATCTAAATGGTATTTTTTTATAAAATAAATTCTCTAATTTATCAATATTTTTCAGTACCACCTTTCGGGGTGTTACAAAAAACTTATAGTAAAAGTGTTGGAAGTAATCTTATACGAGTGACTGAGTTGATCACTCATTAGATATCTTTAATTTGTGCTAGTGTGCAATAATAAACTCACGACAGTAAATGTGATTACGCACGTAACCTACATAGTCTATCGCTTGAATATTATATAACTACACGAGTGACCCACATGGTCATTTGATGGTTGTGAGATGTGCATTGACTTTGTGGGAGTTAGGACTCTCTCACAGGTGAAGCTCTCTCGGTATTATACTATTAATGCGGTTAAGTTTAGGTTCCTTAATAACTCTTAATCCTCAACTTCTAAGCTAAAACCCTCGAGAATCCCATGTGCTACTTTGGTACACACTAGTCCATTGAGACATTCTTGCTTGATGAAAGTGCCCCCAATATAATCTATAATAATTTTATCGATAATCATGAGTAAGAGGTCCCCTATACACCTGTTGAATAATAAAAATACATAAATGGTGATTAATTGAATCAACTGAATCGACGCACGTGATTTTGGGTGGCACACACTCATTAATTTTATTTATGTGAGATATATATTTAAAATGCCGAGATTTATATATTATATTTTTTGTAAAAAGAGATAAAACATGCAAGATAAAAATAATAATGATAAGAATAAAACAAGAGAAAAAATAAATAAGAATGAAGAAGGAGAAAAGGAATATCCTAAGGGTTATTTGTGATTTAAGCACCATTAGTTTTTGTTTATTATTGATTGGGTGTCAAAGTTTCACTATTAGTGTTTGGATGGCATTTACATATTCTGTTAAAAAACATGTATGATCATTAATATATATATATATATATATATATATATATATATATATATATATATATATATATATATATATATATATATATATATATATATATATATATTCTTGATAATTAAAAAGGTAACATTTTGGAAAATTGAAAAAGTAATATCGTGGAAAATAAAACAAAGTAATATAGTGAAATTATTTAAAAACATTTATTTTGGAAATAAAAAAATGTAATAGTCGGAATATAAAATCGCAATATTCTGGATAACTTAAAAACATAATTAAAAAAAGTAATATCCTATAAGATTAAAACAAGTAATATTCTGGAAACTAAAAAAATTAATTTTTAGAATACGAAATACTCTAAAGTAATTATTTAATAATAATTTTACAAAATAATTTTTGGATTTAAAAAAAAAGAGTATTTTATATTTTTATAAGTAATTTTTTTTATTCAATACAAATTATTTTTTTAAAATCAATATTAGAGAATATAAAATAATATTTCAAAAAATAAAACACAATATTTTGGAAATTAGAAAAAAATCATTATATTTGTAATATAAAAATAATATTCTATAAATTTAAAAATATAATATTCTATAAATTAAATATCCTAATATTTTGGTAATTTTAATAAAAAGAACTTTGATTTTTTTTTTTATAAAAAAGTCACTTTTCTACTTATAAAAAATAAAAACTTTTTTTAATAAAAAATATTTTATTTGATTAAGATTTTAGTTTTCGAGGCTATTAGGATTTTTTTTTTTTAAAATGTCTTTTATTTATAAAAAAAATAAGATAGAACTTTTTTAACAAAAAGTTACAAAAAATTGTTTTGTAAAAAACAAATAAAATAACTATTTAATAGTATTTTATAATCCAAATATTACGATTTTTTTAATATCTAAAAAATTACAAGTTTTTTTTTATATTTTCAGAATATATATTTGAATTACGTTGTTTAACGTTCGAGAATATTACAAAAATATGTTACAAATTTTACGTTTGTATTTTATATACCTAAAATATTAATTTTTTAATTTTTTATTAATTTATTTTTTAATTTTCCCATATATTAATTTTTTAATTTTCCAGAATATTACTTTTTTTAATTTTCCACACACATACACACACACACACACACACACACACACACATATATATATATATATATATATATATATATATATAATGAGAAACAAAAGGAGAGATTAATGGTCCATTTAATAATATTTGTTAGAATGGCACTAAAACATTAATATGATAACTTTTAGAGCCAATCAATAAAAAATAAGAACTAATAACACCCAAAATTCAAAAGCTACTACTATCCTAATTTTTTTTGTAACCCTGAACCTCCATACGAACGAGCCTTTTGGTCTCCCCATGCAAGCTAAACAGGGAGAACGATGTGTTATAGCCAATGTAACACACGCCTGCTTAAGTAGGTGTGGGGGATTTCGAACTCGAAACCTTTGGCTTGAACAATCCACCCCTTACCACTAGAATAAGCCTATTTATTTTGATCAAAGTAAAATTCTTGATAATTAAAATTGTCACAATATGGAAAATTAATTAATAATGAAAAATAAAAAAACGTATTATTTGGAATATAAAATTCGTAGTACTTTAAAAAACTAAAAAGCATAATTAATAAAAAGGTAAAATTCTGAAAATTAAAAAATGTATTTTTTTTAAATAAATAAAAGTAAATTTTGGACTTTGAAATACTCTACAACGACTATTTTAATAATATTTTTACAATATAGTTTTTTTGAAACTTAAAAAAAAAAAAACTTCAATTCATATTTTCAAAAAACCTTTTAAATCTTCCTTACAGCTTGTTTGGGAGTTTTGGGTATGAGATTGTTGATACCAAATTTAGTCTGTTGACATGGACCAATCACATGAAGACACGTGTCAATTTACATGGTACGAATACTCCAGACAAGCAAATCAAGACCACCGAGCAACTCAAGCTCTCCGAGAAACAAATGAGTTCCGAGCAACTCAAGTGTGACAAGCAGCTCTTGCTCATCCCCGAACAACTCAAGCGTGTCGAGCAGCTTAGGCGGTCCGAGCAGCTTAAGCGGTCCGAGCTACATAAGTGTACAACGTATCCAAATCAAGAGAATCCAGGATATAATTGCGCATTAAATGCTCATTAATATAGTACAGATGTACATGTCTACTGGGTAACAGAGCATTGTCCTTTCATTTATACAGCCTCAAGGCTATAAATACATTGTAACCTCCTCATTAGCAGGGGACTCGGAATTTCTTGTAAACCCATTATTGAGAATTCTGCAAACAGTCAGCAATAACAAATACATTTGACGTAGGCCATTCTTACAAGGCTGAACCACTTTAAATATCTTTTGTCTTATATTTATATATTCATTCTTATCTGTGATTAAATAATTAGATCAAATTTAGTTTTTTACATCAACAGATTGGCGCCGTCTATGGGAAACGACTGTAATTATCGTTTTTCACCAAAACAATTCATCACCAATGGCTGATAATCCTGAATCCAGTAATCGAAACGCTGGAAACCCCCCAAATCCATCTGCTCCCCCAAATGTTCAAGATCTGGCTAGTATAATGGCTAATCTAGCCCAAGGCCAAACAACCATGCAAGAATCTATGCGACAACTCATACAAACTGTCTAGGGTGGAGTATCTACTCATTCAGGACAACGAAGCATTCAAAGAAACACCCGTTTACCTTCTTCGCGTACTAGGCGAACGTTATTCCCAGAGGAATCTCGATCCAGACGTACCGATTCATATCGCACTGAGAGATCTAATGATTTTTCTTATCGACCTGGTCAAACTTCATTAGTACGATCTATAGATACTCAACAAAACATCACTCTCTCTCCAGAAAGGACTAGTGCATTGGAGAGGTTAAGCAGGGTCTCTCCTTTTGATCGTTTGGGCCCTAGGAGGAATAGAAGTCCTCCTAGGATTGTGTCGAGGAACTTTCAACGCCCATCCGATCTAAGGGAGGGTTCTGCCCAATCGCGACCAACTGCTCGTAATGAAAGATCCCAGGAAGAAAATTCAACACGATCAGTTGCTCGAACCAACGGGCCCGAGGAAGGAAATGATGCATGGAAAGGCTCTATTCAAAGTTTGGAAGATAGACTAGGGGAAATGGCTAAGGTTAAGAATCCTTTACAAAGAACTTTTGTCCAAGGGACACCTTTTATCCAGGCAATTGTGGATTTTCCCAAACCATCAAAGTTCAAAGCACCTGTTGTGACTCCTAAATATGATGGAAAAAATGACCCTGTCCTTCATATAGAATAATACCAAGCTGCTGCCGATATCTATGCCGTGCCAGATGAGATGAGATGTAGGGCATTTTCGGGAACTCTTACCGGATCTGCTCAAATATGGTATAATAATCTTCCTCGGGGGAAGATTTCGACTTTCTTTCAACTGGCCGAGCTCTTTATTGGAAATTTCTATTTTGGAGCAAAACCAGTTAAACGAGTAGCACACTTGTTAAGTGTAAGACAAAGAATGTGAGAGCACCATGGATTATATAACTCGTTTCAATAACAAGAAGCTCGAAGTTATTGATTACGAGGAAAAGACAACAATTACTGCTCTGATGAGCGAACTGTTGCCAGATAAATTGTACTACACTCTAGTCAAAGATCCGCCTAGAACCATGGTAGAACTAATGGCAAAGGCAATAAAGATTATGAACACCGAGGAGGCTATGGATGCGAAGAAGAATATGGATACCAAAGAGACCAGGGTGGAGGTTGATAAGGCTGAAAGGAAATAGCATAAGAACAATGGTGGTAACAAGCAGTCAAAAGCAAAGCCAACATGGGAACTGTTGATGAAATTTGGAAATTATAATCCTTTGAAAGTAGACATAAACCACGTTCTGGAAGAAATCAAGAACAGCAAGGAGCTAAACTGCCCAGAGAAAATGAAGACAGATCCTGACAAGAGGAATAAGACCAAATATTGCGAGTTCTATAAAGACCACGGTCACATTACCAAAAATTGCATAGCTCTTCAGAATGAAATTGAAGCACTCATCAGACGAGGAAAGCTGGCCAAGCATGTTGATCGTCGAAATGATGGAAAGAGCAATGACCGAGCAAGACAGAGGTCTAGATCTCCTCGTCGAGCAAAAGAAGATAAGAAGAGAAGTCACGAAGAGGATCCGGATGAGGACCAAGACGACCCCGATCTCCCCAAAAGACCAAAACAGTCAGAACGTGAGGCATTTTCTATCCATTTTGGATCATTTGAATGTAATGTCATTACAGGTGGAGATGCAGGAGGCGGAAATATGACTGCTGAGAGAAAAGCCTACCTCAATGAGGCTCAGGCTTGCTCGTATATTCAGCGGATAAATCTGGATGAAAATAATCGCCCGAGGAAGGTGAATAAGGATAAGCTGGTCATTGGTTTCTCTAAGAACGACTTGGCAGGTGTACTATATCCTCATGATGATCCATTGGTGATCAAGATGAGAATGAAGGAAGTGGTGATTTCACGAGTACTGGTGGATAGTGGTAGCTCGGAAGATATCATGTTATATCTTTGCTTTGACAGTTTAAATCTAAAGCTAGCCCAGTTAGAGCCATATCATAGGCCCCTCCTTGGTTTTATTGGCGAGAAGATTTTTCCACTTGGGACGATCAAGTTGGATATGCTTATCAGTACATGGCCTGCTTGTCGAACAGAAAGAGTACGCTTTTTTGTAATGGATAAAAATGTCCAATCACCTTACAACATCATCATGGGAAGAGTAGGTCTGAAGAAATTTGAAGCAGTACCATCTACTATGCATCAATGTCTAAAATTCCTAACCAATTTCGGGGTGGGAGTTGTGAAAGGCGACTAGAAAGTAGCTCGGGAATGCTACTATTCATCTTCCGAGAAGGAAGAGCATGAAGAATTTAGAAAGAAGACTACTACCTACCAAATAGAAAATGCGGATATTGAAACATTAGACCCTAGAGATGAGTCCCAACTCGTGAAAGGGAAGGTTATGGAGGCTATTGAGAATGTCATTCTGGACGACGAGTATCCAGAACGAACAACTCAAATCGGTGCATCCTTGGATGAATTAATAAAATAAGAATTGATAGCATTCCTAAGGCTAAGAAAGCAGACTTTTACGTGGAGTCATGAAGACATACCAGGAATTGATCCGAATTTCTTGTGTCACGAGCTCAATGTGAATAAGGAATTCAAACCAGTAAAGCAGCGAAGAAGAGTGTTCAGCCTTGAGAAAAATCAAGCTATACAGGAGGAAGTAGAGAAGATGCAAAAGGCCTCTTTCATTGAGGATGTTAAATATCCTGACAGGCTAGCAAATGCGATAATGGTAAAGAAGAAAAATTACAAGTGGAGGATGTGTGTAGACTTTACCGATTTTAACAGGGCATGCCCAAAGGATCATTTTCCTTTGCCCCGAATTGATCAACTGGTGGATGCTACCTCGGGGCACGAACTATTAAGTTTCATGGATGCTTATTCTGGTTATAACTAGATTAAAATGAAGCCCGAAGATAGGGAGAGTACCTGATTTATTACCCCAAGGGGAACTTATTATTATAATGTTATGCCTTTTGGACTTAAAAATGCAGGTGATACCTATCAGCGGTTGATGAACAAGGTGTTTGCAGAGAAAATCGATCATAACATGGAGGTTTATGTTGACGATATGCTAACGAAGAGCAAGAAAGCTGGTGATCATCTAGTTGACTTAGGCCAGACCTTTGATCAACTAGAGGAATATCAAATGAAGATGAATCCCACGAAGTGGATATTCGGAGTATGAGAAGGCATGTTTCTCGGATATATCGTAAATCAACGAGGAATTGAGGCGAACCCTGAAAAGATCAAGTCTCTATTGAAGCTACGATCCCCAACAATGAAGAAGGAAGTACAAAGCCTCACAGGGCGAGTTGCAGCACTTAACAGATTTGTGTCACGAGTAACTGATCATGACTCCCATTCTTCAAAACACTCCGAAAGACTTTTGAGTGGAACGACAAATGTGAGAAGGCTTTTCAAGAATTGAAGAAATACCTGGGAGCACCTCCATTATTATCCGGGCCAGTGATGGGAGAAAGACTATACTTGTATCTGACAGTCTCAGAAAATGCAGTAAGCTCGGCACTGATAAGAGTGGAGGATGGAGTGCAAAAACCAATCTATTACACTAGCAAGGCCTTCCGAGGAGCAGAGAACAAATATCCAAGGCTGGAAAAGTTAGCACTGGCATTGATCGAAGCAAGTAGAAGAATGAGGTCATACTTCCAAGGTCACACTACAGTTGTGTATACAAACATGCCATTAAGGCAAGGTCTGCACAAACCAGAGAAATCAGGAAGATTGATGTATTGGGCTGTAGAATTGGGTGAATACGATATAATTTATGAGCCTAGGTCATCAATTAAAGGGCAAGCAGTGGAAGATTTTATTGCAGAGTTAACCTATCCAGATACCTCCGAAGAGCAGAAGTTGAATACCGACCAGCCTGTGGATGTTATAAACTCCGACCAACCTCAGTCGGTATATGAGAAAGAGAAGATGGTCGACGACCAGCAAGAAGTGCCGGAGGAGGATATAAGGAAGCATCAAATATTCCACCGAGGAACTTTGTCTGACCAAGAGTTTGATAATGAGATACCTGTGTGGAATTTGTATGTAGATGGTTCTTCATGCACTACATGCAGTGGAGCAGGGATTATTTTAAATAGCCCAAATGAGATCGATGTGGAATATGCCCTGCGCTTTTAATTTAAAGCTTCTAATAATGAAGGTGAATATGAAGCAATGATTGTTGGTCTTAGTTTGGCAAAAACCATGAAGGTTGAGCAGGTTATCGTATTCAGTGACTCAAAATTGATCGTACATCAAATACTGGGGGTATATGCAGCCAAAGGATAATTAATGATCAAGTATCATGCAAAATCAATGGAGATTGTATCAAGCCTAATCGCAGTACAGTTAATTAGAATACCAAGATTGGAGAATACAAGAGCAGATGCCTTAGCTCGATTAGCTTCAGTAACACACACTGAGCTAAGAAGAACAATCCCAATAGAAGTCTTGGCTAATCGGAGCATAGACGAAGATCTGATGATGAATTTTATTACCCTTGATTTAGGACCATATTGGATGGATCCCATCAGGGAATATATTGAAGAAGGGGCTTTGCCAACTGATAAACTCACAACCAAGAAACTAAAGTTTAAAGTTGCTCGTTATGTATTGACTAATGGTATTTTATATAGACGAGGAATTATAGCAGGTTTGCAAAGATATGTGCATCCCTCCAAGGTGAAAGATTTGATTAAAGAGGTCCATGAAGGGTCCTGTGGATCCCATGTAGCAGGTCGAATGCTTTTGTAAAGAATAATGACGCAGGGATATTATTGGCCAACGATAAGGGCTGATTGTATAGCCTATGCCAAAAAATGTGACAAATATCAATGCTTCTCTTCTATCCGAAGAACTCCCCAAGCATTGTTAACACCCATTACTTCCTCTTAGGCATTTTCCATGTGGGGAATAGACTTGGTCGGGCCACTTCCAACGACCAGGGGAAGATTTAAATATCTTTTGGTCATAGTGGATTACTTTACTAAGTGGGTGGAAGCTGAGCCTCTTATTGATATTACATATGACAAGGTGTATCAATTTATTTGGAAGAATATCATTTGTAGATATGGTCTTCCCCATGCATTCATTACTGATCATGAAACCCAATTAGACAATGAGGAGTTTGCTGCGTATTGTCATCAGTCAAACATATTGAAAACCCACTCTGCACCAGGCCATCCCCAGAGCAATGGACAAACTGAGGTGACAAACAGAACGCTGCTGAATGGTTTGAAAAAATGATTGGACGATGCAAAGGCAAATTGGATTAACAAGCTACATTCTGTGCTGTGGGCTTATCGTACAACACCACGAGTAGCAACAGGAGAATCTCCATACATGCTAGCATTTGAAAGTGAAGTCGTCATACCAGCTGAATTGGGTTTGCCCATGCACAGAATACTGAATTTCAATTCTCCTATCAGTGACTTAATGAGAAGATTAGACTTAGATATGCTTGAGGAAGTTAGAGAAGAAGCAGCAATCACGAATGTTGCATACCAACAACGAACAACTCTGTTCTACAACAAGAGAGTAAAGAAGTGTGATTTGAAAGAATGGGACTATGTGCTAAAGAAAGTAATTCAAAAGCACAACAAACTGGAAGATAACTGGCATTGACCCTACAGAGTAATAGAAGTTGTTCGATCGGGGACATATAGGATTGAAACCTTAGAAGGTAAAGAGTTTAAGAATTCATGAAACGCAGAGCATCTGCGCAAATATTATCAGTAGTTAAAATCCCTATGTAATGCAGTTTTCTTCAATATGAATAATGTTTTGGATGTTTTACCTAATTCTCTCCTTTTGTTGAAATTTTTCGGAGTACTAGTGCTACACACTACGCATCAAGTTCTGAATAATCACGCATCAAGTCCAGAATCCACCAACTCCGGTTGGTCAGGAATAAAAATCCACTAACTCCGATTGGTCGGGAATAAAAATCCACCAACTCCGGTTAGTCGGGAATAAAAATCCACCAACTCCGGTTGGTTGGGAATTAAAATCCACCAAATTCGGTTGGTCGGGATTAAAATCCACCAACTCCGGTTGGTCGGGATTAAAATCCCCCAACTCCGGTTGGTCGGGAGTTAAAATCCACCAACTCCGGTTGGTTGGGAATAAAAATCCACCAACTCCGGTTGGTTGGGAACAAAAATCCACCAACTCCGGTTGGTCAGTAAGCTAATTTTAATCAACTCCGGTTGTTTAAATTAAGCAATACCATGGAATGTAAGTTGTTCTATTGCTTAGTACTAAAAAATCATTACAATGAGATAAGTATGTCATAAACATATATATACTTACCAACCAACAAGCAAAGACATTCTGCAAATTACTTAGAAAAAAATGAAAAAAGACCAAAACTTTTCATTCAAATCGATAAGGATTACATATACTGAAAATAGAAAAAACCATTACATAAAAATCCTATTCTACTGATTTCTTTCCCTCTGCCTTTGAAACAGGTTCTACTCTAGCAGGAGGATCATCTAAGGCATAAGGGGAATTTATGAAGTTTAGATCTCGAAGCATCCTGACATTCATAATAGATGGCCGATTAAGCAAGTGCTCCGAGCGAGATATCTCAAAATTAGAATGAAGACTATAGTCGTCGAGATACTTGGAGATTAAGCACTGAGGAATTGACCAAGCAGGAATTCAGCTCATATCAAGTTTAAAAGGTGGCACGGGCAACTCGAGCAATCCAGGGTCATAGTAATCCCATAGGTAATGGCCCTGCTCCAACTTTAACACCCCCAGTGCATTCAGCCATCCTTGCTTGTAACCCTCGTTATTTGAATTCTGGATCCGATCATCGAGATGATAAAGGGCTTCATTATATCCAGCCATCCAAAACTCTCTGGGCTATTTGTGAAACTGGTAAGTTAACCTCTCCAGTTGCTCGTGGAGGTTCTTCACTAAAAGTTCTTTATTCTCCAAGGCAGAGATTTGTGTGGAAAGTTGCTCGTTGAGGTTCAGAATCTTCTTGGACATCTCTGACAAAGCCTGATTCTTCGCCACCAACTGGAATGCTTGATTCTCCAAGGCTGTCTACGTTCTAGCTTCTTCAACAGTAACCCGAGCAGCCCCTGCTCTTCCCCAAGAAGCTCTTGCTCGTTCGCGAGCAGAAGTTGAGAGTCCAGTCCTCTTTAAGGTTTCCAATTTATCTCTAAAATTGGCCTTTTTAACCTCCAAGAAAGAGAAACCTTCGTCATTGACAGGGACCAAGGCTCCCGAGGTAAATGCTGCAGATTTTAGTTGGGATATCTTTCCTCGTAAAACATTATTTTCCTGCTCCAACAGTTTCGTGATTGGCCTATGCTCCTCGACCTCAACCCTTAGAATTTTCTCTTTCCTCTCGTAAGCAGCGATGAACTTATCATATCCTTTGTCAGCATTTAGTTGCTGATATTTTTTCTCATACCCCTGATGCAAAAGGGCAGAAGATTCCTTATATTGTTGTTGGAGTTCCTCGATGGTACCTTGGAGATCTTTAATCATCTCGTAATATGTTACATTGTTGGCAACTGCACGGTCGAGCAAGCACTTCAAATATTGGTAGGCTTCAACTGCTCATTCAGAAGTATCTGAACCAAGGATGTCAATGATTTGAGCTTCATTCAGGTCAGCATGGCCAGTCTTGAAGTAGTCATTGCATTTTTTCATCAGTTCAGTATCATGAGCTGACAAGAGCTCCATTATATCCACAAACTAGTAAAGAAAAGAGATAGAAAGAATTAATAAGAATTCAGATAGAGCAAGAAGAGGAAGATAGAAAGAATTAATAAGAATGCAGACAGAGCAAGAAGAGGAAGAAGTCAAGATAAACAACCGAAAGCTTGAATTTTCATTTCATCATAAAAGAAAATACAAAAGTTGAGGCTACATCCAATAAAGTGACAAAATAAACACCCAAAGTACTCTACACCTTCTCTTTATTTCCTATAACTTCCTTAGGAGGTTTCAAGGAAGAGGCTGGTTGCTCGGTGGACACGAGTAGCTGCTCGGTAGGAGTAATAGTTGGTTGGGGTTTCTCGGAGCACGATTGAACAACTAGAACAGTAAGGGCCTGATCTCCAATTACCATGGAGGATTCTTTTGAGGCAGCTTCATCCTCTTCTTCTTCTCCAGAAGAGGGAGGACGGCTATGAATACGTTGCTGAAATAGGTCAGAATCTTCAGTGACTTTCAGCTCTTGTAGGGCTGCCACCCATCCATCCCTAAAGTATTTAAGGCTGGCATATTCCATTTGTGAGGACATGGCAGCCAAACACTTATTCTAGCCCTTGTCCCAACCTAAGCTGAAGGATTTTTTTACAGCTTTCTTCCTTTTAACCTTCTCCGAAGAAGTCCTCTCAGTAAGAAGTTTCTCGACAGTTTTTAGCTTCTCCTCCACCTCCTACTTCTGGCGATCAGCATCACGAAGTCTACCAACCTCCTCTTCAGCAACTTTGAGTTTATTCTCAAGCTCTGCAGCATTCTTGAGTTTCTCCTCAAGCTCTTTATTATTCTTCTCAAACTCCCCCAATTTCTTCTCCAAATCCTTGGAGTCCTCCACAGCTCGATCTCTCTCTTGCTCGATAGCCTTAACCTGCTTCTCCCAAGCAATTTTATTCTCCTCATACTTCTAATGAGATTCCTTCAAAGACTGGGTTAATCAAGTAAAAGCTTCTTCTACACCTCCCGAGGATATTGAAGCCTTAATATCCTCATCATTCTTCAGAATAGTGTTGAAACATGTTACCAGCTGGAAAAAGAAAATAATTGTAAGTCAGTACAGGGACATAACATTGAAAAATGAAAGTTTAGATTAGTAATACTTACTGAGGCAATATGTTGAGCAACCAAGGTAGTGACCATGTCACGAGAAAGATTGTCTTCAATAACTTAGACCTCTGAGATAATCCAAGACTTCACCGAGCTCATAGCAGAGCTCGGAGGAACAAAGGTGGAAATACCACCTTCAACATTTAAAGACTGAGAGACAGCTTATACTGGTATCTCAAGAGAACTTCTCTTTAACCTCCTCATAGGAGAAGGAACATTCTCAACCAAGGATGTTGTCTTGGTTGGTGATATAACGATAACCTCGCTTGGAGGAGAAACAACAATAACCTTGCTCGGGGCCACTGGGGGCTTCTCAACAATCTTCTTAGCAGCAGCAGGAGGGGATGCATCAATATTCCTCGTCCCTTCTTCTGGGACATTTGGCTTACTTTTCTTTGCCTCTCCAGTAGTAGAGGAAAACTTATCAAAGAAAGCAGGAACTTTTCTTTTCTTCATTATGTCACTAATAGGAATGTTTGACTCTAAAGAAGAACCTTCTACACTAGTATGAGCAGCTGGTACTTGATCAAGACTAACAACCACTGGACGAGAAGTAAAAGATGAAGTGTAGCTCTTGTACTGCAACAAATAAGAGGCCGATCTAATATGTTCCTCGGCAATAGATTGGTGCAAGCTCCAGATAAGTTTCAAATGCTTTAAATTAACCTCTATCTCCTTTGGGGATTTTCTTTTGCTATCAACTGCAAATCATAAAAAGTTAAATGTCAGTGATACATTTTGTCAAAAAACAAGAAAATAATATTTCAAAAAATAAAAAAACCTATTCCATTTCCATAAGGGGGACACCTAGGACCCTGATATACATCGTCTCCATTTAATGGAGCAAGTTGCCAATTTTTCATAACAACCCCATGCTCGAATTAATCCCTGTTGGCATCAGGGAGATTGACAACTAAAGCCCTATTTAAAAACCTAGTTTTTAAATAAAAAGTACTATTGCTGATAACCCATCTATAGCAAAACACAGTTTTTGGAATTCCTAAACGGGTTCCATGAATTTGGTTTAACATATGGACTCCATTAACTATTCTCCAGATATTGGGAGCTATTTTTGCAGGTACAACGTCAAAATATTGACAGAACTCCAAACATAGGGGATTTGGAGGAAAAGAAAAGCCACATTCGGCCATAAAGATACTGGGGAACCAATGTCCCTCAGCCAAAGAGAAATAGTCAGAAGGTTCAGAAAGTTCCTCCAAAATGACCCATGAAGGAATTGAAAATTCAGAACAAAATTTGTCAAGAGATTCAACAACATAAACCATGATGATCAAAGCAAAATAAAAGAGAAGGAAGAAGATCGCAAAATAAAAGAGAAGGAAGAAGATCTTACATTGGAAGAGTGAACCAGTTGACAACGAACAAGGAAAGAAACGAAGGCACAAGATAGAGAGAAAATGAAAAGTTCAGAGACACAGATTTGAAAAGTCAAAGACGATAAGATTTCTGTCGCGTTTAAATACTTTACCTCGGGAATAGAAAAAGCAATGATTACCAAGACAGATGTTTGTGTAATCGGTGGCTAAAAAGAAGAAAAGCGGCACAAAAAACGAAGCGGTTATGGAAATTCAAAATATTTAGGAGGTCTGATACTGTGCATTTAAAAAGGAGCTACATACAATGAATACTTTCCTAAAAACCATACAAATCGAAAATCTAAGCAGCAGAATGTTCCATACTTTTCTTCAACATCAAACTACGAAACATTGGGGGCTTCTGTTGATACCAAATTTAGTCTGCTGACATGGACCAATCATATGAAGACACGTGTTAATTTACATGGTAAATACGAATACTCCAGACAAGCAAATCAAGACCACTGAGCAACTCAAGCTCTCCGAGCAACAAATGAGTTCCGAGCAACTCAAGTGTGACAAGCAGCTCTTGCTCATCCCCGAACAACTCAAGCGTGTCGAGCAGCTTAGGCGGTCCGAGCAGCTTAGGCGGTCCGAGCAGCTTAAGCGATCCGAGCTACATAAGTGTACAGCGTATCCAAATCAAGAGAATCTAGGATATAATTGCGCATTAAATGCTCATTAATATAGTACAGATGTACATGTCTACTGGGTAACAACGCGTTGTCCTTTCATTTATACAGCCTCAAGGCTATAAATACATTGTAACCTCCTCATTAGCAGGGGACTCAAAATTTCTTGGTAAACCCATTATTGAGAATTATGTAAACAGTCGGCAATAACAAATATAGTTGACGTAGGCCATTCTTATAAGGCTGGACCACTTTAAAAATCTTTTGTCTTATATTTATATATTCTATCTGTGATTAAATAATTAGATCAAATTTAGTTTTTTACATCAACAGAGATAAAGGAAGAGAAAATTTAAATAGGAGAGAAATAAAGAGATAAGAAAAGAAAATAATTTTCTTTTCGTCGATTGTGAGTTTTGAAGAGAAGGAAAAGTTAGTTTCCTCCCCCTTGTTTGTGAGTTGAAAAGAAATGAAAAAAATAATTAAAAAATTACAACTATAACCTTACAACTAAGAGTATGTGTTATTTAGATTATAAAATCAATTTAAAGACATTAAATAACCATGCACACATACTAAAGAAATGTTAAGTTTAAATACTTTAAATTCGTAATAATAAGTGAGAAAACATAAATATCGTAATACAATAAATCCATGATAAGTCCAAAATCACAATAAATTAAAAAAGTAACAACAAGTCATTGATGTCAAGTTTACTGGGAAACACGTGTGATGATATATGAGGTAAAGGTGGTTTGGTTTAATCCTGATGTAATTTGTAAATGTGTATGTTCTTATTTTCGGATAATCATTATACTTTGGTTTATCTATTTGATGCCTTTTATTATTTTCTAAATGGGTATCTTGCATTGTATATGTATATAGAATAAAAAAGGTGTTTTCACTACAAACATTCTTCCAAATGGACCTCATTTTTATACATTAAATAATTTTTTTAACTATAAACTGTTCTAAAAAACTTATATATATATAAACTATTTTTTATATATGTAACTTTAAAAAAATATTTTTTTAAGAAAGTATTTAAAAAAATAATTTATTGTAAAAAAACGTTTTGTCTATGACAAATATTTTTTAAAAAAACATTTTTTTGTAGAAATATTTTAAATAAGTATTTTAAAATTAGTTTATATATATATAAAGTTTTTAACACTTTATAAAAATAATTTATAGTTTAAAAACGTTATATATATGAAAGCTTTGAAAAAATGTTTTATTTAAATGTTATCCATATTTTTTTTGAAGTGTTTGTTTAATGTTTTCACATATATAAAATATTTAAATGTATAGTGTACAAGTATAATAATGTGTATTAATGTATCTAGGGGTAAAAGAGTTGGGTGTTATATTTTTTACTTGGAAAAATAAAGCTATGAAAGCAAATAATATAACAAAGCAAAGAAGTTAAAAAAAAGTTATAGACCTTGAACATACCTGATGAAGATAGAGCGTGATGAAAAAGTGAAAATAAATAAACTCAAACTGTATGTAACTGTTAATATGGTAAACAAAACCAAGAATTTTGGGGTCTTTGTATTTATCTTATAAGTAGTAGTGGAGAAAACGTCTTAATTGATGGGTAATTTTGTCACTCCACTAATTTGTGTATTGGAATCACTTTCTCTTCTTTCCCTTTATGTACATTTTGGAAGGAAAACTTTGGAAGGAAAAAAACATGAAAATTTCTTTATAAACCCAGTGTTTTGAAACATAAAATCTGTTAGGAATTTAAAATTTAGGAAAAATAATTTTTGGAATCTATTTAATTTTGGTATGTAAAAATTTTGGTTTCTATATATAAAAAAAAGGTTTTAACTGCAATTTAAATCGGGATTAAAATTTGGAAATTGTGACTTTTCAGATAAAAATCGGGGGAGGATCCGACCTAAGGAGAAAAAAAAATCAACCGTCCGATCGAGCTGAATTTTTTACAACAGCTTTGTCTCGCTGTCAGTTATAATAAATCAAAATTTTAGCCAATTCTAAGGGACCAATCGTCCATAATCTATTTTTGAGTGCTTGTGTTTGATTAGGACTCAAACTCCTTTTGGTATATAAACATAAAGTGATGGGTTTAGAACTTTTAAAATACATTTTAGCCTTCTAAAAAATCACTAGCCTCCCATAATTTCCTTCTCTTTCATCTATAAAATCTAAACCCCATTGAACATAACTTTCAACCCAAGTTTTGAAGAGCTAAATCGGGTTTTCTCAAGATCGTTTAAGAACGTGTTTTCATTGTTTTCTCGAGAGGAACACAACCATCGAATCAGATTCTTTAAACGATTTTCATAGACATGAATACTTCTATTGTTCTCCTTTTGTATTATGTGTTCAAAATGTTTCCTAAACACTAATTATCATATTTTCTTAGAATAAACGTAGAGACTAATTAAGGAAAGTGAAACAAATTTTGGGACGTTTTTTACTCAAATATTTAATACGAATTAAGACTCAAAACCCTTGCATGTTTAGGTTAGACGTTGGGATTCCGTTAGAATTTATGACGTCCGCATGTAGAATAAATATTAGGGATGTTATAAATTAATTCCGATATATAAAAATCATGTTAATTATGTGTTACTTGTAGAATAGAAATTAATTGTTTATGTCGTGGAATTATGCATGTGTTAGAAATCATTTCAGTTGTTGAAAAATAAATTATTTATCTAATATTAAAATTAAACGGACAAAATTGGGATAAATAGTAATATTGAGATTAATTTAAAGAATGGTTGTGATAAGTTGAAAATATGTTATGTGTGATTCGTAAATTGTTTGAATATTTGAAACCACGGGGACGACGGGATTATTATGTTAGTTAGAATTATCACCTAATTGTTGATTGATTGCTGGTGTAGACACCCCATTCTAGCACCTTATAACCTCTCCTTAGGTCCCTAGCACCTCCCTTCATCACTACAAACCTAAGTCATACCCCAGGTTCTGACCTAGGGGCCAATGGGCACTCCTAGGCTCCATTTGACCAAAATTCATCAGCTCGACCGAGATTGAATGAATCTTCAAAGGGCAATAAAACCCTTTCCAACGGTCCACCTCGTGCGTGATTCTGACTTACGGTGCGGACGAACGATCCGTTTTCCCTCGAAACCTGACCTAAAGGCCACTGGAGGCTTCCAAGCTCTGTTTGACCAAAGTCAACTCTTCATCTTGACTGAGACTGAATGAATCTTCAAGGGCATTGAACAATTTATATTTTTTAGTGCATCCCCGTGTGATTTTTTGAACATGTTATATTTTTTAGCGCATCACCGTGTGATTCCATTCAACTATATGCAAGTACTTCTTTCCAACGGTCCGTCCCGTGAGAGATTCTGACTTACGGTACGGACGAACGATCCGTTTTACTCCGAAAGGTCAACCGAACACTCCCAGGCCCCAGTTGACCAAAGCCAACTCCCTAAACTGAAAACTCTTTGGAATGTCGAAGTACATCTCCTAACCTTTCCAACGGTCCGCCCCATACACGATTCTGACCTACCATGAGGACGAACGATCCGTTTGCGTCCGACAATCCCTCGTCCAAAGGATCGACGAGCGCTTTCGAGCCATACTTGACCCAAAGATAAATCCCAGACCCAGGAACAGTCCAAAGGACTTTCGAAGGTCTCTGAAGTACCTTTCTATCGGATCACCCCGTGCGCGATTCGGATCAATAGTTTGCATTTTATATATATTTTTTTAAAAACCTAAAAGAGACTGCCAAACGACAAGTTCCAAACTCTGCCTATCGCCAGTGTGCCTAAAAACACCTGCCAATCGGAAGGACCAGGCCTATGCCGATCGAAAATTTCCTGGGCCTATAAAAAGGAGGGCCTGACCTCATTGCAAAAAAAGGCCCAAGATCTGAAATCCATCACTCTCTGCGAACTCATAAAACCTCTCTCGAAGTCAGCGTGATTTTCACATTCAAATCCTCTTCCAACCTTCACTTTTCATCACCTTCGTCACCAAACATGGTGAATTAGGTACTCTTCATCACCATCTAAGTGCAAGGTCTTCCCTCCAACATTCAATATCAAGTTCAAGATCTTCAAGAAGGTCCAACTTTCTCAACTCTGTCTTCAAATTCTCTTAAATTCGCATTAACTTATTTTTATTACTTAGAACTTTTATTCTATCCATCTCACATATCCTAATATACTTTTTATTTAGTATTATTGCACATCCCTTATTTTCATATAAATAAAACCCCCAAAAAACAAGAAAATACGGTTTGCTCATAAATTCCAAACGGAAATTCTCACACTTTTCTCACAACTAAAACACCTATTTACACACACACACACACACAAGAGAAGTCCCCGATTGGATTTATGGGATAAATCCCACCCCTCGCTTTGTATACGAACTACGTGGACTTTGATGCCTCTATAGGCTACATAGGCGTCTCGGGGTAAAATCCGAGATTCAAGTCCTACCTTTTTTCCACTTTCTATTTTTTCTAATGGTTTAACTTAATTCTATTAGATTCTATCTATTTGCATATACATATATTTGTTCTTAGTGGCATATTATTCCATATGCATTATCGTTCCATTATAACGATCAACGCTAGGATAATCACGTCAATCCTATTTTTTAATATTACTTTTAGGAACATTCCTATGGATGACTCGCTTTTATCTCTTCCATGATATAAGTCGATGATTTCTATCTACACTACATATACACATGCACACATGTCACGGGGAAATAGAGGAAAATAACAACAAATCTATGAGAGACCGCAAGGGCGGAATGGGTTCCTAACACCTTCCTAATTCGTAACTTAGCCTCCGAACCCTTTTTGAATCAATTTTGGTTTCGTATTTATCAGTATGTCTTTGGATGCTGTCCTTCGGGATGGTTCCACTTTCTTTTGTCTGTTTTGAGAATAATAGACTAGCAACTCGATCTGTCTCCATTTTTCGTCTCACACATTGTCGATGACGGCCGAAGCGCTCCTGAGAGGGATTTCGGGACTTAGATCCTCTCACCGCGAAAATGACACCCCCTACTATCTCTCCCTTTCCACGAGGATCGAGGATGGTCACAGTGGCGGCTCCACTGGGGATGTTTTTATATGAGGGGTAGACTCTATTTACATGGGTGTTTTATTTTCTTATAAACTCCTCTACTTTGCATGTTCCCCTTTTCATGTGTACCTCATGCTTATGCTTCTCTTCATACAATTATAGAAGATTCTCCATGTACACTTCGCACCACGTGCACCTAGGATCACATATATCCATATGTTTCACGCATCACCCATCCATACTTGGTATACCATTGGCACTTGGACTTTGCTCCCTGTTTGGCATGATCAAGAAAGATACTCTCATCATAAGATACTAGTAATAGAATCATGAATGATTCACACGATATCATCAAAGAGCATTATTATTTACCAAATTTTGTCCAGTAGCTGGAGGGTCACTTCGTGATGGGCGCTGGTTCGATAGGGTGCAGTTAGCCTAAGTGATATGACTCTCACCTTCCATTGGCCGAGTACCTTCGACGTATATCAAACAGTTCCCCCGCATCTTACCGCTTGACCGAAGTCATGACGGGTGGTATATCGCAGGGAACTCGTTCACGTACGCCAAGTTTATCGAATTCTCTCTCACACGTACTATCCCCATGAGGTATATAGTGAGTCAATTCACGTACACTCAGGTATATCAAATGGCTTGTCACACGTACTGATTGCCCTCAAAAGCAAGACGTATATCTTAGAAGTCACACCAAAGGGGGGATCCCTTTCCAATTCACCCAACCAACTGCATACCACATATAGGTGTCAAGCCTGGACACACATGTTAGACTGCCGATTTTGACTCGAAACTCTGTCGAAATTTTGGGTCGGCCTGCCACCCAAATTTTTGCACATTTTTAAAATGGGACCCTGCCCGTAAGCCTGGTCACAAGTCCAACTATAGCTTTGCATATGTTACAAACCTAACTTTTCCAGGCTCGGGTCCCCTCCGGCATTTCATTTTGCATTTAGGAGAATTTAATACAAGTGAGAACATAATAATTATAATAATCATGCTGAGACCCATCTCCCAAAAATATTTCTCCCTTCTCCAAAAACATTTCTCCTTTACTTATCAAAAATCCAAAAAAAATTCTCTTTTCTTGATCAAAAATCCAAAAATATTTCTCTTCTCTTTATCAAAAATCCAAAAATATTATGTCTTTCAATCTCAAAAAAAAATGTCAAAAATATTTTCATTCTTTTTAAAGTAAATCCCATTTTACGCCTCCTCAGGTCGATTGCACGCCCTTGGCCTGGCTCCTTATTGGCTTCGGTATTCAGTCAAATCACCCCAAAATTTCGTCTGTTCCCCTACTACTTCTTCTGAGTCCGGAATTCATTCGTTTTCCATGGAGAACACAAATCAAGTACCACTTGGGCAGCCATATCTGATGACAGTCTTAGCTCAGCTCGTGTCTAAGATTGATAACCTCCAGAGTGAGGTTCGAGAGATGCAACGAAACTAGATTCCTATTTATTAAGAGCTCGAGGCCCTATTCCCTCGCGCTATGGGTCCACCCGAGCCTATCTGGGTTCCCGAAGAGTATCAGCACACTCCATGTGCCTCTTCTGCTAATGGGCCGCTGCATGCCCAGCTTCCTATGCCAAACCTTGCCCAGCCTGGGGCTAACTTGCCTATGATCATTGATCTAAAAGAGGAAGAGTTGAACATGGTCAAAGAAGATCTCAAGATGCTAACTAAGAAATTCGACCAAGTCAGAATCTCTAGAAATTACATGGACTACATCCACATGTCTCCTTATCCTAAAGAGAGGTTACCTGAGAAGTTCAAGATGATAAATATCGAGAAACTCAGAGGAAGAGGACCCCCGATTGTTCATTTTCATAGTTATCACCGTTCTATCACTCTCTTAGGGGCTTCTGAAGAAGTGATGGCCCAATTATTTTAGCAAATTTTGAAGGATAGCGCCCTCCGATAGTTTTTGTCTCTCAAGGAGTCTAGAATCCATAGCTGGGAGGATGTAGCCTGAGAATTCATGTCACAGTATAAATACAACGAAGAGCTTAAGGTCACCCATCATAATTTAGAACTGCTCAAATAGAACTCTGGGGAATCAATCAGTAACATCATAGCCCGATGGAGGGAAAAATCAACCACCATGACCAATCGGCAATCCGAGGAAGAATAAGTCAACATAGTGAAGAAGAACTTCTTACCCCATGTCCGAACAATAATGGGAGGACAATACTATCCCCACTTTTGAGCTCTCAGAGAAGCGGGAGTAGAAATCGATGGAGGTCTTGCTAAAACAGAAGTTGAACCAAAGAAAGTGTCTGGATAGTTCACTCTCAGAAAATATAATCGGTATGTCAATGCTGCAGTCTCAACCATCAACAACATCTCTCAACCAACCACCTTATGGGCACCAAAAATTCATCATGTCCCAGTCCGAAAGGAATACACCGAGCTCCATGATCCCCTCTCCAAAGTTTATCAGGCCCTGTTAAGCTGAAACCTCATCAAACCCATGGACCCCCGTCCATTGCCAAATTCACTTCCAAGAAACTTCAAGGCAGATGCCCATTACGCCTTTCACCAAACTGCTGGACATGCTACCGACCAATGCTTTCACCTTCGAAACATAATCCAGGGTCTAATTGACCGGGGTACCATCACCCCACCAGCCAATCCTAGGCTAAACACTACACACAACCCACTCACAAACCATGCCAATGCCATCTTCTTAGAAGAGAACCCAGAATTTGATCCCTCAACTCAAATCACACCCTTATACTCTCCCAAACCTTTCCAAACTTGCCCATATTTCCTCCTACACCCTGTTAGCCTCGTTGATCAGGCACTGTCACTCCTTACCAGAGCATGCATCGCTATCCGTACATGTTCTGAAAATGGAAGTATGAAATTATCAGAAGTATTAAACTAACTCCTAGAGTTCGGGCTAAAACTGCCCTCGCAGATGATCATTAATTGCCAGAGGTTCAGTACATTATTCTTGGAAGCACGAAAATGGGCCTTAGAGTCAGACAGTTGGATAGTATCGATCGATGAAGTAAACCTAGATGACGTTGTCCAGATCATGGCAAAATTATTCAGGCAAACAAATAATATTTACAGTATGACCGAGTTACTTGATACTCTAAAGTTACAAGGGCACCTGGTCCCTTCACCCTTACACCTCCCCACAGAATGGGAAGACCTGTACGAAGAAGCCATTGAAGTTATGGAATGCATTGACTTTACATGGAAAGATAGAATTGTTGCCACCGGATAGGGGTAAGAATTTGAAGATTCAAATGAAGAGCAAGCTTCAGAGAAAATTAGCCGATTAGCCGACATGTGTGGGATGATATCATTTAAAGAACTCCTCAGAGAAATAAATAAGGTGGCAGAACAACCCGAGATTGATGAGGAAACATGGTTCATATTCTTCCCTTATTCAGTAAATCACATGAACAGATCATGGAGGCATTACCAGATCCCAAGCTTACCACCAGCTAATGACAAAGGGAAGGGCATTAAAAACCTTCCTAAGCCAGAGATGACCCTCGAGGAAATCAAGATCCTCGACCAAAGAAAACTCAAGCTAACATCACTCCATGGGGGATTTTCATGTCTTCCCAACTGCACATAAATGCTTTGATCCCTCAATGGACCTACAATTCCTCCTTCCACCACACCATAATAAATGATAAATTTAGTCGGATCCCTGTCCTCTACCCGAATGCTATCCTTCTCCGAAGAAAAAATCCACAGAATTGGGCCAAACCACAATCATGCACTCAACATTTCCATCAAAGTTATGGGGAAGAACGTACCACTCTCTATTGTCAATAATGGATCCTCCTTGAATGTCTGCCCATTAAGAACCTTCAAATGCTTAGGACTGAAGGAAAGTGACCTCACTCTAACCTCCGCTGCTATACGTGTCTACGATAATACCCGTCGGGAAGTGATGGGATCTATAAAATTTATAATAGGGGTTGGCCCTATAAATACTGTCGTTGAATTCTAAGTTATTGACATCCCATCTTGTTTCAACCTGTTGCTTGGACGACCTTGGATCCACAGTATCAAGGGTGTGTCTTCCTCACTCCATCAGAAATTAAAGTTCTTCGTCGACAGACAAGTCATCACCATTTTGGGCAATAACTACAATGTCAAGGGTGTAAGTACCAGTAATTCAATCCTTGAGATACAGCACGGGTCAAATGATATTCTCCTATCAGGATTCCGAGTTGAGCCACTTCTACTTCCGACAGGGGACGATTTTAGAGAAAGGGTTTGTTCAGAATACAACCCTTATGGCAACATCAATATGATTCAGATGTCCAGAAACATGCACTTCATGCCCGAACTGGGGCTAGGACAAAGATAGCAAGGGATAATTGAGCCCATTGTATTGAAAAAAGCTTTCCCTCCTTGTGGTTTGGGATATCAACCGTCAGAACAAGATCTCAAAATGATCTTCCAGTCTCGACCAAAGAGAAGATTAGACTGCATCCAGACTATCCCAAGTGACTCCTTGATGGACGATTCATTAAAGAGAGTGAAGACTTCCCCTTTTGCTGCTTTTCGTAACTATGGTATGACTATACATACAAGAAGATGAAGACTGGAATTGAGATATTTTTCCAAGACAACTACCAATGGGCCAAAAGTTCGCAACACCATGTACAATCGCTCATCAAAGATATCGAAGAAACTGAGGAAAGTGACTCTGAGGATTCGTTTAACCTACAGACACTAGGGTTGACACTCTGCATGGTTCATTCAAGCACTACATCACTGGATCCATCCCACCTGATTAAAGCTGTTGATACACCTCTCCTCAACTGGCATGCTGCGCCAGTCCTACCTATTGAAATCCCACATAATCCCAATGTTTACCCCATCTCTTCTTTTATTGTCTATCCTTGCTCTAATGTAATCGAGACCTCATTTGATGAGGTTCTCAATGTTATTTTTCCTATCAATGAAATAAATGAAGATTTTGAGTATCTTGTTATGCCTTACATTAATTGTTTAGACTCTAATGAAACTTTTGATGATGATGATTTTGTAAATGAGCAATTCTTAATTGATCTAAATAAGGTTAATAACAAAAAACATATAACCGCGTTCAAGTTAATAAAGAACAATCTGTTATGGTTAACTTCGGTTCTAGTAGCTAACTATGGGAGATTAGGATAGGGGCTACCCTTGACGATCATGAGCACGCACAACTCGAAGAATTACTGAAGGAATTCGTAGATGTCTTCGCATGGTCTTATGAAGATATGTCTGGTATTGATCCTGAAATAGCTCAACATGAGATCCCCAATCTTCCATATTGCAAGCCAGTTAAACAAAAGTTGAGAAAGATCCACACCGAATGGTCGCTCAAAGTCAAAGAAGAAGTGGTCAAACAGCTGAACATGGGTTTCATTCGTGTGATCGAATATCCCACATGGCTAGCCAACATAGTGCCTGTACCAAAATCAGGAGGAAAAGTTTGGATGTGTGTAGACTATCGGGACTTGAACAAAGCCTCTCTAAAGGATGATTACCCATTACCCAATATCTACATGATCGTGGACAACACAGCTAGTCATACTCTCAAGTCATTCGTCGACGGGTTTTTCGGATACAACTAAATCAAAATGCACCCAAATCACCAAGAGAAGATCGTGTTCATCACCCCGTAGGGAACCTTTTGCTACATTGTTATGCCATTTGGTCTCAAGAATGCTGGGGATACCTACCAAAGGGCTGCCACAACCATCTTGAACGATCTGATTCACAAAGAAGTTGAGGTCTATGTGGATGATATGATTATCAAATCCAAAACTAGAGAAGGTCATGTTCCAGCTCTCTAAAAGTTCTTCGAACGACTTCGATGGTATCAGATGAGACTCAATCCACATAAATCTGTCTTCGGCATTACAAAGGGAAAACTCTTGGAATTCATGGTCAGTGAAAAGGGGATAGAAGAAGATCCTGCCAAACTGAAAACCATACTTGAGATGCCACCTCCCCGAATGAAGAAAGAAGTTCGTGGTTTCTTTAGAAAATTATAATACATCAGCCGGCTATCCTCCATCTGCGAACTTATTTTCAAACTCCTATGAAAGGATTCAACCAAGGTTTGGAACGAGGCCTGCTAAGAAGCTTTTGATCGAATTAAACAATATCTGACCCAACCTCTGGTACGCATGCCACCAAAGCCTGGTTTCCCCTTGCTCATATACCTAACAATAAACGACACTACAACTGGGGATTTGCTATACCAATACCTTGAAGATTCCCGTAAAGAAAGAGCCATTTATTACTTCATTAGTAAATTAATCAGGTACGAAGTCAACTACATTATTTTGGAAAAGGCACGCGTCATGCTCGTTTAGGTCACCTAAAAGTTACGACACTACATGCTCGCCTTCCCCATCGAACTTTTATCCCGAATGGACCCCATCAAGTACCTACTTGAGAAACCCACCTTATCCAGCTGAATGTCTCGATGGTTTATGCTCCTAGCCGAGTTTGATATCGTGTACATCACGCAGAAAGCTATGAAAGGAAGAGCCATCTCTGACTACCTCACTGACTACCCCATGGAAGAAGATGATGTATGGATCTTTGAATTCCCAGATGAAAACATCCTCTGTGCTTCTCAAGACGACCTTCGATGGAAAATGTTCTTTGATGGCACTGCCAACAAAAAGGCATATGGCATTGGGATACTTCTGATCGCCCCAGATGACTCCCACACTCCCATTGCTATCAAATTGGATTTTACCTGCACCAATAACATGAATGAATACGAGGCATGTACATTAGGCCTCAAAGTTGCTCTCAAGAAAGGTATCCAATGCCTAGATGTATATGGGGATTCTGTGCTCATTATCGGTCAAGTGCTCAGAAAATGGAAGGTCAAGGACGAGAAACTCCAACCCTTCTATGCCCACTTAGAGGAACTAGCCTCCTAATTCTAAGATACCACCTTCCACTACTTGCCTTGAGAAAAGAATAATCTAACCGATGCCCTTGCTACCTTGGCCTCCATGGTCTACATTCTCGAAGGAATAACAATGGCTCCCTTCCTAGTCCAAAAGGAAGATAAACCAACCCACTTCTACCATATTGAGCTCATCACCAAAGAAGATCCTGAGATAGCCAATTGTCGATACTATGATATCAAGCACCTCCTCAAGCATGGTAGGTATCCTGAAGGTTCTAATAAGAAAGACCGAGCAACCCTCTGAAGACTGGCCGCCCAGTACATCATCTATTACAAAGCACTGTTTAAGAGAAACTTCGATGGACCCATCTACACTGCATCGCACGGGCTGATATTGAAGAGATAAAGTAGAAAATTCACAGCGAGAAATGCAGGCCCCACATAAACGATCACATGATTGCCAAAAAGATCATCCGGCAAGGTTACTACTGGACCAGCATGATCCAGGATTGCACCACCTATGTCCGAAGATGCCTCAAATTCCAATAGTTTTTCAACCTTCAACACCTGCCTTCGCGAGAATTATACAATATGACTTCTTCCTGGCCGTTCTCCACTTGAGGCATCGACATCATAGGGAAGGTTACACCCAAGGCTTCCAACGGGCTTGAATTCATCCTAGTTTCCATTGATTACTTCACCAAATGGGTTGAAGCAGAGTCATACACAGTTCTGAATGCTAAGAAAGTGGCCAAATTCATCAGGAAGAACATCATATGCTGATATGTGTCCCGCACGAACTAGTGTCAGATACCGGGTTTCACTTTGAGGCAGAAGTCACGAAAGTGGTCAAGGAGTATGGGATTTAGAGGCACAAATATTCTCCCTACCGACCTCAGACCATGGTGCGGTCGAAGCAGCCAATAAGAACCTCAAAGCCATTATTAGTAAGATGTCTGAAAGCTGTAGAGATTGGGCCGACCGAATACCTTACTCCTTATGGGGCTACCGAACCTTAATTCGAACTTTTACTAGGGCTACCCCTTACTCTCTAGTCTACGGCATGGAAGTAATCCTACCCGTTGAGATAGAAATCCCTTCACTTCGCGTCATGCTCGAAAGCTAAGTCAGTGAGGAGGATTGGCATCAAATCCGTCTTAATGAGCTGTCACTCTTAGACAAAAGGAGATTGAAAGCTTTGTATCACATAAAAGGGTACCATCGTCATATAGCGCGATCATTCAATAAGAGAGTCAAGGACCTTGGCATCTGAGAGGGGGATTTAGATCTCAAATAAATAGTAAAGCCCATCTAGGACCCTAAAGGAAAATTCAAGCCCAATTGGAGTGGCCTATACATTATGAAGAAGGTCTTATCATGAGGTGCTTCCATGCTCACCGACCTTGATGGAGAAGAGATGGCTCGTCCAGTCAACCTGGACCGTCTCAAGAAGTTTTACCCCTAGTCCAAAATCTCAGTGCGCTACGACTCTTCTCATTTCCCTTCTATTCTAAAAAAAATTCTCCATTTCCCTCTACCCAGAACTACGTGGGCCTGATCCTCTACAGAACCATTTTAGAAAAATTAAAACTTTTCAAAACCCCTAGAGGTACATAGGAAGCTCATATAGCTTACATGAGCACGGCACTTTCTTTTTTAAAAAAAACTATTCTTTCCTTATCTCTGAGAACGACAGTTCATTCTAACATATACTTGAACAAAAGGATTATGCAAGCCTTAGTGATCGGTATAGATAATTCAAAAATACAAAACTCATCAAAAGGCATAGCTGGATGATCAAAAACTCATTTATTTCACTAATAAGAAATTACAGTGCAATTACATAAGAAAAGGGATGGGTAACTCCCTTCCTCTTACCTTACTAAAAGCCAAATAAATCCTTAAACTTATTCCCCAGTACAAAATAAACTCCCCCAAGAGTCTTATCCACTGCTACCAGATGAGCCCGCTCCATTATCATCATCTACATCTTGGGGTCCCCAATCTTCCCCTGCCTGAATAGAGTGCCGCAGACGCTCCATGGACCGATAAGCTTGAACCAGCTTTGAAAAAACCACAAAACCTCCCTCCATGGTATCAGATAAGACAAGACACCTTTGTCCAGTCTCCACTGCCAATATATTGCCAACTACTCTTCTCTAAAACCACTTAATATAATCCCCAGGGATGTGCTAGACTCTCCTAATGGACTGAGAAGGACGGGTCAACGGACGCCGAATCTCCCACCAAAGATCCAAGCCACATGCGCATAGGCTTTGTTAGATCTTCTACCAAAAAGAAATCTAGTGTGCGTAGTGGCACGATCTTCTCCTAACCAAATTGGCACAGAAGTCGCCAAGGGAAATAGAAAGAGGTCTGTCTGAGACCAACCAACCGAACGTACTGGTATTCCCCTAGCTTCAGAATAGGCATCAACTGTCCCCACCAAGGCACTGACCAGTGTAGATTTAGAGCCCCATGCTTCACAAACCAGTTCTCCTAGCTCTCAATATCTAGGCCAACACTGATGAAATAGCGTGAAAAGAAATTAGGCACAATCGATAAAGGATATTCCGAAGGAGTCACCAGGCGAAATCCTTCAGACAACCACATGAACAACATCACAAGGCTACCCCTCAGAAAGTCAGAACGACCCTCTCGCCAGGCATCCAGGCCATTCAATGTCTCTGCCAATATCACCGCCACAGGATTGCGATGGTATGACATCCATGAAGTAATGGTTGCAAGTTGTGGGTCCACTAGTAGTTCCCCAGTCACCAGTAATAATTTTGAAACCAATCCCAGAATAATGGCTCCGGCATATCCAGCATCACCAACCTCCCACAAATGCACGGACTGCATCACCACCAAAAGGGAGATCATTCCTCCAATAACTAGTGGTCTGGATACCGAAGGCAAAATATGAATAAGCCCGACCAACAAATTCCTGGGAGAACGGGAAAACTCAGGTAGAGTCGCAGCAATGATGGGATTTATCCCCAGCATGGCAGAACATTTCTCGTAGGTAGGACAAATCTCATCCAACCCGAAGTGGAAGACATGATCCTCGGGATACCAAAACTCAACAGTCGCCATCAGCATGTTCCACTCAATGGGTCGGTTGCGCCATAAAGAGACTCGATGTACGTGAAAAGCATCATAATCAACATTATAAGAGCACATTGCTTTCAAGGCTTCGAGGTAGTTAGCAAACTCAATACTACCAGGGAGATCCATCTTGCAAGACTAAAAGATAGTAAACAAGTAAGAATGTGGAAAAGGAAGAATGTGAAGGCGTGATAAAAACACTCCACCCTTACCCCTTTTTATGCTTCAAAACCCTCATAAAAGACGCAACCCTTGCAGAAATCGGAGGGAATCCTGCCCCACAAGGTAACAAAAGATGAAAAGAGTACCAATCAAAGCCTTGATTGATTAGACTGGAATGACCTGCCGATAGGCAGGACAATGGGCTTGCCGATCGGTAACCCCCTATTTTTGGAAACTTACCTTTTTCTTCTTTTGCCAAAATAAAAAAATCAAAAATATTAATAAAAATAAATTAATATTCTCAATATAATTTCAAAATCCCCTTCCATCTTTATATAATTTCTCATTTTAAACTTTCCTTCAAAATTCCAAAAATATTTCTTTTTACGGTCTCAGCAACAAAGTAAAAAGCGCATATGCATTCATTCATTCATCATTAATAGAAGATAATAAAAAACTCCATTGCATTGCATAGATATTTTTCCGTGTTACATCATTTTTTCAAGAAAATAAAAAAAAGCAGAAAAACAACGGGACTCAGCCCGAATCCATATTCTTTCTCTCACCTACCTTTTCCCCCCTCTCTTTAAGAGCTCCCATCCCCGCGATGCTCTCTCTTTCCCCTACGGTGAGATGACACACCACCACTACCTGGACCATACTCCTCCCCGAAGGAGGTAGATGGCACGAAGCAAGAAGGAATAGGAACCGCGTCCCGAATATGGGCAGTCTCCAAGGATATCCAGTCCCTAATGTCCCTCAGCCAAGTGGTGGACACCTGGACTTGCTGCAATAAAAGGTAGAATCATTATCATGTAAAGAAGATCAAAAGAAACCAGAAAAGGAAGAAGAAGGACCAGAAAGGTTTACCACTGGACGAAGGACCTACTGTATCAAGCCCAACTCCTTCGGGTCCATCGCATGAGGACGATGCGACATAGGCACCATCCCTCCATCAGCCCACCAAATATTGTATGAAGGGGTATGAAACCGCACAAAAGGAACCTCTGAAGTCGCCGCCACTACAGATTTCGACGGACCACCACCACTGTGGGAGGACCCCACTGGCCGACTCAAACCCACAGGAGGGAAATGCAGCGTATCATATATGCTAGGCACCATCAGCCAACTCATCACGAACTCCATATAATCATACGACACAGCTTTGCCAGTGTACAACAGATAGGGCTCACCAATTATCGCCACAATCCTCGCGTCCTTTGAAAACATCCTCTCTCGCCTCATAGACATAGGGGGCATCGCAGGTGACACCACCACCTCCTCCTCAGCAGTCTGTCGGACCACCCTCTCCACAAGATACAAGGAGTGACCAAACTCATGCTCCAGGAAATGCCTCATCTACGCATTCACCCCAATTGACCCCGTGTCTTGAACCGCCATCCCCCAAGGGTAAAAGGTCACCTGAAAAATCCCCAGCAAGATATAAGTCAATATGGAATCAGAACACATAAAGACTTAGACTGAAAAAGGAAAAGGTCTTACCCTATCACTGGTCAGGCCATTCAAGACATGACGCACTGCCTATAGAGAAAGAGACTTCCTCGACTGTCGATTGGCCTTTCGCCACTGGTACAACCAGTAAAAGTCCCTAACAGTCTCGTCCTCCAAAGTGATCAGCTGGGTATTACACCCAATCACCTCATAAAACCACGTCTGCCAAAGATAAGAATTCGCGATCAAAAAAGAGACACATAAGGAAAATACAAATGCATGAAAGTAAAGTGCACAAACCAAAGAATACCTCAAGAAGATACGTGGCTTCAGTAAAAGTCTGCCTGCAGCACCGAATAAATGCAACCAGAGAAAAATAAAGGGTCGCCAAAGTCAGGCTCCCCCAATCATAGAGAGGGATGTTCGAAAGCATCCACAAGTATGGAAAAAACCACAAGTGGACAACGTCACCGCTCGCCGCCACCAAAAATACCCCCCTTATATTTTCGTACAAAGACTCCCAGAAAATACCAGAAAACCCTGAAAAAATCCTCAAAAAATTGCTAAAAATACCAAGGAAGGTTTAGAACATTATCACCAAGAAAATTTCACACTCCCTCAAGAGGAACCCCTATTTCCTCAGTGGAACTCTCAAAAGGCAAGCAAATCTCCCCCCGACAATGACCCCGGAGGACCCCTAAAGTATCCCAAACTTCAGGTTACCTCCTATTCCCAAAAGTCTCAAATTCCCTTGAGCAAAATGTCCAAACCCTGAACCACCGATTTACAGCATCAAATTGGCTATCCCCCTGGAAAGTCTCCAAACGACACGAAAGTTTCCCCAACAACTAGCTCCCCAGCTCAAATCAAATTCACGAGGTAATTTCCCCCGTAGAATTCCCCAAGAACATCACAACTTAAGCCCTCAGAATTGTCTTTGACCCACAGAATTGGTCATCATAACTTAAGCCCTCAGAATTGGCTTCGACTCGCAGAATTGGTCATCACAACTTAAGCCCTCCGAATTGGCTTCGACCCATAGAATTGGTCATCACAACTTAAGCCACTTAAGCCCTTAGAATTGTCTTTGACCTATAGAATTGGTCATCACAACTTAAGCCCTCAGAATTGGCTTCGATCCACAGAATTGGTCATCATAACTTAAGCCCTCGAAATTGGCTTCGACCTGCAGAATTGGTCATCTCAATTTAAGCCCTCAGAATTGGCTTCAACCCTTAGAATTGGTCATCACAATTTAAGGCCTCAGAATTGGCTTCGACCCGCAGAATTGGTCATTACAACTTAAGCCCTTAGAATTGGCTTCGACCCGCATAATTGGTCATCAGAACTTAAGCCCTCAGAATTGGCTTCGGCCCGCAGAATTGGTCATCACAACTTAAGCCCTCAGAATTGGCTTCGACCCATAGAATTGGTCATCTCAATTTGAGCCCTCAGAATTGGCTTCGACCTGTAAAATCGATCATCCTCACCACCAGGTCCTCAGAATCGGCCTCGACCCTCTGAATTGGTCATCTTCTTTCAAAGGAAACATGTGGTGTCTATTCGATGGCTATCATTTGTTCCAAACTCACCCATTGAGGGGCTTTATAGACACCCCACTCTAGCACCCCCTAACCTCTCCTTAGGTCCCTAGCACCTCCCTTCATCACTACAAACCTAAGTCTTACCCTGGGTACTGACCTAGGGGCCATCAGGCACTCCCAGGCTACATTTGACCAAAAGTCAAACTCTTCAGCTCGACCAAGACTGAATGAATCTTCAAATGACACTAAAACCCCTTTCCAACGATCCGCCTTGTGCATGATTCTAACTTACGGTTCAGACGAACGATCTGTTTTCCCTCGAAACCAGACCTAAAGGACACAGGACGCTTCTGGGCTCCGTTTGACCAAATTCAACTCTTCATCTCAATCAAGACTGAATGAATCTTCAAAGGGCACTGAAACCCCTTTTCAACGGTCCGCCCCGCGTGCGATTCTGACTTATAGTACGGACGAACGATCCATTTTACTCTGAAAGGTCACTGAACACTCCCAAGCTCTGGTTGACCAAAGTCAACTCCCCCAATTGAGTCAAACTATTTATAATGTCAAAGTACGTCTCCTAACCTTTCCAACAGTCCACCCCGTACGCGATTATGACCTACCATGAGGATGAACGATCTATTTGCATCCGAAAATCCCCCATCCAAAGGATCAATTAGCACTTTCGGGCCATATTTAACCCAAAGACAAATCCTAGACTCGGTAAAAGTCCAAGTACTTTCGAAGGTCTCTGAAGTACCTTTCCAGTGGTTCACCCCGTGCGCGATTTGGATCAACGATTTGCATTTTACGACCATTTTTTTGAAAGCACCTGAAAGAGACTGCCAAACGGCAAGTTCTAAATCCTGCCTATTGGCAGTGTGCCTAAAACACCTGCCAATCGGCAGGACAAGGCCTATGTCAATCAGCAATTCCCCGGGCCTATAAAAATAAGGGTCTGATGTCATTGCAAAAAAGGACCAAGATCTGAAATCCATCACTCTCAACAAACTGAGAAAACCTCTCTCGAAGTCAGTGTGATTTTCACATCCAATTCCTCTTCCAACCTTCACTTTTCATCACCTTTTTCACCAAACTTGGTGAATTAGATACTCTTCATCACCATCTAAGTGCAAGGGCTACCCTCCAACATTCAAGATCAAGATCTTCAAGAAGGTCCAATTTTCTCAACTCTCTCTTCAATTCCCTTAAATTCGCATTAACTTATTTTTATTACTTAGAACTTTTGTTCTATCCATCTCACATATCCTAATATACTTTTTATTTAGTATTATTACACATCCATTATTTTCATATAAATAAAACCCAAAAAAATAAGAAAATAGGGTTTGCTCATAAATTCTAAATGGGAATTCTCACACTTTCCTCACAACTAAAACACCTTTTTACACATACACACACACATAAGAGAAGTCCCCGATTGGATTTATGGGATAGATCACACCCCTCGCTTTGTATACGAACTACGTTGACTTTGATGCCTCTATAGGCTACGTAGACGTTTCGGGGTAAAACCCGAGATTCGAGTCCTACCTTTTTTTCCACTTTCTATTTTTCTAATGCTTTAACTTAATTCTCTTAGATTCTATATATTTGCATATACATATATTTGTTCTTAGTGGCGTATTATTCCATATGCATTATCGTTCCATTATAACGATCAACGCTAGGATAATCGCGTAAATCCTATTTTCTAATATTACTTTTAGGAACATTCCTATGGATGACTCGCTTTATCTCTTCCATGATACAAGTCAATGATTCCTATCTCCACTACATATACACATTCACACATATTATAGGGAAATAGAGGAAAAAAACAACAAATCCATGAGAGACCGCATGGGAGGAATGGGTGCCTAACACCTTCCCATTTCGTATCTTAGCCTCCAAACCCTTTTCGAATCAATTTTGGTTTCATATGTATCAGTATGTCTTTGGATGCTGTCCTTCGGGATGGCGTCACCTTCATTTGTCTGTTTTGAGCAAAATAGACTGGCGACTCCATCTCTCTACATTTTTCATCTCGCACATCATCGACGACGGCCGAAGCGCTCCCGAGAGGGTTTGCGCGGGACCATGATCCTCTCACCGAGAGATGACACCTCCTCCTATCTCTCCCTCTCCACGAGGATCGGGGATGGCCACACTAGGTATGGGACTATTTGGTATGCCTTAGTTGTTGGTAACACTTTCTAGGTATGGGACTGGTTAGTGTAGATTTTAAGGAAGGATGACTCCGGAGTGGGGATGATTTTTATGTTGTTTCCATTGGATCGTTAGCCTAGATGCGAGGGTAGGTAGTTATTTTAGTAAGCATTATTCCAAAATAATAGGTTAGGTTATATTTTTGTTTTGGATACCTCTAGGTATGAGACTGGGGGTGGTTTGAGAATTTATGCTCGATAAAAGGGTGGGGCTAATAGAAAATATGATAAGTTATGAAATTTGAGAACTAATGCCTAAGATAATAAATGGGTATTAAAAAAATTTGCATCGTAAATTAGTACAAGTCTAACGAAATTGGGTTGGATGGCTATAGCGACGTGGGTATGTGATGGCGTCATCAATAAGTGTAGGGTTGACAGAAATCAGGTTGATTGGCTATTGTGATGTGTTATGCATGGAACTTCGTCAATAAGTGCAGGGCTAATGAAAATTAGGTCGGCTGGCTATAGCTGGGGGAATGCATGTGGTGTAAAACTTTAGGCGGTCCCAAATTTGTGCAGGACAAATGAAAGGGTCAACTGGCTATGACAGTGCCGCTATTATAATAATTTGGTTAATCAGTTTAAATTGTATTGACAACTTTAGCATCATAATTATAATTACATATTTGGGGTAGCTTAGTTATGTGGGTAGATGGTAGTAGTTTTGTTACTCGCATGTTAATTTATATCTCGTTTAAATTAAAATACTATAATGTGATATTTATCATGTATAATTCTATTGTGGGTTCACGTACCCTAATTGGGAGGAGTAGCTAGTATTCATGTGGTGGGCTCCGACCCATTGCGTTGACTAAAATTTCATGTATAGTGCTGGAGTAGCTGAACATGAGTGATTGGAGATATGTTTGGGAATGAAACTAGAGATTTATTTTATTTCATTTAGTAGTTTAGATTTACTTTCCATTCCGTCGTATATATTATGAGACTTCTGTTTACGAATTTGGTGGGTCAATCGGTTCCACAATTGTTTACGGATTCTGTCAGATATTTATAGTTGGATTATTTCATTTGGGTTTTATATTTATTTGGAGTTGGATTTATTTAGGAGATAGTATGGTGATGAATTTTAATTTTCATGAATGGTTATATTTATTGAATCAATTTGATTATTATTTTGTGGAAAATTTTTAAATGTCTCATATATCTGTCACATATTGAGAATGATGACTTATATATTGATGCACGACATAGTATGGCGGTGGAGGTTGGCCACTTTGCTTGCTAGAATATGCGGGGTGTTACAGATGGTTTCAGATCCAGGTTCTTAGGTCTCGTAGGTTGTGAGTCCGTTTTAGCTTCCATATTGCCTATCTTTCATTCCTTTTGAGGATTTTTACTCTTAATTATTCTAAGTCTGATGTTATTTCGTTCCTGTCTTTTCAGATGGTGAACACTAGGAGATAGGAGAGAGAGTTCGATTTCTGGTCGTTTAGGAGAGAGAGGTCAGTGTAACACCTCGTAACTTTAATGATTTTTATATTGGGATTAATTGGGATTTATTAAATTAAATTGAGTAATTAATTCATATTAAAATAAATATTAATTGGAGAGACAAGGGTTAATATTTATTTGTATTGAGTATTAATTTGTGAAAAAGTAATAAATTGATAAGAAAGTATTATGATTATTGTGAGTGAGAAATACGGTAGTTACAATAAATTTAATCGGGACGCGCATGTGAGTCATGTCGAGACTTAATTTTGAGATATAAAAGGTAATTTAATTTTAGATAATTCAAATGTTCATTTCGAGTGCGCTAGTGTGTCCGGAAGGGTCAAAATAGTCAGAAAAGTGTACTCAGTGGTTTAGTTTGGGTCCTGGGGTATTTTTAGCTCAAACCGACACCCAGAGATGTATTTTTATCTTTTGAAATTTTGGAAAATATAGCTAAAAGTTTTACAAGTGTATATCAAATTATGTGTTGGGGAAGTTATGTATATCAGTTACCAAACCAAAGAGAGGCTACAGGAGGAGTAAGGAGAAGGGTTTTCAGGGAGACTCTAAGGCTTTTCCACCATTCTTGCACCACCACCACCACCGTTGGGTAGATTGGAAGGAGAGGAACGCCACCCAACCACCAATATGTAGATATTCAGACCTAAATATAGATGCAAAGGTTTATCTTACTAATTTATGATGTGATATATCATCCATGTTAGCGTAGGATGATTTTCTTATGAATTTTATGGATTTTAGCCTTAAATTGGAAAATATAACTCATGTTCTTAGGTAGAAAATTTGATAAACTTGATCCCTCATACATGTAGTACGAAATTGTTGAATTAGTATGATAAATTTATGAAGAAATGTGGAGATTTATTGAGGTTCTTGAACAAAAAGAATAAACTAGGGTTTTTAAAGTTTTGTCTTTAATTAACCTAATTTGAAGTAGTTCTTTAAGGATTTTATGGTTCTATCACGTTAAAAATCATTTATACTTGTTGCTATGATGTTTGAGACTATCGTTTGGGAGTTTAGGATAGTGTAATGGCAGTTTATATGATTAAAAATGATGAAATCCCGTAACAGTTAAAGGAAGAAGATGATACATGTTACAGCGAATCGATTCGCCTTTTTTTTACTTAGAACTCATGGAAAATGATTGGGTTGAACTTAGAAGTAGTTATAAATCCTAATGAGAGATATTTTAATTTTCAGTAGGCTAATGTTGGGGTTGAGAATTTTTAAACGAATAGAACTTAAGGCTATAATCAATTAGGGAATGTGGTAATCAAACCTAATTTAGAGAATTACAACGTGTCACGGAAAATTTAAGGGACGTATGATCAGACCAATAGGGCATGAGTGAGTTACCTACTGAAATTACTTATGGGGCAATTGGTAACCTTTCGGGTATTATGAAACTATCGACATTATATGGTGAGAAGTATGATGGTAAAGTAATGATACGTATAATATATGAGAGTATTATACTACGCATGGGATATTTCACATAGGTTATGTGCATACCCATACAAAATATATGTGTATATATGGGTGGTGTGAATACCTATTGTTTAATATATTATGTGTAAACATACCTAGGCTACTTGCTATCACGGGAGGTTCCGTATTGGGGACAGTCTTATTCTGATGAGCCCATTGGGGGGATATTGACTTATACCTCAAGGCATAAAACTTAGGTATTGAGCACCACGTGTGTGAATAAGGGTGTGACCGGTCATTTGGGTGCGTTAGGTATGTGCATAGTCCAAAGGCATAGAACTATGTTCGCCTCCAATATGTGTGATTTGATTTATAGTTCGAGGGAGATTATCCGAACCAATGTCCTTATTTAGTACGTGATGTACCAGGACTTGATAGCAGGATATGCCCGCACCACAGGTTTCCACCTAGGGGTGCTGTGTACGTTTATATAATAATAATGATGATATATATATATATATATATATATATATATATATATATATATATATATATATATATATATATATGTGTGTGTGTGTGTGTGTGTGTGTGTGTGTGTGTGTGTGTGTGTGTGTGTGTGTGTGTGTGCGTGTGTGTTTGATTCTACTACATGTGTATTAATAGATAAGATAGATAGTGATATCTAAATTAGTCAAAGCGTATGAGACCTTAATCATTAACTGGTAATCCCTTAATGAATATAAAGAATTGAAAAATGTAGTTATGAGGAATACGAGTGGGCACTATAACTTACTAGATGGGAGAAGAGATGTAACTTAAACTAGTTATGTGGGTAGCATAACTAGATGGGTTAGAGTAGTATGTTAGGCTAGAACAATAGCTGAACACGGAGCTAACATGTATTTAAAATCTTATCTTGTCACATTTTAAATATTTGCTAAAATGATTTGGAACTATTTTACTTGGGCTATGACCCATTTCAAATCCATTTTTGTAAAATCATTTTAGGTGCCCAGCCATAGGGATGCCAGGCATAGGAGTTCCTACATTTGACGTTTTGCAGCTGCTGTGGAAGTTGCAAGACCTTGCTATCAAACGCCTCCACATTTATCCAGTTCTTATTTATCTTTATCTATCTCAGTCGGGCATGTCTCCCATTCTTAGTTGGATAGTAATTAGAGAGACAATGTATTTCCATTATTTGATTTAGATTCTACTTATGGATGACTGTATTGGATTTTATTTGGAGTGTTATTCTAAACTCATTTATTTATTTATATTGTTGTCTCATTATTCATTATTATGTGCATGGAAATGGTGAATGAAATTTTATTCCATTTATATTTATTGCATGTTAATAGTAAAGATTAAAATTTGACACCGAACTATTAGGATATTAGTAAAATAAATTGAATTTCGATAGTGATGCTAAGAGTGACACCATTAATGATTCTTGTTTAATTTAATAATCGACTGATCACCCAGGATTAGAATAGGCAAGGTGTCACAGATGGTATCATATCATCAGGTTCTAGTGCCCTTAAGATCTTTGCAGCTTATTGCATTTCAGCATAGCGTTATTTGATGTAAATCCCTATTATAGGATTATTTCATTCCTGTCCGTATACACGTTTACGTCCTCCTAATACTAAGTATAGTTGATGAGATCCATATACGAGTTCGGTTGGGCATCGTAGACTGAACAATATGGGATAACCAATGAGGACCGTTAGAAGGACTGCAATAGGTGACGCTCATAAGAAGCCATAGAGTATTTTGGGAACGGTGATCGTGAAAGAAGTCACAATGATTATGGTTCAAACAGATGACAATAGGATAGTTATTTAGGAGTAATAGTCTCCCCAAGCACTATCATAGATAGTGGTGGTTCACATTCAGACTCACCCAACATAGTCAGCAAGGAAGAATCGAAGGGGATCTTTCGAAGAGCCATCTGTAAGGATTCGGACAAGAGAGGAAGTGTGATCAGCCGATAGATGGAGACAATCCAAAGGCTATTGCGTATGGAATGCAGTGACACTCAGGATTTAAGTTTTGTTTTCAATTTTTCTCGTAGGAGTAGTGCTTCCATAGTGGGAGATAGTCACCACATATAAGGAAGTAGGTAAGAAATTAATTGAGAAATTTTGGGCCTAGTTTAACCACAAATTCTTTAATATGTTGTTCAGACGGAGATACGAAAGAACTTTTTGGACTTTTTATAGGAGGAACGAACAAGGGA
Source organism: Sambucus nigra (assembly GCA_949130495.1). Lineage (NCBI taxonomy): Eukaryota > Viridiplantae > Streptophyta > Magnoliopsida > Dipsacales > Adoxaceae > Sambucus > Sambucus nigra. The sequence goes on along the minus strand of OX422223.1, from coordinate 258,249,375 downwards.
TGATTGTGATGAAGAATTTCTTTATTTAAGTGAACTTCGTACCCGAGGAGGTAGGTAGTGGTGAAGAAGGTTCTTAAATGTGATGATGGACTCACGAGTAGGATTCGCCAGTATTTATGGAAAATCAATCTTGGATGACCTATGCACATGGCGTTAATGATGTACTTTTACAATGGTTATATCAACGCTTCCATGAGAAGGGGGCTAAGAGAGTTGAAGAGCCAAGACAATAGGGAAAGACTGGAGGTAATTGGTGATAGTGAGGCACCTCATGGGAATAATTGATAGAGGATCCATTTAAATGATCTAGATCAATGAATTTCTTACCAAGTGACGGTGGATTCAGTCAGGTCCAGCGGTGTGATCCATAGGGCCAGTAGAGCCAAAGGAATAATAGGAATGGAAATCAGGGCTAAGACTATCAAGTCTGAGCAAAAGGAAATCTCGATATGACCAATAGGGCTATAGGTAGGGTAATCACACCAAGAGGTTTCCTATGTGGGGAGATTAGGTACACATGTATCAACCTTGTCTGCAGTGAGTTAGGAGATAGGATCGGGATGCCTAGCAGGGGAAGTAACTGTAAAAGTTTTTGGATAAGTTTGTACGAGAGTGTTATGTCCAAGAAGCATTTAGACCACCAGTGCTATTGGCAAGTAAAAGTGTGAGTTTTATCCTAGGGTAAATGGGGTATGTTTTGTGTGACACGAGAGAGTCACAGTATTTCGTTAGCATTAGATTCGCGCATGAGACGAATTTAGTGGGTGTATCGATAGTATTACGATTGTGTTTATATATATATATATATATCGTTTTATTGCATGGATCTTTTTAGTTCCATCTGCAGGGGAGCGGGTGGGGACACTGAGAGAATATATTTTGGTAGGTTAACTTGTTTTGAGAGTTGATATTCTAGTATAATGTTATCCTGGGTATAGTTTGGTTAGCGACGGTTGAGTTCACGTTTATATTATATTGTGGAGGAGACTTCAGAGGTTATATTTGTCTCATTATATTTGATCCCAATGTGTTGGGAATTTACTGATATAATTAGGGGATATTAAGTTAATTGTTGAGCGGAGAAATTTAGCTCGTTATTAGGGCTGTAAACGGATATTCGAAAATCCGCATCCGTTCGATATCCGAATCCGAATTTGCAAATATTTATCGGAAAATATGGAAACGGATACGAATATGGATACTCTTTAAAAATATCCGAGAAAATGGATACGGATACGGATAGTACTAGTATCCGACACGGATAATCCGTATCCCATGCGGAGTATCCATTTTATCGGATATCCGTTTTACCGGATATCCGTATCCGTCAAACATATGTTTAAAATATTACTAATAATATTAACATTAGTATTACTAATAAAATAATAATAAAAAAAATCTTAATCGTTTATTCCCAAAACAAAATAAACACATACTCCACTCAAAACAAAAACACCCTAAAGTTATTGTTTTATTGGGTATATTATAAAATATCATGTATTATTATTTTATTGGATATATTATCATGGAGTTACACTAAAGTTACAATACACCTTATCACACACAAAGTACACTGACTAAAGAACATTTACTCTACTAAAAAAAACTAACTTCGTTTCATTTCTCCTTCATACAAAACAAGAGAAAAGAAACTCTCATGTGGTTGTTCGTTAGTTTCCTTAATTATAAATAAATGTAAGAGAGAAACAGAAAAGAATGTAAGAGAGAAACATAATATAATGTAAGAGAGAAACATAAAAGTAAAGAGATGGTTTTGATTGTAATGAGAACTGAGGTTAACAACATGTATATTATATACAAAATAAAAATGTATACTTATTAAAATAAACATATCAGTATGTTTTGAAGACAAAAGATCCATGAGGTTATCATTCTCAATAAATTTGATTAATCTAAAAGGTGCATATTTATTTCTACTGTCTTGGAATGCGACTGCTATTTTTTTTTGGATGGCTTTAAGCTTATATGGTTGTAAAGTATGGATGACTTTAAGCCATATTATCATTATGGAATGATACTATTATTATGGAATCCATAATTGTTGATGTTAGGAGACAGTAATTTTGTTACATATTTGTTTAGATTGGATTGGATTTCATTGGATTGGATATTTTAATTGTTATTTTTTGCGATGGCTAAATAATGTAAACGGATACGGATATTATCCGAATCCGAGGTATCCGAGCGGATACCGATATGGATAGTTGTTTTAACTATCCGGGCGTATATGGATACGGATACGGATAATACATTCAGATAGCGGATACGGATATGGAAAACATGGTATCCGATTCGTATCCGTCCGTTTACCACCCCTACTCGTTATCAACCTTCCATGAGAAAACTAGTGATAGTGAGAGCGTCGTGTTGTATAACTCCGTTAGTGATGTGGGCGTGGGCGGTAGACTTGTACATCTTGGAATTGGATTTTGGGTGTTCCGATTGTATGTGTAGTAACTACAGATGTCGATGACCGATAATGTAAGGTAGTAGTGTATCGGGGCGGTTCCTCCTTTGGATTTCACTTGCGAGACATCCCACACATGAATCTTAGAGAATGTCGAGAGTTGAGAGATGTGTTGGTCACTATGGCATGAGTTACCACTTTAGTTATTACACTTGTATGTGGGGGAAAGCATGAGATGAGAGTTATTCTATGATAAAAGACCTGTAGAGTCGATTAGTGTTGTGTGAGGAGCACTGGGGAAAATGTTTTGCAACACTAGTAGATGGGTGGCGCGGTCTCGAGGGTAATTAAATCATTTTAGTAGGGTAATTGAGGTTAACCATTCAATATATCCACGCTAAAAATACAGGGTTAGACATGAGATAAGTATATTACGTGTGGAACATTAGGGATGATTGTGTTTTTGTGCACGGGATATAGGGTGTATGGGTGCCCTAGTTCATTTGACTTTCAGCATCGTCTGTGATAAGAAGGCTTATAAAGATGTTTTAAATGTGTCTGTGGGACCATTAGAAAAATAAGTGGAAATATAGGAGAGGCTGAACTTCGTTCAAGGAAAGGAGATAGTCTGATTGTGTGTATGTCATGAGAAAATTCCCATAACCGAGGTGAGTTGAAAGGTGAGTCAAAATACGTTGGGAACATATGGAGTCTCACCTAGTAGAACGCGTAGAGTGGTTCGCGCATAAATAGGTTACTAAAATTTTAATAAACAGAAAAGGGCATAGGAAGTGCGCAGCATTGGAGCAAAAACAGAGGCCATAATTTTTTTATATCTCAGAATAAGGGGAGTTAGATGTTCCACGTGATGTGAGATGTTGATTGTGTTGATATCGGGTTGAGTGAGACATAGTGAAGTTATTTCTAAGTGAGCCACTCGAAAAATAAAAAAGTTTAGTCCGATACTACCGACCCGAATGTTGTTATAGATTGAAGATTCCACAGACAAAATGGATACACAAATTGATAAATTTCATTATTGAATTATCAAGAATCACGAAGTGGGTAGGATTTTCTTTGGGTTGTGAAGTGAATTGTTTAGGAAGAAAAATAATCGTTATTAGTTTAGGGTGTGTTATATTACCAAGCAGTTTTCCCATCATGTTCGTAAAGAGAAGAAATGAACCAGCACAAGATACCTCCCAATATTGTTGTAAATCAGGATGAGACTCTTGAGTCCCACCTCAAATAGGGAGTGTCAGGAGATGATCGGGGCGGAGTTGAGGCCTGAGTTAGGTGTGTTAACCGTAGACCGATGGATAGTCACGAGGGGTGACATAGAATGCGATGAAATGTGAGAATGCATGTTTTGAATTTTTGGAGTAATTAAAAATATTACCTACAATTGGTAAAGCTGCATGTGATTACTTGTAGCGGGATATTAATCGGGGAGCGACTTCTAAGGCTTAATAGGAAGGAAATTTTCACCTACCCTTCTGATAGTTAAAAAAAAGGAAATGACAAGTTATCGGACCCAGAGTGATCCATAATCTACCGACAAGGATTGAGTCAATTCACATCCTTTTTGCATAGTTTAGAAATGTAGTGAGTTTACATTCACGTAATCCAAAGTTTTGACGCCTGACATGAGTAGTCCGGGATTGCTGAGGGTGTATCTCGCAAGGAGAGATGGCTTAGTATGGAAATAAGGGAAATTGTTACCTATAGAAGTAAGGCCTTTTCTAACATAAAGATAATAGAGCCAGTGGAGTAGAGGATCATCTTTTGAGACATCGTGATCGAATTCACGATAGTTTTGTGGGTCATTATATAAGTGAGACCTTAATCATAAGGGAATATATCGATATGTAAGGGCTTGAATGAACTTGTCACTAATCGTGGGTTCTAGTGAGTAGACCTTTGACAAAAAAGGTACCATTGGTGTATGTATAGTGGGAATAACAAAAGATTATTGCGAGTAAATTTTTTATTACGTTCAAATGCAGTTGTGAGCAAGAATCTGAGGTGTTAATATGGGGTATCATAATGCCAATGAGTCTATTTGGGAGTGCAAAGATGAGATACGCGACAAACATCTAGAGTTATCCATACACGTATTTCGTTTTCTAGAATTTTGAGACAAAATTCCGTTATTAGGGGGGAAGTATGTAACACTCCATAATTTTAATGATTTCATATAGGGATTAATTGCGATTTATTTAAATTGAGTAATTAATTCGGATTAAAATAAATATTAGTTAGCGAGGAAAGGGTTAATATTTATTTGTATTGAATATTACTTTTTGAATAAGTAATTAATTGATAAGAAAGTATTATGATTAGCGTGAGTGAGAAATATGATAGTTACGGTAAATTTAGTCGGGACGCGCGTGTTAGTCGTGTCAGGACTTAATTTCGGAAAATAAAAGGTAATTTCATTTTAGATAATTAAATTGGTCATTTCGAGTGTTCCAGTGTATCCGGAAGGGTCGAAATAGTCAGAAAAGTGTACTCGGGGGTTTAGTTCGGGTCCCGGGGCATTTTTAGGCCAAAATGGCATCCCAAAGGGGTATTTTTGTCTTGAAATTTTAGGGAATATAGACCTACGAATTTTATAAGTGTATGTCAAATTATGTGTTGGGGAAGATAGGGTTATCAGTTACCAAACCAAATAGTGGCTACAAGAGGAGGAAGGAGAAGGGTTTTCAAGGAGACTCTAAGGCTTTTCCACCATTCTTGCACCACCACTACCACCGTTGGGTAGAACAAAAGGAGAGGAACACCACCGAACCACCAATATGTCGAGATTCAGACCTATATATAGATTCAAGTGTTTAGATTGTTGATTTATGATTTGATATATCATCCATGTTAGAGTATGATGATTTCTTTATGAATTTTGTGGATTTTAGCCTTAAATTTAAAGATATAACTCATGTTCTTGGGTAGGAAATTTGATAAACTTGATCCCTCGTACATGTAGTACGAAATTGTTGAATTAGTATGATAAATTTATGAATAAATCTGGAGAACTATTGAGGTTCTTGAACAAAAAGAATAAACTAGGGTTTTTAAGTTTAGACTTGAATTAACGCAATTTGAAGTTATTCTGTAAGGATTTTATGATTCTATCATGTTAAAAATTGTTTATACGTTGCTATGATGTTTGAGGCATTTGGTTGGGAGTTTAGGACAGTGTAATGGTGGTTTAGATGATTAAAAATGATGAAATCCCGTAACAGTTACAGGAAGAAGATGATACCTATTATAGCGAATCGATCGACTCCTTAGCCGAATCGATGCGGTTTCCCAAATTTGCACAATTTTTCCTTTTTTTTACTTAGAAATCATGGGAAATGATTGGATTGACCTTTGAAGTAGTTCTAAATCCTAATGAGAGATATTCTAATTTTCAGTAGGCTAATGTAAAGATTTAGAATTGTTACACGAGAGAACTTAAGGCTATAATCAATTAGGGAATGTGGTAATCAAACCTAATTTGGAGAAGTACATCATGTCATGGACAATTTATGAAATGTAAGATCAGACCAGTAGGGCATGAGTGATTTACCTACTGAAATTACTTATGGGATAATTGGTAACCTTTCGGGTATTAGGAAACAATCGACATTATATGGTGATAAGTATGATGGTAAAGTAATGATATATAGAATACTCGAGAGTACTATGCTCGTATGGGATATCTGAGATAGGTTATGTGTATACCTATACAGAATATATGTGTATATATGGGTGTTGTGAATACCTACTGTTTAATATATTATGTGTAAACATACCTATGGTACTTTCTATCATAGGAGGTTCCACGTCGGGAACAGTCTTATTTTGATGAGCCCATTGGGGGATATTGACTTGTACCTCAGGACATAGAACTTAGGTATTGAGCACCACTTGTATGAATAAGGGTGTGACCGGTCATTTAGGTGCGTTAGGTATGTACGTAGCCCAAAGGTTTAGAACTATGTTCGCCTCTAATATGTGTGATTTAATTTATAGTTCGAGGGAGATTATCCGAACCGATGTCCTTATTTAGTATGTGATGTACCAGGACTTGAAAGCAGGGTATGCCTACATCACAGGTCTCCACCTAGGGGTGTTTTGTACGTATATGTAATAAGAGTGATGAATATATATATATATATAGAGAGAGAGAGAGAGAGGCAGGCTCCTGTGCACACTAAGTTTGCACATTACCTTTTTAAAGTAGTAAAAAAAATATTTTTGAGTTGATTTTTTTTGTGTGATATTTAAACATTTCAAGGAACCCATATAAAAAAAATCAGCTCAAAAAAACTTTTTTTCCTAGTTTTAAAAAATCGGTCAAACTTTCTATGATTTTAAGCCCTTTAAAAACTGCGAAAGTTTGACCGATTTTTCAAAAATAGCAAAAAAAGTTTTTTTGAGCTAATTTTTTTTATGTGAGTCCGTTGAAATGTTAAAATATCACATAAAAAAATTGGTGTGCGCCAGCACTCAAATATATTTTTTTTACTACTTTAAAAACTTAATGTGCAAACTTAGTGTGCAAACTTAGTGTGCACAGGAGCCTGCCTCTCTTTCTCTCTCTCTCTCTCTCTCTCTCTCTCTCTCTCTCTCTCTATATATATATATATATATATATATATATATATATATATACACACACATACATGTGATTGATTCTACTACGAGTGTATTAGTAGATAAGATAGATAGTGATATCTAACTTACTCGAAGCGTATAAGAACTTAATCATTAATTTGTAATCCCTTAATGAATATAAAGAATTGAAAAATGTAGTATCGTATTGTATGGGCAATACGAATGGGCACCATAACTTACTAAATGGGAGAAGAGATGTAAGTCAAACTAGTTAGGCAGGTAGCTTAACTAGGTGGGTTAGAGTAGTACGTTAGGCGTGTACAATAGCTGAGAAATGAGGATCTCAAGTGAGAGAACACGGAGCTAACACGTATATATTATCTTATCTTGTCGCATTTTAAATGTTTACTAAATTGTTTTCAAACTGTTTTACTTGGGCTCTGACCCATTTCAAATCCATTTTTGTAAAAACATTTTTGGTGCCCAGCCACAGGGATGCCAGGCATAGAAGTTCCTTGCTATTAGACGCCTCCACATTTATTTAGTTCTTATTTATCTTTAGCTATCTCAGTCGGGCACGTCGCCCATTCCTAGTTGGATATTATTTATAGAGACATTGTATTTTTAGTATTTGATTTAGACTCTACTTATGGATGGCTGTATTGGATTTTATCTGGAGTGTTATTCAAGACTCAATTATTTATTTATATCGTTGTCTCATTATTTATTATTATGTGCATGGAAATGGTGAATGAAATTTTATTCCATTTATATTTATTGCATGTTAATAATAAAGATTAAAATTTGACATCAGGCTATTATGATATTAGTAAAATAAAATTAATTTCGACAGTGTTGCTAAGAATGACACTATTAATGATTCCTGTTTAATTTAATAATGGACTGATCACGCCGGATTAGAATTAGCGGGGTGTCATAGTCAGTTTATTTTAGGTGTCGAGGAATTAACGACTATCGTTCGTGAGCGAACATCGGTCGGTATTGAGATGGCGAAACAGAGGTGGGTGACTATAGAGGCACAACAGCATGGTACACCCACTTAAGTTTGGGACATCGCAAGATCCAGTTTCCATAAGGTCAATCCTCCCACCTTCGTAGTGGGTTCATACCCAACGATTGATCTCTAATGGAGGAGAGACATGGAGAAACACTTGAGTATGGTAGACTGTAGTAATGCGCAAAAGCATATGTTGGTAAAGTTTAAGCTAACTGGAGATGCGCTACACTGGTGGGAGAGTGTCACCACATCTAAGGATACGGATCACCTGAGCTATGGAGATTTTATGGTGAAGTTTAATGACAAATATTTTTTGAATTCGATTAGGAGTGCGAAGAAGAGGTAATTTTGAACTTGGATCAGGGTTCGAAATCAGTAGCTGAGTATGAGAAGGATTTCATAAATCTATCAATGTTTGTACTGAAGGAGGTGAATACTGAGGCAAACAAGATGTAATGCTTCATTAAGGGTCTATTGTGGTCTATTAAGCAGATAATGTTGAGGAATCCGGCGTACACTACTTAAACCCAGGTGGTGGACGTCGCACTATTATTGTGGAAAGAGAAAGTGAACTACCAAAAGAAGTTAGGAAAGAGACCAGAGCCGAATGGTCAAGGAGGGGAGAACAAGGGTCTTAATGACCAGCCGTGGAAGAGACAACGAGCAGGTGAGGAATAACAGGGTAATAGTGTCTAGAAGAGCCCTCAGGGGCACAAATAAGGACAACAGGGTGAGAAAACTCTGGGTAGGCATCTTGGACCTTTTAGGGGTGCGTGTTTTGTTTGTTGAGAGGTAGGCATCAAGCTTCTAGGTGTTTCGGGAGGCAAGGCCTAGGGGTGTTCAAAAAACCGACTGGACCGATGGACCGAACCAAACCAAGCCGGACCGACTATTTTTTTCTGGTCTTTTTTCTTGATTGGTCTGGTCTTGATTTATTTTTTAGAGGACCGACCTAGTGAGTCCGGTCCACGGTTTACTTATTCAAAAACCCTGTTGGGACCGACCCGAACTCACTATATATAAAATAATATATTTTTACTTATATATGAATATATATAAGATAAAGAAATAGTGAAAATATTTATTTTAATATTTGATTAGTTTTAATTATAGTTTAATCCAATATTAGTTTTATTTTAATTGCAAATTTTGATTTTTTTAGTTTTTAATGTTTGGAAAAAAATAGACTCGGGTTTATTTTTATTATTATAAATGATGTAATTCATTAATGTGAGGGCCAACGGGTTACACTGGACCGACCCTATAAAAAATAAATCGACTAGGGTCGGTTAACCGACATTATTGATCTGGTCTCGGTCCATTTTTAGAGGACCGACCAAGTCGGTCCGGTACCAAAAAAACCTCAAATCAAACCGGACCAGACCGCGAACACCTCTAGCAGGGACAAGGAGTATAGGGACAAGGGCCTCCAACACCGACAGCACTAGGTACGTAGGGAGTGCCAGCAGCACCCGCAATGGGTAGGTGTTATTTTCTTCCGACTCGAGTGCCTCAGGTAAGGCAGGTGCAGCAGGAGCCAAGAAATGGGTATTAGGGTAGCACGATACGTATTATTATCATAATTATCTTTATATATATAGTTGATACATATAGTATTTTCCTCGCGGGGTAGGTGCGTATATGATTGGGTGTATGGGAGCCCAATTATGGCATTCTACGGGTAGGGCATTTGTGGGTCTTATTTTATTTTTGAACGTTTACGCTACGTCAAATTTCGAGGACAAAATTCTGTGCTAGTGGGGAAGTATGTAACACCACGTGTTTTTGAAACATAAGATCTGTTAGGAATTTAAAATTTTAGGAAAAATAATTTTTGGAATCTATTTAATTTTGATATGTAAAAATGTTGGTTTTTATAGATAAAAAATAAGTTTATAACTAAAATTTAAATCAAGATTAAAATTTGGAAATTGTGACTTATCATATAAAAAACGGGGGAGGATCCAACCTAAGGTGAAAAAAAATTGATCGCCCGATCGTGCTAAATTTTTTTACAGCAGCTTCTTCTCGTCGTTAGCTATAGCATATCAAAATTTCAGCCAATTTCGATGGTCTGATCGTCCGTAATGTATTTTTGAGTGTTTGTGTTTGATTAGGACTCAAATTCCTTTTGGTATATAAACATAAAGTGACGGGTTTAGGACTTTTAAAATACATTTTAGCCTTCTCAAAAGTCAGATGTCTCCCATGATTTCCTTCTCTCTCATCTACAAAACCTAAATCCCATTGAACACAACTTTCAACCCAAGTTTTGAAGAGCTAAAGGAGGTTTTCTCGAGATCGTTCAAAAACGTGTTTTCATTGTTTTCTCGAGAGGAACACAACCATCAAATCAGATTCTTTAACCGATTTTCACAGACATGAATACTTTTATTATAAACTTTTAATATTAAATGTTGCCTAAACACTAATTATCATGGTTTCTTAAAATAAACATAGAGACTAATTAGAGAAAGTGAAACAAATGTCGGGGCAGTTTTTACTCAAATCTTTAATACGAATTATGACTCAAAAAACCCTTACATGCTTAGGTTAGAGGTTGGGATTCCGTTAGAATTTATGACGTTTGCACGTAAAATAAATTGTACAGATGTTATAAATTGATTTCGACATATAAAAATTATGTGTTACTTGTAGAATATAAATCTATTGTTTATGCCCCAAAATTATGCATGTGTTAGAAATCATTTCAATTGTTGAAAAATAAATTGTTCAATTAATATTATAATTAAATGGACAAAATTGGAATAAATATGTATATTACGATTAATTTAAAGAATGGTTGTGATAAGTTGAAAATATGTTATGTGTGATTATTAAATTTTATGAATATTTGACACTGCGAGGACGATGAGATTGTTGGGATAGTTAGTATTCCAACCTTATTTTTCTTTGCTTGCTAGGTATGGGACTAGTAGGTAGGCCTTAGTTATTGGTAACACTTTCTAGATATGGGACTAGTTAGTGTAGATTTTAAGGAAGCACGACTCAGGGTGGAGATGATTTTTATGTTATTTTCGTTGGATCGTTAGCCTAGGTGCGAGGCTAGGTAGTTATTTTGGTAAGTATTATCCTAAATGATAGGTTAGAATATATTTGTATTTTAGAGACCTCTAGGTATGGGACTAGGGGTGGTTCAAGAATTTAAGCTCGATAAAAGGGTGGGGCTAATAAAAAAGATGATAATTGAGAAAATTGAAATTAATGCTTAAGATAATACACTGGTATTAAAAAATTATGCGTCGTAAATAAGTTCCTAACAAAATTGGGTTGGATGACTATAGCAACTTGGGTGTGTGTTTGCTCACCAATAAGTGGAGGGCTAACAGAAATTGGGTTGGCTGGCTATGGTGAAGTGCCGTGCATGGAACCTCGTCAATAAGTGCAAGGCTAATGAAAATTGGGCCGACTGGCTATAGCGAGGGGAATGTGTATGGTGTAAAACTTTAGGCGGTCCCGAATAAGTGCAGGACAAATGGAAGGGTCGGCTGGCTATGACGGTGTCACTATTATAATAATTTGGTTAATCGATTTAAATTGAATTGATAGATTTAGCATAATTATATCACTGTAATATCATAATTGGACTTGAACATTTGGGATGGCTTAGTTATGTGGGTAGATGGTAGTAGTTTATTTTACTCGCATGTTAATTTATATATCATTTAAATTAAAATACTCTATTGTGATGTTTATCACGTATAATGATATTTTCCGGGTTCACTGACCCTAATTGGGAGGAGTAGTTAGTATTCATATGGTGAGCTCTAACTCATTGCATTAACTAACATTTTAGGTATAGTATTTATGTACGTAGTAGTGTTGCTATGTCATCGCATTGGTTTCTCTTTCTGCTATTCATTTTCATATTTCATTTTGCTAAAAAAACACTGGGCATAGACTCTCATCCCTTCTTTTTCATAGAAAGGTAAATGCAGTTTCGTATTTTAGAGTGGTAATATTTCTTACCCTTTTATGATAGCATCTCTGATTAATTAAACCTGTGATGCACATTACTAGGTTCCTCACTTAGCTATTTACTTTATATTCCATGAAAACAGAATTGCATGCTAAATATTGGGATTTAAATTAAATAAAAGAAATTATAAACATTATTTAGGGTTGTTCACATCTCTCCACACTTGACGTGTCCGGTACAATTTGGGTTGACCTACTAGTGATCCATAAGCCAGGATCGGGGCGTCACATTTTCTCTCACGGAAATTATTCAATATAACTGATAAATCAATTTGCTAAGGGATTATGTATAAAGCGATGTCAGTCGAGAATTTTCTGATATTAGGTTGTTAAGAGATAATTTAGGATCTTCTCGCTTCTTAATCTCCGCATTGCAATTTAATTATAAAAAATGAATTTATGATATTTTGTTCTTAAAATCTTCATAAATTTAATCGAAATTAACAATAAGTGATTCCAAATTTTCATCGCTATTTGATGCCATTCACAAAATCTCTCTCTCTCTCTCTCTCTCTCTCTCTCTCTCTCTCTCTCTCTCATATCTCCAAAAATTAAAAAATCCAAAGTAAATTGGAATCACGTCACAATTTTCCTCCATTATCTCCCTTTCTTTTTCTTCTTTACTTTTCTCATCATTCATGTCATGGAATTTGAGAAAGTACAAAGTGACCTCAAGGAATGACTTTAAGGCATTTTTTTACTAACTACAACATCCTAAGATCTGCAAAATACGAATCTGACCTGATTAGGAGTATTTTTATGACCTCCTTAGTGAGGTTATATTTATGATAGTAAATAAAATATAGGGTTCATTTCCCCATCCACCAATTGTTCGTATAGGTTCTCCGTTTTTACAGAATCCTTCCAATCCAAGAATACAAAAGCTTTTCCTGATTGTAATGGGTACAATCACTATTAACTAAATTTGTTACACTCCATGGGACTAAATGAAATAATGTATTACTATAACTTATATACTTCTTCCAAGTCTAGCACGTACCATTTACAAGCTAGGGACACGTGTCATAATTTTTTCACTTCGCTCCTAGGTCCCAAAAAGCGTTGGCAAGGAAATTTTGGTATTCCCTAAGCAGTTTTATGGTGAGTACTATGCAGGTTTTCTTATGCCTCTGGTGGTCAGATCTCCTTGTAGGTTCTTTACCATTTCTTTGAGTTTAACTGAGGTATGTAACTTCTTTTGTTACTAATCAGTCATTGTTGTTTTGGTGAAGATTCTAATCTTAAGATAAAACCCATAGACTTTGAAGTCAAACTCGTCGACTTGAAGAAAGTTTTGGGAGCGGCCAACTCCTTACGGAGTCAAAAATCATTAAAGAGCAACTATGTTACTTCTTAGTAAGGAACCAACAGTTACGTTAGTCAAAAATGTCACAGTCTTTCATCTCTTTACAATAACTGATTATATGGTGATCTGTTAGTCTTCCATACCAAAAACTAACCCCATCATTAACACCAAGGCACAAGGAGTTTACGTTGTTGAAGAATCTTCACCCACTATGTAATCTCTATTGAAGAAAAGGAATTTGAATCAACTCAAGGTTTAGAAGACCTCTCCTTCAATAAATTGTACCCTCTCTTTTTATAGGAAGAGGTTGGAACCTCGGATCTCCTCTAGGAATAGTTAGAGGAGGATGAAGAAGAAAAAGACTTTACTTTCCCCAACTTCTTCAACATTCCTAAGAGATGATAGGTCATCCTAGATGTGTGGTCGACCTTGAAGACACAAGGGAAAATTTGAAGAATAAGGGTAGCCATATTAACTAGGTCACCTAAGGAGTAGGTCGCTTCTCTAAAAAAAGGATGATCTCTGCTAGGAAGGAAGAGAAAGAGAACTAAAGATAAACCAAACTGGCTAAAAAGAGACAAACATATCGCATTCCCCCTTCACAGGGATTAGGGGAATATAACTACCAAATGGTAATTACCACACAAAATCAAGCTCCGCCACCACCCTCAACGTCCAGGGTCCACCCATGGATAATCAGTTTCTCTTGGGGACAGGATCATGTTACCACTAATGACTCGATGTATCAGAATGTCGAAGTTAATTTTATGTGGCCTAGTTTGCCATGTTATATGAGGGCATGCCGGCCCTTAGGGGATTCATCTTGTAATGACTTCATAAGGAAAGGCTCCACCACATAGTTGTGGAAAGTTTCTTCTTGAACTTTATTTTTCCAGTTTTATTATCTTTATAATGCTAATCGATCGCTATGATATTTATTTTAATAGGTTATTTACACGATCCAAGATACGGACACCTGGGTCGACAATCTGTCAACAAAAAAAATATTCTTCATAACTAGACCAACATCATGAGGAACTAGTTGATTAACAAAGATAATCAGATTACTAAACTTATTGACAAGCTGAATAAGGAGTCCGCAAGAAAGGAGCAGCCGATTAAGGAAGGTGAAACCTTGTAATTGGAGTATAGCAAGGTGGATTCCTAGTTCTCCACATTGAATAAGGTCATTTAATTAAAGAATCTTGATAAGTTTATTCTTGAGAGAAGAAGTTCACCATTGCCCCCAACCTGGAGCAAGACCAACATAATGATTTTGATGAAGGTTTTGAGACTAGAGTTTTATAAGTTGCCTTGCAACTTAACTATCACGAGTAAGTTTCTTTCAATAAAGAATGGAAATTTAACCTTAAAAGAAAGAATATTATCAAAGGATTGCTTATTAAGAGCAACCTTGTCTTCAATAGCCCACTATTAGCAAAAATGAGACTTCTTTAGCATCAGTCCAATAAGTTAATCAACTAATGACTGAGCAAGGCATCCCAAAGGTCAGGGAGAATATGGAAATGAGGTCATAAAAAGCTAGGAAGAGATTATACTTAGCACCCTAGTTGTTAGGATGATTGTTTTTCTTATTTTTAATGTAGGTCATTTTACCATTTTATGTAGGCCTTGAGCCATTTTATCATTAATGAAAATTTTCCATCTTGTTCATTACCTCTTTTATTCAGTTTATATGAATATCTTAAGGTCGTTTTACATATGTTCGGTGAAGGATAGGTTAATGATCAACTCCAATTACTTATTATTTTAATCAGTAAGCTAACGTTTATATTTTTCTTACTGACTAAGTTAGCATCCATATTAATCGATGAAGTGAAGGGTTGTGATCGACTCAACTAACTTGTAAATTTAATCAATAATCTAACATTCATATTTAATTTATAGACTTAAAATTTATCTTGTTAATGTTCATATATAAATTAATCATTAGTTAGTTGATTTCGATATGTGATTTACTCCACTAACTTATCAAATTAATCAATAAGATAACATTTATAATTTCCAAAGTGCAATGGATAAGAAGAAATCATGAACAAGACTCTACTCACCGGGATCAAACGATGACTAGAGAATGCCAAAGAAAGACGGGTCGATGAACTCCCCACTGTCCGATAGGCTTATAGAACAACCCTAAGGAGGCCAACATGAGAACCTACTGATGCCTTATCGTATGGCATGAAAGCAGTCATCCCCTAGAGATCGAACGACCAACTCCTAGGTTCAAAAATTTAAAGGACGAATGCAACAATGATCTCTTATCCCATGAACTTGATCTGGATAGATTACGAAGAGAGTAGGATTTTTTTCACCTTACATTATCTTAATAAGATAAATCCAAACAACACGATAAAAAGTCAACATCAGAGAATTCTGGGTCAGTAACTTGGTGCTCAGAAGGTTGCTCCCAATTGCTAAAAAAATTGTTGGCCAAAAATTGGATCCAAACTGGCAAGGGACCTACATAATAGCCTCAAAAGGAGGAGGCAAATCATACCATTTAGAATAGTTAAACGGGACAGTATTGCCCAGGTTATGGAATGCCATGGATCTGATGAAATTTTATTATTAGATAAATTAAATTTATTTTTTTATAATGTTTAGCTGAATAAATATTATTCATGTTAATAAATGTAGTAGTTTAACAAAATCATATGTTCCCATCTAAACTATACCACAAACCCACATGAAAATGGTGGTACAATCCAATTGAATTATTCGTCCTAAAATAGGCAAAGAACCACCTAAGAATGGGTGGTGCAACTAAGAATCAATCAATTTATCTTATAACATGCATAAACCGACTTGAAAATATTAGTACAACCAAACTTTGAGTTAGTAATATAGAATATGCATAAACCTGCCTAAGAATGGGTAGCGTGGCTTCGAATAAATTCGTTTCGCCTAGAAACTCAGCTGAAAATGGTGATATAACCCAATTTGGGGTTGGTTGGAATATAATAGGAATAAACCCGCCTAAGTTTGGGTGGTACGACTTAGAATAAGTTGGTTTCTCTATAACAAGCATAAACCCACCTGAAAATGATGGTATAACTCAACTTTGGGCTGATCGACCTAAAATAGGCATAAACCCACCTAAAAATAGATGGTACGAACTAACATAAGTTGTTTCCTCCAAGAACAGGAAAAGACCACCTACGAATAGGTGGAACAATGATATAGTTAATTATGAACAATAATTTAATATATTTTAAGTCAATAGTTAAATATGAATGTTGACTTATTAATTAATTTCACAAGTCAGTGGAGTCAATTACAGGTTTGTGCTCAACCGACTAATAAATAAGTTAAATACAAACGTTAGTTTAATAACTCTTAAGATAGTAACTTATACCACTAAGGCATAAAGATTTTGGATCCTATATTCTATGCAAAAATCTCTAAATGCCCCATTCTCAAATTGGGTACGTTTATCTTATACTAACACCTTGGGGATGTATAACCCAGTGATAATATTTCGTTATATGAAATGTCTAGCGCTGGCCTCTCTTATGCACTTCAATGGTTCTATATCCACCCACTTAGTGTAAAGTAGTCGACGAAGATAAGCAGGAGCTAAAGGTTTCTAAGAGAAATTAATAGAGATCCCATAATATCCATACCAAATTAAGCTAAGGTCCATGGAATTGTGAGAGGGGTGAGATCGACGATCAATTTTTTGATGATAGGAGAGAACTATTGATGCTTAAGACTCTTTTGAATTAACTGAACTGCATTCTTTTGTATGAAAGATCACCAATAACCCTTTGAAATAGCCATATGGGATTAGGACCTTCCTCCTGTATGACATCCACAACTACCTTCATTTATTTCACTTAGGTTTATATATACCTGATCTGAATTATCGCATTTCAGAAGGGGACTTGTGAATGATCATCGGTAAAGTTTTCCATTTGAATTAAGGCAAAAATTATCGGATTGTATTTTAAGCTTCTCGAAATCCATTTGTATTATAATCTTTTGAATTACTATTTATGGCTCATTGATGCTTGAATGGATGATATATTTGACTTCAATCATCCTATTCAAATTTGTATCAATTTCTAAAGTTAATGTGGCTAGGGCACCACCGTGACTATTATAGTCCCTCATCAACTTTTCAATTGATGTCAATATGAAGGTTTGAGGATTTTTCTCGCTTTATCCTGGTAGATGAGAGATATACGATATCTAGTTTCATATTTTTCACTTAATTGGTTGGGAAGTAGACGGGAGTTGTAGTGAATGGCGATATCTTATGCTCCCTTGACAATCACCCTTTGAAGATCGATTATCATGGACTCGTACTATGGCTTATTATTGGAACCCTTAAATTCGAGTTGCACTTCTTACTCGACATGTCATCCTTATGGGGAGATTGAAATGATTCCGACGCTAGTGAGCCACTTATTAGATACTTCATCCATAAGTAGCTTCCACTTGGGTGTTTGATTAGATTTTTTCGAGATGAACATCTCTAAAAGATGGATCAATATAATAGCTTCTTCTTTTGGACTTACTAGGAATTCAACATTAAAATTGACCAATACTTTCTCCTTTATGTCAGTTTGGGGTTCATAAAGGATATGTAATTAGGCTAGGTCTAATAACCATTTAGTTACCCTATTAGACATATCAACTTTCGTCAAAACTTCTTTTTGATGAAAACAAGTAAGGATGACTATGGTGTGGTTGTAAAAGTAGTGTCGTAGCTTCCTTGATGACATTATTAATGCCAAAGACAACTTCTCAATAAGAATGTATCTCTTTTGATATTCATAGAGAGTGTGTCTAACGTAGTAGATCAACAATTGTTATCCTGAGTTTTCTTTGGCTAAATTTGTTTAGGTTTAATAGCGACAATAAAATAGGTTTGAATTGTCGCTTGATCATCTATGACTTCAATAATTCTTTGATCGATTATGAACTTCAGTTTATGATGAAACGAAGAAGACACAACCCAGTACCTAAGATGGAATTATATGGTGATGCTGATTCGATGTCGTGGCCTTCAATCTCAATATTGACAAGATTGACCTTAACCAACAATTTAATATTTCCTAATGGTGTCTCAATGTTGCCATTGAAACGGATCAGAGGACTAACCTATATATTTAAGTCTTGGGTGTTGTATCCAAGTTTATAGAGCGGGTTGACATACATGATCTATGAGGAAATCCCTTTATTGACAATTATCCTCTTGATGTTGAAATTATCCACCTTGAGAGTGAGGATCAAGGCATTCTTATGAGGTAAATTTATGTCGACTAAGATTTAATCAGAGAACATAATCACTCGGTCAAAATCAACATCCTTGCATTCTTGCTTGGTGAAGACTAGCTTGGATATATATTCTTAGAATGCTTCCTAACATTGGCTGTAATCCTGACTATCCCCCAAAGGTTTTTATTTATGCACCAGGAAGGATCAATATTATCTGTACAGATATGATCATTCCTAATGGCAGGAGGTCGTCATCATCCTCTTTTCTTAGGAGATTGACCTGACCTAAAGATTTTGTTTTATCAGCATCAATGATTCCTTGAGATGTCCATCCTGGGTGAGGTCTCCAAAACGACTCTTAAATAATTCAATTCTCGATCTTATGGCCATAAACATGATGATAATTACACCAAAAGTTGGTATCTCTATTATTCAAGTCATTACCCCATCTTAGGAAGCTTACTAAAATATAGATTATCCTTTATTTCAAGAAGGAGCTTAAAGATTATCTTTTTAAAAAGGGTGTCTACCTCTTGGCAGGCATTTTCATTAGTTGGCATCCTTCATCGACCCTCAGGATACTCTACTTTTCCCCCATTTTTGCTGCAAGTCGGATGTACTCCTACCTTTTACCCTTTATTCATGTCATTCTTCTTGTCCTAGTTAGAAGGTTCTTTGATCTGATTATCAATATTAATGATCTCATCCTCGACCTTGTCATACTTTGAATACGCTCCATCAAATCATCCATTGGTGATGTCGGTGTCTTAGTGAAATGTTGATAAAGGTTGTCTATTTAGCAAGACCGAATTTAAAAGACGAAATCCCCAATTACTTACTCCATTTATTAATTTCATTGAATAACTTTAGATATCGTTAGTCCTACTTCCTAAGATACTCTTCTTTCTTCCATCTGAGGGTGATTAGGGAGTCGACCTTCTTCACTGTCTTGTTGCTGTGATAAAATGAGCAGTGAATCGTTCGATTAGTTTTTGAAGGAGGAGATCTATTTAGCGGTTAGATCATTAGACCACCTAAAAATGATCTCGCCCTGAATGAATTAGAAAATAGGGGACACTAGAGCATCATGATGGTTCTATAAGGACATGGTTTTCCTATAGTGTCTTATATAATAAGATGGATTGGCCTTGCAATCGTGTGTGGTGATCTTTATCATGGATAATTTTTTCAAGATTTTTGATGATTTTATGTCCACAATGAAAGGAAAAGCATATTCATTACCCTAATCCCTCTTTGCAAGATCTTTTGATGTCCTTTCTAGGTTAGGATTCTAGCATCCCTTGATTTCTCTCTTGATAAACTCAGTCGATCATTGTGGCCGATGCTATTGCCGAGAGATTGAGTTTTAACTGAACTATTGCTATGACAAGATTCTATTAGTCAAACTGGCCCTCCGTCACAACTGGGTAGGTTGCGAACAGGGGAGTTCCCAATTGAGGCTGATAGGTCATGAATATTATATATTAGCATCCTTTATTCTTATGCATTATAGCAAAATTATGTCTGTTAATTCCGACTTTTATGCTCATTTATTGGTTAAACATGTTTATATATATATATATATATATATATATATATATATATATGTGTGTGTGTGTGTGTGTGTGTGTGTGTGTGTGTGTGTGTGTGTGTTTGTGTGTGTGTGTGTTGTGTTAGTTTTATGTGAGTTTTTATAGGTATTGGAGCGCTTAACGGAGCAATTGGGTTCATTTCGAGAAAGTTCATGATTTAATGCAACTTTAAGGGCAATTCTATAATTTAAAACTTCATGTCTTGGATGGCATAACTTAATAAAAGCGTATTCATCAAGTTAGATTCGCGTATTCGCTGACAGCACATCATTCCGAGTCCGAACGATGAATTTAGAGTCGTTTATGTAAATCAACATTTCTCCCTTATGAACAGCAAAGAGGCCAAAAAAATAGGGTATCGATTGATTGACTCCCTACCGTTGATCGATCAACCATTTTGATTTTGCCTTGAGAAGAAACCAATGGGCAATTTTCCTATTCACTGATTGATCGATCATCTCAGCCCTTGTGGCCGACTTAAGCTTCATCGATCGACTAACACATAAATTTTGCAATTTCGGCTATCTGTTTTCTTATAATCACGTACTCTCCCTCCTCCTCCTCCTCCTCCTCTCTCTCTCTCTCTCTCTCTCTCTCTCTCTCTCTCTATATATATATATATATATATATATATATATATATATATATATATATATATATATGTGTGTGTGTGTGTGTGTGTGTGTGTTAGTTTTTATTTCATTACCTAGATTTTGTATTAGGTTTATTTTAGATTAGGTTTTGGTTGGGAGCTCATTCTCTTTCTATCTCCTAGGGTTTCCATCCATTTGGGTTGAAATTTTGCTATTCATTGTCTTCCTCCATTAATTTCAAGCTTCCATTATTGTTTATTATTTTTTAACTTAATTGATTTCAATATTTATTGCTTTATTTAAAAAGATGTCATGTACAATGTTTTGCAACAAATTTAGCTTAGGTTGAGATGATTAAACTCGCCTTGGATTAGTTAGTTACTTTTCTATGGTGACGGATTAGACTAGTTTTAATGGGCTAGGTCATTCTTGATTTTATGCCTAGGAGATGTAACAGTGTGTATCATGTATGCGTCGTATTTACGACCTTACATGTGTAACCTTTGGGATATTTCTTGACGTCAAAATCAAAGTAGGCTTTTATGACAATTTAGGGGGTGACAACTCTAGGTTTGATTTATTGTTGAAATGAGATTTAATCTTGCAACACTTTTCTTCCCATGTAATCATTTATGCTAATTAACCTGAGGTGAGGGATACTATTCTCAATCTATAATTTTCATTATTCTTGTCTTTAACTTATTTTAAAATAATGCCTAGTTTGTATTTTATAATTTAAACAATTATTTTTTTCACTTTTATTGAGAAGTAATAAATCAATTAAAGTCTAGCACTCATTCCACGTGGATTCGTACCTGAACTTGGCACTATACTCCTGTAAGAGTGTAGTTAAAGTTTAGGTTATTGCATTAACTGTGAGAGCCGATAATTAGAATAACCCTATGAAGTGTTCCTTAGGATAATATGGTTCGAATAAACAATTCCAATATTTTTCTGTCTTCCCAATTTTAAATATTCAACCTTTTAAACAAAATTTTCCCAATAAAACTTAGCACCAATTAAGTTATTCTTGTGAAAACAATTTGATTTACCAAAATTTATCTTATTAACCCTATAACATATCTAAGGTGATTAAAAAGATATAGTAAATGAATCAAACAGACCGTAAGACACTAATGTACGAGGAAACCACTAAGTAAAAAGTCTTAAACAGCCCATCCCGACAATCACTATGATATGTTTTACAAAGAATGGGCAATATACTTACACAACAAATTTACCCCTGACAAGCCTTGACGTTCTTCTGTCTTCAACCACTCCTCCAAAGTGCAACGTAGGAATCCACCCATGCAAGTGTCCATAGCATATGAATCCACGCGCACCTCACCATCCACCGATGTATCCTAGTAACCGTCTACGGATTGGAACACATAACCCACCACTTATTCACTGCAATTAGCACATACAAAGTCCATCGCACGAAAATAATTCTTCTAATGTTGGAAGAACCAAACTAGGTGCCAAATCAAGATCTCAAAGTATATGATTTATGAATTATGGATCTTGAAAACAAAGGGTGAAAATTTGGGACTTGGAACTTTTGTAAATAGGTATCTTTTTTGTTTTCGTCAAAAGTCCTCTTGCAATCTAAGTCTAAAATGCCTTTTATAAAAATTTAGAGTTAAGGTCTCGTTCGAATGACAATAGTAGTTCACTTAATAAAATTGGATCTCGTTCGAATGAATAAGCTATCTCGTATGAACAAAGTTCAAACTACCTGAAATAGTATGCCCTTGTTAGATGTTCATTTAATGTAGACTTCTAATGAACCTTTGAACGAGATGGACTAGTCGTTCGAATGAGAATGTGTTCTCGTTGAATGAGGTCAACGAAAAATTAGAAATTTTTTAAATAAAAAATTCACCTCAGATAAAATGACTCCGAAAAATAATTTCTAAAAAAAATATTAGATAATGTTTCAAATGATTTTAATTAAAACATAACACCCTTAATGAAATATTCCAAGGATTTATGTATTATATGCATTCATACCTAAGAGATTCTCGGAATACGTGAATACAAACTTGGCACGGTAAACAAAGCACGACATATCTAGACTTTGAAGCTTGGTCGCTACGTTCCAGAATAATGTTAATTACATACAAATTGACTCGATTCGAAATTTGGCTTACAAATCTCCCAGTTTGGCTATTCCAGGACAAAACCAAAAAACAATTATGTGGGCCTTCAAGCTCTCTTAAAAGACTCATTCCCCAACCACAAAAGTGAAAAAGAGTAAAAAGAGTACAGACACTCGACAAACATACAAACATGAGTAGCTTTGCTTTGCTTGAAAAACTTTGCCGCATTGATGTAAACATGTAATCCTGCACCCTTAAACATACCTTCAAATGCAAGAGAACATAACAAGTATAACTCTTCAAATGAATAAACATCTAATAATGTCTATATAATCTCAACCTAGGTAAGACATATCCCCCTAAGATAAAGATATCCTAATTATGCAAAGGAAAGATAACATTTCTCCCCATTTTGTTCAGGAATAGACAATATAAGATAGCATTAACAATTAATCCCCAAAACAGAAACTCCCCCTAAATAAGTGACCATAAGATACCAATTTAAAACAAATTTGATACCACAATGAAGATGAAAGATAAGGTAATAAGATCATCCAATGGCATAAAGTATAGCAAACACACAATATGGAAACTCGAGCATAAATAATCCAAAAGACCAAGCATATGATAAATATAAACTAAATATAAACTACAAAGACTCAAAATACAATATCATATATAAATATGCAAAATATATCAATGAAATCTGGGCATACATATAGGTTTAAATAACCACAAAGCACGACACAAAACACATAAGCTTTACAAATTAGCATAGTATTGATGTGTCTAAACATATGGGACAGAATGA
Source organism: Sambucus nigra (assembly GCA_949130495.1). NCBI lineage: Eukaryota > Viridiplantae > Streptophyta > Magnoliopsida > Dipsacales > Adoxaceae > Sambucus > Sambucus nigra. The sequence continues at coordinate 258,225,680 of OX422223.1, read as the reverse complement.
ATGGGCGTGAACTAGATACAAATGAATTATAACACAAACACTCAAATATGTACAAAAAGTTCTTAATTAACCACAAAACTTTATCAAACTAAGCTTTAGCCTCAAGTGACAAATAAAATGAAATTAATGAACAAAATAAGCACAAAGCACACAAGCCTAGATTATTGATGATTCTTCAAATCAATAGTGCCATGACAAAATTAAATATAACTAGGATTCATTGGGCAAACCCGTTGATCTTCAACTGAACACCCTCAAAAGATAAATATATTTCATAATTTTCTATTCTCCTCTAAATTCTTTTGAAGTTTTTTCATTTGAATGATCAAGTAAAGTAAACTAAGTTATCCCTTTTGGCAAATTTTCTATTTTTTTTGTTGCCTTGAATCTTTTCTTGGGCTCTTGCCAACGGTGGATTTCTTGCAAAGTAGATTTGCTCCTTTCATATCCCTTTGCCACGCACTCTCATATAAATAAACAAAACAAATAAATGCTCACGACCAACGGTACTTACATGCACAAACCCCCTATAGTCTAAAAAATATGTAGATGAAAAAATTGATGCTAGAACATATCACAAAGCTCAAATATACATGTGAAGTTAAAATTAAATAAGCTCGTTCATGTGTGTGCGGAGGCATATACAAAGCCAAACACATAATAAAAATCATTCTTAATACAACTCCATGCAAACATGGTTTGAACAATATAAGTATCTACAATCATAATCAAATGTACTAGCCACATGGAAAGTATGGAATGAATTGGCTTCAAATACAGCAATATGCCACACATAATGAATAAAACTAAAATACACAAATACCAAAAATCTTTTTGAGTTTTATAAAAAAATTCAAAGTAAAAATACCAACTTTTACAAATTCTAACTCAAAAGACAAACCAAAATCTTTTCATTTTTTTTAGTAACACTCAATAAAGAAATAATATAATACAAAAGTTACACATGCCATAACACTAGCAAACATATATCATGAACTTAATTAGAGTATGACAAACAAAATCATGCAAGCAATCACTCATAAGATATAACATGCGAAGAGTCATGTGCAAGCATGGGAGAATCAACTAATCTAAAATCTAACGCCTCTAAAATGAATTTCCTAACCCAAATAGATGTATACCTAACGTGTTAAGTTACAGGAACCAAAGTAACATTAGACTTTAACTTCCTAGGGTCTTTTCCAAGATCATAACAAAAAGGTCTAAGGTGACCTTTCCTACCACAATGCGTGGACGTGTAGACGCGATGAGGAATGGGACCTTCGGGTGGCCTTATAAAAATAATGGTCTTGGCTTTGGAAACTAAAGCATTAGAACAAGATAAGATAGTACCATTACTACAAACACTACTTGAGTCTTTTAAATCATCTTTTAGCTTTAAAATTTTATACTCAATCAAAGAATTAGACTCCTCAAGTTTTAGGGACTCCTTTTTTAATTTTTAATCACCCCTAGAAGGTTATCTAGCTTTGACTCAATGTAAGCGAACTTATCCCTAAGAGTTTTCTCTCGTGCATTAAAATCAATAATTATTTTATCATTTTCCTTAATGGCACTAACACAAATCCTTGAAATTTTGGAGTCCACTAATTCTTTTTCTAAAACCCAGATTCTGTTCTCACTCTCTTTCTTGGACAGTTCTAAAGCTTCAAGATCACGGATTATGTCCATGAGCCTGAATAATATTCCTTTGGGTTTGAATATTTTGCAAAAATTCAAGTTCAGCTTTAAAACAAAAAAAAACTTCGTAAATTTTAATTCTTTTTGCAAAACTTCAAATTCAAATGAGATAAATTTTCAGCATGATTATGAAGCTCATTAAATTCCTATCTACTATCAAACTCGTCATCACTAAACACATCGAACAACTTATCACTATACGAATCCATGGAGAATAGAAAACAAACCAAGAGAGATGGATAATCAAACCACCCTAAATAAGACAAAATAAAGATCTACACGGTAACTTAGTGTATCTGGATCTGATACCAATTTAAAGATGCCCCTACGCAATGTTCCTTAGGACAGTATGGTTTGAATAAACACAAGTCCAATATTTTTATGTTTTTCCAATTTTAAAGACTGAACCTTTTAAAAAAAACTATCCCAATTAAACTTAGCACCAATTAAACCGTTCTTGTGAAAACAGTTTGATTTACCAAGTTTTATCTTGTTAACCCTATATCATGCATCTAAAGTGATTTAGTAAATAAACGAAACAAATCTGACACACCATAAGACACCGATATACGGGGAAACCACTAAGGGAAAAAACCTCGGATGGCCCTGCCAGACAATTACTATGATATGGTTTTATAAAGCGTAGACAATAGAGTTACACAACGACTTGATCCCTCACAAGCCTTGACATTCTTCTATCTTAAACCACTCCTCCACAGTGCAATGCAGGGATCCACAACACACGAGTCTATGCACACCTCGGTATCAATCGACGCAGTCTGGTAATCGTCTACGGATTAGAAAATGAAATCCGCCTCTTCTTCACCTCAATCAGTATATACGGAGTCCAGTGGATGAAAATAATTCTTCTAATGATGGAAGAACCAAACTAGATGACAAATCAACAACTCTAAGTATATGATTTAGGAATCTTGGATCTTGAAAACAAAGGGTGAAAATTTGGGAGTTGGAACTTTTGTAAACTAGTTTTTTTCTATTTTTGTTAAAATTCCTCTTGTAATCTGAGTCTAAAACACCTTTATAAAAAAATTAAGGCGGCGGCTCGTTCTAACGAATTTGAATCTCGTTCGAATGAGAATAGCAAAATAGAGTCTCGTTCGAACGAATAAGTTATCTCGTTTAAATGGAGTTCAAACGATATGAAATACTACGCCCTCGTTTGATGTAGACTTCTAATGAGCCTTCAAACAAAATGGACCAATTGTTCGAACGAGAATGTGTTCTTGTTTGAATGAGGTCAGCGAAAAATGAAAAAAAATTAAATAAATTTTTTTTCTTACATAAAATAAACTTTGGAAAATATTTTTTGAAAAAATATTAAAAAATGTTCCAAACAATTTTAATTAAAACATAACATGCTTAATGAAATATTCCAAGGATTCATGAATTATATGCGTTTATACCTGCGAGATCCTCGAAATACGTGAAGACAAACTTGGCATGGTAAACATGGCACGACATATCCAGTCTTTGAAGCTTAGTTGTTATGTCTTCATCAAACAACGTCATAGGCTCATGGTGTTAACAATACAAATTATATCCTGTGACTCAAATGTTTTGTCTGGAATAATGTCAATTACATATAAATTGACTAGATTGGAAATTTATCCTTAGAGATAACAACGAGTAGCATATTAGACCACACGACGCTGGGCTCCCACGCGTCAACCAAATGTTGTCGTTGCTGGGGAATTTAATAAAAATAAAAGCATCCTCGTTCCCTATCTCAATCAATTGGCGTCATTATCGAGGATTGTTTATTTTAGATTGTAATTTATTTTGTATTTTGTAATACTTTTTTTTCGTATTTATATACTTTTTTTAATTTGTTTTGAAGACTTATACCATTAATCACTAAGAAATGCTTGAATTATTGGTCACGCACCACTTTGTAGATTTTACTATCTTGAGCTTTGGGTAAGCATGTATACTCTTATATTTTCAGTGGATATTATTGGCCAGATGATCATTAAGGCACATTGCTCTTCGTATGCTAAAAAGTGTGAAGAGTGCCAAAAAATTCCTGCTATACATAGACGATCGGGGGCTGCTTTGACGCCGGCCACCTATCCTTATCCCTTATCCTTGTGGGGAATCGATTTGGTTGGCCCCTTTCCAAGGATAAAAGGGATATTTAAATACTTAGTTTTTGCCATAGTCTACTTCACAAAATGGGTGTAAACTGAGCCACTAGTTGAAATGTCTTATAAAAGGGTTTATCAGTTTATATGGAAGAATATCATATGTCGATATGGCATGTCGTATGCCTTCATCACTGACCTTGTGACCCATTTTTACAACCAAGAGTTTGAGAGTTATTACGCTAAATCTAAAATCCAAAAGCTACATTGTACCCTCGATCATCCCCAGTAAAATTTTCAAGCAGAAATGACAAATAAAATGTTGCTCGATGGATTAAAAAATAGACTTGATGATGCTAAGGGAAATAGGATTAATGAGATGCATAGTATCTTATGGGATTATAAAACCACTCTGAAGAAAACTACTGGGGGACTCCATACATGTTAGCATTTGGAACAGAGGCAGTAGTCCCAATAGATATTGGACTACCAAGTCACAGGGTGCTCAAATTTTACTTTCTTAAAAGTGATTTGATGAGGAGACTTGACCTAGAATTATTGGAAGAAGTAAGATAATGCCACACTTTGAGTAGTTGTTTATCAAAAAATTATTGGTAGATTCTATAACAGAAGAGTGAAGCCGATAAATTTTAATGAAGGAGACTATGTCCTCAAAAAGGTAATCCAAACAGGTAATAAGCTGGAGGCTAATTGGCATGGCCTATATCGTATTTTTGCAAATGTCCAACCAAGTACCTATCACATAGAAACACTTAAGGGGGAATAGTTCAAGAACCCATGGAACATCGAGCTTCTTCAGAAGTATTTTCAATAAGTGTGAAAGGTTTTAATTAATATGTAGATTCTATGAGCAATTTATTAGTTTGTAAGCTTCATTTTTATGTTTTTCTTTTTGGGGAGTGTATTGGAGACATAACAATCTCAATTATAATGTCACAAAGATAAGCCAAGTCAATTAATGTCATGCTATGTAATGACTTCATCTTTGATAAGTCACAAAACAAAATAGAATCTTTCTGTATGACTCAAAGTCAAGAACACGAAGTTTTATCAAACCAGGTTAATAAACTTGTCGCTAATGGTAACTAACTCAAATATTTTATTTCTAGACGACTAGACCCATTTGGAAAAATATGAATGTGTTAGTATATCCTAATATTTGACAACTCAGGTTCGTCCAAATAGGTAATCAGTCAAGTATAATTGGTCGGCTAATAGCAGACCACCTAATCTCTATACTTCACCACTGATAGGCCTTAAAAACATATATATTCTTATTTAAGAAACCAAGGAAGTTCATTACATCAGTTCATCACATCCCTAAACCAAATATTGTAGGATTAAAAATTCAGTTAACTGGGCATTCTCCTAGGGATTTGTCCATTCCTTCAAGGGGAACATCAAGAGAGAATGGTCGAACTGTGGCATCTAGATCTCTAAGCCTCTCATGCCTTCTAAAACAGGGCCTATTTAAAAAATGTTTAGGTCTATGACCATACCTCCCCAGCTGTTTTCCTACTTCTCCAACTCGGGGGTCAGTGCTCGTGCATGCGGTGGAGAGAAAGGGAGAGGTCTCGCGCCCTTTCCAGGAACGCTTCAGTCACATCGATGTGGGGTGATGTAAAGAGAGAGAGTCTTCGGCCTATTTTGCACAAAACACGAAAAATAACATGTTACCGCCTTGAGAGAATGGCATCAAAGACAAATAAATTCTTGCGAAACCAATTAGATCAGCAGTTCGGGGGCTAAGTTATGGAATGGAAAGGTGTTAGGCACCAATCCCGCCCTTTTGATCTCTCATGAGATTATGTTACTATTCTCCTTAATTTCTTCATAAAGTGTGTGTGCGCACATGTATATATAAGTGGGTATTAGAATCGTTCGAATCCCGTCATGAAAGAAGACGGAGTGAAGTCATCCATAGGAATGTTCCCAAAATAATAATTAAAAATATTATATTCGCACTTATCGAGATATTGATTGTTATGATGAAACAATAATATGTGTTAGATAAGACGCAAACATGAATCAAAAATATGATATGCATAGATAAAATAGTAAAAGGAGTAAGATAAGAAAGTAGGAAAATAGGACTCGAGTCTCGGGTTTTAGCCCGAGATGCCTACGTAACCTACAAAGGCATCAAAATCCACATAGTTCGCATGCGACATGAGGGTGGGGTTTATCCCATAAATTCGAACGTGGATTTTATTATATGTGTGTGTAAGAAAAAAATGTTTTTAGTTGTGAGAAAATGTAGCGAAAAATCCCATTGGAATTTACAGGTGTAGCCCTCTTTTGCTTGTTTTGGGTTTTTTATAGAAAATATATTATGTGCAATATTACTAATAAAGGATAGAAGATTCATATGTGTATGATCTAAAGTAAAATCTAAATTAAGAACTTATATAACTAATGAAAAAATAAAGAAATTTAGAGAGAAGGAAGAACTTTTTGGACCTTGTTTGGAGACTTGGAGATTGATCTTGATTAATGACGAGCTTCCTTGTAAGTGGATGAATGACTTAAGAAGAATGGTGTTGAGATCACTAAAGTTTATGTTTCTGAGGTTCAGTTTGAGGTGAGCTCATGCTTTCCTTTTATAGGGTCAATAGACTACCAATCGGCATTATCCTTGCCCTATTTGTCAGTAGGTAACCCTAGACACACTGCCAATAGGCAAGGAAATGGACCTTGGCAGTCTTATGCAGATTTTCTAGAAAAATGATCATAAAATGCAATCTATAAATCCAAATCGTGCACGTGTAATACCATTTAAAAAGTTATTCATAGACCTTTGAGAATCATTTGGGCCGCTCCGGGGTCCAGGAGATGACTTGGGTCAAACAGAGCCCGGGAGCGCTGGATGGCCTCTAGTTCAATTTTCAAAGGAAAACGGATCATTCATCTTAATGGTTATGATGTTTCGTGCACAGGATGGACCGTTGGAAAGGGGTTTCAGGGACCTTTGAAGATTCATTAGCTTTCACTCTAAAGATGAAGTTTATAGGGTCAAATTGGGGCCCGAGAGCGCCCGGTGGACTCTAGGTTAGTTTTTGATAGTAAAATAGTCTATGAGCGCCAGATTTATGCACGGGGTGTACCATTGGAAAGGTTATTTATAGTCCTTTGAAGATTCATTGACATTTTGCTCTGATGATGAAGTTGATCAGAGTAAAACGGGGCCTAGGAGCGCCAGATGGCCACTAGATCAGTACTCAGAGTATGACCTAGGGTTTATGTTAAATGGGGAGATGCTAGCGACCTAAGGAAAGACTTAGGGTTCCAGAATGTGGTGTCTACAAAACCCCTCATTAGGTGAGCTCGGAACAAGTGAAAGCCTTCGAATAGACACCACATGATGTTTTAGGAAAGAAGTCACATCTACGGACCAAAGGGACAAGGATGATCATGTTAGAGGGCCGAGGATGATTCTGAGGACCTAAGGTAATTATAGGGACAACTGATTCTGTGGGAAAAGGTCAATTATAAGGACCTAAAGTTGGGGTAATTAATTATGCGGGTCAAGTTCAATTCTGCAGACCTAAAGTAGGGGTGACCAATTCTGTAGGTTGAGATTAATTATGAGGACCTAGAGTTAGGGCGACCAATTCTATGGGTCGAGGTAAATTATGAGGACCTAAAGTTATGGAAACCAATTCTACGGGTTGATGTCAATTTTGAGGACCTAAAGTAGGGCTACAAATTCTGCGGGTCAAGGTCAATTTTGAGGACCTAAAGTAGGGGGGACCAATTCTGCGGGTCGATGTTAATTTTGAGGACCTAAAGTTGGGGCGACCAATTCTGTAGGTCGAGGTCAATTTTGAGGACCTATAGTTGTGGAGACCAATTTTGCGAGTCGAGGTCAATTCTGGGGACCTAAAGTTACGGTGACAAATTAAGCGGTCGGGGTAAATTCTGAGGTCCTAAAGTTAGGGTGACGAATTCTCCCGGTCAAGGTCAATTCTGAGGACCTTAAGTTAGGGCGACCAATTCTGCAGATCGAGGCCAATTCTGAGAACCTAAAATTATGGCGACCAATTCTGTGGGTCGAGGTCAATTCTGCGGACCTAAAGTCGGGGCAACCAATTATATAGGTCAAGCTAAATTCTGAGGACCTAAAGTTATAGTGATCGATTCTTCGGGTCGAGGTCAATTTTAAGAATCTAAAGTTGTATCCTTAAGGGGTTTGATCTATTGGGAGTATTTAATTTACCTTTTTTGAGACTCTAGTGGGGAATAGACATCTAGATGGGGCTTATGCCTTTTTGATAAGAGATAACTTTGTTGGGGAAGCATAAATTCTTATGGTGGATGGATTGGGAGAAAATTCAGTTTGGAAATTTCGTTGGGGAAATATTTGATGGCTTGAGGTTTTGGGATTCTGTTGGGGAATGTGTTTCTTTGAGACACTGCTGGAGAGAGATATCCTACTGACTTATAACTCCATGGGGAAGTTGGATTTGGAAGTTCCGCTGAGGAAACATTTGATGACTTGAGGTCTTGGGATTCTGTTGGGGGATTGTAGTGGACTCCGGGAATGCGCGAGTGCCATTCTAAGGTTTCAATTGGAAATAAAAATGCAGTTTTAATTCGATTGGGGATTTTGAGAGCTTGAAAAATGGTTTGCTTGGTGAAGAAATGTTCCAATATTTATTTGGCCATTTTAGGAAATTTTTGAAGAATTTTTTGGGATTTTTGGAACAAAATTTTCAGGGGGTTGCTGATAGGCATGTTGTAGGGGTTGCTGTTTGGCAATGTGACAGTCTTTTAGGTTGCCTTAAGGAAGGGAATATGCAGGTTTCGATCGATTGATGTCAGGGAACTGCCGATCGGCATGACCCTTGGCCTCCTGTAAAAAGTGGCGAGTTCTCCTCATTTTTCAATGCTTCTACCATTCAGAATTTTTACCCACTCTTTTTCTTTCTTCAAGCCTTAGAAAAGGAGGATTTTTCGGGTAGTGCAACCCACATGTCGTGGTTGGGTGTCGATGATTGGGAGAACCTTGAGTGGCAAGCTAGGGTGCCCTGGCATTGGACAATGAAAATGCCTTCGAGTTGTTCACGCTAATTGATGCTGATTTCTTTATGTTGTGCGAGCCTTCATATCACCAGTAATCGATGGTGAGGAAAGCTAGTGGCTATGTAAGTATTAATGAGCTTTGGCATTAGTTTTCTTCGTTTTTTATTTCTTTGAGTTGACAAAAGTTTTCTTTATTTTGGCAGACTGACATAGCTTCTATGGGCTTTCGTTCCCAGAGAATGACGAGGTTTAAGTTTGTGTGGTTGCACCTTTCGGCGGTAGTGCACTGGGTAGTTTCCTCTATGGGTTTTTATCGCCTAGTGTCTACTTTGGATGAGATACCGCGTTCTACGGTTGTTCTGAGCGCGCTGAGGGAGAGGTGGTGGGACACTACCCACACTATTCATTTGGGATTCGGGAACATTACGGTGACTCCCATTTATGTCCAACAGCTACTGGGGATTGATTGCGTGGGAATGCAGATTGAGGTGGACAGATCTTTGATGGTGACACCTGAGGCGATTGATGTTGCATTGGGAGATATGGGTAAGATAGTCTCCGGTGATTCGATCCGCATTTCTTCTTTATAGGAGATGCTTTTGAGCCAAACGATCGATGAGATAAATTATCTGCAGGTGTGGAAGATGGCCCGTTTATTCATTTTTCTTTTGTTGGGGGGTTTCTTAATGTCGTTGAGTGGCGACGTCATCCATTTATGTTTTTTACCATTTTTTAGGGTATTTTCTCATATCCCTATTTATGAATGAGGGAGCCTAACCATGGCGACCCAACCCTTATTCTTATTTGGACGCTTTCGGGTGGTGTTATCTACAGACCTTTACAGACCTTTACGGGGGCCACGTATCTTCTGGAGGTAATTCTCGCATTTTTCTTTATATACTTTCTTAGATTTCCTTTTTTTTATTAATGACTCTTATCCATTATGAATATATGGTTTTATGAGGTGATAGGGCTCAATGCCCATTTGATAGGTTTCCATGATGAGGAGGTGGGGGACTTCTGCCAGATGTACCGGTAGCGGAAGGCTAACCAGCGGTCAAAGTGATCTCCTTCTCTGTTGACGGTGAGTCAGGCCTTGAACACCCTGATGAGAGACCAGATTATTCCCTTTTCCTTTTGAATCCATTTTTGGCATTTTCTCTGATTGTGCAAATAATGATCTTTATTGGGAATTTCAAGGGACTTTCTATCCATGGGGTTCAGTTGTCCAGTACATGGGGGTGACTGGGGTTCATGCGCAGATGCGTCGACTGCTGGTGCACGAGTTTAGATACTACTGGCATCTGGGGGAGAGAATGATCCGACAAATTGTGGAGGATTAGGTGGTGGTCCCACCGGAGGAGCTCCCGATGTACATGAGGAGGATAGGACAGAGGCTACGATTAGCGATACTTATTAGTCATATATGAATACAGTGGTGACCAATGACTATCTCGACTTTGCAATGAGATGACTGAAGTCATCTTGTATCTACGATGTGGAGAAAATTCCTCCACCTCCTACGACTTCGAGCAGGTCTACGAGTAGGCCGATGGGGTCCACCCACAGTATTGATGGTGCGTCATCATCAATAGCAGCATCGGCGATTTCATTCAACTTGATCCTCCTTCATATAAATTTTGATTAGATGGATAAGGATTGCTGCGTATATCGCAATGTCCTAATGTGGTGGATCCAGGGGTGTTGGGGCTAACAGAGGACATCCTTAAGCCAGAGGTACATCCCTTTTCTTTCTTTGTCATTATCTGTCTTTTCTTTATTTTAGACTGACTTATTTGCCTTTCATTTTTATTGCTTTGTCTACAGCATGTTCGGGTGTCGACTACTTGGCTCAAGGACATCCGGGACTAGGTGGCCTCAGCATTTCCGGTTCCTTCTTGTCTTGTGTCATCTGCTACCTCAGAGGAGGGATCGAGATCAAGGAGTGGAGGTTCCACAGCTCGCCTCCGGGGAAGTGCACTCGCCGTAGGGATGGCGGTCTTAGAGAGAGAGATGAGAGATTGGGTTTTTTGGGTTGAGTCCCGTTGTTTTTGCTTTTTCTATTTTTCTTCTTTTTTCCTAAAAAATGTAATGATGCAAGTGGCAATATATATAAAATGAATGAGATTTTTGTACATTTATCTTTGCTTTAAATAACCAAATCTACATGCACTTTTTACTTTGTTGCTGAGATTGTAAAAAGGATGGGATATTTAAATAACTCAAGAGAAAATTTATTTTGAGAACGGATGAGTAAAAATGGATAATATAGGAAGAAACAACTCGGATTTTTTTTAGATTTTTTATTTTGACAAAAGGGGAAAGATATAATTTTCTAACATAAGGGGTATAATGATTGACATACTCCTTATCTTGCCTATCATAGGTGAGTCCAGTCAAATCACCCTAAGACTTTGATTGCACTTTCTGCATCTTCAAAGTACTTGGTAGGGAAGGCATTTATTCGAGTTTCTCACATTTCTTGTTGTTTAGCTTAGATTTTCATGTATAAAAGGTTGTGGGTGTAAGGTGGTGAGGTTTTTCACCCATTCACATTTCCTCCTCTTTATTGCTTATTTCTTGCCTTCTGTCTTATTATTTCCCAAATGGCCCTTCCCATGAGTATAGAATTCGCTTCATATCTCGAGAGCCTAGCTATTTATTTTAACTTGTGTCGGGCCACTTTCTGGCACATTCGTCCCATTGATTGGAACATGTTGGCAGCGACAGTGCAATTTTGGTATCCCGAGGATCATGTTTTCTGCTTTGGCTTGGATGAGGTATGTCTGACCTATAAGGAGTTTTTAGCCATGTTGGGGATTAATCCTAGCATAACGGCGGCTATGCCTGAATTATCTCGATCTCCTCAGGAGTTGTTAGCATGATTTTTCCACATCTCTCCTTTGGCGTCTCGACCATTGGTCAATGAGGGAATAATTTTTCTCCCAGTTATCTTGTATTCTGTGCATCTATGGGATTTCAACGATCTGGGCCATGCCAGAATTATTTCCCTAGACTTAACTTCGAAGCTACTGCTGGTGATTACAGTGTGGATGTCATATCGTCACAATCTTGTAGTGGTGATACTGATAAAGAACCTGAACGGTCTAGATTCTTGGCAGGAAGGCCGTTATGATTTTCTGAGAGGAAGCCCGATTATGATGTTCATGTGACTGGCTGAGAGATTACATTTGGCGGTCCCTCCTGAATATCCCTTGGAAGTTGTGTTGAATTTCTTCACTTTTTATTTCATCAACTTTGGCCCATCTATAGAAAACTGGGTAAACTAGTTCGTGGAGCATGGAGCTCGATGTCCGTGCTGGTCGGTTCCATGGTGGGGGGAGATATAGCCCATTTTAGAACTGGAGGAATTTGTATGTTCGATTAGTTGGCCTTAATCACACCTCATTCTATTTCCCTTGGGGGAGTAAATTGTGCCTCCTCGTACCCTAGATTTCTTTCCCGTAGAGGATTTGACTATAGGCCTGCACATGCGGTTGGGTTCTCCATGGGAGAATCATCGATATTCAACCAATCCTTCTCAATCTTTCGATAGGGTTTGGCATTTTTGGGGGGATTATATAAAATGGTTGTGAAAGAGGTTGGTGGCCCATATATTATCAGAAGAGATCGAAAAAAGATAGTTTGTCATGTTTGACACTATGGAGGGGGAATAATGGTTTTCTCCAGGTTGGTTAGGTTGTATCGTTCTATGGAGAGCCTTTGGAATACTAACCAAGCAGGGGAAGTTTGAGGTCCTCAAGGAGCAAATGATGATGGGGCTGGGTCTTTCGACAACTGCGGATAGGATATTTGGGAAGCTTTTGTGACTGAGATGTGTTTGGTTAGGTTCTTTTTGGTTTTGTGGAATAAATTTGGGAAGGTTTGGTTTGTTTATTTTAGGGGCAGTTTGGTTTTGTTTGTTCTAGAACAGTTTGGTTAGCGGGGGGTAGTTGTTTGACTCCCTACGTTGATATTTCATGTAATTGTACCGAATTCTCCTACTATGGAATAAAAAAGGATTTTAATTATATTGTTTTGCCTCTTGATGAGTTTTACATTTGAATTATCTATATCAATCGCTAAGACTTACATAATCCTTTTGTTCATGTAAAATGATAAAATGAATTGTTGTTCTCGGATGTAAGAAAAGAATAACATTTTATGAAAAAGAAGGGGGACATGCCCATGTAAAACGTATGAGTACTTCTGAGGGTTTTGAAATTTTTTTGAATTTCATTTCGAAAGTAAAAGGTTTTTTAGAGGAGCAGGCCTCACATAGTTCTGAGTAGAGGAAAATGAAGAATTATTTTTTAGAATATAAGGGAGATGAAAGGAGTCGTAGCGCACTGAGATTTTAGATTAAGTGTACAATTTATTGAGATGGTCCTGGTTGACTAAAGGTTTCATCTCTTCTCCATCAAGGTCAGTGAGCATAGCGATGCCACCGGATAGGATTTTGTTCATAATGTAGGGGCCACTCCAGTTTGGCTTTAATTTCCCTCTAGGGTCCCAGACGGGTTCTATGATTTCTTTGAGGGATAAGTCCCCTTCTCGAACACCTCGTTCCTTGACTCTTTAGTTAAACGATTGCGCTATTCGACAATGGTACCCCTATATATGATATAGAGCATTTAGCCTCCTTTCATCTTAGAGTGACCGCTCATCGAAACAGTTCTGATGCTAGTCATCCTCGTTGACTTTTCTTTCAAGCATAATGTGTAATGAAGGTATTTCTAGTTCAACAGGTAGGACTAATTCCATGCCATATACCAGAGATTAAGGGGTAGCCCCTGTAGATGATCGAAATGAAGTGCGGTGACCTAAAGGGCGTATGGGATCCGATCAGCCCAATCTCAATAACTTTTGATCATGTTACTGATAATTTCTTTGAGGTTCTTATTTGCGTCTTCAACTACACCATTAGTTTTTGGTCGATAGGGGGAATATTTTTGTCTCTTAATCCCGTACTCGTCTACCAATTATGTGACTTTTGCCTCAAAATGGAGCCCGTTATCTGACACTAACTCATGCAGAACCCTTTATCGATGGATGATGTTCTTTTGGATGAACTTGGCTTCTTTTTTATCCTTCAATATTACGTATGACTCGGATTTGTCCCATTTGGTGAAGTATTCAATAACAACCAGGATTAACTCATGCCCATTGGAATCTTTGGGTGTGACTTTCCCTATGATATCAATGCCCAAGATGAAGAACGGCCAAGGAAACCTCATGTTGTATAATTCTTGCGAAGGCAAGTGTTGGAGATTGTTAAACTGTTGACATTTAAGAAATATCTGAACATAGAGGGTGTAATCTTGAACCATGGTAGTCCAATAGTACCCCACTTGGATGATCTTCATGGAAAGCATATGGCCGTTCATGTGAGGTCCGCATTCCCTATTGTGAATTTTTTGCAACATTTCTTCAATGTTAGCCCCTGCAATGCAGTGAAAATGGGTTCCATCAAAGTTTCTCTTGAACAGTGCTTTGTTGCAGATGATGTACTGGGAAGTCTAATTGTGGAGGGTTTCTCGATCTTTCTTGTTAAAATCTTGGGGGTACCTATCGTGCTTGAGGAGGTGCCAAATATCGTAATACCAACACTCGATCATATTGGAATCCTCTTCGTTGATGAGATCAATGTGGTGAAATTTGGTCGGTTTAGATTTTTTTGGGCTATGAAAGGGGACATCGTTATTCCCTCGAGCATGTAAACCATGGAGGCTAAGGTGGCAAGGGCATCGGTTAAGTTGTTCATTGCTCGAAGAAAGTAGTAAAAGGTGATATCTAGAACTGGGAGGTTAGCTCTTTTAGGTGGGCATGTAAGGGTAAGAGTTTCTCATCCTTAACTATCCATATTCAAAGGATTTGGACGATGATGAGGGAAAAATCTTCGTAGACATCTAGGCACTAGATACCTTTCTTGATAGCAACTTTGGGGCCTATGGTGCACGCCTCGTATTTGGTCATATTGTTGGTGCAGGGAAAATCTATCTTGATGGCAATGAGAGTGTGAGAATCATCAGGGGCAATCAAAAGTATCCCAATGTCATATCATTTCTTATTGGTAGCATCGTTAAAGAACATTTTCCAACGGAGGTCTTCCTAAGAGGTGCGAAGGATGTCTTTATTTAAGAATTCAGAGATCCAACGTCGGCCTCTTCCACGGTGTAGTCAATAAGGTAGTCAGAGATGACTCTTCCTTTCATGGTTTTTACATAATATACACACTATCAAACTTGGCTAGCAGCATCAACCATTGGTCCATTTGCCTAGACAGGTCAGGTTTCTCGAGAAGGTATTTGATAGGATCCATTCAGGTCATAATTCCGATGGGAAAAGAGAGCATGTAGTGACGTAATTTTTGAGTGACCTAAACAGAGGCGACACATGCTTTCTTCAAGGCAGTGTAATTGACTTCATACCCCGATAATTTATGACTGGAGTAATAGATCGCCCTTTATTTGTGTGATTCTTGAATGGATTGGGCTAGCAAAGCCCCGAATGTAGTGTCTATTATGGTCAAGTATAGAAGTAGAGGGAGACCAGGCTGCGGTGGCATGAGTACCGGAGGTCGGGTAAGATATTTCTTGATTCAGTCAAAGGCTTCCTAATAGGCATCATTACAGATCATGGTGGAACCCTTTCGGAGGAGTTTAAAGATGGGTCCATAAATAGAAGTCAATTGGCTTATGAACCGGTTGATATATTGTAATTTTCCCAAAAATATCCAAACTTCCTTTTTTATTTGGGGTGGTGTAATTTTGAGTATGGCTTTCAGTTTGGCAGCTTCTTGCTAACCATTAATCCTAAAACCTTTCCTTTGGTGATGCCAAAAATGCATTTTAGTGGGTTAATTCACATCTGGTATCGTCGTAGCCGTTCGAAGAACTTTCGAAGGAAAAAAACCTAACCTTCCCAAGTCTTAGACTTAATGATCATATCATCCACGTATACCTAGATCTCTTTGTGTATCAGATCATGCAAGATGGTTATGACAGATCTTTGGTATATAGCCCCTGCATTTTTTAGACCGAATGGCATAACTGTGTAAAAAAGGGTTCACCATGGAGTGATCAATACATTTTTTCATGATGATCATGGTGCATCTTGATCTGATTGTATCCGAAAAACCCATCGACAAAGGACTTAAGAGAGTGACTGGCCATGTTGTCCATAATTATGTCGATATTAGGTAGTGGGTAATCATCGGTCGAGGATGTTTTGTTCAAATCACGGTAGTCAATGCACATACAGACTTTCCCTCTTAATTTTGGCATGGGTATAATATTGGGTAACCATGTGGGATATTCGTTCACCTCGATGAAGCCTACATTCAACTGATTAATCACCTTTTTTTAACCTCGAGCGAACATTCGGTGCAGAGCTTTCATAGTTTTTATTTCACCATTTTACATTCTGGAAGAGTTGGAATATCATGACGAGCTATCTCGGGATCGTTGTCGGGCATGTAGTGGTAGGACCATGTAAAGATGTCCACGAATTCCTTCAACAGTTCTTCGAGTTACACACGCACATGCTCGTTAAGAGTGGACCCTATCCTAATCTCACACAGTTGGCTACTAAAATTGATATTAATAACAACATTTTCATCCTCATTAATTTAAATGTGGATGTGTTGTTTGTGATTAACCCTATTAAGATCAGTTAAGAATTTTTCATTTGCAAAATCATCATCATTAAGAGTTTGATTCGAATAAAAAACAATTATTGTAAGTCACAATAAGATACTCAAAATATTCATTTATTTCATTCTCGGGAAAACAATGTGGAGAACCTCATCAAATAAGGTGTCGATTACATTATTACTAGGAAAAGGATGAACAACAAAAGTGGAAGAGATAGGATAAACATCTGGGTTGGGGTGGATTTCAAGAGGTGGGAGTGGTATAGCATTCCAGTTGAGGATGAGTTCATCAGCGACCCTGATCAGGATGGACGGATCTGATGATGTATCACTTGAGTGGATCATGTAAAGTGTCAGCCCCAGTGTCTACAGATTGAACGAGTCCTCGGAGTCACTTCCCTCAAAAACATCGATAACAGCTATAGCTTTCTCAATGAGAGGTTGCACATGATGGTTGGAGTTTTCAACCCAGGAGTAACTTTCTTGAAAGAAGATCTCCATCCCTGGATTTATCTTCTTATCCATATGATCATACCATAGCTCGGGAAAGATGCAAAGGGGAAAATCTCCACCCTCTTTGATGAATCTTTCTTTCAAGGAATCCCTCAAAATAGTTTTGTCACTTTCTAAACTTCTCTTCAACCATGGTTGGTAGAGAATTTTGAGTTCCTATGATGATGGTTGATAACCCAAGCCGTATGGAGGAAAGGTCTTCTTCAGCAATATGGGTTCTAATATCCCCTTTTATCATCGTCCCAGCCCTAGTCCAAGCAAAAAGTGCATATTCCTAAACATCTATATTACGTTGACATTATCATGAGGGGTGTGCTCTTAATAGACCTGGTCTTTAAAATTATCCCCCTACTGGGAGTGGAAGTGGTTCGACTCGAAATCCGGAAAGAAATATGTCATTCACCCTATGTTATATTTCAAGTATCGGATCACTAGTGCTTGGATTCTCAATATTATCATAGTTTATAAATATGGTGATGACCTGCCCCTTAGCGAAGAACTTCAATTTCTAATGGAGAGAGCAGGATACCCCCTTGATGCTGTGAAGCCACGGTTATCCAAGAAATATATTGAAATAAGCAGGTAAGTAGATAACTTGTAACTTGGTAATGGGATTTATAATGCCAGTCCTTATTCTGAGTGTTATGGATCCCATCACCTCTCGACGAGTGTTATCATATGCACGCACTACGGAGGAAGTTAGTTCAAGGTCGGTTACTTTCAAACCCAGTTAGTCAAAGGTTCTTAATGAGCAAATATTTAGTGTTGATTCGTTGTTGACGAGTGAGATTGGAACTTTCTTCCCCGTCACCTCAACAGAGATGTTGAGAGCATAGTTATGATTAGGAACAAACTTTGGGATTTCTTCTTCAGAGAAGGAAAGTAATCTGGTAGAGGTTAAGGACCCGAACAGGTTCAAAACTTCTTTTGGAGTAGTGAAAGGAGGGTCTGTGGGCCCGATAAGTAATTTTATTAAAGCGTTTTGGTGTATCTGGGAAGACATGAAGAGTCCGCACAAGGTGACATTGGCCTGAGTTTTCTTGAGCTGGTCGAGGATCTTGCTTTCCTCGATGGTCATTTCTAGAATGGAAAATTTCTCGACAACTCCCTTTACTTATCTATACCTGCTAATTGAGGATTCAGACTCTAATAGTGTCTCTCAGATCTTGTCATCTGGTTTACGGAGGAGGGGAAGAATGGAAACCTCGTTTCTTCATCTATTTCGGGTTGTATGACCACTTTGTTGATTTCCCCTAACATATCTTCAAAATATATCATCCCACACACATTTATTATCGAACTAATATTTTCTTGGCTTAATTCTTCATTTGAGTTATCAAACTCATCCATCCATCCAATGGCAACAATGTTTTCTTTCCATGAGAAGTTAATGCATTCCACAACCTCAATGGATTCTTCACATAGATCCTCCCACTCAACGAGGAGGTGTAGAAGTGAAGGTACCAACCTCCCTTGTATTTTTAAAGCATCGAGTAACTCGAATATACTGCAAACCTCATTGGTTTGTTGGAACAAGTCTGTCATAATCTGTACCGCATCGTCTAAACTGACTTCGTCAATGGGTACACCCAATTATCTGACTCTCGATCTCACTTTCGGGCTTCCATGAATAGGATGCTAAATTTTGGCAATCAATGGTCATTTTGAAGGTCAATTTTAACCCAAAATCTAGAAGCTGGTTCAGTACTACTGGCAATTCCATATCTTTCCTTCCAAACTGGGTACGAAAGGCAATACATGCTCTTATGAGAAGTGACAGAGCTTGGTCAAAAAAGTAGGTAGGGTGTAGGAGGGTATATGGTTAGACTTTATGGGGTTTGGGTGAAAATATGGGTATGATGGGTGCTTTATTGGGTACAATTTGAGTAGATGGATCGAATTCCAGATCACTCTCTAGAAAGATGGCATTTGTATGGTTTAAAAGTGGATTGTGAGTGGTGTTGGGTTTGGAATTGGACAGTGGGGCAATGACACCCCGATCAATTAAACCTTGGATTACATTTCGGATATGGAAACACCGATTAGTGGTATGGCTGGCAGTTTGGTGAAAATCACAATGGGCGCCAGGTTTAAAATTTATAGGAAGTGGGTTTTGTAGTGAACGAGGATCCAAGGGTTTGATGAGATTTCGTCCCACTAAGGCTTGTTAGACTTTAGAGTGGGGAGCGTGGAGCTCGGTATATTCTTTTCTTATTGGATTAGCACGGATTTTTGGCTCCCAAGAGATAGCGGGCTGTGAGATGTTATTGATGATCGATATTATAGTAGGATTCTCATATTTTTTTGGAGTGAACTGTCCGAATACTTTCTTTGGCTCAGCTTCTGGCTTGGCAATACTTTTTTCAATATCCACTTCGACTTCTCAGAAAGCTAAAAAATGTGGGTATTCATGTCCTCCCATTGTCGCTCGAACATGGGGTAATAAGTTTTTCTTTACAATGCTAACTTTCTCCTCTTCGAAAGGACAATTCGTCATAGTGGTTGCCTTCTCCCTCCACCTTGCTATAAAATTATTAACGATTTCTCTGGTATTCTTCTTGAGAAGTTCTAGATCACGAAATGTGACCTCCAACTCCTCGTTGTATTTATACTGCGATATGAATTCACGGGCAACATCCTCCAAACTGTGAATTTTGGATTCCTCATGGGATAGAAACCAACGAAGAGTGTTATTCTTTAAAGTCTATTTCCTCAAAGGCACATAGGAGAGTCATGGCTCAGTGGTATCTTGGAATACAAACAATTGGGGGTCCTCTACCCCCTAGCTTCTCAATATTAGGCATTTTGAACTTTTTTGATAGCCCTGCTTTAGGGTAGGGAGAGATATGGGTGTAATCCATGTAGTTCTCGGAGATTCATACCTGGTCAAACATTTTGGTTAACAACTTAAGGTCCTAATTTACCTTGTTTAACTCTTCTTCCTTCGAATCGAGAGGTGTTGGTAGGTTAGCCCCTCGTTGGGCAAGGTTCGACATAGGAGAGTTGAGTTGGTGGTGGCCCATTGGCGGAAGGGGCATGTGGAGCGTGTTGATATTCCTTCGGGACCCAAACAGGCTCAGGTACGAGTGGACTCATAGGGAGAGGGAAGAGGACCTTAAGCTCTTCAGGAATAGGGACTCGGTTTCGCTGCATCTCATGAACCTCGATTTGAAGGTTAATAATCTTGACGATAAGTTGGACTAGGATTGTCATCAAATCAGGCTGCACATTCGGCACTTGATTTACATTCTCTATAGAGAGTTGGTGAAGGTAGATTCCGAACTAGAAAGAAGTAGTGGCAGAACTGATGGAGCTTTGGGGCGGTTTGATGGAAGATCAAAGTTAATAGGGAGCCAACCAAAGGTCGGGTATGTGATCGACCTGAGAAGGAAAATGATTCAAATTTATTTTTAAAAGAGAAAAGGAAGACTTATTTTTATTGGTAAAGAGGAAAATGTTTTTTCGCCATTTGGAAAGGATAGGACAAAATGTTTTTGGAATTTTTTGATAAAGGGAGGGAAAATGTTTTTGGTATTTTGATAAAAGAAGGGGGATTTTTTTTTAACACTTTTGGTAAAAAAGGATGGAAAATGAGAGAAGAGTCTAAGCATTATTATTATTATTATTATTATGTTTATGTTTTCACTTGTATTAGGTTTACCTAAATGCAAAATAAATGTCGGACAGGACTTGAGCCTGGGAAGAATTAGGTTTGAAAAATATATAAAACATGGTTTGACTTGTAGTCAGGCTAATGGATGGGGTCCCATTTTGAAAAAAAAAAAGTTGAAATCGCCAAAAATTTGGGTTGCTTGCCAATCCGGCATTTCGACAGAATTTTGTGTGGTAACCAATAGACTAAATATGAATATACTAGGTTTGATGCCTATATTAGGGTATGAAGTTGTTGGGTAAGTGGAAAAGTTCCCACCTTTGGCATGACTTCCACGATATACGTCTTTTGAGGGAAATCGGTACGTGTGGACAAGCCATTTGATATACCTAAGTGTATGTGAATTGCCTCACTATATACCTCGTGGGGATAGTATGTGTGAGAGCGAATTTGATATACTCAACATACATGAACATGTTCCCTGCTATATGCCTCCCGACGTGAGTTTGATCAAGCCATACGACACGAGGGAACCATTCGATATACATCGAAGGTACTAGGCCAATAGAAAGTGAGAGTCATACTGCTAAGGCTAACTACGTCCTGTCGGACCAGTTCCCATCACAAAGTGACCCCCCAATACCGGACAAAATTTTGGTCAATAGCCATGCTCTTGGTGATGTAGTGTGAAAAATGCATTATTTTTTATTAGTATATTATGGAGAGAGTATTTTATTTGGTATGATGAGCACTAAACTAATAAGGAAGATTATACAAGTATCAAGAAAAGTAAATCTAGCATGGATCACAAAGATTACACTAAGCATGGGTACGTGAGATTGAGTGATGTGTGAATATTTATAAGTGAGTGTGTGATAGTGAATCTAAGCATGGATCAACTACTAATATTGTGTGATGAGTACAAGTGAGCATGGATATGTATAAGTATGATAAGTGTAGGTGTGTGCCAGTGAAGACTAAACATGGATATTCTAAGTGGTTTATGAAGCATGTGGATATACATGAATCTATATACAAGTTTAGGCAATGTGAGGTGTACATAGAGAGTATTTACAAGTTTGTGAAGTGAAAAGTGAGTGAGAGGCGATATAAACATGAGGTAGATACATATAAGAAGTAATAGAGGAGAAAAGGGAACATACGAGTAGGTTCTACACACACAAGCATAAAATGATAAAACCTATGCAAGCAGAGTCTAGCCCTCTTAAGTGAGTCCCCAGTGGAGTCGCCACTGTGGCCAATACTCCTCGGCTATTTTCCTCTTTCTCCGTCTCGGGGGTTTCACTCACATGCGTGGTGGAGAGAGGGAGAGGTCTCGCTCCCTTTCCAGTAACGTTTTGGCCATCGCCAGCCTATTTTGCACAAAATAGGCAAAATAGCATGTTACCTCCTCGAGATAATGACATCAAAGACAAACTGATGCTTGCGAAACCAATTAGATTAGAGGTTTGGGGGCTAAGTTATGGAATGGAAAGGTGTTAGGCACCCATACCACACTTTCGGTCTCTCATGGGTTTATGTTACTATGCTCCTTAATTTATTCGTGGAGTGTGTGTGTGCATGTATATATAAATGGAGATCGGAATCATTCGACTCATGCCATGGAAAAAGATTGAGTGAGGTCATCCATGGGAATGTTTCCAAAATAATAATTAAAAATATTATGTGTGCACTTATCGAGATATTGATCGTTAAGATGAAACGATAATATGTGTTAGATAAGATGCAAATATTAATCACAAATATGATTTGTATAGATAAAATTGGAAAAGGGGAAGATGGGAAAATAGGACTTGAGTCTCGAGTTTTAGCCCAAAACGCCTATGTGGCCTATAAAGGCACCAAAGTCCAGTAGTTCGCATACGACACGAGGGTGGGGTTTATCCCATAAATTCAAATGGGGATGCTATTATATGTGTGTGTAAGAAAAAGGTGTTTTTAGTTTTGAGAAAATGTGGTGAAATAGCCCCTTGGAATTTCTAGGTGTAACCCTCATTTTCTTGTTTTGGGTTTTTTTATAGAAAATATATTATGTGCAATATTACTAATAAAGGATTGAAGATTAATATGTGTATGATATAAAATAAAAGATAAATTAAGAATTTATATAACTAATGCGAAAATAAAGAAATTTAGAGAGAGAAGAATGTTTGGACCTTCTTTAGAGACTTGGAGATTGATTTTGATTGATGATGAGCTTCCAGGTAAGCGAGTTAGGAATGTCGGGGGATTTTGCTAAACTGGGTGTGAAATTGATGGAAATGAAAGGTGGAAAAAGGTTTCAATAAAGGAAACCTCGCTGACTTAAGAAGATGGTGTTGAGAACACGGAAGTTGATGTTTCTGAGGTGCCTTTTGAGGTGAGATCATGCTCTCTATATATAGGGTCAAGGGACTACTGATCGGTATTATCCTTGCCTAGCCTGTCGGTAGGTAAACCTAGACACACTGCCGATAGGCAGGGAAATAGACATGCCAATTGGCAGTCTCGTGCAGATTTTTTAGAAAAATGGTCATAAAACGCAATCCATAAGTCCAAATACACATGGGTCATACTTTTGTAAATTTTATTCAAATAACTTTGAGAATCCTTTGGGACGGGTTTAGGAATTGACTTTAACTCAAACGGAGCTCGAGAGCACCCGGAAGCCTCTGAAACAGTTTTTGAGGGAAAACATATCATAAATTTGAATGGTTATGACCTTTTGCACATGGTACGGACCGTTGGAAAGGGGTTTTTGTGCCCTTTGAAGAATCATTAAGATTTCGCTCTAACGATGAAGTTGATTGGGGTCAAATCGGGGTCCAGAAGCCTAGTGGCCTCTAGATCGGTTTTTGATAGTAAAATGGTTCATTCATCCGAACTGATCTGTCAATTTGTGAAGAGGGTGGACCGTTGGAAAGGGTATTCAGATACCTTAGAAGATTAATTGAGCTGTTACTCTGACGATGAAGTTTATCGGAGTCAAATGGGGCCTGAGAGCTCCCGATGGCCTCTAAATCGGTACTCAGAGTATGACTTAGGATTTATGTTGAATGGGGAGGTGCTAGGGACCTAAGGAAGGACTTAAGGGGTCCTAAAATGTGGTGTCTACAAGGTCAGGCCAAAGTCTCTTCATCATTCATATCATAATCCCCTAAGTATTTTCTGATCAGGCTTATTGGTATAGCTTCAATAGGAATCCAACTACAATCAAACTTATAAGGAGTATTTGGATAGTCAAGAACATCAAGATATTACCAATACCATAAAGTAACCTTTTTGAGAACCTTCATAATTGTCAGAACATTAAGCCAGCTCCATTTATGACCTTCATTCCTAACTTACCCTAGTTTATCTTCTATGTGGGACACGACTTTGTGTTATCCATTCATCAAAATTTTTTGATGTTATTTCTGAAATTAAAAGGTTAGTCTATAAGCCTTAGTCAGATAGATTCTTAATGGTATCATATTGGTTCTTAATCAAGCTTTCCTAGTCGGTAAGAGTTTTCTTCACCCTTTCTTCTTCTAGTGGGACGAGCGACCACTAATTGCTTGGAGGATGAGCTAAATTTGGATATTTTTAGAGTCTCTATCTCTTCCATCAACTGGTTATTTTCTTACTCCAAGAAGGATGCACCTTCATTCTGACCATTCCTTAAAGATTTCTTCAAGACCTCTGGCTCATTTATGAGAGAATTGTTTTCATATTCTAGTAAACCTGCCACTTTTTCAGCATTGTTCAACTCATAATTCAACATAAATTCCCTTTTTTATGTGCTGTAAGGATATCTTGAAGCCTCTGCTCAAAACCTCTTTCGGGCTTAGCCGAGCATACTTTGCTTTATATTTTAAATGTAGACTCGTAAGGGATGATTTATGGTCTTCTTGCATTTTCATAATCATCTCATAGTAAAAAGTGTTATTCGCTATAACTTGGTCAAATAATTAGTGCAGATGAAGATACACTTATTTAACCTAATTATAAGCATCTAGATCGAGAAATTATTTTATCTCATCATTATCCCATTCTTCATGTCCTGCTCTAAAGAGCTTAAACTTCTCTTGTGAAGATCACTCTCAGCAGCGACTATAACAGATCTCCTAGAGTTAAACTGAATAATAAAATATAGGAAACCTAGAAACCATTTCAGCAAATATAGACATTTAGCAAGGGAGACTGATTAACATATTTATTAAAAAGATGAAGAAAGGACTATCGTTCTTGATTATAGTAAAAAGAAAACAAACAGTACAAAAGGATAGAGAAAATAAAGACTCTAAAACAATTACACCTTATCCTTTACTTATGCCACATCTCATACCGATCGGTCCAACTCCATAGAAGTATTAGGCGCCATTAAAGACTCACCAGCCCCCTCCTCCTCTTCCATTTCTTCATTAATAGCAGGAGGGGTGCCAGATTTGAATTGTTGTAGAAAGGTCTGAATCAACAGTAATGCCAACTTGTTTAAGCGTTGAGTCCTAACCATCCTTGAAGGAAATATTCTTCACATATTCTATCTGCAAGGCAGTAGTGGAAAATACTTTATCCCAACCACGAGTATAAGCATACTCTTTTCCCTTTTTTACAGTCGCCTTCAAGTCTTGAAATTATTTCTTCACTTCAATGGTTGCCTTTCTAGCATCTTGTTTGGCATCCTTATTTGCCTTCTTAGCAACCTTCAACTTATTCTTCCAATATTCTTCATTTTTATTATCAGGTTCCTTATTAGCCTATAGATATTATTCCAAGCCTTTAAGGCCTTCTCAATATCCAAAAAAGACTCCCTAAGTTGGTCGTTCCTATTTAAGAGCTGATTATAATCAACCAAGAACTACAAAATTTGAAGATCGAAAGTGATCAATAAGAATAAATGGTTATGCAAAATAAAAAAAATAAAAGGAACCAGGATAATTACCAAAGCCAAATTCTGGTTAGCTCAACCGGGAGAACACTTGAAGCAATCAAACCTGTGGCCAATCCAGGGTCCACTACCACAGAAGCAACCTCAATAGCAATCTGATCAACTTGGGTTTTATGAATGAATTCTTAATTAATAGCAGGAACTTTCCTCAACCTCTTAAACTGAGCTCAGTGCTCTTAATTTCTTCAGTAGTAATGACCACTATTTTTTGGAACCATCTCCAACAGATTTTTTTCTCAGATGGAGGGGGACAAGGCACCAACAATCAAATTTGGGACCTTTCTTTTCACCTTAAGGATGGGAGAATGGTTGGGATAGTGGTTAAATTAAGTAATTCAAATGTGGAAGACGATCCACCTAAGGCAGTATCTCCCTCTTCCAATGGAGATTCATATGCAACAACTGATGGGGATTAAACAGAGTCCTCTAAGTTTATGGGGGCTAAGGGAATGTCCTCTATAGGCCGAGCTATAAAAGAAGTGATGTAACTCTTTTATTCTAGCAAGACTAATGCTGACCTAGGATGCTCTTCACCTATTGTCTGTTGAATCAATTAGATAAACTTCAAATCTTCAATATTCACTTCTGAGTCTGGGGGTTAGTCTCTCTTCCTTCTCTTTGTAAAATGAAAAATATAATATGTTAGTCGGCAAATCAACAAACATAAATCAGGCATAAATGATATACTAATAGTATAAGACATCGACCTATGCCATGCCCTTCCTGGGGGCACGTAGGACCATCATACCTCACCCCTTCAAGAAGGGGGCATGTTGCCAATTCTTGTATACAATCCCATAATACCAATAATCTTTATTGGAATTAGGCAGATTAACTACTAATGCCTTGCTGGCGTGACGTGTCTTCAAATAATACCTATATCTCCAGTGGTCCCCCAACTGTAACAATACATTAATCCTTGTATCCCAATGTGGGTCCCACACAGTTCATTAAGACAGCGAACCCCATTTACTACTATCCAACTATTGGGGGCCACTCTAGTGTAACACCCCTTATTTTTTAGTATTTATTATTTAAATAATTCGAGTAATTTTAAATTACAAGTGTGTCATAATTTAATTGAATCAATTATTATGTGTTGATTAAAATATTAATTGGGAGAGTTAATGATTAATATTTATGAAATATAACTACTGAGTGAATAGTGAGTTATTAATTTTACGTCCTAACGAGTGACGTGGAGGTATTTTATCTCAACTGAGAGTCGATATAGACTATTAGGGGTCGAGATAGGACTTTGTTGCAGAGTGACTCGAATGGCGATTCCGAGCTCACGATTGATTCCGAATAGGTTGAGATAGTCGAAATAGTGTATTCGGGGGTAGTAATTAGGTCCCGGGAACTTTTTAGACATAGCCACGTCCACACGGGGGTGTTCTAGTCATTTAGGCTTCGCCCACTAGCCTAATTTCGAAATTAGGAGCATTTAACCTAAGTCTAAATAATTGGGGCAGCATCTATTCATAATTCTAAACACTAAAAAGTTAAATAAGGGAGAAGGAATGTGAAGAGAAGGCTTTAAAGACCAAATTCAAAGCGGATTCGGGTGTGCTTATTCAGATCCATCATCTTCTACGTGGAATCATACTCTACGAATCCAATAAGGCAAGTGCTTAAATTTGCTTTTCATTTAAATGGCAAAATTTCATGTTAATATTAAAGTATGTGTTGACAAATTCAGTTTTGAAGAGGGATGTCATATGAAATGGGGTTTTGATGAATTTAACACCTTGTGTAGATTAAACACTAAATTGACAATGAGTTATCATGTATTGCTATTAGAATCAAACTCATGTTAGAAATCCAGAAGTAAATTTTGTTTAAATGATGATGGTGAAATCAAATCAAGGAAGAGGATTGCTTAATTAATGTTTCAACCCAGTTCGTAAACTTCGAAATGATTATAAAAATCAATGTTGTTCGGGGTTTCTATTATAATTAAAATTGGTTTTAGTTGTGTTATAAAAAATGGGTACACTTTGGTTAAAGTTTGGGATGAATCCATGGAGGTTCGAGTGAACAAAAATGAGTTAGAGAAGAAGATGGTTCGCAGATCTAGTATCGGTTCGGTTCACCTACTTGTCAAAAAGATGCAATTGTAGATCTTTTCATTACGATCGCATGGGCGTCAACCTCGTATTTTTCTGGATTTTTTTTAATTAGTTATGAATTTATTACGGAAGGGTTTCTGGGACCGAAATCCTTCGTGAGAAATCAAATATGGATTATTTAGGATGTTCGTAGATGAATGTAGGACTCTGGAAAATATTAAGGAACATTAGATGGGAATGAATTTGGGGTATGGATTTAGGAGTGTTTAGGATGAATAACACTCGAAAATATATGAACGAATTCGAATGGGTATTTCTGATGAAATTAGGATACGGGTTGGATTGAGATGTGCTTAGTATCTTGAATAAAAATATGTTGTGATATATATAAATGTAGGTTAATACTTATGGAATTAAGAGTCGGGAAATAGACTCGGGTATTTCGGGTTAGTGCAAAGTGTGTTAAGCACGGGTTAGCCGGACTTTTATTAAACATATGTATACGGTTAGTGTAATAGTATATATATATATATTTGTTTGGTCTATAGTTATGGGTATGAATGATATTTATAGGAATACATACCCCTCTAGTTCTATCATAGGAGGTTGCGTGATGTGAGTGAATCCACTGGCTAGTGAATGCAAGGAGAGTATAGTCCCCAAGTCCTATCGCCTGATGTTTTATTGTGTGATTTATTTTCTAAGGTGAGATGCTTTAGGTATGATTCGGTCTCACTTTTGAGAGGAATATGACCGCCTCCACTATGTTTACTATATTTTTACCCAAGCTCGTGAGTGAGTCTAACTTGAGGTAACCGAGTTAAAGTGAGCATACCTGGGATATAATAACATTTTAGAGAAAGCATCCAGTGATTTATTACTCGGGAATGGATGGTTATTATACGCGACATGTGTGTGAATGTTGTAGTATACTAGTGCGTATATAATATGAGTAGATAACTATTTATGGGATTAATACATAAGTGTGAATGTATTTCTTATAAAAACTAGTGTGAAAGTTATAAGATTAAGAAGGGGGTTTCCTATATAACTAGTGTGAACGTTATATGACTTAATAGAGTTGAACTGATTAATAAGTTAGTGAGTAGATAATAATCAAAGTAAGTATATTCGGGTTAGAGTAGTGCGATACAAAGAGGTGTAATAAGGCTTGTTAGGTGGGGTAGCGTAACTAGTGAGATTAGAAGGCAAGTGTTAGGTGTGGACATTAAATGAGGGGTGAGTTATACTTAAGAGAATGCGACACTAGCTAAAATATGAAAAGTGTGCATGCATATTTAATTAATTGCAATTTAACTTCTTTCCAAATATTTTCAAAATGTTTTACTTGGGCTCTGACCCATGTCAAAATATTTTTCCAAAACATTTTAGGTGTCTAGCTACTGGGATGCCCAGCTTGAGGATTCCATTCAGGGATGCAGCTCGTGTGGAAGTTGCAGGACTTTTCTATAGATGCTTTATTCATTTATTCCTAGTGTAGGAACTTTATTTCCATACTCATTCGGGCATGTCGCCCTTTAGACTATTTCAGTATTTCCAGTTTATGGAGTAGACTTTGTGTATAATAGAGTTCATTAATTCAGTTGATTTTTGGATATGATTGTTGAACCGATAGTTGATTCGATCTTCTTTATTCATATTATTTATCTGTGTTAGATTCAGTTATTAGTTTGTGTGGATGGTTTAATTATTATTTATTTCTGCATGTTGGTACCGGTCTATTTAATTAATAGGTAATTAGTAATTTTAAAATATTTTCGACAGTGATGCTAAGAAAAAGCCATATGAGACTAGCATTTTATTTTGATAAAGGGATGGACACCCGATATTTTAATAGGCGGGGTGTGACAGATGGTATCAGAGCATCAGATTCTAGTGTCTATAGTATTTACGCGGCTTTTATGTTTCAGCGTAGCGTTCTTTTATATAGAGCTTTATTATAGTATTGTTATATTCCTCTATGTATGCAACCTACATTGTCCTTCTATTAAGTATAGTTGATGCGAATCATATACGAGTTTTATTGGGCTTCGTACACCTAATAACTTTGGACGACCAGCGAGGGCCGTTAGAAGGACTATAGGGGGAGAGGCTCAGTAGAAGCCATGGAATTTTTTGGGAATGGTGGCCGCGATAGAAGTCACATTGGTTATTGTTCAGGAAGATGACGATAGGATAATCACTAGGGCACAGTAGTTTCCCTAAGCACCATCATAAAAAGCGATGGTGTAAATTCAAACTCACCCAATGTAGTCGGTAAAGGGAGGGAGTCTGAGTAACTCTTTCGAAGAGCCATCCATAAGGATTCTGGGAAGAGAGGGAGTGTGATAGGTCAATGAAAGGAGATAATCCAAAGGCAATTGTGCAGGGTGGAGTGCAGTGGCACCCGTGATTAAATTTTGAGCAAAATTTTGGCTCATAGGAGCGGCGTTGTAGTGATAGGAGTCAGTCACCACAACTATGGAAAGATGCCATGAATAACGAGGAATTTTGATGTGCGGTTTGACCACAAATCCTCCCATCAACTATTTAGATCGAGAGGCAAAGGAGATTTCAATACTTATTTCAGAAGGTTCGTATAATGATCGGTCATGAAGGAAAGTTGACACGTTTAGCGAACTTCGTACCCCATGAGGTGGATGTGGAGAATAAAAAATGTCCTTAAGCTAATAATGGAATCCTGGGTAGAATATATAAGAAATGATGGGGAAATTTGGCTAGAACGACTGATACCGTGAGTAGGGATCCAAGAGAGTTGGAGAACCTAACCGAAGGGCAAGACTGAATTTAACGATGCTAGTAAGGCACCACAGGATGGGATACCTAGTAGAGGACCCATTTTAACAATTGAGATCAATAGAATTCCTACTAGGTGACGATCGATTCAATCAGGGCCATCAAGGCCAGCAACGATTCCCATAGGGACAGCGGAGCTAAAGGGATAACGGGGGTAACAATTAGGGTCAAGACTACCAACGACAACCCCAACATGGCCAATGGGGCTTGAGAAAGGGGAATGACACAAAGAGGTGTCTTATGTGTAAAGAGTAGGAACACATGTGTGGATCGTATTCGCAGCAAGTTAGGGGATAGGAGTGGGATGCCCAGTATGGGAGTTAGTTATAAGAAGTTGTTGGTTCAATTGGGACGAGAGTGTTATGTCCAAGAATCATTTGAACTGCCAGTGCAATTGGCAATTGAAAATATGAGTTTTAACCCAAGGTGAATGGGGTCTGTTTTGTGTAACATGAGTGATTCACAATACTTTGTTAGCATTATATTTGCGCGTGAAACGAGTTTAGTACAACTATTGTTAATAGTACTATAGTTGTACATATGTATCGTTGAGTAGTGGGGATCTCTTTGGTTACATCCGTAGGGGATCAGGTGTGGACACTCAGAGGATATATTTTACGAGGTTAGCGCATTTTAAGATGTGATATGTGATGTATGATTTTATCCTGGGTATGTACTGGTTAGCGATGGTGGGCAGTTACAGCAAGACTATCGTGTTTGTTGTCCCGGGGCAGGATGTATATTTTTGCAATGTCTCACTTGAAAGAGTGTCGAGCTCGCGGAGATATTTTTATGAAGTAGACTTCATAGAGTATAGTAGTCTAGTTAGTTTGGATCCCGCTGCATAGGGACTTTTACTGATGTGATTCAGGGTATGTCGGGTCTACAGTGGAGTGGATAGATTTAGCTCATTATTAACTTAGTGTTGAGGGCTTAGTGATAGTGAGAG
Source organism: Sambucus nigra (assembly GCA_949130495.1). Classification (NCBI taxonomy): domain Eukaryota; kingdom Viridiplantae; phylum Streptophyta; class Magnoliopsida; order Dipsacales; family Adoxaceae; genus Sambucus; species Sambucus nigra. The sequence goes on along the minus strand of OX422223.1, from coordinate 258,194,286 downwards.
AGCAGTATTATATGACTCCTTCAGATATGCAGGAGTCGATAGTTAGAATTATGAGTATATGGAAAGGGTTTTGGGTGTCCCGATTGTATTCTTTGGACCTACAAAAATTGATGACCGATAATGCTAAGGGATAGTGCATTGGGGAAAGCTTAATTAAGATTTGTTGTGGGATGTTACATGAATAAACCTTAATAAACGTTGGGAGTGAAGAGACGTTATTGAATGCTAGGGCATCGATTTTTAAATGTTAATTATTGAATGTGTAGAGAAAACATTTTAAGTTGAGAGTTATTATGATATATGGTCAGTGGAGCCAGGTAGTGTTGCGAAGGAAGCACTGAGAAAACTTTTGCACCACAGGTTAATGGGTGGGGCAATATCGAGAAGAATTAAATTGTGGTTTGTGGGGTAATTGATAATACCCATAGATATAGCCACGCCGAGAGTGCGGGGCGGAGCTTGAGATAAGTATGTTACGTATGAGACGTTAGTGATAATTATGCTGGGATGCATGGGCTATAGGGTGTATGGGCGCCCTGGTTAGTTTGATTTTCATAATCATCCAGGATAAAGGAATGTGAAAATAAACGTGTTAATATATGTCTATGGGGAAGTTAGGAACATATGTGGAAAGGTTTGATGGGTTGAAATCTATTTGAGAAAGGAGATAATACGACTATATGCATATCAAGGAGAAGTATCACAACCGTGGTGAGATGAAAGGCGGTGGAGGCACATGTAAAAAGATATCCCTGGACAAGGGAAAACCCCAAAATTTTGGGAAAGTGGAGCAGAGTCTCACTTAGTTAAATTCCTAGAGGGGGTTACGCACAAATAATATGTTGATTACAACCAGGCGAAAAAGTGCCTAAGGAATGCACAGATTTGGGGGCAAACGCAAGGGCAATGATTTTTGGTATATTATAAAAAAAAGGAGTAAGATGTTCCACTAAATGTGAAACGTTGAGCATGGGTATTGGTGTTGAATGAGACATAGTGAAGTTGTCTCCAGGTACACCATTTAGGGATGGAAAGAGGTTGATTCGAGCTTATCAACCAGATTTTTTGTAATTTTGATGGTCCCAATGATGGGATTGATGCCCAGATTTGTAAAATTCATATTTGGGTTATCCAAAATCATAAATAGGTTAGAATTTCCTTTAGAATGTGGAATGGACTGACCAAAATGGAGTAATTGTTATTTTAGGGTAGATTCTACTATCTAGCAGTATGTCTAACATTTCATTTGAAAGAAGAAATGAGTCGAATCAAGGTGTCGTCCAATATAGTTGTGAATTAGGATGAGACCTTTCAGTCCCACCTTTGATAGGGAGTGTCAGGGGCGATGGGGATGATGTTACATTTTGTGCTAGACGTGTCACCCATAAGTCAATGGGTAACTGAGAAACGACTAGATTGTAGGAGAAATCAACAAATACATATTCTGGATTCGTGGGTAATTGGGAATATTAAGAATCGCTGGTAATGCTACGTGTGATAACTAATAGCAGTTTATTATATGCGCGACGTCTTCTAAGGCTTCATACAAAAAATTTGGTCACCCACGTTTCGTTTGGTTAAGAGTGGGGAATAACAAGCTTCTTGAACTCGAGATGATTTATGGTCCATCGATAAGGACTGAGTTAATCTACATCAGTTTCGTGCAGTTCAGGAACCTAGTGTGAGATACGTCAGCGTGAATCGAAGTTTTGAAGTTTGACATGAGTGGTCAGGAATTGTTGCGAGTACTTACCTTTGAAAGGGGAAGTCATGAGGTTCGAAAAGAAAAGGAAGCTAGCACTGAGGTATGGGGGATACTTTTTTATTATTGAAAGGGTGGATCGAACTGCGTATAGGCTGGGTCTACACGAGCATCTATAACTAATTCATGATGTGTTTTACGTGTCACCACTAAAGAATTATTGGAGGAAAGAGAGGGCCTTTTGGCACGTTCTGTTAGAGGAGATCTATTTACAGCTAGATACCTCTTATGAGGAAAGACTAGTAGCGATACTTGATCGTAGTGAGCATAAGCTACGGTCTAAGGTGGTACCTTTGGTTCGAGTCCAGTGGGGGCACCACAATATTGATGAGTCAATGTGGGTGTAGGAGGAGGATATGCGAAAGCAGTATCCAGAGTTAGTCACCGCAGGTACATCATAATTTTGGGGAAGAAATTCCTTTGTAAGGGGGAGTATATAACACCCTGTATTTTTTAGTATTTATTATTTAAATAATTTGAGTAATTTTAAATTACAAGTGTGTCGTAATTTAATTGAATCAATTATTATGTGTTGATTAAAATATTAATCGGGAGAGTTAATGGTTAATATTTTTGAAATATAATTACTAAATGAATAGTGAGTCATTAATTTTACGTCATAGCAAGTGAAAGTGATGTGGAGGTATTTGATCTCTATCGGGAGTCGATATAAACTAGTTGGGGTCACGATAGGACTTTGTTGTAGAGTGAATTGAATGGAAATTTTGAGGTCACAGTTGATTTCGGATGAGATGAGATAGTCGTAATAGTGTACCTGGGGGTAGTAATTGGGTTTCGGGGACTTTTTAGACATATCCAAGCCCACACGGGGGTGTTCGGGTCATTTGGGCTAGGCCCAAGAGCTTAATTTTGGTATTGGGAGAATTTAACCTAAGTCTAAATAATTGGGGCAGTAGCTATTCATAATTCTAAACCCTGGAATGTGAGACAAGGTAAAAGGAAGATAAAGATAAGGCTTTAGAGACCAAATTCAAAGGGGATTCGGTTGTGCTTTGTCAGATTCATCATCTTCTATGTGGAATCATACTCTACGAATCCTATAAGGCAGGTGGTTAAACTTGATTTTGATTTAAATGGAAGTCTCACGTTCATATTATAGTATGTGTTTACAAATTAATTTTGGTGAGGGTTGTCATAATAAATGCGTTTTTGATGAATTTAACACCTTGTGTAGATTAAACACTAAATTGACGATGAGTTATCATGTATTGCTATTAGTATCAAACCCATGTTCAAAATCTAAAAGTAAACTTCGTTTAAATGATTATAGTGAAATTGAATTTAGGAAGAGGATTACTTAATTATTGTTTAAACCTAATTCGTAAACTTCTGAATGATTATTGAAATCAAGGATGTTTGGGGTTTCTATTATGATTAGAATTGGTTTTAGTTGTGTTATAAACATTGGGTATACTTTAGTTGAAGTTTGGGATGGATCCATAGAGGTTTGAGTGAACAAAATGGAGGAAAAATGAGTTAGAGAAGAAGATGGTTCGCAGATCTGGTACTAGTTTGGTTTATCTACTTTTCCAAAATATGGAATTGTAGATCGTTTCGTTACGATCGCATGGGCATGAACCTCGTATTTTTTTGATTTTTTTTAATTAGTTATGAATTTATTACATAAGGGTGTCTGAGACTGGAATCCTTAGTGAGAAATCAAATCTGGATTATTTAGGGATGTTCGTTGATGAGTGTAGGACTCTGAAAATTTTTAAGTAACATTAGATGGGAATGAATTCGAGGTGTGGATTTAGGATTACAAATATATGAACGAATTCGAATGGGAATTTCGAATAAAATTAGAATACGGGCTGGATTGAGATGTGCTTAGTCTCTTGAATAAAAATATATTGTGATATATATAAATGTAAGTTAATACTTATGGAATTAAGAATCGAGAAATAGACTCGGGTATATTGGGCTAGTGCTAAAGGTGTTAGGCACAGATTAGCCGGACTTTTATTAAACATATGTATATGGTTAGTGTGATAGTGTGTGTTTGTATATATATATATATATATATGTGTGTGTGTGTGTGTGTGTGTGTGTATGTGTGTATGTGTGTGTGTGTGTGTGTGATCTATATATATCATTGTGAATGATATTTATAGGAATACATACCCCTCTAATGCTATCATAGGAGTTTGCACGATGTGAGTGAATCCCCTGGCTAGTGAATGCAGGGAGAGTATAGTCCCTAGGTCATATCACATGATGTTTTAATGTGTGATTTATTTTCCGAGTTGAGACGCTTTGGGTATTATTCGATCTCACTTAGGGAGGAATATGACCGCCTCCACTACGTTTGAGATATTTTTACCCAAGCTCGTGAGTGAGTTCGACTTGAGGTAACCGGGTTAGAGTGACCATACCTGGGATATGATAGTATTTTAGAGAAAGCATCCGATGAGTTATTACTCGAGAATGGATGCTTATTATATGCGACATGTGTGTCAATGTTGCAGTATACTAGTACATATATAATATGAGTAGATAACTATATATAGGATTAATTCATAAGTGTGAATGTATTTCTTATATAACTAATGTGAAAGTTATACGATTAAAAAAGGGGTTTCCTATATTACTAGTGTGAATGTTATATGTCTTAATATAGTTGAACTGATTAATAAGTTAATGAATAGATAACTTAATAATCAAAGTAAGAATACTCGGGGTTAGAGTAGTGCGATAAAAATAGGTGTAATACGGCTAGTTAGGTGGGGTAGCGTAACTAGTGAGGTTAGAAGGCAAGCGCTAGGTGTGCACATAGATGAGGGGTGAGTTATACCTTAAGAGAGTGCGACATTAGATTAAATATTAAAAAGATGCATGCATATTTAATTAATTGCAATTTAACTGCTTGCCAAATATTTTCAAAATGTTTCACTTGGGCTCTGACCCATGCCAAATATTTCCAAAACATTTTAGGTGTCTAGCCACTTGGACGCCAAGCTTGAGGATTCTATCCAGGGATGAGTAGTTGCAGTTCGTGTGGAAGTTGCAGTACTTTTCTATAGACGCTTCGTTCATTTATTCCTAGTGTAGGAACTTTATTTCCATACTCATTTCGGCATGTCTCCCTTTAGACTATTTCAGTATTTCCAGTTTATGGATTAGACTTTGTGTATTATCCAGTTCATTAATTCAGTTAATTTTTGGATATGATTGTTGAACCGATAGTTGATTCGATCTTCTTTATTCATATTATTTATCTGTGTTGGATTCAGTTATCAGTTTGTGTGTATGGTTTAATTATTATTTATTTCTGCATGTTGTTAATTAATGTAAGATAAAATTTGGCACCGCCAATTTAATTAATAGGTGGTTAGTAACTTCAAAAATATTTTCGGCAGTGATGATAAGAATGAGCCATATGAGACCAACGCTTTATTTTAATAAAAGGATGGCCACCTGGTATTTTAGTAGGAGGGGTGTCACATCTAGAAGGGCCATCAAAGTATTAGTAAAATTCCAAAATAAATTGTTGGGGAAAAGGTAATCCCACATTACGTTGTAAAAATAGTAGGAATCCCATGGCCCTCATCCAAGCCACACTTGTCGCAAAGCCCAGATACCATATCAATAGTCACCCACTCAAGAATTTTTCTCTCCGCCCTAAATTCCTCCAAAGAATCTTCATCAATAATATATACTATCTTAATAAAGTAGAAAGAAGAAATAAAGGAAATTTTTTTTTACAATTGCTAGGACAATGGATAACTCCTTTGAACAACAAGAGGAACGCAATAATGGAGGAAAGAGAAAGTTCGATTGAAAAACGTGAGGCAAAATGGAGGGAAACACAACCTTTATGTAAGTGTGATCATGACTCTCGATATCCTAAGAAGACTGAATTTGAAATGGTTCAGTGTACCAACGCTTGGGTTATTGACAGTGTCCCAAATCCCAGAAAATAAAAAGACTAGCATACCCATCGACGGTTCGCTATTTTTCAAGATATTTACAAAACTTCCATTTTCTCAACACATGAAACAAAAATTACAAGTCCTGAAGGCCGACTGTCAACCACAACCCTTATAAAATGTCGAACTGCAATAGATAGAAATACTACACCCTTTCATTCAACCTTAAATCATGCAGTATTGGGGGCTTTTGTTGCAACCTAAATATATTATGCCATCTGAACAAATGAAGGAATGATACATGTAAATCTCATATCCACGATATCCAAAGAAAATGACATCCGATCGGTCAGGTACTTTAGTTTAGATATTTAGTCGACCACACCCCAGAGTATGAACCATCACACACATGAATAGACACACGTGGACAACCTCAATAGTCCTTGTATTCATGCACGTGAATAAAACCCAGGTGCATACTTTTGTGTACAAGTGTAAATGCTTCAAGTTATAAAAGCATTCCGCCTTTTGGGATTCTCGAAACTATAAGTACATCATCTCCCCCAGCTCATGCACGTGAATAACACCCAGGTGCATACTTATGTGTACAAGTGTAAATGCTTCAAGTTATAAAAGCATTTCGCTTTTTGGGATTCTCGGAACTATAAGTACATCATCTCCCCCAACAGAAGGGGGGGATGAATGATCCACTTGTATTCAAGATACTGGAATAAACCCTAAATACAATTCCCCCATGGATGTAGGCTCCATTCCTGAGTTGAACCACGTAAAACATCTCTGGTGTATGCTCTATATTTTCATTTTCTATTTTTTCTATGATTATAAATTTGGTCATTGAGAGCGAGGATAAATAATCCAAATTTAGACATCCAAAATATGATATCAATATAATGGTTGTGCAATATAAGTCAATCCTCGAGAACTTAATTTCAATTTCATATATGTTTTCATACTAGACGACATATTTGGGGTTAAGAGTTAGTAAATAGATAAAATAGAGATTAAATTAGAAATTAAAACAAATTAAAGGAAGAACAAGAGCAGTAGTTTGTATTAAATAGGCGGTATAACTAGGAGTTTTGGGTCCATTTATTAAGCATATTAGTTTGGTGGCAATAATCTAATTCTATTCGCCAACTTATGACTCAAAATTCTTCTAAACCAATGTTAGAATTTGATATGATTTTTCAATTAACACTCATTTAAAAATTATATATGTGAAGTATTAACCTTCTTCATTTTTAATTTAATCACACCTAAGCATTAAATAGAAAATGTAAACATATTCCATTAAATAATATAATATATATTAGTTTAAACTAAACCCACTTGAACATTTTTGGTTTTACGGGTCACCCCTCTAATTTAAAACCCAATAAACTTCCACCCCTAAATTTTCAATTCATTGCAACTAAAAAATTTCTTTGGATTTTTAGTAATGTCTATAACATCCTCATACTATTTTTAAGAACTTATTATGACCAAAATTCCCATGTATTTAAATTAAAAAAAAACATACCTCTAAATCCCCCACACATCCATATTTTTAGCACCCAACCCATTGTCCTTATGTATGCATTCCACCCCTATATCAAGGATGAGAGACTATCTCTCCCTCTCTCTTTAGATCTACCTCCTCACTAATTTTTTTGGCAATGGTGTGGAATCCAGACTATTTGATTCTTTAAGAGAGAGGGTGGAATTTTAAAAAATATTTTTACACTGATTTTATCATAAGAAGTTTTTATATCACTCGTCTAAATTGTTAATGAAAATCAACTTGAATGAACTAAAGTAATAACAATGTTGGAAACTTACTAATAGCACATTGCAAAAGAAAGGAGACAATAAATAAATTACAATCTAATCATCATGTAGTAACTTAAACGTTGTATAACATAACCTAAGAAATACAATACAATACAATTAATGGTTGATCAAAAAAATTATATAAAAACATAATTGTTGAAGGATAAGCATCCTTTGTGAAATGTACCCTCATAAATGGAACATATATTTCATAAAAATATTTATAAGATTACTAAAAGACAAGTAAATATTTTTATGTTCCATTATTTTTTTTTGGGGGGGGGGGGGGGGGGGAATTCATCAATGACAAATGAAATGCAATACCAAAGTCAGAAAAAATTGGATCAGAAATTTGAAAATTGAAAAGTTCAAAAAAAATTATCACCCATAGGCGTACATTATTTAAAGATCAAAGAAAATAATTTTTCTGTATTTCATTTATGGGAATTAAATGACTTAATTATCATATTTATTTAGGGGTTTCTTTCTACTTGATTCTTGTACGCTACATGTTGTAGGGCTTTTGAGAGAGAAATTTCCCTTTTTGAATATTCCTTGTGGTAGTTAAATAAAAACTGAGAGAGAAATTCTCAAAATGTCACTATCATTTTTCTTTAAATATACATATATGCATGTGTTGGGATGGTAAACACATTGCTAGAATATGGATCCCATGATCCTACCAGTTGGTGGCTCCAAGTGAGCTTTCCACTTATCCCACTAGGAACGACTCCTTGATACAAATCAAAGCGTGTTGGGGGGGGGGGGGGGGGGGGGGGGGTTGAACCTAAGAATTAAATTGTTTTTCCATTGACCCAACTTGTTTCCTTATGTGAAAATTCATCCTAATTAAATATGTACTCAACTCTTCACCCTCTCCTCCTTCCCTTTCCTTTATGTTTTTACTTTATTCCCCATATCTTTACACCTTCTCCATTTGTGTTTAAATGTCAGTAATCGATTTTAAGGGTCACCCATGGGTTAGCCCGATCTGATATGCCTGTGTTAAGTGTGGAGTGATGTGGAAAAATCTAAATAATATTGTTTTCCATTTTAATTAATTATTTAAATCGAATGAGAATACAGTTCCATTTTCTAAGCATATAAGTGATAACAAGCGTAGAACCCATTAGGAAATGCCATGGAGTTTAAGTAACCATGCCTATTAGCATAAATAGTAAGAATAACTTACCTGAAAGATGATCTCAAATACGGAATATCACTTGATCTGCCATAAAAAAGGAATGAGGTGAGACAATGCCCAGTGGGGCTCCTAATTAAAAATGAAAAATAGAAATGAAGAGCAGAATGAACGGATTCAAAACTTCGAATGTAAATGCGTTAACTAAAAATAAGTATGCATTAACCATATATTATTTCAAAGAATTTTCTTTACTTTAAGTTAAAATCCATTAGTATTTACATTTCATGCTTTGTCGTTTTATAACAAAACGTTCCTTTAATCCATTAATCCAAATGATCAATATACCAGAAAACATATTCCTATATTCTTCCTTTACATTAATTCGCTTTCCATTGAAATGCATAAATTTCGACGTAAACCTTCACGTCTATGGGATTATCTAAAAAAAGTATTTCAATACACGTAGTCGGTGTATGAAACGGTGTATTTAAACTTATATGTCAACTCGAGCTCATAACCAATATAGGTTATTCGAAAGGCAAATTGTAATATTAGTTGTTTTATTTACTTTAGTCTTTTAAATTAATCAAAACACTACCATGTTAACCCGTTATATTCATTGATCCATCATACCATGGGTTCAATAATTATCCAAAATACAAGATTACCCATAATTTCATTAAGTGGCATTTCACCCCGAATATCACATTCATACAGAATTATTAACCGTTTTTCCTTTTCGAAATTTATCAATTTCATATATTTCCTTTTAATTCATCTTACATCCAGGAGTTAATCGTATCCCATTTATGTTTACGGCCTATCGCCGTCTGTTATAAATGCCATAACTATTGCTTTTATAGCCATTGATTTTGTATCTAAGCCGCAACAGCACCCCAGGGCTCTGGGCCCTCCTGTATTTTCCTATGCTTCTTTGTAAATATTAATTAAATTTACATTACGTTTGCTTCCTAGCGGTTCAACCGTCATTTTTACCAAAATACCCGGCTTATCATCGTTCATGTACTTTCATATTTACATCTTTTATCTCATTTTTTACATTATAATTTACATCAGGCCCAAAGACCATATTTTCCAAGGTAATTATGACCTTGTTATTGTCATTATCATAATATTACGTAGTTTGAACACATTCATTCATTTAAATCCTTTTATTCACATAAGGTATGCACTTTGTTTACCATTTTTAACTTTTAGGTCCTTATTTTCTCGGATCTTGCCAACTCAAAACCATTATTTCTTTCAAAAATCAACATTAATCATTTTATGTAAAGTATATGACCTTTCAAGGAACATAATCAAATCATACTAGTTTAGGGCAATTTTTGTGCAAAAGTGTAACTTTTAGTACCATTTAATAAATGTCACACTGTCAGCAGTAAAAATATAATTTCCATATTTTTTAGGGCAATTTTGTAATTAAATATCCTTAGGGACCATTTTACAATTATTTTTACAATTGTTCAAATATTTTCAAGTTTATCAATTTGAACTAACGTTTTATACACTTTTAAACAATTCACGGTGTTTAACCCAAACTCATCCTATATGAACCACAATATGTAAATATGTTATTTTAGGGGTTTAAACACAAGTTTTCTTGAAAAGTATTTAACAAGATATTTTCCATAAGAATCATGTATTTGTTTCAGTGTGATATTCTATCCAAATTTTACTCTACTTGTTTCGCTCATTCTTCACATAATTTTTTTTTATAACACTAAAAACATGTATATAAACATTTAGATACATACTTATCAGGAATATGTGAAGCATAAATACATGTATATACATAACTAGCCTAGTATGCATCACTTATTAATTTTGAAAATAGTAGTTAGAATCCATAACTCAAGTAGAAAATAAACCATTTGGGAGAAATTGAGTGAAATATGGGAGAAGACACAAAGCTTATTTTAAAAGTCGTTCACTAATGAAATATGGGAGAAAATGACTCCAATGTGCAGAAATTAGTGTTTAAAGAGGGTGGGAGGGAGTGGATAACAACGAAATCCAACTAACAAATGGATGAATGACAAATAAAACACATTGGACCAATGGGAGTGGTACAACACAAAATAGATTGGACCCATGTTTAATTTTTTGACATCCCAAAGGGGTTTCCCACCAACTGTGTGTCACCCCCCCCCCCCCCCCTCCCTTTTATTTTTTCACTTTTATTCTACTATAGTTTCACCTTTTTTCCCCATTTCTCCCAAACCATTTTTCTTTCCAACCTTAAAACTATTTAAATCATTTTTAAACTCCAAGAAATAAATTCCAAAAAAATATAAATACCATTTTAGATCCTTCTCAACTCATTAATTTATGGGTGAAAATTTTACAAGAATAAACAAAAAAAACATAAATTTTTAATTCCGTCGAAAACCTTAAGAATATGCTCTCGATATTTATTATATTATTTTAACATAAAATGAGTGGTAACATACCTTTATTGTGTTGTTTAAAGTCATTTATCATCCCCATCACATTTTTATAATTTTTTATTATGCCAAGAAAAACCCGAACACGACATGTAAACTCATTTTGATCATGTTCAACCTTTGTATAATGCATATAATTTTTTGTTAAAATTTCTCATTAAATAGTGCACACTAATTACTAATTACAAAACTGCACTTGGTGCAAAAAATTACGTAAAAACATTTTTTCCCTTGCATACGAACCCATGCAATACCATGTAGATGCCATGCAATGTCTTGCAAGGCAAGTTTAATGCTCGCAATACACATGTGAGTCCAGGAAAATAAATGTCTCATAAATTTATTCGTGCAAAATATCAACATAAGCCACATAAACGACTGTCTGGGGGATTACATTCTTACCTCCTTGGAAAATTTTATCGTTGAAATTTCTTCCTTCATCCATAGTCATTGATGTCCCCACATCATCACTATTTTATTATTATAATCTTTTCTAGGCCATATGTAATTCTTAGCCAACACATAGCCCTCACAACTTACGAACTTTACTGCTTCCTATTTCTTGGGTATCACATATATGAGTCATATATCTCTTGCACCTAAACAAGAACATCCACAAGTGCTCTTGTTTGAGTGCTCGAATAGTGATTAAATGAATTTTCATAAGGCCTTCACCCTTAGATAAAGTAACTTATACCAGTAAAAACTATAGACCAATGCTAGCCCAAAAAATTAAGTCATAATTTTCCACACAAATTAACATTTAATTCACCTCCGTGGGGTCTTTTATGTCACTCGCCACGTGATTTAATTCTAATCTTATACCAGGTCACACGCCATTACTCGACAAAATCTTTTAAACTTCTAACATTTTCAATCGCTTATGTAATTATTTTGTTCCAAATATAAATTGTATACATATTTAACATTGTCATAAGCTTCACAACCTATAAGTCACACATTTATGAGCTACGACAATCCCCGCAATGCATAGTAGCACACAAAGATACTATACACGACATTACCTTGGGACATGTAACCAAACAAAGTTGAACCATTAATTCAATGACCCTACTTCCATCTGGGATTTAAAACTTTATTAAGTCCTTGAATCAACCTTAGAATTATGAAACCATGTACCCACGACCTTAATTGTGTCATATGCCCTATAAGCCACATATAATAGACCACTAGGCCCAAAACATTCAAGAAAATATATGTAAATAATTTCTAGTTACCCATGCAATCATACACACACTAGGATGCTAATTCAAATCTAAACGAATAATCATATATGAAGTGCCCTCAATTGTTGTGGTCCATCAACCATACCCGGCCTAACCCCCACACCAACAATGTGTTAAAACCACATCGTACTCAAGTATCCACTGAGTAATAATATTTTAACCATCGGGATTAGATGGAATGCCTTTAGGACATGTCAGACCGCTCGATATTCCTTATCGAAATTTGAGAGATTTTTGCATGTAAATAATGTACTTTATCTTATTCTTTACAAACCCAATGTCATATGTAACTAAAAATAGTAATGAGTTTGATTACTATGAATTGGCGTAGTCCTTGTCTAGCCATGTAATTTGGCCTAAAATGTCACCCCACAATGAGGTTGAATAATGAAATCGTCAAACTTATGCAACAACAATGAGTGTATTATAATTAAGGAAACCACATCACTTTTTTACCTCCTTAAAAATGATTCCTGCCCCTTTTTTTCACCCTAATGAACACAATTTTCCACAAATAATCCTCAAAGTGTCGACGACCTTTCTTAGGTTCCACACACAAAAATTTCCTTAACTATTGTAAACATAATACACCTTAACTTGAATCTCAAGCCTAAACCAACTAAACACATCTAGATCACCATTTTCCTTAGGAAACGAGCAACTGGTGTCTAAGAATGACATTTTCGACAAGTTTATCTCGTGGCATGCCCATCTTACTGTAGGTTTTGTTGTTAAAATGGCAACTATTGTATACTTTAAAAAGTTTCGAGGCAATATGTCTTCGTTTTATTTGTATGTTAATTATGCCGATCGATGTTGACTCATTTAAAAATATCGTGATGCTCGAATCATATCTACCCCTTTTGTACCATGTGTTTTCGTTGCAATTTCCTGCACGAGACACGTGGAGGGCCAACTTATTTCTATCACCAAAAGTTTTTATATAAGTATGTCATTATATACACAATGTGATTCCATTTTTTGCGCTTACTATCCATGTTTTGATACTATTCCTAAATCGCTAAGGTGACGTTACCATCACCCTTAACTACCAGCTATTCAATAAATCCAAAATGCTTGTCTACAACTTTCCCTTTAGACAAATAATTGTGCTACTTAGGAATTTTATCCTTAACCTGCCATGTAATGCCCAGGACACTTTCGAGATACTAAACTACCAAACACCTTTAAACTAGACCATGCTACCAAAATTACACAAACCTTGTTTTTAGCATGATCCCTTACCCACGAATTTCCAAAGATGGCGAAACCACAATTTCCTAGCACTCTAATGGATTTTAGACACTAACGTTGCTTCACCCCCAGTGATGTTACTTATAATGCTCTTGTCTGAAGTAATAATGCAATCAATGTCATTCACCGAAGGCGAGAACCTTTTCCTAAATGTCATAACTCTTACTACGCAAGACATCTAGATGTTCACATGAGACTTGTCTTTAAAACACTTCTCCTTTGAATGACAATAGAATCGGAGATTTCGGGAAAACAAAGAAGAGGCTACTAAAATTCCTTCATTCAAACCGAACATGTCCTAACACAAATGTTATATGAGAGAAAACACTTACGACTTACCTCCCCAATGTCTATTTGAATTTCGAATACTATACATGCAACACACTAACAAACAAAAATCCTTATAGGGTTTCACGCGAGGTGAGAACTTTTACATTATGAATCAATACTTTCCTTGGGTAATGTTAACCTTTCACACTAGGTACCAAACCCCTTTGTAACCTTTATTCAATGATATTGCAATCCACTAACATTAACCCTTAGTGCATATTTTCGTGCTACTAATGGCACTTGTCCATTTCTCGAGTCATGATATGGTGATGTCTATGACCAGACACAACCTAGGTGTTAAGACTCTATTGGTTACTATCATTACTTTTACACAATGGTTGGTGCTAAACTAAGGTACCTGGTCTATGGATTATTATGACACCCCACCTATTTTAATCCTGGGTGATCAGTCCATTATTAAATTAAACCGAAATCATTAATGATTTATGTCTTAGCATCACCGTCAAAAACTTTTTATTTACTAATCACCTATATCAAAATAAGATGGTGTCAATTTTATCTTTCATTATTAACACACGTAACCATAATTTAAATGAATTAAACCATTATCACATGAATATAGTCTAAACAATCACATGACACATATGAATAATTAAATAAAGGAGACCGAATAAGCTATCGGTTGTATAAGCATAAAATCCAACAATCTGAAATAAGTAAAGAAAATATGAATATAGTCTGTTGTATAACTGAAATAAATAAATAGTCTGAAGGAAACATGCCTAGATGAACAGATAGATAACTGATAATGAAATCTCCTATCTATATAGAACAAGCTGAAACATGTAAGAAATATCATGTGAGCCTCCACAATGTTGCAACTACGTGTCACTGGATAGGATCTCTTAGTTGGGCGTCCCTGTGGCTGGACACCTAAAATGTTTTGAAAATATTTTGAGACGGGTTAGAGCCCAAGTGAAACATTTTGAAAATATTTAGCAAGTATTTAAATCACAATGTAAATTAGTTATTTATTACACATGTATTATTCACGTACACGCACTTGAGATTCTCAGCTCTCAACTAATGTGCATGCCTGACGTATTCTACTTAACTAGAATTACCTGCCCAACTAGCTAAGGTGTCTGACTACTCTCGATAGAACAAATCTCACGTATATCTCCATACTATACGTTAATACGGTCTCAATAATAAATTATTTATTCTCATTTTATTATTGAGTAAATATTTAAGTTTCACAACTTAATTTCCTTTTTAGCTATTCATCATCTAACCATTCTACTGTTTCACATAAGTAGATATAGTACACGGGTATATATATATTCATCACACATATAATATATACACAAATAATATCATTCTACTATTTCACAAATAATATATACACAAATAATATTCATCACACATATTCATCTAACCATTATACTGTTTCACATATAATAGCATCCCCAGAATGGCCCCTCGTGATGCTGGCATACTCTGTTATCATGTCCATGTACCGCTCGTACTCAAGTAAGGACTATTGGATCTGTATGTCTCCTCGAACCCAAAATAAATCAAAACAATAATGGAGGCGAACATGGGTTTTAAGACTTTGGGATACGCACATACCTAATGTCCCCAAACGACTTGCCAATCCTAATAATACATGACATATAGTGGACCTTCCTAAGTTCCATGCTCTAGGGAACTCATCCAGACCTCATTGGAATCGTTAAGGTTGGATCTCCCTCTACGCATAAACCTCCTAATAGCAGGCAGCGTAAGTACGTTCACTCACATAATCAATTCATATCTATAGGTGTTCACACAACCTAGTTATATATTACTCAGTAGGTATACACATAACCCGATCTCATTAACTCGTACGTAGTATAAATCACTCGTATATTCGACATACTATAAATGTCAATTAATCTTATTCTTGCAATTTCGAGTATCACTCACTTTAATAATTCAAATCACACGTTCTGAAATCTTTACTTATTCCCATCATATCGTAAGTTCTCTTATTCTTACGTAATCCGTTCCAAATTTCTTCCATTTATCAATTATGGATATTTTTTCAATTATCCCACTCTTAACTCGTCCCAAATTCTATAAACCTAATCCCTATTATAGATCTTCTAACATTTTTACCTTTCTCTCATAATGTCCTTAAAGTTTTCTCATGAATTATCCACAATTTTCGAGTTTAAAAGGAAAAAAATTCAATTTTGGGCAAGCCGAATCGATTCGCCCAATGGCCGAATCGATTCTCCTTTGGGTCGAATCGATTCTAAATGTAGTGGGTTTCTTCTTCTTTTCATAGCTGTTACGAATTTCTACTTTATCCAAGCCCTCAAACCTCATATGAACATCCCAATTTCTAAATTAACTTAACTAAACATCAAAGATATATCTAGGGATGATTTCTAATGTAAATCATGAATAAAATCCATATAATTTCATCCTATAATCAAATTTAACACCTCATGATCATAAATTCTATAATTTTGTGTTCTTCAAATAAATTCACCAAAAACCCAAATTTAATCCATGATTCAATTCCCAAAATTCTTGATTTTATTTTTCCCATGTAATTGGATTTATACTACATCAAATCCTATTCTCAATTATAATTTTCCTCATCAAATTATAAATATAATATGAATTGTCCTTAATATCAAATTCCTACTATACATGGGTATGATAAAACCCTTTCTTGAGCTCCAAGACAACTCTTCCTCTCCTCTCTACTGGCCTCCACTTATTTTCTAATCTCTTTACCCTAGATTCCCATCACCAAAAATATTTATAATACTAAAAATCCTGAAATTTCTTTAACCTTAGGTTATCAAATGACTAAAATACCATCCTGGGTTATCAATTATGTCTAAAACTGTCCCGGGACCCAAACTACATACTCGGTTATACAATTTTGACTGTTTTAACCCTTATGAACTCAATCGTAACCTCAAAATCATCATCTGAGTTACTTATGATTTATTTTCTATCTCTACCATATTTATTCCGCTCATGACATCCGGTTGAGATATCATACTGTCACGTCACTGTATAATTACTATTCACTTAGTAATTTTATTCAATAATCATTAATCATTTCTCTCCAATTAATAATTTAATCAACCCATCATATTTTTATTCAATTATGTAACACGTGTAATTTAAATTTTAACCAAATTAGTTCATTTTTAATTCTTTAAAAAATACGAGTTGTTACAGTTATGGGCTCACCACGCTTATGTTGCGTTGCTATGATAACCCAATTCCAGGAATTAGCATAATTCTTCTAGGAGATCCTTATCGTAGAATGCGACAATACAATTTTAATCCTCAACAAGTCTTAAAAATCCTTTATTAAGTAAAATGGGCGTCACCCACTTCCCGAGAAAATCAATGTTACCATGCATGTTCGAGGTGAACACTCACTAAGACACTAGTCACTCTATTCGTGGACGCTACCAGGACTATCTAAACTCATGTGCCAATAGACGACGCAATTGCGAATTCCCCTTGGTCACCCCAGTGTGCTGGATGGTCATCCCCTAGGGATATAAGGTCACCTACAAGATCCCCAGTGGAAATTAATATCTGAAAAGGTCATTGAAGCAAAATGATCTCAAGAGGAAAGAATAATTACGTGATCGCTCGTCAGGCCATTCAAGACCTAACGCACCACCGCCAAAGAAAGAGATTGCCTCGACTGTCGGTTAGACTTCCACCACCGGTATATATGGAAGAAGTTACCCACCGACTCATCCTTAAAATCTATCATGTGGGAATTAATCCCAATCACCTCATGGAACCACATCTACAAAGGACAAAGGTCAGTAATCAAGTAATTAAAAAAGAAAATAAAATGCATAAAGGAAAAATGCAAAAAGAAAATAATACCTCCAAAAGATACGTGGACCAATAAAGGTCTGTCGACAGCACCGACTGAATGCATCCAAAGACGAATAAAGGGTTTCCAAAGTAAGTCCCTCAAGTCAAAGAAAGGGATATTCGAAAATACCCTCAAATAAGGCAAAACCCACAAATGGACGACGTCGCCACTCGCCGCCACCAAAAACTCTCCTAACAGTAAAGGGATAAATAAATGGGCCATCTGCCCCACCTGCAGCCCGTCAGTCTTATCGATCCGCCGACTCAACAAAACCTCCTTCAGGAGAGAGAGATGGATGGAGTCCCCTAAGACAATCCACCTAACATCACCTAATTCTGCCTCCACCGCCACCGGCATCACCCGCAAAGTTTGGTCCACCTCTATCTGGGCTCCCTCATAGTCTAGCCCCAGAAGCTGGTGTACATAAATGGGAGTCACTATCATCTCCCCGAAACTGAATTGCATGGCGTGGGTGGTATACCACCACCTTTATACAAGGCACAAAGTACAGTCATTGAACGGGGTGTTTAATCCAATGCAGACACCAAACTGCCAAATCCAGATGAATAAACCACCCAATGCACCACAGGAGGAAGGTGCTCCCAAACATCCTTGAACCCCATCGTCCCCCGCGAACACAAGTTTGATGTAGATATATCAGTCTGTCAAAGAAAAAGGACCTTGTTCATAAAAAATAAGGAAATACGTAAAGGAAAAAGGAAATATACCAAAGGTCATTAACACTTATGTAACAACTAGGGTTCACCACCCTAGAGGATAATGTAATACCCCATATTTTTATGGCATTTAATTATGTGATTAAATAAATTAAATTGGGATAAATTAATTTATTATTAATCCGAATTTTAAAATAGATATTTACTAGCGCGATGAGAGCTAGTAATTATTGGTGAGAATTTTGTTTAATATTACTTAATGAGTCAGGTAATATATGAGATTGAATTTATCAAAATTTTCATGAGTAAATAATACGACAGTTACAGAAATTAAGTCGGGACGCGCGTGTCAGTCGTGTCGGGACTAATTTAATGAAATGAAAAGTAAATTAATTCTAAGTCGCACAATTGGAATTTCGAGTCCGCTAATGTGTTCGTAAGGGTTCAGATAGTCAAAAAAATTTACTCGGGGGTTTAGTCTGGGTCTCGGAACATTTTTAGGCCTAATCGGCAACCTGTGAGGGCATTTTGGTAATTTCCAATTTTAGGCCTTAATTAATTACGAAAGTTTAAGGGTTACATCTAATGGAAGTTAGAGTCCTTGAGGGTTAGAAACACTTTAGTTGCAGAGAGGCTAAAGAAGAGAAAAGAGAGAAGGTTTTCAAAGAGGAGAACCACCAACCCTACACCATTCTCACTAATTCCACCACCATCATACCCATCATATTCTACAATTCAGACAGTCATTCTTGAGACAAGTATCTAACTTATTGTTCTTTAGTTGATAACACATCCATGCTAGTGTAGGAGATAATGATTTTATGTTTTCATGAAAGTTAAATGTCGTTTGGGAGATTTATATTGAAATTTTGAGTATAAACCATGCTAGGACAACTCTATCGATATATGTGGACGATTAACTACAAAATTGATGTCCAGTAGAGGATGAATTCTGGAATAATTGGGAAGATATTGATTATGATGATAAAAATAGGGTTCTTGATGAATTAGCTTGAATTACCCCCTTTAATTGATGGCCCTTGATGAATTTGTATGTGTTTTACGTTAGAAATCATGTATGTAGGATAATATAACTTTTGGGTTGATTGTTTGGGAGTTTGGGATGAATTAAAGGTGGTTTTGAGGATTTAAGTTGATGAAAATCGTAGGTGAATAATTGCAGAAACTTGGCCAATAACTGCTCGATCGATTGACTAGATCAATCGATCGACTCCTCCTGGAAATCAAAACTTCATTCCCTTTAAATGTTAATCCGACCCCAATGTGTAAGGACCTTGGACATAATTTAAATATAATAATGGGACTTGAGAATGACCAGTAGGGTATAGGCAAGGTCCGGGTAACACGATTTTATATGAAATTTAACCGTGGGATTTCGGGGGTATAAAATGGAGTAGAAATCATGTGTACATTAAATTAGGTCTTGTGAGAATTAACAATGACTTAGACCAGTAGGGTAGAGAGCATAGACCTAGTAATTTAATATTTATCAATATGATACACTTCGAGGGTCGAGAAGAACTTAAGGGCTTACGATAAATGAGAAAGTAAGAGTGGATTAATTATACGTAGCACTCGGGCGCTACGTGTCGCGTATGGTCAGAATATAATATGGGTCATGTGTGTACCTATTCGAATGATAAAAATATAAATATGTGTGTATGAATATTTATTATATACATATCTATGTGTAATCATACCCATGCTACTTGCTATCATGGAGGTTTCCGCGCTGGGACAGTCTTATCTCGATTGGACCTTATGGGGGATATTGACTTGTACCCTAGAAGAGAGCATCCTTGGTACAGGCTATCTGAGAATGATAGTGAGACAATACTAAGAGACGTTAGGGTATGCGCTGACCTCTTAGTGACTTGGAACTATGCTTCACCTCCAATATGTGTGTTTTCTGTTAATACAGTTCGAGAGTGATTCTGAATTAGTACTCCCTTTTGTACGAGAGATATGGGGACTTGATAGCAGAGTATGCCAGCACCATAGATTTTATATGGGGTGCCCAATAGTATATATATTACATGAGTGATAAATGTATATACATATACATTTAATTCCTCTACTGTGCTAGTAAGTTGATAAAACTTGATAATTGATATTGAACAAATTAAGTGTCTAAAGCTATATTGTGATGTGTGCATAGCCAACTAGATAAATTCATAAGAAAAGTTATCATATATAAATGTTAGTGATGCAATCGTACGAATTAGGATTGATAGAGGAAGATTGGGTTTGAATAGTTAACTGGGTTAGCTTTATCTAGATTAATTCGGTAGTACATTAGGGGTGCACACTAGTTGAGAGGTGAAAATTCCCAAGTGAGTGTCGAGGTACTAACATGTATGTAATATCAACTAGTAAGCATTTTATATACTTGCTAAACAATTTTAAAAGCTATTTTACACTCGGGCTTTGACCCATTTCTTGTTATCTCTTCTTTCTCTTGTGTGTGTATATATATATATATTACAGGTGCCCAGCAACAGGGGAATCAAGCTTAGATCTTTGGACTGTTAACGTGTTGCATCTAGTGTGGGAGTTGCAGTTCCTTACAGGAGACGACTTCATCCTTGTCATTTCAGTCTTCTATTTAGTCATTATTAGATAGGGCATGTGTCACCCATTTTCCGTTTTTATCTAGTTCAGAGAAGTTTGTACTCGTTATTTATTTCAGTATTCTATTTTAGTTGGGATTACTTTTGAATATTACATTATCCTTCGATTTGGGATATTTTATTTGGATTAGTTAATCTAGTCTGGTTATTTCATCTGATGGTTTGGCTTTTAATATTATTATATGTGTTCATGAAAATGGTTTCGTAGATTAAATCATAACAATAAGACTTCATCTATAAAATTAAAGGCTTTGACACTTAGCTTAATTATTTATTAGGTGATTAATAAAGAAAAAAATTGTTTTTCGACAGTGATGCTAAGAATGAACCAACCAGACACTTTAATTTAATTTAATAAAGGACTTATCACCTGGTATTTAATTAGGCGGGGTGTCACATGTGGTATCAGGGCATCAGGTTCTAGTGTCCTTTAGGATCTGTACGGCTTATTTTGCTTCCAACTAAGCATCTTTGATATAGGGCCCTATTTTTAGGACTATTGTATTCTTATTTATGCAATTACGTCTTCAATTATTTGAGATTTAATAATGACTATGGACTGATAAATTCCTTCTCGTTTCAGATGCCTCTGAGATGAACCCCGAGGGACAGAAATACCCAACCAAAGTAGCCAGCAGCTCAGGTCCAAGGAACAATGAACGCAGCCGAAGTTTCCGCCATAGTTGCTCAGGCGGTGAAAGAAAATCTAGCGGTAGTGAAACATGCCCCACACCAGGTTTAGGCTATGGCGCCAGTTCCATCTTAGTTTCCCACTACACGGGAGAGGGTTAGGGATGACTTTTAGAGGGAACATCCCCCAGAGTTCTCAAGGAGTTATGATATTGTCATCGCGAGCCAATGAAAGAAAGACATCCGGAGGCATCTTCGTATGTACGAGTGCATAGACAATCAGAGACACTTACTGGCTTCTTTCAAGCTAGTAGGGGTCGCTTTACAGTTATGGGAGTACACTACCACTTTGGAGGAGAGGGACGGTATGATGATTTAGAGTTTTTGGGTACGGTTTGACCGCAAATACTTTCCTTCCGCCATGCAGACTGAGATGAGGCAAAAACTATTGATTCTCAAACAGAAAAGTATGATTGTTACGGAGTATGAAGAGGAGTTCATGAGATTGATTACTATAGCTCCAGATGAGGTGCCTACCGAAGAGAATAATATTTGGATGTTCATGGATGGTTTGACCTGGAGGATTCTCCAGCACCTCTTGGGAAATCTTTCGTTGCGTACTTATAATGATGTACTCAACGCCACCCTATTGCATTGTCAGAACCACCGCTTCCACCAATAAGGGAGCAAACAAGTTGAAGATTTCATCCAGTAGGGTTGAACAGGAGGTAGTAGTGCCAGTGGGCACTAGCAACTTAGGGGAAGGTCCGTCAAGGTGAGTAGAATTCCCATCAGGGGGACCCTACTAAGTGATTCCGATCTGGTGACTCTAAGCAGGGACATGAAGGCTATAGACAGGGCTAGCAGGGCTAGTCCAGTCAGTAGTGCCAGCAGGGCCAACATCGTTACCACCAGGGCCAACAGCGGTATCAGCAGGGCCAGTGGAGGGGTGGTAACGGCCATCAGGTCCAAGGACAATATGGACAAAGGGGAGGAAATTTTAGGGACAGATGCTTTGGTTATGGAAAGAATGGCCATAGACGTCAGGATTGTCCTGAGGTGGACAGGGCCCCGCAGTAGCAGCGTGCCCGTCAGGAGCCTCAGAGATCGATCTTCCCTGTCGCCCTCCCAACACCACCTCAAACACTAGTGTTACCAGCCATCCCAGCAATCCCAATTCAGCAGGGACAGTTACAGTATGGACGTGTTTATAACATCTACCAGGCAGTAGCACCGCAGGCGCCACCCATAGTTGAGGGTAAGTTTCATATCCATGGTACCATCGGGCGCGTTTTATTTGACACTGGGGCATCACACTGCTTCATAGCCACTAGTT
This sequence comes from Sambucus nigra, assembly GCA_949130495.1. Classification (NCBI taxonomy): domain Eukaryota; kingdom Viridiplantae; phylum Streptophyta; class Magnoliopsida; order Dipsacales; family Adoxaceae; genus Sambucus; species Sambucus nigra. The sequence goes on along the minus strand of OX422223.1, from coordinate 258,171,199 downwards.
TTTCATGGGCCACAGAATTGTTAGACACGGCAAAGAATACAGTGACATGTGTAAACTCATCGTTGGGTAATGGGTCGTTGATTTTCTTTACAAGTCGACGGGTAGGTATTGAGATTGGGAGCCTGATTTTTCCTACAAATATGTTAGTCTTAGATATGCACGAGCATGACGCCATTATTGGCATGGGTTCGCTTGCTGCTTATAGACCCATGATAGACTATTTCAGTAGGAGTATTATTTTTGTTATCCCGGGTCAGGAGATATTTCTGGTGGCGATGCCTCGTCCTGAGGGAGGATCGTCCACCCATTTATATTACATAAAGGAGGAGACCTCTAAAGAGGTAGTGATTCCTATTAATTTGATTCCCGCAGTTCACGAGTTTTTCGATGTGTTCCAGGAAATACTAGGACTATCGCCTAGTCGAAAGATATATTTTGTTATATATTTGATGTCGGGCACTCAGCCGATAGCCCGTGCACCATACCTTATGGCTCCAGCTGAGATGAGAGAGTTGTGGGATCAGATTGAGCAGCTGTTGGGACAGGGCTTCATCCGTAGGAGTACCTCGCTTTGGGGTCCTCCCGTATTGTCTATGAAGAAAAGAGATGGGTTATTGAGGTTGTGTGTGGACTACCGATAGTTGAACAAAGTGACGATACAAAATAAGTATCTGTTGCCCCGAATCGATGAATTGTTCGACTAGTTGAGAAGAGCTTCCTTCTTCTCAAAAATAGACTTGAGGTCGGGATATCATCAGTTACGGATTAGGGAGCAGGATGTGTCAAAGACTGCTTTCTTGACGTGATATGGATACTATGACTTCCGGGTTATGCCGTATGGGTAACCAATGCTCTAGCCGCGTTCATGGACTTAATGAACAGGGTGTTCAGATAGTTCTTGGATCAGTTTGTCATTGTCTTCATAAATGACATTCTGATTTATTCTCAGACTGAGGAGGAGCATATCGAGCATTTGAGATGGTTTCTTCAGACTCTCCGAGAGCATCAGTTATATGTTAAGTATGAGAAGTGCGGGTTTTGTCTACGCAAGGTCTATTTCTTGGGGCACATTATCTCCGTCAGGAGGATATCTTGGATCCAAGAAAAGTGTCTGTAGTGAGGGAGTGGGGGCAGCCCACGACACCGTCAGAGATTCGTAGTTTCTTGGGATTGGTAGGGTACTACAGGCGGTTCATTCGAGGATTCTCGAAAATAGTGGGTCCATTGACTAATATGACTCGCAAGGGGGTGTTGTACGTATGGGATGATGCTTGTCAGTTGGCTTTCGATGAGCTAAAGAATAAGTTGACTTAGGCACCAATTCTTACTTTACCCAGGTCAGGAGTAGAGTACTTGGTGTATATTGATGCTTCCCTGCAGGGACTTGTTGAAGTACTTCAGTAGGAGGAGCAAGTTATAGCTTATGCCTCCCGCAAGCTCAAGCCTCATGAGAGGACTTACCCCACCCATGACTTAGAGCTAGCAGCGGTTGTGTTCGCTTTGCAAATTTGGTGGCACTACTTATTGGGGGAGAAATTTCTCATGTTCACAGACCATAAGTCACTGCAATACTTGTTCACTCAGCGGGAGATGAACATGCGTCAGTGCAGGTGGCTGGAGTTTATGAAAGATTATCAGTTCGAGATACAGTACCACCCGGAGAAGGCTAACGTAGTTGCTGATGCATTGAGTCGTAGACCAGTGGGTGAGGTGGCCGAAATGTGGAAGGCAAAATGGAAAGAGTTGGGACATGCCAATGATTCATAACATTGAGCATTAAATATATTAGAATTTTTTATTCATATTTATATGAATCTCATGCAAAACACATGCCAATGATTCACAACATTGAATATTATTTTTTTTAATTTTATGAGTCTCGTGCAAAACACATGCCAATGATTCATAATATTGAATATTATGTTATTATTAATATTCGTGTTTTGATGAGTCTCGTGCGAAACATAGGCACGATTCATATTATTGAATATTATGTTATTGTTAATATTCATATTTTGATGAGTCTCGTGCCAAACACAGGCCAATGATTCATATTGTTGAATATTCTGATATTCGTATTTTAATGAGTCTCGTTCCAAACACAGGACAACGATTCATATAGTTGAATATCATAATTATTATTTATTCTCATGCTAGTACTCCCATTAAGTTGAATTAAATGCCAAACACAGGCTACAATTCATATGTGTGGATACCAGATTTATGATTTCGGTGCATGCATGCATATTTGAATGCATGACTTGCAATTTTGAGACTCATAAGTACTATTCATTCAGTCTAATCAAAGGCCAAATATAGGATGAGGTTACATGTGAAGATATTATACTTATAGTTATTTTAGATTATCCTAATGTTTGTTATAAAGTTAAATTGCAGCGCAACACATGCTAAAATTTGAATCAAACAAACATTGGAATTTTTGTAAATATTAAATAATTGACATCAATGTTATATAGTCACATTTACAGATGCCACTAGCTTGGTAGTTGTGATTATAACTGTATTGTGCATTAGTATGACTGTTGATACCAAATTTAATCTGCTGACATGGACCAATCATATGAAGACACGTGGCTATCTACGTGGCAACAACCAACACTTCCGAGGAACCCACTCGCTCCAAGGAACAAGACTACAACGAGGAAGACTAGTTCCCCGAGGAACTCACGCGCTCCGAGGAACAATGCCTCTCCGAGGAACTCTTGAGTACCGAGAAGCTTAGGCGGTCCGAGCTGCATCTCGAACAAAGCATTAATAGCTGGATAACCAACAGTTCAACTGATTCATTAAATGCTTATCATTCAGACGCACACGCAAAGAGGGCATTAAATGTATTACCCTTTCATATGTATATCATTTAATGTATTACCCTTTCACATTACAGCCTCGGGGCTATAAATACATTTTACAATCCTCATTGTAATGGGGACCTGGATCCGAATCCAAACCCTGGAATCGAGAGAGGAATTTCTTGAAAGAATTTGTAATCAAGAATTCCTAACACTCAGCAATAACACAACAGTGGACGTAGGCCATTCTTATAAGGCTGAACCACTTTAAAATCTTTTGTCTCATTTTATTTATCTGTGATTGAATTATTAGAGTGATCTAATTTTTACATCAACAGATTTGGCGCCGTCTGTGGGAAACGACTGATAATATCGTTTTTCATAAAAAACAATCCATTACCAATGGCGGATATTCCTGAATCCAGCAATCGAAATGCTGGAACCCCTCCAAATCCATCTGCTCCACCAATTATTCCAGATCTGACTGGAATAATGGCAAATCTGGCTCAGGGCCAGACCGTCATGCAAGAAATAATGCGACAACTCATCCTGACCCTCCATGGCGGTGCATCAGCCCATTCCGGACCACGAAGCATTCAAAGAAATACCCGTACGCCTTCTTCGCGTACTAGGCGTACTAATTCATATCGCAATGAGGAGTCTGAAGATTTTTCTTATCAACCTGGACGAACTTCGTCAGTGCGGGCCACAGATACTGAACAACGTGTCACCCTTTCCCTAGAAAGGACCAGCGCACTGGAAAGATTAAGTAGGGTTTCTCCTTTCGACCGATTAGGCCCTAGGAGTAACAAAAGTCCTCTTAATGCATCGTCAAGGAGCTTTCGACGACCATCAGATTTAAAGGAAGGATCTGCCCAGTCGCAACCAGCTGCTCGTCAAGATAGATCCTATGACCGACCAGCTGCTCGTCAAGATAAATCCCAGGAGGCCACTTCAACACGATCAGTTGCTCGAACCAATAGGCCCGAGGAAGGAGATGATGCATGGAAAGGATCTATTCATAGGCTGGAGAATAGATTAGGGGGAATGGCTAAGGCCAAGAACCCTCTATAATAAACCTTTGTTCGAGGAACACCTTTTGTCCAGGACATTGTTGATTTTCTAACACCATCAAAGTTCAAAGCACCTGTTGTGACTCCCAAATATGATGGAAATACTGACCCTGTCCTTCATATAGAACAATACCAAGCTGCAGCCGACATCTATGTTGTCCCAGATGAGATGAGATACAGAGCATTCTCGGGAACACTTACCGGATCTGCTCAAATATGGTATAATAGTCTTCTTCGGGGTAAGATTTCAACTTTTCTTCAACTGGCCGAGCTATTCATTGGGAATTTCTGCTTTGGAGCAAAACCAGTTAAACGAGTAGCACATTTGTTAAGTGTTAGACAAAAATCTGGTGAGAGTACCAGAGATTATATAACTCATTTTAATAACGAGAAACTCAAAGTCATTGATCATGAGGAGAAGACAGCGATTACCGCTTTGATGAGTGGACTACTACTAAACAAGTTGTACTACACTTTGGCCAAAGATCCACCTCAAACCATGTCGGACCTGATGGGAAAAGCGTCCAAGATTATGAATGCCGAGGAAGTTATGTCTGCGAAGAAGAATATGGACGCCAAAGAAACCAAGGTGGAAAGTGATAAAGTTAAGAAGAAAGAACATAAGAACAATGGTGGTGACAAACAATCCAAAAATAGGTCGTCATGGGAAGTCTTGAGGAAATTTGATAAGTACACACCTTTGAAGGAAAATATCAACCACGTCCTGGAAGAAATTAATAACAGCGAAGAGTTAAACTGGCCAAAGAAAATGAAGGCAGACCCTGACACGAGGAATAGGAAAAATATTACGAGTTCCACAAGGATCATGACCAAAAATTGTATAGCTCTTCAGAATGAGATTGAAACATTCATCCGACGAGGAAAGCTAGCAAAGTATGTTGATCGGGGAGGCAAAAGAAGAAATGACGACCGAACTAGAGAAAGGTCTAGATCTCCTCGTCGAGCAGAGGAGAACAAGAAGAGAAACCATGAAATTTATCCAGAGGACGACCCCGATCTTCCCAAGAAACCAAGGCATCCAGAACGAGAGGTATTTTCAATACGCTTGGGGTCATTTGATTGTAATGTTATTACAGGAGGAGATGCAGGAGGAGGAGAACTTACTGCCGAAAGAAAATCTTACCTCGATGAGGCTTAAGCTTGCTCGTACATTCAGCGAATAAATATAGCTGAGGAAGATCGCCCGAGAAAGGTGAACAAGGAGAAATTGGTCATCGGTTTTTTAAAAAATGACCTTGCAGGTGTTTTATATCCTCACGATGATCCACTGGTGATCAAGATGAGAATGAAGGAGGTAATGATTTCAAGAGTGTTGGTCGACAATGGTAGCTCGGCAGACATTATGTTCTACTCGTGTTTCGATAGTTTAAATCTAAAGCTATCTCAACTGGAGCCTTACCACAGACCCCTCATCGGCTTTACTGGAGAGAAAGTATTTACACTTGGGACGATCAAGTTGGATATATTCATTGGTACGTGGCCTGCTTGTTAGACAGAAAGAATACGTTTCTTCATGATGGACAAGAATGTCCAATCATCGTACAATATCATCATATGAAGAGTAGGATTGAAGAAGTTCGAGGCTGTGCCATCTACAGTGCATCAGTGCCTAAAATTTCCAACAAACTTTGGAGTAGGAGTTGTGAAAGGTGATCAGAAAGTAGCTCGAGAATGCTATTATTCATCCTCCGAGCAAGAAGAACTGGAAGAATCAAAGAAAAAGACCACTACCTATCAAGTGGATGAAGGTGCAGAACTTGAAACATTGGATCCTCGAGATGAGTCGCAACTCGTGAAGGGTCAAGTGGTGGAAACTACTAAAAACATCATTCTGGACGACGAGCACCCTGAGCGAACTACTCAAATAGGTTCATCGTTGGAAGCCTCATTAAAACAGGAATTGATAACTTTCCTTAGAAGCAGAAGACAAACTTTTGCGTGGAGTCATGAAGATATGCCTGGGATAGACCCAAACTTCTTATGTCACGAGCTCAATGTGAATAAGGAGATCAAGCCTGTGAAGCAGAGAAGAAGAGTATTCAGTCCCGAGAAGAATCAAGCCATACAGGATGAAGTCGAGAAGCTCCAGAAAGCTAGTTTCATTGAAGATGTTAAATATCCAGATTGGTTAGCTAATGTGGTAATGGTAAAGAAGAAAAACAATAAGTGAAGGATGTGTGTAGACTTCACCGACCTCAATAAAGCATGCCCAAAGGATCACTTTCCATTGCCCCGAATAGATCAACTGGTGGATGCTACCTCGGGACACGAGTTGCTAAGCTTCATGGATGCTTATTCTGGTTACAATCAGATCAAAATGAAACCTGAAGATAGGGAGAGTACTTCTTTCATTACCCCTAGGGGAACTTATTGTTATAATGTTATGCCTTTTGGTTTGAAAAATGCAGGTGCGACATATCAGAGGCTGATGAACAAGGCCTTTGTTGAACAAATCAGTGACAATATGGAAGTCTATGTTGACGATATGCTGACGAAAAGTAAGAAAGCTGCCGATCATCTAGTTGACTTAAGTCAGACTTTTGATCAACTAGATAAATATCAAATGAAGCTGAAGCTGAACCTGACGAAGTGCATCTTTGGAGTACGAGAAGGCATGTTTCTCGGGTACATTGTCAATCAACGAGGCATTGAAGCAAATCCTGAAAAGATCAAATCTCTATTAGGGCTACGATCTCCAACGATGAAGAAGGAAGTACAGAGTCTCACAGGACGAGTAGCGGCACTCAACAGATTTGTTTCACGAGCAACTGATAGATGTCTCCCATTCTTCAAGACACTCAGAAAGACTTTTGAGTGGAATGATGAATGTGAGAAGGCTTTTCAAGATTTGAAGAAATACTTGGGAGCACCTCCACTGTTGTCCAGGCTAGTAATGGGAGAAAATTATATTTGTACCTTGCAGTGTCCGAGAATGCAGTTAGCTCGGCGTTGATCAGAGTGGAGAATGGAGTACAAAAGCCAATTTACTACACAAGTAAGGCCTTTCAAGGAGCAGAGATCAGATATCCAAGGTTGGAGAAATTGGCACTGGCACTGATTGAAGTGAGTAGGAGAATGAGGCCATATTTCCAGGCTTATACCATAGTAGTATATATTGATATGCCATTGAGGCAAGCCCTGCATAAGCCAAAAAAATCAGGAAGATTGATGTACTGGGCAATAGAGCTCGGTGAATATGATATAGTCTATGAACCCAGATCATCGCTTAAAGGGCAGGCTGTAGCAGATTTTATAGCAGAGTTCACCTATCATGATAGCTCCGAGGAACAAAAGTTGCTTGCTGATCAACTTGTGGATGTTACAGGATCAACAAACACAGGCTCAGACCAATTCTGATTGGTAAAAGGGCATATGGATATTACAAGATGTGACGCAGAGATAGTTGTGAGGACTCCGGACGAGAAACAAGATTTGCTCACTGATCAACCTGTGGATGTTATAGGATCAACAAACACTAGCTCAGACCAATTCCGATTGGTAAAAGGGCAAGTGGATGTTATAAGATCATTGAATTCGGGCTCAGACCAACTCCGGTTGGTAAAAGGGCAAGAAGAAATGATCGACGAAGAGCAAGAAGAATCCGAGGAGGAAATAAAGCAACAAATATTTCACCGAGGAACTCTAACTCATCAGAAATTTGAAGACGAGTTACCTATATGGAGACTATATATAGATGGCTCATCTTGCACTGCAGGATGCGACGCGGGGATAGTTTTGAGCACTCCGTATGAGGTCGATATGGAATACGCCTTGCGTTTCCAATTCAAAGCTTCCAACAATAAGGCTGAGTATGAAGCCATGATTGCAGGACTTGGTTTAGCAAAAATTATGGAGGCGCAGCAGATTATTGTCTTCAGTGATTCTCAATTGATCGTAAATCAAATGTTGGGAGTATATGCAGTTAGAGGAGAATTAATGATCAGATATCATGCAAAGGCAAAGGAACTGGTGTCAGAATTTTCCTCTATTCAGCTGATCAGAATACCAAAAATAGAGAATGCGAGAGCAGACGCTTAGCTCGACTAGCATCAGCTACTCGCATCGAGCTACGATGAACAATCCCAATTGAAGTGTTAGCTGGTCGGAGCATAGATGAAGATCTGACGATGAACTTTATCACCCTTAATTTAGGACCATCTTGGATGGATTCCATCAGGACGTATATCGACGAGGGAGAATTGACAATTGACAAGCTCGCTGCCAAAAAATTGAAGCTTAAAGTTGCTCGGTATGTATTAACTAATGGTGTTTTATATAGACGAGGAATTATGGCAGGTTTGCAGAGATGTGTACACCCCTTCGAGGTGCAAGAATTAATTGAAGAGATCCACAAAGGGTCTTGTGGAGCATATGTAGCAGGTCGGACGCTTTTACAAAGGGTAATGACGCAAGGATACTACTGGCCGACGATGAGGGCTGATTGTATAAGCCTACACTAAGAAGTGTGACAAGTGCCAGCGCTTTTCCTCCATCCGAAGAACTCCACAAGCATTGTTAACACCCATAACTTCCCCTTGGCCATTTGCCATGTGGGGAATTGACTTGGTTGGGCCACTGCCAATGACCCGAGGAAGGTTCAAGTACCTCGTCGTCGCAGTGGATTATTTTACTAAATGGGTAGAAGCTGAGCCACTCATTGACATGACGTACGAGAAGGTGTACCAATTTGTTTGGAAGAATATCATTTGTCGATATGGTCTACCTCATGCCTTCATCACAGACCATGGAACATAATTTGATAACGAGGAGTTTGCCGCCTATTGTCATCAATCAAATATTTTGAAGGTCCACTCAGCACCAGGCCATCCTCAAAGCAATGGACAAACTGAGGTGACAAACAGAACGCTGCTAAATGGCTTGAAGAAAAGATTGGATGATGCAAAAGCAAACTGGATCAACGAGTTACAATCAGTACTTTGGGCTTACCGAACTACTCCCCGAGTAGCAACTAGAGAATCACCATACATGCTGGCGTTTGGAAGTGAAGCTGTCATACCTGCCGAGTTGGGCCTTCCAACACACAGGGTACTGAATTTCAATTCCCCTGTCAGCGACTTAATGAGAAGACTGGATTTAGACATGCTCGAGGAAGTTAGAGAAGAAGCAGCCATTAGAAATGCTGCTTACCAGCAGCGAACAACTTTGTTCTACAACAAAAGGGTGAAGAAGTGCGACCTGAAAAAAGGAGATTATGTGCTAAAGAAAGTAATTCAAAAGCACAATAAGCTGGAAGCAAATTGGCATGGACCATACCGAGTTACAGAAGTTGTTCGACCAGGAACTTATCGAATAGCAACTCTAGAGGGGGAGGAGTTCAAGAATGCATGGAACGCAGAGCACCTACGCAAGTATTATCAGTGATGTATATGTAACACAGTTCCATCAGTATGAATAAAATGAAGATATTCTGCTAAAGTCTCTCCTTTTATTGAGAATTTTGGGGGGAATACTAGTGCTACACACTACTCAGCAATACTCGGCAAAACTCGGCAAAGCTCAGACTGCTCAGCAGCAAAATATTCCTAAAAATGCCAATCTGTTTGGCTAGGAAACAAAATATTCCTAAAAATGCCAACCTCGGTTGGTTAGGAAACAAAATATTCCTAAAAATGCCAACTTCGGTTGGTTAGGAAATAAAATATTCCTAAAAATGCCAACTTCGATTGGTTAGGAAACAAAATATTCCTAAAAATGCCAACCTGTTTAGCTAGGAAATGAAATATTCCTAAAAATGCCAACCTGTTTGGCTAGGAAATAAAATATTCCTAAAAATGCCAACCTGTTTGGCTAGGAAACAAAATATTCCTAAAAATGCCAACCTGTTTAGCTAGGAAACAAAATATTCTCGCAAATGCCAACTTATGTTGGTCGGGAGGTAAGATTATTCCAGAAAGTGCAAAAGTTACTAACTATGGCTGGTCGGGGATAAAAACCCACCAACTGTAGTTGGTCGACAACGAAAATTTACCGACCTTGATTGGTCGAAAATATTTAAGAGAAAAGTCTACAAACTATGGCTGGTCGGGGATAAAAATCCACTAACTGTAGTTGGTCGACAAGCATAATTTAACGACCTTGGTTAGTTGGAATAATTTTAAACATTTTTTATACTCGTGACTTTATCGTTAAGTGATCGAGCAATATTATTGAAACTTGAAACTTTTTAATTATTACTGAGTTGGTCGACAAACAACACAATATTGTTATCTTTTTAACAAATATGCATAAATATAAAGTGTTTGATAATTACAAGACAAAAGCAATCAAGATTTGCAAACAAAAATGAAAGTCTTTCATTGAATTCAAAATAAATTACAACATGAAAAGTACATTGATATTGAAATGCCAACTAACTATTACATCAAAAATTCCTATTCTACTGGTCTCTTCCCCTCTGCTTTTGACACAGGTTCCTCGCCAGCAGGTGGATCATTTAAAGACAGAGGAGAATTGATGAAGTTGAGATCCTTCAACATCCTGACATTCATCACGGATGGTCGATCTAAGAGATGCTCGAGACGAGATACCTCGATTTGAGAATGTAAATTGTAGTCACCGAGATACTTTGAAATTAAGCTTCGAGGAATGGCCCGAGCAGGGATCCAATCCATGTCTAAATTGAATGGTGGCATAGGCAAGTCGAGCAACCCGGGATCATGGTAGTCCCACAGATAATGACCTTGTTCGAGCTTCAACACACCTAAGGCATTCAGCCAGCCTTGCTTGTAGCCCTCATTGTTGGCATTCTGGATACGATCATCCAAGTGGAATAGTGCTTCATTGTATCCAGCGATCCAGAACTCCCTGGGTTGTTTGTGGAATTGATATGTTAGCCTTTCTAGCTGCTCAAGGAGATTCTTGATGAAAAGCTCCTTATTCTCCAAGACTGAATTCTGCACGGAGAGTTGTTTTTCCAGGTCCCTAATCTTCTTTGACATATCAGACAATGCCTGGTTCTTCGCCATTAATTGGAAAGCCTGGTTCTCTAAGGCAGACTGAGTCCTCTGTTCCTCGATAAGAACCCGAGCTGCTCTTGCTCGTCCCCGAGAAGATGTGGAAGGGCCCGACCTCTTCAAGGTGTCCAACTCTTCCCTTAACTTAGCGTTCTCAACCTCTAAGAACGAAAATCCCTCGTCGGTCACTGGGATCAAGGCACTAGAAGTGGAAGCTGCAGACTTCAATTGTGACAGCTCCTTTTGCAGGTTGTTATTTTCCTTTTCCAGCAACTCAGCAATCTGTCTACATTCTTCGACCTCACCTCTCAAGGTTCTCTCTCTTACATCGTACTCAGCAAAAAGCTTCTCGTAGCCCTTATCGGTAATGATTTGCTGGTACTTCTTCTCGTACCCCTCATGCAACAAAGCAGTGGATTCTTTATATTGAAGCTGAAGGTCCTCGAGGGTGCTTTTAAGATCTTCGATCATTTCATAATAGGCAACGTTACTGGCTACATCCCGATCAAGTAGACACTTAAGATATTGATATGCTTCCACTGCCTGTTCTGAAGCGTCCTGGCCGAGGATATCGACAACATGTGCAGCACTCAGGTCTATGTGACCAGCCTTGAAGTATTCATTACATTGTCGCAACAACTTTGTATCATGGGCAGATAGCAGTTCCATCCTGGCCAGAAACTAGCAGAGAAAGAAGAGCAATCATCAATAAGAAGAATAAGCAGAGTATGAATGAAAGATAGACAACAGTATGCAAAAAAGTTCAAGTTTTATTAGATCATAGTTCAGAGTTACATCTTCTGGGTTACATTTGATAAAGAGAAACAAAATAAAGAGAAACCCGAACAACACTACACCTTTTCCTTATCTCCCAAAACCTTCTTGGGAGGTTGGGATGAAGAGGTAAGTTGCTTGGAGGGAAGGGATAGTTGCTCGAGGAGAATAGGCAGTTGCTCGGAGGAAGAAACGATTTATTGATTTTCCTCGACAGCAGGCTGGATGGCTAGGGCATGATCTCCCATCACCATCGAAGATTCTTCGGAGGTAGCTTCGTCCTCTTCTAACTCTTTTGGAGTTGGAGGGGGACCAGGGATATGTCTCTGGAAGAGCTCGGAAGACTTATCGACCTTCATCTCCTGAAGGGCAGCAACCCATCCATCCCTAAAGTATTTGAGACTGCCATAGTCCACTTGCGACACCATGGCAGCCAACCCCTTATTCCACCCCTTGTCCCAGCCAGAGCTGAAGGACTTCTTCACAGCCATCTTCCTCTTGGTCTTTTCCAAGGCAAGCTTTTTGGACAGCAAGTCATCAGCAGCTTTCAGTTTTTGTTCAGCTTCCTCCTTTTGCCGACCTACTTCCCAAAGTTGAACCAACTCCTCCTCGGCAGCCTTGAGTTTATCTTCAAACTCTCCTGCAGTTTTGAGCTTCTCTTCAAGCTCCTTATTGGCCTTCTCTAAGGCATTTATTCTCTTATCTAACTCCTTGGAGGCATCAACAGCCCGAGCTTTTTCTTGCTTGGAGGAGGCAAGCTTCTTCTCCCAGACAGCTTTGTCATCAGCATATTTCTGGCGAGAATCTGCCAGAGACTTGGTAGCTTCTTCCGGAGCTCCCTCCACACTGGACGAAGAGCAAGAAGCCTTAATCGCTTCATCCTTCTTCAAGATTATATTGAAGCAGCTCGTTAACTGTGAATAGAAAAATAAAGCAAGTTAGAAACAGAAATGACAAAGGAAATATGAAAAATTCAAAGTAAATAGACTTACAGAAGAAAGGTGACGAGCAGCTAGCGAGGTGACCATATCCCGAGTAAGGTTTTCTTCAGTACCTTGGACCTAGGGAATGATCTATGATTTTACCGAGCTCATGGCAGAGCTCGGAGGAACAAAAGTTGGAACCCTAGTTCCAGTAACTGGGGGTTGAGTGATGGTATCAGCCAAATTGACCGAGGAGCTTTTCTTCAGCCTCCTCGGGGGAACAGGAACGGATTCAACCAAGGAAGAAACCTTGGTCGGTGATGTCACAATCACCTCTCCAGGAGCAGCAGACCTGCTCGGAGCCACTGCGGGCTTCTCAGCAACCTTCACAACTGCAGCAGCTGAGGAAGGTGCATCATTCTTCTTCGTCCCCTCCCTTGGGACATCAATCCTACTCCTTTTTACCTCCCCAGAACCGGAGGCAGTTTTCTTAAACAGGGTAGGAGGTCTTATTTTCTTCATCCTTTCACTTAAAGGAATATGGGATTCAAGCGATGAGCTGGTGGAAGCTGGTACTAGCTCTGATTCACTTATCACTGGACGAGCAGTGAAAGAAGTGGTGTAGCTCTTGTACTAGAGCAGATACGAAGCCGACCTAATATGCTCATCGACAACACTCTGATGCAGACTCCAGATAAGTTTCAGATGTCTTATATTAACATATGCTTCCTTTGGGCACTTTCTTTTGCTATCAACTGCAAATAAATAAACATTGTTATCAATGGCACATTTTATCAAACACAAAAGAAACATGATTTCAAAATGAATGAAATAAAAATAACCTATCCCATTGCAATAAGGAGGGCATCTGGGACCCTGATAAACCTCATCTCCAGTTAATGGAGAGTGTTGCCAATTTTTTATGACAACCCCGTGTTCAAAATAATCCCTATTGGCATCAGGGAGATTGACTACTAAGGCTCTATTTAAAAATCTAGTTTTTAAATAAAAAATATTATCATTAACTGCCCATCTATAGCAATACATGATTTCTGGAATTCCTATATGACTTCCATGCACTTGATTTAATCTATGCACCCCATTAACTATCCTCCATGTGTTGGAGGCTATTCGTGCAGGAACAGTGTCAAAGTACTGACAAAATTCCAGACACAAGGGATTTGGTGGAAAAGAAAATCTACACTCAGTAAAAAAGAGACTGGGGATCCAATGTCCCTCAGCCAAATGGAAGTAATTAGAAGGCTCAGAAAGCTCTTCAAAAACAACCCATGAGGGAATGGAGAAATCAGAACGAAACGTCTCAAGAGACTCAAGAGGGTAAACCATGGTGAATAAATAAATGAAGAATAAGGAAGAAGATATTACGAGAAAAAAATGGATCTGCTGACAACAAACGACGGAAAAGATGAACGCACAAGAGAGTAGGAAGAGACGACGTAAAACTCGAAGATAAAAATTTGAAAAGGTAGAAGACGATGGGAGTGTCTGTGAAGTTTAAATACCTTGCCTTGGGAAATGATGAAGTAATGATTACAAAAAAGGATGATTACGTTACCGACGGCTAAAAAGATGAAAAGTGGCGCGGGAATTGAAGCGGACAACAGCGGCTAAAAAGATGAAAAGTGGCGCGAGAATCAAAGCGAACAACATAGTTTAAAAAGACGAAAAGTGACGCGGGAATCGAAGCACGCAGAAAAGTCCAAAAAAGCATGATTCTACGAATTAGGAAGGAGAAATAAATACAAGGAAAACGCTCCTAAAAATCAGGAATACTATTTAAAGCTACCATATTCCGAGAAAGAATGTTCCATACTCCTCAAATTTTGAACTATGAAACATTGGGGGCTTCTGTTGATACCAAATTTAATCTGCTGACATGGACCAATCATATGAAGACACGTGGCTATCTACGTGGCAACAACCAACACTTCTGAGGAACCCACGCTCTCCGAGGAACAAGACTACAACGAGAAAGACTAGTTCCCCGAGGAACTCACGCGCTCCGAGGAACAATGCCTCTCCGAGGAACTCTTGAGTACCGAGAAGCTTAGGTGGTCCGAGCTGCATCTCGAACAAAGCATTAATAGCTGGATAACTAACAGTTCAACTTATTAATTAAATGTTTATCATTCAGATGCACACGCAAAGAGGGCATTAAATGTATTACCCTTTCATATGTATATCATTTAATGTATTACCCTTTCACATTACAGCCTCAGGGCTATAAATACATTGTACAATCCTCATTGTAATGGGGACCTGGATCCGAATCCAAACCCTGGAATCGAGAGAGGAATTTCTTGAAAGAATTTGTAATCAAGAATTCCTAACACTCAGCAATAACACAACAGTGGACGTAGTCCATTCTTATAAGGCTGAACCACTTTAAAATCTTTTGTCTCATTTTATTTATTTGTAATTGAATTATTAGAGTGATCTAATTTTTTACATCAATAATGACCATGAATGATTTGGGTTAATATTACTGATTTGTTACTCATGCATAAGTAATAAAATGAAAGTAAATGATTCATGTTTTTCATTTACTATTCGTGTAATATCTCATGTGAACTCCTTGTCTATTTGATTTTCACATTAAGTATATTTTTTTTTTGAATTTCAAATTATGAAATAGACAATTATATAATTTATTCATGTGTTACGAGTATTTTAGACATGTATGCTTATCTCTAATATTTATATAATGTAAGTATTGGTGTTCATTAAAGTACTCCATTCCATAATAGATAAATATTAGATAATGCATTGATATCATGCATATTTTGGATTGCCTACGGGTCCATGTATGATATTGAATGCTAAGATTTATGATGTTGCATACATATTATTGTTTATTCAATTATTGTGATTCGGTAGCCGACAAGTCCAATTACAATTATTGAGCTAAAACTAAGTGGTGATATATATTTTAAGAAGGCAATAATGGTCATCAAATGTAGATGTCATTGTTTCTTTCATTATGATATCACCAATTAAGTGTATGAAACACAAACATGAATAATTTAGTTCATTACTCATGCGATATTTAATGAACATAATTGAAAAAATTATTGACTTGTGTATGTAAGTCTTTACTTAATATAATATTCATATTAATTATTGATAAAACTCTTTAATCTTATCCCAAATTAAATCTAGACTCCTTATGATAATTTTTTATGGACAAGATTTTTGCAATATCTCTAATAAATATTGATCATCGAGTTGTGAACTTAAGGTATTACAATATCTAATACAAGGATGACTTATGTGGTCTAAGTGGGAGATTTTGAGAATTCTCTTAAAGTGGACCTTCATAGATCATATAATCGTCATTAACATGTACTTATTGCATTATAGAAAACCAAATTAATTATGAATGGTGAAATTCATTGGAGTTGAAAATCATGAAATGTCATTATAAAGCAAGGTAGGGTATTTATCCCATTATCGATAACTTTCTTCAATATTTGTTCTTTTAGTTATTGGATTGCATGAACAACTAATAACAAATATATGATCGACCATTAAATTATTGTATTGTCACTATGAGACAAATGTAGATAAAATCATAAGGAATAGTATTACGAAGATCTTAAATGGAGTCTACTATTCTAAGTGATTATGTGGTGTATCTACTTGAATATGAATTTGGCATAAGGATAAATAAATATTTGGCGTTGTTTTCACAAATCATAAGAAGTAACTGGACTACGAGATCTCATTGAATTACATTTAAGTTGAGTATGAAGAGGTCATAAAGAATTTGTAGTCAAACATTTTATGTGTAATGAGAAAAGGGTTATAAATGAACCTTCCCACCTTTTCCAAGGACGTCATTTTTTTAAGGACGTACAATTCTTATGAGGTGAGTAAATCATTATGATGAGAGTTACATTTAGTGTATGTGAAAACTATTATTCTTATGATATTTTACACGTGTTATATAGAAATGATTGTATAAACTTAATTAAGTTTCCCACCTATGGTATTTTCATAAGTAATACCATTAGATTTTCTAATCACGTATATTCAATTTATACAACTTATGATTAGTGGGAGTAAGTTTATATATTCAATTTATTGTAAAGTATAGAAACAAAATGTTATATAAATTTTCAATATGTAATGGATGAAGTTATGAGATACTAAAATATTATATGCTCACATTAAAGTTAACTGTTCATTTTTGGGCGAACAGTTATTACAACTTACATTTACTGGTTTTGTGGAAAGTATGAAGTTCACTTCTATCTACTTATGTTTATTTTGGTTTAATGGCCAATATAATAAAGGAGTGCAACACAATCCATTGACTATTATGGAAATCTGAATCTGTAGCATGATTTGATGCTACAACTTATTGATTATGGCAACGTAATTTAAATTTTGGGACTTCGATTTGTCGACACTATTGCCAAGTTACTGAAATATTATGATACTGTCGTTGCAATCTTTTTTATTAAGATAGATTAGGTATTGTATTAGGAACTAAGCACATTGAATGTAAATACCTTTTAAAAAAGAAATTCTGAAACAAGTGTCAATTGTTAATATAGAAAATCCACATGATTGGGCTATCGTGAAAGACATTAACGAAGCATGCTTAAGATACGAGTCTTTAAATATAGTCAATAGAATCTTGATGTGGTGGATTTTTTAGTGCTTATTTTGACACTACCATATGATATCATACAGTGTTTCAGAATCATTTATTTATGTCGTTATTGTACACATGCATGTGAATGAAACAATGTGATAGAAATAGTCTTTTACAAAGACATTATTGGACCATTATGGAATAATCCTATTTATACACCTTATTGGATGAATTGTTAATGTTGTGGTACATGGAAGCGATCATGCTCCTGAATTAGTGTGTGAGCGCCATGACTCGCATTAATGATTTGTTCGATGAAGGTGTTTATGCAAAACCATTTAAGGATGACTCGTGGATTATTGGGTGCTTTATGATAATTATGGATCTAGTGGGAGACTGTTAGAATTATTTTGTATAATTCTCCATTATGTGCTCCATAATTATATTAATTCTAAGAGTCACTCTGGTTAATGAAAGGGTACTCCAAATCTCTTGGGCATCTACCTTGATGGACGGTTGATATTAAGTGACTATTGGAGATTTAGGTCCTACCCCTGCCTATAAATAAGTGACTGATTTCCATCATTCAGGCACTCTAAAATGACAAAATAATTAATTTATAGGAAAGGGAGAGAAATCTAAATTCTCAAGGAGATTAAATTTCCAAATACCTTTTTGGCCATACTGAGAGATCTGACCGTTGGAATTGGAGTATGTTCTTGCTATATACAAGATGAAGTTGTGTTTCGAAATCCAGGCCGATCAGACATCGTTAAGGTTGACTACTCCGTCAATATTTCTAATTGTGGTAATTATGGAGGTATGTTATTATAACACCATTTATGTTCCACATAATGCTTATAAGTGATAATCATGAAGATACAAGGTCTTTTTATTAAGAACATTTGTATATGAAAATTTAATCAAATTAATGTATTATTGATTAAAATTATGTTCTTAAAAATGATTTTCCATGATCCTTTATATCCATTATGATAGTCACGCCAGAGATTGCTATGAGGGTTATCCAGGACCAAACAGATGATTCGTTTTTCCTGGATCAGATTATACGACTTCTAGCCGAGGGCGCAAAGTCCTACTCAGTGAGTTCAGATGGGGGATTTCGATTTAATGGGAGATTAGTGGTCCTGGAGGGGGATGACTTACGTCATGCAGTGATGATGGAGCTGCATGGATCTCGATTTACAGTACATCCCGGAGGGGATAAAATGTACCAGGACATGAGGTGACAGTACTTGTGGAGTGGGATGAAGAACGAGATTGAGGAGTTCGTGTCCAAGTGTGCCACCTGTCAGCTGGTAAATGTGGACCATCAGAGACCACCAGGGTTACTTCAGCTGTTATAAATACCTATGTGGAAATGCGAGAGCATTTCCATGGATTTTTTCACTAGGTTGCCTACATCATAGAGGGGCCACGATTCTATATGGGTAGTAGTGGATCAATTGACAAAGGTAGCTCATTTTCTCCCAGTGCAGACAGACTACACTACAGGACAGTATGCCCGATTATTTATTGCATAGATAGAGAGGTTGCATGGGGTGCCCCTGAATATCGTGTCTGACAATGACAAGATTTTTGTGTCACGCTTCTGGGAGAGCTTTTAAGAGGCTATGGGTACCGAGCTATCGTTGAGTATGGCGTATCACCCGCAGACAGACGGGTAGACTGAGCGTACTAATCAGATGCTGGAGGATATGCTACGCAGGTGTGTCCTTAATTTTAGAGGGGGTTAGGAGTAGTACCTTCCACTGGTGGATTTCGACCATAATAACTCCTACCAGTTTACGATTGGCATGGCCCCATTTGAGGCGTTGTATGGCAGACCTAGTCGTTCTCCCACTTAATGGCTAGAGGTGGGGGGAATAAGTTACTCGGTCCAGAGATGATTCAGGAGACGTTAGTCATGATTCAGTTAATCAGGAGTCACATTCGGGTAGCCCAGGATAGGCAGAAAAGCTACGCCGATGCAAAATGGTTCTTCAGGGAGTTTATGTGGAGGACCAAGTATTACTACGAGTGTTTCCTATGAAAGGAGTGATGATGTTCGCAAAGAAATGGAAATTGGCTTCGAGGTACGTAGGACTATTTCCCATTATCGAGAGTATTGGACCGGTGGTATATAGGCTTGGGTTGCCGAAGCACTTGCATCATATTCATGATGTGTTCCACATTTTGCCATTGAGGCAGTATCTTCGGGATGATTTGGCCCACACTCATGTTGCGATAGAGGAGATTAATTTGCAATTGACGATTCTTATAAGGAGAGACCAGTGGCTATTCTAGACCATAGTGAGAGGAGATTGAGGTCGAAGGTAGTCTCACTTGTACGAGTCCAGTGGGAGCATCATAATGTAGTGGAGTTCACTTGGGAGCGCGAGGCAGATATGAGCAAAAAGTATTCAAAATTGTTTTTACCAGGTAAGCCTTTTTCTGAATTTCGGGATGAAATTCTGTTATTAGGGGGGAAGTATGTAATACCCCGTATTTTTATGGCATTAATTAAATTGGGATAAATTAATTTAATATTTATCCAAATTTTAAAATAGATATTTACTAGCGTGATGAGAGTTAGTAATTATCGGTGAGAATTATGTTGAATATTACTTAATAAGTAATTAATATATGGGATTGAATTTATCAAAATTGTCGCGAGTAAATAATACGATAGTTATAGAAATTAAGTTGGGACGAGCGTGTCAGTCGTGTCGGGACTAATTTAAGGAAATAAAAAGTAAATTAATTCTAAGTCGCATGTATGCTCATTTCGAGTGTGCCAGTGTATCCGAAATGGTTGAGATGGTTAGAAAAGTGTACTCGGGGGTTTAGTCTGGGTCTCGGGACGTTTTTAGGCCTAACCGGTAAACTGAGAGGGCATTTTGGTAATTTCTAATTTTAGGCCTTAATAAATGATAATCCGATGGAAGTAAGAGTCCTCGAGGGTTAGAAACACTTTAGTTGCAGAGGGGCTAAGGAAGAGAGAAGAGAGAAGGTTTCCAAGGAGGAGAACCACCAACCTTACACCATTCTCACTAATTCCACCACCAACGCGTAGATCGAAAAACGAGGAGCGGGATCATACCCATCATATTCTATAATTCAGAATTTCATTCTTAAGGCAAGTATCTAACTGTCTGTTCTTTAGTTGATAACACATCCATGCTAATGTAGGAGAAAATGATTTTATGTTTTCATGAAAGTTAAATGTCGTTTGGGAGAATAATATTGAAATTCTATGTAGAAACCATGCTAGGACAACTCTATCGATATATATAGATGATTAACTACGAAATTGATGTCCAGTAGAGGTTGAATTCTGGAATAATTAGGCAGATATTGATTACGATGATAAAAATAGGGTCCTTAATGACTTAGCTTGAATAAACCCCTTTAATTGATGGCCCTCGATGAATTTGTATATGTTTTACGTTAGAAATCATATATGTAGAATAATAAAACTTTTAGTTTGATTGTTTGGGAGTTTGGGATGAATTAATAGTGGTTTTAAGGATTTAAGTTAATGAAACTCGCTGGTGAAGAATTGCATAAACTTGGTCAATAACTGCTCAATTGATCGATCGACTCAATAATGTCTATAGATCGACTGGATCGATCGATCCACCCTTTTCATCGATCGATCGACTCCTCCTGGACATTGAAACTTCTTTCCCTTTAAATGTTAATCTGATCCCAATGTGTAAGGACCTTGGACATAATTTAAATATCATAATGGGACTTGGTAAGGACTAGTAGGGTATAGGCAAGGTCCGGGTAACACGAACCGTGGGATTTTGGGGGTATAAAATGGAGTGGAAATCGTTCGTACGTTATATTAGGTCTTGTGAGAATTAAGAATGACTTAGACCAGTAGGGTTGAGAGCGTACACCTACTGATTTTGTATTTATCAAGATGATACACTTCGAGGGTCGAGAAGAACTTAAGGACTTACAGTAAATGAGAAAGTAAGAGTGGATTAATTATATGTAGGACTCAGGCGCTACGTGCCGCATATGGTCAGAATATAATATGAGTCATGTGTGTACCTATTTGAATGATGAAAATATAAATTTGTGTGTATGAATATTTATTATATACATATATATGTGTAATCATACATGCGCTACTTGCTATCACGAAGGTTTCTGTACCTGGCAAGTCTTATCTCGATTGGATTTTATTGGGGATATTGACTTGTACCCTAGAACATAGCATCCTTAGTACAGGCTATCTGATAATGATAGTCAGATGATCCTAAGAGACGTGAGGGTATGTACTGACCTCTAAGTGACTTGGAACTATGCTTCTCCTCCAATATGTGTGTTTTGTGTTAATACAGTTCGAGAGTAATTCCGAACTAGTACTCCCTTTTGTACGAGAGATATGGGGACTTGATAGCGGAGTATGCCAGCGCCATAGATATTATGTGGGGCATCCGATTAGTATATATATTATATGAGTGATAAATATATATAGATATACCTGTGATTCCTCAACTGTGCTAGTATGTAATAAAAATTGATAATTGATATTGAATAAATTAAGTGTCTAAAGCTATATTGTGATGTGCATAGCCGACTAGATAAATTCGTAACAAAAGTTATCATATATAAATGTTAGTGATGCAATCGCACGAATTAGGATTGATAGGGCAAGATTGGGTTAGAATAGTTAAATGGGTTAGCTTTATCTAGATTAATTCGATAATACGTTAGGCGTGCACACTAGTTGAGAGGTGAGAATTCTCAAGTGAGTGTCGAGGAACTAATATGTATGTAATATCAATTGGTAAGCATTTTATATACTTGCTAAACAATTTTAAAATCTATTTTACACTCGGGCTCTGACCCGTTTCTTGTCATCTCTTCTTTCTCTTGTATATATATATATATATATATATTAGAGGCGCCCATCCACAGGGGCGTCATGCTTAGATCTTTGGACTATTGACGTGCTGCAGCTAGTGTAGGAGTTACGGGTCCTTACAGGAGACGACTTCATCCATGTCTTCTCAATCTTTTATTTAGTCAATATTAGATAGGGCATGTGTCATCCATTTCCAGTTTTTATCTAGTTCAGAGAGATTTGTACTCTTTATTTATTTCAGTATTCTGTTTTAGTTGAGATTGCTTTTGAATATTACATTATCCTTCGATTTGGGATATTTTATTTGGATTGGTTAATCTAGTCTGGTTATTTTATTCGGATGGTTTGGCTTTTAATATTATTATCTGTGTTCATGAAAATGGTTTAGTACATTAAGTCATAATAATAGGTCTTAATCTATAAAATTTAAGGTTTTAACACTTAGCTTAATTATTTATTAGGTGATTAATAAAGAAAAAAATTGTTTTTCGATAGTGATGCTAAGAATGAACCAACCAAACACTTTAATTTAATTTAATAAAGGACTGATCACCCGGTATTTAATTAGGCGGGGTGTCACAGATAGATGGTGCACTGGCTCACATAAAAGAGTTCACTCATCCGCAATCGACTTAAATGAGTCAATTACGTTCTTATTGCTTAGCACTAGAAGCACTCTAGCACACCACTCCAAATCTGCTCAGTCGTCAACATTCAACCACGCCACATGGACAACACTCCTTGAAAAATCCGCCAATTGTCTTGGAAAAGAAAAGAACGTTAGAACAATTCACAGAAAGGAAAGGCAGAATATTGAAGACCTAAAAGTTGTGAAAAATAAAGAAATCTCGTCCATTTTTATACGAGGCTAATGTGCATGACCGAGGTAGTCCAAAAGACCATACCACAACCGTTTAGCACCCCCTACAGCTTGCAGGTCGGCACCTCCCTGAAATTTTGTACAACAATTCCCCAAAATATGCTAAAAAATCTAGAAAATTCTTAAAATTTCCAAATGAATTTTAGAACTTTTTTCACATTTTTTTTCTAACCTCTCAAGTCCCCAACTGAATTAATACCAGTTTTTCTCCCAGAGTTATTTCCTGAGAGTAATTCCTAAACACAATTGGATATGTCCCCAGCAACATCTTCAAGGAACACATCAGAAATCAAAAAGCTCCCCAAGCAGAGCTACATCCAATCCTCGGATTAATATCTTTTCCCTAGTGAAGCCTCCAAAATTTCTCAGGAAAACCATACCCCACACTACAAACTAAGAATTATCTTCGACTCTCAGAATTGGCCACTTCTACTTAAGCCCTCAGAATTGGCTTCGACCCTCAGAATTGGTCATACCCTACTTAAGAACCTCATAATTGACCTCGGCCCTTAGAATTGCTCGCTTAAACTTAAGCCCTCAAAATTGACTTTGACCCTCAGAATTGGTCGCACCCTACTTAAAGCCCACAAAATTGGCTTCAACCCTCAGAATCGTTCACTCTTCACTTAAGCCCTTAGAATTGGCCTCAACCCTCAGAATTGTTCGCACCCTACTTAAGGTCTTCAGAATTGACCTCGACCCTCAGAATTGGTAGCTTCTACTTAAGCTCTAATAATTGGCTTTGACCCTCAGAATTATTTGCTTCTACGTAAGCCCTCATAATTGGCTTTGACCCTAAGAATTGGTCACTCTCCACTTAAGCCCTCAGACTTATCTTCAACCCTCAGAACTTATTGCTTCTACTTAATCCCTCAGAATTGGCTTCGACCCTCAGAATCGGTCGCTCTCTACTTAAGCCCTTAAAATTGGCTTCGACCCTCAGATTTGGTCGCTCTCCACTCAATCCCTCAGAATTGGCTTCGATCCTTAGAATTGGTCACACTCTACTTAAGGTCCTTGGTCGCTCTCCACTCAATCCCTCAGAATTGGCTTCGATCCTTAGAATTGGTCACACTCTACTTAAGGTCCTCATAATTGACCTCGGCCCGCAGAATTGGTCTCTTCTAAGGTCCTCATAATTGACCTCGCTCATACTTAAAGCCCTCAGAATTGGTCGCTCCCTACCATAGGTCCTCAAAATTGACATCTTCCCATAGAATCGAATATCCCCAGCATTACCTTGGGTCCCCAGAATCGGCCTTGACCCTCTGAAATGGTCATCCTTGTCCCTTTAGGTCTGCAGAATTGACCTCTTTACCAAAACATCATGTAGCTTTTATTCGATAGCTTTCACTTGTTCCAAACTCACCCATCAAGGGGCTCTATAGACACCATAAGTCTCTCCTTAGGTCCCTATAACCTCCCCATTTCACTACAAACCCTAGGTCATACTCCAAGTACTGATCTAGAGGCCATCGGACGCTCCCGGGCCCCATTTAACTCCAGTAAACTCTATCGTCAGAGTGAAAGCTCGATGAATCTTCGAAGGGCTCTGAATTCCCTTTCCAATGGTCTACCCCGTGCATGAATTGGCATAACAGTTCTGACGAACAGACTATTTTACTACCAAAAATCCATCTAGAGGCCACCGAGCACTTTCGATCCCCGTTTGACCCAAAGTCAACTCCCGGATCCGGGAGTGACCTAAAGGACTCTTGAAGGTCTATGAATTAACTTTCTAATAGTATGCACGGTGCACAATTTAAATCAACGAACTGCATTCTATGACCATTTTCTGAAAAAATCTACACGAGATTGCCGATTGGTAGGTCCATTTCCATGCCTATTGGCAGTGTGTCTTGGATACATACCGATTGGCAGGGCTAGGACTATACTGAATTGGCACTCCCTTATCCTATAAATAGAGGGCATAAACTCACTCCCAATCACACCTCAGATCCATCTATATTAGTGATCTCAACAATATTCTCTTGCAATCAGCAAAGTTTCCTTATGTGAAATTCATTTCCATCTTTCATTCCCATCATTTTCATACCTAGCTTGAGAAAATCTCATTCTCTCTCATCCAACATTCATCTCAACATTCAATAGAGCTCATAAAAGATTAAGATCAAGCTCTAATTCTCCAAAGAAGGTCAAAAAATCCTTCTCTCTCTTTAAATTCTTTATTTTTGCACTAGTTACATAAATTCTTAATCTATCTTTTACTTTAGTTCATACACATTAATATCTCATCCTTCATTAGTCATATTTCACATACTTTATTTTCTATAAAAAAAAAAAAACAAAGAAAAAGAGGGTTACACCTATAAATTCCAACGGGATTATCCACCACAATTTCTCAAAACTAAAAATAAAATTTCTACACACACACATATAATAAATTCCCGTTTAAACCTATGGGATAAACCCCACCCTTATGTTGTATGCAAACTACGTGGACTTTGATGCCTTTATAGGCTACGTAGGCGTTTTGGGCTAAGACCTGCGACTCGAGTCCATTTTTTTCATTTTTGTATTTGAATCCTTTTTATTTATACATTATTCAATATATATCAAATTTGCGATTCATATCGGCATTTTACCTAACAAATATTATCGTTTCATTATAACGATCAATATCGATAAACGCATACATCGTATTTTATAAATATTATTTTGAGAACATTCCATTAATATTGTATTGTTTGCAACATTATCAATTTCCATAAATATAAGATCATTTTTGCAATTAACCATCGTGTAAAACACTTGTGTTCCTTAGGAAATTATGGAAGAAGTGAAAGTAGACTAGCAAATAAGAAGGTATAAAATAACTTGAATCAAAGTGGAAAATGCACATAAATTGTGTCTTTGTGTGCCTAACGTCTCGTTGACTTTGTTTTCGATTTATATTTTTTATCATGTTTCGTTAATGTGTTGATCTGTGTGTATGTGTGTGTGTTAAAGAGTTTTTGTGTATGTATGAGAAAAAGCTAAAAATGATTCAAGTTTGGTTTTGTAGCATATTTATCTATGAATCCAAAAACAATTTATTGGTGTAAGATTTTTTCTCTCATGAAATTGCTTCTTTTTGCAAGGAAAATGTCGGTCCCCACTGTATAGCGATATTCTAGTATTATATTTATCACTATCTGAATAAATTAATACAACTTACCTGCAAAAATATTAGTGTAATGTAAATTTTAAATGGATTTAATTCTTTATAGTTGAAATCATAATATATATTTTTTTAACCCAATAAATCCTACTCTAGCTTAAAATATCTATATTATACTTCTAATACGATAGTATTAGAGGTGTAAATAATTATCAATTATAACACCCCATATTTTTGAATAAATAATTTTAGCTTTTTATTACACGTATTCTCGTAATAATATTGCATATTTAATAAATATTAATTAGTGAGAATATAATTAATATTTATGTGGAAATAAAATTTACTAAGCGTGATTAAGTAAATTAAATTTGGATAATTGTTAGTTCATCGTACTGGGTAATAACGACGGGGATTGACGGTACCTCAACCGTGACATACGGGGAGATTATATTTTGATTGAGATAGGATATTTATATTTGATGACTCGAATGGTGATTTTGATTGCAAGGTAGATCCGGAATCAGTTGAAATAGTCAAAACTAAGTACCCATGAGTAGTAATTGGGTCCTGGGGCTTTTTAGATTAGTCGGGACCCATTCGGGGGCATTTAAGTAAGTTTACACAATCTAAACCTCTAAGTCTTTTGGTGAGAAAAAGGGAGGAAGAACACAAGGAAGGTTGGAAAAAGGCTAAATTAGGACTCATTTGGAGGCCAAGTGTGGGATTTTGGATTCAACCCTACTACAAGGAGGAGACTAATACTCAATCCTCATTCAAGGTAAGTGTATAACTTGCTTGTTGATTTTGCATTGTTTAGATTCATATCAAAATTGGTAGAGTAAAACTGATTTTGGGATGGGAATTCATATGTAAAACTCATTTTGGGGAAGGTTTACATGAATTATGTGATGAAAATAATCTTGATATTTGTGAAAATAATCTTAATTTATGTGAGATTCAATACTTATGATAATCCAATTTGTGTGAAAACGATTTAGGAAATTAATATAACTATAGAAGTAATTAAAAGAGGAAGAAATCTATGAGTTAGGATGAAATCATTGAATATGCTAAATTAATCAAATCGTGGTGAAGATTGTCAGATTATGAATCTTAGGAAGGATTTAGATTAGGTTTTATGTGTGGAACCCTTGGGAGACTAGAAAATACTATTGGGGTTATGAAGGTTTTGGAATTAAATGTTGTGAAATAAGTAAACCCATCACTTTGGTTCAAGAACTGGGCTCCTAATCATAATCAAATCTATTCCTCCTTCATAGGCGAATTGATTCAGCGGGTGAATCGATTCCTCTAAGAAGTCGAATCGATTCGGACCTGCTGTGAGTGACAATCGGTCTTTTAATGTAATTCGAGGGACTTTGGGGGAAATTGTTAGTGTAGAAGGTCCATAGTGGTGTTGTAGAACTTCTGAAAATTATAGAAATAGTTATACGATCTCGAGTATGGGAGATTAGACTCGAATTATGGTTATGGGTGTTTAAAAATGGTAACACGCAAAAAATAAACTGTGAATTTGGAATAAAAGAATTCGGGTATTATCATTATTATTATTTACGAGCTGGTTGGGAAAGTTTGGGTACTTCGAAAAGGTTATGTAACGAGATTTAATTTAATTAGTGAGTAATTAAATATTCAAGATTCGGGGACAGACTTGGGACTTATAGGCTACTGCTTCGGGTGTTAGGCACGGATAAAACGGACTCGGTAAATATATATAAGGTTATATATATATATATATATATATATATATATATATATATATATATATATATATATATATATTAATATCTGGGTGCATGATATTTATGTGAAACATACCCATCCTAGCAGATATGGTATCGGTGGAGGTTGCACGCCGTGGGAGGTCACTCTAACGAATATCAATAGAGGTTATATTGTTTCCTTTAGGTCATAGGTTTGTGCATATCCACGCTGTGTAGGGTTAGAGTCTCGTAGAATAATATGGTATGGTTAGGACTACGAACTTAAGTGGTGAGATTCTGATCCAGTTGCCTAGGTTATGATGGACTCCCTAGAGTTTGATAGTTTGCTAGCGATTTCGCATCCAGCGAGGTAAAGCTCGTAGGGATAGCGGTGATATACATATAATGAGCGATATATGTGTTTGTATGCATTTGATGTGTTTCGATATTAAGGGATAGATAATTATACACGGGCCTAAGACATTAATTACGAATATTATTAATAGCCGGAGTAAGGTTATGAGAACGAATAATAATGAGATAATGGTTAATTATTTAGGCAGAAAAGTAAGCTAATTAATAAATCAGTGATAAATAATACTCTAGGCAGGGTAATACATTACATTGAAATTAGTGATGATACTATTTAGGCGGGATAGCATAACTAGGAGGGTTAAGAGTCTATGTTAGGTGCAAACATTAGATGAGTGGCGAGGATTGACTCATGAGAGTGCGCTACCGCTTTAATATGAAAATTTCTTTACATTTTCAATAATGCAACTTATTCACTTTCTAAATATTTTTAAAGGTTTTGGACTCTGACCCGTATCAAATATTTTCAAAATAAATTAGGTGTCCAGCCACAGGGACGCCAAGGATGATTGTTCTTTTCAAGGACACGTAGGTGCAGCTGATGTGGAGGCTTAGCCGATTTATTTATTGCTATCTAGATTAGATTCTCTAGTTCAGTTGTTGGTTGGGCGTGTTGCTCATTTTATTCAGACTTATGTATTTCCAATTATTTTGGTCAGTTGGATTGGACGTATTGATTTTTTACCCGATGGTTTATTCGGGAACTTTATTTATTTATCTCAGCTTCTGACTTTATATTGCGATTTCATTTATATTTGTTAATATGTATGGAATTCTTACTCATTGGTTAATATTGTTGTATGTTAATGGAAGATAAAAATTGACACTGCATGTTAAATTAACTAGGTGGTTAGTAATTAATCATTTTTCGACAGTGATGCTAGGAATGAGCCATATGAGACTGTCGTTTTATTTGAGTAGAGGGATGGCCATCCATTATTTTAATAAACGAAGTGTTACATATGGTATCAGAGTCAGGTTCTATAGCCTTTTAGGATCTGTGCGGCTTACTACCATTCAGCGTAACGTTCTTTGATATAGCGCCCTATTTTAGGACTGTTGCATTCCTACTTACGCATTTCATGCTTATATTCTTCTGTTATTATTTTGTATTTGATTTTAAACTTATACAAACTTTAATCCCATTTCAGATGTTGCCAAAGAGAACCCGTCAAATGGGAGCGAGTGCTGGAGAATAAGCCCCACGGGGGAATATTTCAGCCACATAGGGGGAAAATATAGTGGCGCGGGTAATAAATGCGGTGATGACCACAATGGCACAACACTTTCCCCAGGCCCAGCCTCAGCCTTTGGTGGCACTGGTCATTCAGACCAACCTGAGCCTTCCATCTCAGGAGCGAGTGAGGGAGGCCTTTCAGAAAGGGCATCCACTAAGGTTTCAGGGTAGCTTTGATGTAGTGGTAGCCACCCAGTGAAAGAAGGACATTACACGCCATCTTCGCCTTGTGGAGTGTAGTGAGACCCAAAGACAAATACTAGCTACTTTTAAGCTAGTAGGTGCAGTACTACAGTGGTGGGAGTTGATTACCACGACAAAGGAGGGGATGTTATGACTATAGTGGAGTTTAAGTATCGTTCAATCGCAAGTATTTTTCCTTAACAATCCAAACAGATATGCAGTGGAGATTTTTAGATGTTACTTGGGGAGAGAGGTCGGTGGCTGAATATGAGGACCTATATGGCCAACTTTGGGCTGGACGAGTTGAACACGAAGGATAAAAAGATGTTGAAGTTCATGTATGGACTCACTTGAAGGATCAGACAACACTTACTTGGTAACCCGATATTGACCACCTACTCTGAGGTCAGGACCATCACTTCCACATAAAGAGAAGCAAGAGAGTAGGCTAGTTAGGCAGGCAGAGCAGGAGAGAGTGATGTCGGTGGAGCACCGTAATAGCACAGGCACAGACAACAAGGGCAGGATTCCCGATAAGGGGATTCGTCTAATAGGTTTCGATCAAGAGGTTTTCGACCAGAGGGTAGTGTATTCAGATAAGGTCACCAGGTCCCTCAGTATTAGCACCAGCATCAGCAACACATTCCATAGGGTTTCCAGGGCTAAGGGAACAACGGGGGAGGCTAGTAAGGACGAGGCCATAAGGGTCGATGACTGGGATAACCTCGATAAGGCCACCAGGGCTAGAGACAGGGAGACTTCACTACTCGATGCTTTACTTATGGTGAGATGGGCCACGGGATGAGGGACTGCCCACAGCTAGGAAGAGGACCTCAGTAGTGTGTCTAATAGGGACATCAGGCACATGTATCACTAGTAGCAGTGCTCCATAGTCATAGCGGTAGCTATAGTACGAATATGTCTATAACATCTGGGATACATTCATACCACAGTTGCCGCCAACAGTTGAGGGTACATTTTATATTCACGGGCATATGGGTAAGGTGTTATCTAGTATGGGAGCCTCCTACTCGTTCATAGCCAATAGATTTGCACGCACGACTGGCCTACTAGAGGAAGTCGATAGTACCGTTATGTGTGTAGACTCATCATTGGGCAGTGGATCCATTATACACTTTATTTTTAAGGGATAGATATAGACTTTGGGAGATTATGTTTGGCGGATGACTTTCTTATTTTGGATATGGTGGGGTATGATGTCATTTTAGGTATGGATTGGTTGGCAGGGTACCGAAGAATGGTGGATTGCTTCGGTAGGACAATTGTGTTCTCTATACCAGGATATAAGATATTTCTAGGGGTGATTCATCTTCTCGAGGGAGATTCGATCACACGTCTTTATTATATTGAGGAGGAGACCTTATAGGAGGTGGTTATATCCTTATATTCGATTCCAGTAGTTAGGGAGTTCACAAATGTTTTCTAGGAGACACTCGGGTTGCCACCCAGTCAGGAGATAGAGTTTGTTATTGACTTAGCATCGAGAACTAGGACGATTGCACGAGGACCGTATCGTATTGCCCCGCTAGAGATGCGAGAGTTGAGGGTTCAAATTCAGCAGCTCTTAGGACAGGGCTTTATCAGGCGGAGTACATCATCGTGGGGTGCTCCTGTATTATTTATGAAGAAGAGAGATGGGTCGCTTTGTTTGTGTGTAGACTACAAGGAGTTGAATAAGGTCACGATATGTGACGCCCCGACCCCGAACCGGATTTAAGGGTTATTATAGGATCGACCCGGATCCGATCCGAGTGTCAAGTGCGGGGTGCAACCTAAATAATGTTACTATTCCAATTTTATTATTAAATAAGATTACGCTTTTCTTAGCATGCGATTCCAAAATAAAATAAACTACGTGCAGGACCCAAGGAAAGTTCCCCCAAGGCCAAGTAAACAGAGCTACTAACGTTAGTGCAAGTAAATATTACCTGTGTAACGCTCTCAAAGTATGGAACCGCATATAACCTGCCGTAACAAAGAGGAGGGAGTGAGCGAAAGGCTCAGTGAGATTTATACAAATGCAACATAGAAACGAACGGCAAAAAATAATACTCACTCACTATATGCTCATGAAAATATGTACATATCTACATATACACTTTTGAAAATACATGCTCCGATGTATTAAATTATTTTATTCCAAAATATAATTTATCCCCATTCATCCCATTTTTCTTTCCCAAAATAGTCATTTTGGATAATCTTTCTTTAAAATCACATTCTTTCCCATTAACGCACATGGTTAATAATTTATAGGAAAAACCTTTATTTTCTTGTAAATATTCTTATATTCAACGTTTATTAACTCACGCTAGAATTACTTTGCCATTATTTTAATATTATCATTAAAATAATCTTTATGACACGCACACCTCGTGTTTGGAAAATATTCATTTTCATTGAGAAACTTATACTCCACGTGACACAAAATATTTATTATTTCATGAAAACTTTGGTTATTTCCATCTTTCAACCTTTTGCAAATCTCAAAGATTTATTTGCATTAATTTTTAAGAATATTCTCATTCTTCATTTCTTATTACAAAAATTATCAATCTTTTCCTTGGAGTCTAGCCATTATTCCTGGATTTCACGGGCTCTACACCATCGGTCTCTAGTCGTCATATGCTCATCTCTACAGGCTTTGGGGTCTTTCACCACTAGGGACGTCATGCCCTCCTTAATTCTTGGCATCATGCAAGTATCCTTTCTTATCTTTTTTCATGTGTTTCAACATTATTCTCAATGTTCACATTTATTCTCACTTGGAAAATCAATTCTTTCTTTTTTCTTCCAAACTACTCATTGATATTTTTATTTCATAAAAATGTTCGGCTTCACGTAAATTTACCAATTTACCCATTTCTTGTCAAACACGCATTTAGCCATTTAACAAGTGTTGTTCCCAACATAGTTACTAACTTTTCAACTTAATTCTCAAAACACTTTTAACCACTTAACACTTATCAAAAACTATATTTTTACCCATATTTCACACTTATCATTTTAGTGAAGCTCATTATTTTCACCTAGAAAAAATATATCATTAATCTCCTTTTATTAAACATAATTAATACATTTAATTGCCAAATATTTTCTTGACAGCACACTATTCACTGTATTTACGACAATGCCACTACTATTTATTTCACACACATATTATACTTTTAAATCGATTTAAACATAATAATTTTGTCAAAAACCAATTTATAATTTCTCAAAGTGTATTTATGATATTTTCAACATAATTTCAGTAATAAATTCTAAATTTTATAAAAAGACTTTATTTCCATTTATGTTTCCAAAATAAGTTGTACATACTTTAAATACCCATTTGATCACTATCAACACATTTGGCCTTCTTTTCTTTCTTTAATTACACGTAAGCATCAATTTAAAAGTAAGCATTTTATACTTTCATTATTTACATATCAACCCAAATATTCTTATTATGAGTTTATGCATCTCAAAAACACCCATCTAAGTAAAAGTCCAATTTCTTCTTCTACTTCATCATTTTGGTAAGAAAGTCCCATTTTTATTTCATAAAAATGGCCTATATTAGTCCAATATTTTTCTAAACATGAAATTACATTATTTACCTTTTAAAAAACATTTTGACACATTTTATTTCATAAAACGTTCAATGCTAATATCCTGGAATCTATCCACCTTTTGAACCTATCAAAATTACTTCTTAAAAACTCATTTCTACACACCAAATGATGATATGATGACTAAACAACATGAAGTTTTAAATTAGCTAAAATACTACATATATCAAGTCTAATATATGTAAATATCATTCTAAAAATTATCAAATTCTAAACCTCAATCAAAGTAAGATTTTTCCACCTCAAAAGACTCCAAAAATGGCGGTTGAATGATGGTGTAGGAGGAGTAACCCCCACGTCCAAAGGTGGCCTCAAAGGGGTTACAATAAAAGCCCTCCTTTAGAGCTTCCTTCCAAGATCTTCTTTTTCTTCCTCTTTTAAGTCTCCAAATAGCTTTATAATCTTCCATAAATCTCCAAGAATAACATCTCTAACAACCCATCATCCTTCCTATTGTTATACATGGTGAAATATGGTGTTTCTAGGATAAAATATGGCAGTTTCATGGTGGTTTATGGGTGGGGTTAGGACACCTACGAATTTTAGAATGGTAGCTGACTTAGAGAAGCTTAAGGTAGTGAGAGAAATGGGATAAATTTGATGGGGATGTGAATGATTAAGCCAATGTCCCTCCTTTCTCATTTATAACTCAATTCAAACTAATACCACTCATAGAACCCATGTGAAAATTCTCCACCACTCTCACATGCTAGACTTTACAACCCATGTCTGAAAAGGGGTGGGATGAAGTGTGAGGATGATTACAAGAATCCAAGAAACAAAAGGAAGTGAAAAATAACCTAAAATTATACAACCTGACCGAGTAGAAAGTACCTCAAAAAGGGTAATAGATGATTTATTTTGGTGATTTCCCAGAAGCGAAAGTTGCTCAAAATTAAATTTTAAGTCGGTATGGTGATTTTCAGAATTTTTTGAGCACTTTTATTTTTTTAGCGAAAAATATTTTTTAATTATTTTTTAGTTATTTTTTTACTTTTGACCTCATGGTATTTTTATATGTATTTTTAGGGTTCCAAATATGTAGTCATACTATTTTTATCCTTCTCCAATTGTCCTACAAAAATCGCGCAAGTTCGCGTCCTGCGCGACACGCGCTGACAAAAATCGCGTTATATTAACCGTGATCGTGTCACAATTATTCATTGAAATTTTTGCATGAAAATTAACCAACATACTTACTAGAACTATTAGGACTTAAATGCGCATCCATGCGAACCATGCAACGTGGAGATTCTTTTTCTCGTTAATTACTTTTCATGTCATTTTGACGTAATTCCCTTATATATTTATTCCTAAAAATTTTCCTTCGAATAAAATCATCAGTTTATTATTCAATATTTATTTTCTAGGGCGGGGTATCACACGATAAGGAATAAGTATCCATTGCCTCGAATCGATGACATGTTCGACCAGTTGAGAGGATAAGCATACTTCTCGAAGATATACCTTAGATCGGGGTATCATCAGTTGCGCATCAGAGAGGAGGACATTCCAAAAACCGCATTCCTAATGTTATATGGATCGTATGAATTCAGAGTGATGCCATTTGGGTTGACTAATGAGCCAACGGTGTTCATGGATATCATTAAAAGGGTGTTCAGAGACATTTTAGACCAGCTTGTGATAGTGTTCATACACGATATTCTGGTGTATTCTCAGACAGAGGGAGAGAATGCAGAGTGCCTATGTATGGTTTTTCAGACACTATAGGACCATCAGATATATGACAAGTTAGAGAAGTGCGGATTCTGGTTGAGGGAGGTATATTTTTTGGGCCATATTGTATCGAATAGAGGGATTTTCGCAGATCCGAGTAAGGTATCGACCGTGAGGGAGTAGGGATAACCCACGACAATGATGGAGATTCATAGATTTTGGGGTTGGCCAGGTATTATCTCTGATTCATAAAGGGCTTCTCGAAGATTTAGGGTCCGTTAACAAATTTGGCTCGCAAAGGGGTGACGTTTGTTTAGGATGACCATTGTCAGTTAGCTTTTGACGAGATAAAAGAAAAATTAACTTCAGTACCCATACTTGCACTGCCTAGGGAGGAGTGGAGTACAGTTTTTTCATAGATGTGTTCTTATAGGGACTTGGGGGTATATTACAATAAGAGGATAGGGCTATAGCTTATGCATCTCTCAATTTTAAGCCCCACGAGAGGAATTACCCCACACATGACTTGGAGTTAGCAGAGGTTATCTTTACCTTGAGGATTTGGAGGCACTACCTTTTGGGTGAGCAGTTCAGTTTATTTATGGACCATAAGTTGCTACAGTATCTGTTTGCGCAGAAGGATCTTAATATGCGGCAGGGAATATGGTTGGAGTTCATGAAGGATTACCAACTTGATATTCAGTATCATCCTGAGAAAGCTAATGTATGACAATATTGGCTATCACTCCCGAGATCATTATGCAGGTGGTGAAAGCACAGGTCGGGGATCAGTTTTGTTAAGATAAGATGTGACAATTATTGGAAAATGGGGCGGAGTCCTACTCAATTAGTTTCGAGTGAGGCTTACACTTCAACAGAAGACTCGTTATTCTGAAGGATGAAGATTTGATACATGCACTAATGACCGAGTCTCATGGGTCGAGGTTTATGGTACATCCTGGAGGATAAGATGTACCAGGATATGCGTAGATAATACTGGTGATCGAGGATAAAGTGGGACATAACAGAGTTTGTATCGAAGTGAACTACATGACAGTTAGTGAAGGTAGACCACCAGAGACTGACAGGGATATTACAGCCATTAGAGGTTCCAGTTTGGAAATGAGAGAGCATCTCTATGGATTTCATTACTAGATTACCGACATCATATAAGGGTCACGATTCCATCTGGGCTATCATGGATATCCCGACCAAGGTGGCCCACTTCCTATTAGTTCGTACAGATTTTGAGAAGAGATAGTATGCCCAATTATTTATTTTCGAGATAGTGAGGTTACATGGGGTACTGATTAATATCGTGTTCGACAGGGACAAGATTTTTTTGTCCCACTTTTGGCAGAGCTTTTAGGATGCGATGGGCACTGATTTACGGTTGAGTATGACATATCATCCACAGATAGATGGATATAATGAGCGGGTTAATTAGATGTTAGAGGACATGCTCAGGATGTGTATACTCAATTTTAAGGGAATTTGATAGTAGTACCATCCACTGGTGGAGTTTAGTTATAACAATTTCTACTATCTCACCATCGGCATGACACCATTTGAGGCACTTTATGGATGGCCTTGTCGTTCTCCCACTTATTGGTTAAAGGTGGTAGACAACAAGCTATTGGGACCGGAGATGATTCATGACATCACTGCCAGGATTGGGCTCATTCAAGGACGTATACGGATAGCTCAGGATAGGAAGAAAAGTTACATTGATATCGATAGGAGACACATAGATTTAGATACTGGGGACGAGTTCTTGGTATGTGTGATGCTCCGACCCGAATTTATGGATTACCCATAATCAACCCGGTCTGACTCGAGCGTTAGGTGTGAAGTGCAATGAATAACCTATATAATGTTGCTAGTCTAGTTTTATTTTTAATTAACGTTTCACTTGTTAGCATGTGATTCCAACTTCAAGTCAAACTATGTGAGGGACTCGTGGGAATCACCCCCGGAGTCCAAGCATACAGAGATACTAATGTAAAATTAAATAAAATACTTACTTGTGTAACGCTCTCAACACCCAACATGCCGTAACAAAGACAAGAGTGTGAGTCAATGATCAATGGGAATATACAATATACAATATAGAAACAAACTATAAAAAGAAGAGTATAACATATTATACCTACGTTCATATGCAACTACCTTGTACATATATCTATACACACTATATGCATCAAATTATTTTACCTCCAAAAATATTTTTTTAGTTCGATTAATTTACATTAATCTCATAAAAGACTCCTCTCTTAACTTAACATTTATACCTTTATTTAACACCCATAGTTAAATTCTTGAAACAATCACACTATATTTAACCAAAGACCATTTCTTTACTAAAATTACCCTTTTTATTTAGATAATATACCTTAGTATTTTCATTTGAAAATCACCCTTTCAACACATGTGAACACCGTGTTAGAAAATACTTGTTTACCCTTTGAAAACCTTTCACAATACACCCTTGTGTTAATTATGGTTAAACCTTCTTAGGTTGCTCAACTCAGCCATTTAACCATCATACTTTATCATTTCCTTACTTTATGAACACTGATCACTTTACACATTTCTTGTCCACTTTAACCTGTACCAGAACATATATTAATTCATTCAAGTTAAGTTATCTTAACAAAATTTCACCACACGATCCATTTCTTAACATGTTCCTTATTCCTTTATCTTATTCTCTGAATCTTCCAATAAATCGCGTACTTTAACAGGCTCCACATCGTCGACGATACCACCATGTACTCTGGCCATTTGTTTTGGGTCCTTCACCCTAAGGTCTCTGGGCCCTCCTTAATTATTCCGGTGTCATCCAAGTTCCTTTTATGTGTTTAGACATTTTACAATGTCCATATTATTCCTTCTTTCCCATTTTACCTGACCGAAGTCAAACTCGGAGTTTCACCCCAACTCAGGTTATACTTTGAAATTATCATTTCATGTCCTTTACACTTTAACTTTGATTTTTATTCCAAAATCATATTCATTTAGTACCAATTTGTGTAACACTCTCTCCAACATTTTTATTTCATAAAAATGTTCCATTTTAATTAAAATTACCATTTTACCCATTTATTTTCAAACTCACCTTTTACTCCATTTCACCAGTATTGATTTTCTCCAAAGCACCATTAGGTTACTCACACTAACTCCTTAAGTGTTTTAACATCTTAACACCTTTTTTAACCTTAGAGTATCATTCTTTCCAAGTTGGAAACCTCTTTATTCCATTATTTTCTTTTCAAATTTATAAGTGTTAGTCTTTCAAACATTATTAAGTTACACACACCAACTTCCCAATGTTTAACCATTAAAACTTATCCAACCCCTTTTACTAACCATATTTCCAAATTAGATATTTCTTTTCTTTCTTTATTCAAGAAATATAATTACACTTAAAGATTACTTTTAAAAGAAAATGCCATTTCCCTTTTACCAATTCATGCAGTCTTACAACCTTATATTCATCACACCTTTGACCCATTTTTACACACTTTGAAGATTAAAATTTTTACTTTTCTTATTTTTTGTTTAAGCCCAACAAACCTCCTTTAAACTTGTTCACGTATTTATTATCAAAATACTACAATTTTATATGTACGAGAAGATGGATTTTAAATCCTAAGATCCTATTAATTGGGTTAAACATACATTTCATTCAAGAAATTCATAATGTTATCAAAATTCACTTTCAAGTCATAAAGGATATTATACTTCTTCAAACTCAACAAATGTTCGTCTTTCATAAACATTACATTTTTTCAAGAAACTTTGAAACATTATTTCACCAATATTTTAGCAAAATCAATCATCATTTTCAAACATTTTATTTCATAAAATGTTTAACATAGATTTTCTAGAATATACACTATTTTCATAAAAATCTCAATCTTCATTTCAAGAAACTTTGAAATATTTACTCATCATTTATTTTTCAACAAAGTAACATTTTACAACATTTTTATTCCATAAAAATGTTTATTATTTACTAGACATGCCTTTCATCTTTTAATCAAAAGCACCTACTCATGTAATCTAACAACAAGAGTACAAATACAAAAAATAGAGTTTTAATACTAAGATTAAAATTTTCCACCTCAAAGACTTCATATGGTGGTAGAGATGTTGGTGTAGGAGGAGCAACCCCCACCTCTAAAGCTGGCTTCAATAGGTCACCAAGTGCATCCTCTATGAGTTCTTCATTTAAGCTTCCAAGCAAAGTCCCAACAATACTCTCTTCAAACTCCATGAAAGCTCCCATCTCCATCTTTAAGAACCCCAACAATAACTCCATAAATTCGTATCTCTCCTCATCCATGGTGGAAATGGGTAGTTATGGTTCAAATATGGTGGAATACATAACAAATATGTGGATATAAGGTGCAGGAGTGGTGGTAACTTGGTGGTTTATGGTGGTGGGAGAGTGTGGGAAGGCTAAAATAATGGAGGAAGACCACCCCTTCCACTCTCCCTCTCTTCTTCCAACTACAACGGCACAAATGAGCCCAAATAACCCCTATAAAACCCTTCAAACACCTAAAAATTCCATTTTTTCCCATCTGGGCTCGCCAGATTTTGACAACTCAAAGATCCAAGGGCAAAAAACGTGACCGTGTTAAAGGCAAGTAAGACTAAATATTTTCGAGGCACATCATTCGAAAGACATGCGCCTCGTTCAAATAACATGTCCATCTCGTTTGATATATGGCTTCACATGACCTTCGCATGACCTGGGATTAAAGGCACTGGGACCTCGCACAAACCTTGCTCGATCCCCTATTTTAAACGAGGTCCAAACCTCATTCGAACGTCATCAGTCTAGTTTGAACCCTTCTTTCTTTTTATTTTCTCTAAATTCTAATTTTTTTTCACACAATTTTCCTATAATTATCGTCAACGCCACTTAATTATAATTTACACAAAAATTTAAATGAAATATCAGGGTAGGGTATCACAGTATGCGTGTCTCCTATGAAGGGATTCCTGAGATTCGGGAGGAAGGGGAAGCTACCGCTGAGGTATGTGGGGCCTTTCTTGATCATTGAGAGTATAGGTTAGGGTTGCTGGATCAACTACAGAAGATTCACGACGTATTCTATGTATCATCGCTGAAAGGATATCAGAGGAGTGAGAGGTCTTTTTAGCACATCCCAGTTGAGGAGATTAATTTTCAACCAGACATCTCGTACGAGGAGAGACCGATTACTATTCTTGACCGTAGTGAGCGTAAGTTGTGGTTTAAGATGGGGCCCCTGGTTCGAGTTCAATGGGGACACCATATTGTAGATGAGTTGACATGGGAGCGGGAGGATGATATGCGAGAGCATTATCCAAAGCTTTTTACTGCAAGTACGTCCGAATTTTGGGGACGAAATTCCTTTGCAAGGGGGAAGTATGTAACACCCTATAGTTTTGAATAATTAATTTTAGTATTTTAATTACACGTGTGCTGGTAATTGTAACACCCCGTATTTTTGTGCATGTAATATTTAATTTAATTCAGGAAATTTTAAATTACTTATGTGTCATAATTTAATTGAATTAATTATGGTAATATTTATTTAAATATTAATCGGTGAGTAATGGTTAATATTTGTGGGGAATTTAATTACTAAGTGAATAGTAATAATTTATTTACATCATAATGTGTATTAGTGATGTGGCATTTATTTATCTCAGTCGGGAGTCGGTATAGACTAATTTGGTTGTGAGATAAGGATTTTTATAAATTAATTTGGATGTCGATTCTGAGTGCACGGTTGAGCCCGGATGGGTCGAGATAGTCGAAAAAGTGTACTCGATGGTGGTAAATGAATCACGGGGTATTTTTGGGCATGATTGGGCCCACACAGGGGTAGTTGGGCCATTTTAATTAAGTCCATAAGTCAAAAACGGAATTAGTGTGTTAAACCTAAACCTAAGAGTGTTTAAACACACATCTACACTAAAGAGTTGGAAAGAAAACTAGAGGGAGCAATTGGTGAATACATTGGGAATCTTTTGGAGACAAATCAAGGAACAAAGTTGGGTGTGCATCATCAAGCCCGTCTCTACACTAACGGATCAGACTCAACGAACCCAAAGGCAAGTGGTTAACTTGTTGTAATACTAATTGATGTTAATCAATTCATATTTTTGTGATGTGAAATCAGAAATTCGTTTTGGGTATATTGGGTACAAAATGGGGTTTTTATGAAAGGAACACTTAAATGAGATTTAATGTGGGAATTAATAGTGTGGCATGATTCTGTGAGGATATTTGATTTACATGTGAAAAACCCAAAAGCAATTGTGGACGAATTTGGGATAAGTAGATGAAATTGGAACCTAACGAGTAAAAACCAGAAAATTTCTCCAAATCAGAAAGGTAGAAATTTGTGAAACTAAATTTATGTTTGAGGTTCTATGAG
Source organism: Sambucus nigra (assembly GCA_949130495.1). NCBI lineage: Eukaryota > Viridiplantae > Streptophyta > Magnoliopsida > Dipsacales > Adoxaceae > Sambucus > Sambucus nigra. The sequence continues at coordinate 258,129,846 of OX422223.1, read as the reverse complement.
AGGCCCTGATCATGTTCTTATATAGTCACGTTGTTGATTGTGATTGGGTTAGACCAAGGGAGAAGTTAGAAGTTTGAAAATTTCGTTAATGGAGGAAACAGCAAGGTGGAGAAGACGATCACCTGTTCGATCGATCGATCGACGGTTGGGGGTCGATCGATTGACCCTTCAGGTTTTTCGAAAGTTTGACTTAGGGATTTATATGGGTAAAAATTTTAGTTGCAAATTCCCCTAGCATAATTAAGAAATGAAAAAATTAATTATGGGAGTTAATTCTTAACAATTATAAGGGAGTATGTTTGGGAGTGGTGGGGGAATCAAGTGCGACGCATTGCGAATGAATTTTGGAAAATAAATTCTAAGAAATAAAATAACGGACTGGGTGAATAAGTTCGAGTATAGTAATAAGGCAACACTACTCATTTAAATTAATTATAGAGGAAAACTAATTAATTTGGAGTCGGGGATTTGACTCGGGTGATATTTAATTTCGGGCCACGTGAGCGTGTCCAGGTATATTGGTTGAGTGATACTAAGGTGTTAAATTGATTACTGAGAGGATTAGATTAATTTGGAGTGGGAATATTGACTCGAAAATTATTAAAATACGGACCAAGTGAGCGAGTCCGGGTATATTGGTTGTGTGACACCAAGGTAATAAATTAATTAATTTAGAGTCGAACCATAGACTCGGGAAAGCAACGAATTAATTAATGTGTAAATTAATTAAATTAGAGTCGGACCATAGACTCGAAAAAAATATAGGCTAGTGCTACGGATTTTTGTGCACGGTAATGCCGGGAACTAATTATTATATATATATATATATATATATATATATATATATATATATATATATATATATATATATATATATATATATATATATATATTGTGTGTGTGTTATTAAATATCAGTGACTAGATATTTATTTAATTTATATACTCTAGTGCTATCAAGGGAGGTTGCGCGATGTGGGTGAATCCCCTAGCTTGAGGAGCAGGGAGAGTATATCCCCAGGTCATAACGTTCGTTATATGGGTAAGGGGCTTATCTCACTTTCAGGGAAGGAATATGACCGCCTCCATTATGTTTATATTTGGCCAAGTTAGTGAGCGATTCTAACTTGGGGTAACTATGTTATGCGAGTACATCTAGTGGGATAGCACTTTAGAGAATACATCTGGTGAGTTATTACTCGGGAGGATGGGTTATATTTATATTCAACATATGTGTGAATGTTGTAATATGGTTCTACGTATATAATGGGATAGATAGTTATATATGGATCATTAAATACATATAGTGAATTGTAAGTAATTATATATGGGGTATATTCATATTCAACATACGTGTGATTGTTGTAAGATAACTTTACGTATATAATGGGGTAAATAATTATATACGGGTAATTCAAATACATGGAGAAAATTATATTATTTATATAACTAGTGAATGTTATATGGCTTTCAAGGAAATATGATTAACTAAGTTAAGGTGGTAAATAACTTATAAATTATGCATTTAAAATACTCGGGATTGAGTAGGGCGATTGACAAGAGTTATATCAAGTATTTAGTTTCGGGGTAGAGGACTAGGTGGGATATAAAGAGGACGTTAGGTGTGCACATTAGTTGAGGGGTGAGTCTATCCTCGAGGGAGTGCGACACTAACTAAAATATGAAGTGCATTCATGCATATTTGATTACTGCAAGTTAATCATTTGTTAAATGTTTTCAAAATGTTTTGGGTTCTAACCCTTGCTATAAAATATTTTCAAAACCTTTTAGGTGTCCAGCCACAAGGACGCCAGGCTTGATTCATTCCAGGGATTCGCTACTGCAGCATAAGTGGATGTTGCAGGATTTGGATAGGCACCTCTATTCCTTCTATTCCTAGTGTAGGGATTTTCTATCAGATATCCGAGCATGTTACTCACGGTGTTTATTTAGTATTTATTTCTGATACTTGAGATCCATTATTATCTTCCTTTACCTTTGTGTTAGATTTTAGCCGATGATTTATTCGGTCAGTTTCTTATTTATATGTGATGGTTGGATTCAGTTAACTTGGGATTGTTAATGATTTATTTCCACATGAGTATTTCATTGAATTAATGAAAGATAAAACTTGGCACCAGTCTAATTTCACTTAGGTGGTTAATAATTAAAAAGTTTTGACAGTGATGCTAAGAATGAATCAACTGAGAAACCTGTTCTAATTTAATTTAGCACTGATCACCCAGGGTTTAATTAGGTGGGGTGTCACAGTAATAATATTGCATATTTAATAAATATTATTTAGTGAGAATAAAATCAATATTTATGTGAAAATAAAACTTATTAAGAGTGATTAAGTAAATTAAATTTGGTAATTATTAGTACGTCGTAGTGGGTAATAAAGACGGGGATCAAAGATACCTCAACAAGGCAAGTGTATAACTTTCTTGTTGATTTTGCATTGTTTAGATTCATATCAAAATTGGTAGAGTAAAACTGACTTTGGTATGGAAATTCATATGTAAAACCTTTTTTTTTGTGTGTGTGGGGGGGGGGGGGGGGGGGGATTTCCATGAATTATATAATGAAAATAATCTTCATTTCTATGAGATTCAATACTTATGAAATCCTATTTGTGTGAAAAACGATTTGAAAAATTAATCTAATTAGAGAAGTAATTAAAAGAGGAAGAAATATATAATTTAGTATGAAATAATTGAATATGTTGAATTGATGAAATTTGGATGATGATTGTGAGATTTATGAATCTTAGGATGGGTTTATATTAGGTTTTATGTATGAAACCCTTGGGAGACTAAAATTTTTTTGGTGGGGTTGTGAAGGTTTTGGAATTGAATGTTGTGAAATAAGGAAACCCGTCACTTTGGTTCAAGAACTGGGCTCCTGATCATAATCGAGTCGATTCAGCCTTCATAGGCGAATCGATTCGACTGGCGAATCGATTCTGCTATGAACCCGAATCGATTCAGACCTGCTGTGAGGGAAAATCAAGTCTTTTAATGTAATTTGAGGGACTTTTAGGGAAATTGTAAAGTGTAAAAGGTTCGTAGTGGTGTTGTAGGACTTCTGAAGATTGTATAAATAGTTATACAATCTCGGGTGCGGGAGATTAGACTCGAATTATGGTTATGGGTGTTTAGAAAGGGTAACACTCAGAACATAAACTTTGAATTTGGAATAAAAGAATTCAGGTATTATCATTACTATTATTTACGGGCAGATAGGGAAAGTACGGGTACTTTAGTTAGTGAGTACTTAAATATTCAAGAATCGGGGACATACTCGGGACTTATAAGCTAGTGCTTCGGGTGTTAGGCACGGATTAGACGAACTCAGTAAATATATGTACGCACTGTTCTAAAAAATCCGCCTAGGCACGCCTAGGCTTGAGGCTTGGGAGAAACGCCCCGCCTTAAGATTTTGACGCCTTATGCTTGGTAAAACCCTTAAGGCGTACTTTTTCTCTAAAAACAACAATGTTTTAGTGAAATGATATCGCCTTTTAAAGATTTTTTGACAAACCGGACCATTATCTCATCCAAAATAATCAAATAGTATTTTTATTTGCAAATATTCAGACATATTTTTATGATATGTACAATTTTAGTATTTTAATAGCCTTGTTATGGTTAAAAAATATTAAAATATATTAAAAAGGCCTAAACGTCTTTTCACGCCTTTTTACGCCTAGGCCCACCTAGGCTTCTAAGGCTTGGCCTCCACGCTTCGATCACGCCCCGCGTTTTTTAGAACCTTGTAATATATATATATATATATATATATATATATATGATATTTATGTGAAACATACCCATCCTAGTGGATATGCTATCGGTGGAGGTTGTGCACCGTGGGAGGTCACTCTGGCGAATATCAATAGAGGTAGTACTATTTTTCGTGGGTAAAAGTTTTGTGCATGCCCATGTTGTATAGGGTTGGAGTCCCGTAGAATAATGTTGTATGGTTATGACTACGGACTTAAGGCTATGATCGCCTCCGATTTTTTTATTACATTTTTGGGTTCACTGGTGCCCAGGTTCCTTGGAGATTGATAGCATGCTAGAGATTTCGCATCCGGCAAGGTAAATTCAAAAGGATAGCAGTGACATACATATAGTGAGCGTCATATGTGTTTCGATATTACGTATATAAATGGGTAGATAATTATATATGGGCATAGGACATTAATTGGGAATCTAATATATATATATATATTAATGGTGTCTCCTCATATTATTGTGTCACCTGTCTATAATAATAAATGCAAGACTTTTTTTATCTTTCTTAAAAAAATATAATATATATATGTATGTAATCTTTTTAAAAAATTATTTTATAACCATAAATTATGTTTTAAACAATACTCTTTTAGTAAAAGTATAAATAATTTTTTTTATAAAAATTATAGTTTTAGCTTTTTTTTTCTATAAAAACTTTTTTTTACAAAAGTTGATTTAATAAAGATAAGCATAAATTATTTTATTATCTATAAAAGTTGTATTTTTATAAAGTAAGTTCCTAAAACTGGAATTTTTAACTTCTTTTTTTACATAAATTGTGTTTTAAAAGGTTGTTCTTATAAATATAATCCCTTTCAAAAAAATATGTTTTTATAAAGTAAAATTACCGTGCAAATTTTATAGCTTGTTTTAAAAAACTATATATTTTATTATAAAAAACATTTATTTAGTTATACATAAAAAACATTTTAAAATATTTTTTTATATATAACTCAAAAAATGTTTTTATAGAAAAATAAATAGTTTGTATTAGTTTTTGAACTTAACGTTAGTTTATAAAAACATCCCTCCTTAAAAAAATTATATTATATTTACATAATAGCCTTTTAAAACACAATTTATGTAAAGAAATGAAGTTAAAAACTAGAATTTTTAGAAAATTACTTTATAAAAATACAATTTATACATAATAAAATATTATATACTTATCTTTATAAAATCAAGTTTTGTAGAAAAATTTATAAAAAAGATGTTAACACTATAGTTTTATAAAACAAATTATAATGTTAACACTATATATATGTGTGTGTGTGTTCTATTCTTTTTGTTTTCATAATTATCCTTACTTCATCATTAAATATTCTCTTTTTTGCATTTCAATTTTACATGCAAGTATTCGTTTGACATCAAATATTTTACAAATGAAATACATATATTCGTTATCCTTTTATAAATTTTTCTACATTAAAGGCATCTATCACACATATATAAAATAGGTCTTTCAACATTATATATTTTACCTCTATTTTTGTAAATATGTTCGCATTGTATTGTATAACAAAAACTCCAAAGCACTCGCGCATCGCGCGGGGCTAAAAACTAGTATTATTAATAAACGGAGTGAGGTTATGAGAACGAATATTAATGAGATAATGGTTAATTAATTAGGTAGAGAAGTAAACTAATCAATAAATCAATGATAACCAATACTCAAAGTAGGGTAATACGTTACATTGAAATTAGTGATGAGATTAGTTAGACGGGGTAACATAACTAGGAGGGTTAAGAGTATATATTAGGTGTGCACATTAGATGAGTGCGCTACCACTTTAAATATGATTTTTTTTTACATTTTTAATACTGCAACTTATGCAGTTGCTAAATATTTTTAAAGGTTTTGGGCTCTGGCCCGTATCAAATATTTTCAAAAACTTTTAGGTGTCTAGCCACATGGATGTCAAGAATAATTATTCTTGCCAAGGACACGTAGTTGCAATTGATGTGGACGCTTGCAGTATTCAAAGTAGCCACTTCATTTATTGCTATCAGATTAGGTTCTCTAGTTTAGTTGTTGGTTGGGCATGCTACCCATTTTATTCAGAGTTATGTATTTTCGATTATTTTAGTCAGTTGACTTGGATGTATTGAATTTTTACCCAATAATTTATTCGGGGACTTTATTTATTTATTTATCTAAGCTTGACTTTATATTGCAATTTCATTTATATTGGTTACCGTGTATGGAATTGTTGTGGATTGGTTAATATTATTGTATGTTAATGGAAGATAAAAATTGACACTGATTGTTAAATTAACTAGGTGGTTAGTAATTAATTATTTTTCGACAGTGATGCTAAAAATGATCCATATTAGACTACCGTGTTATTTGAGGGGAGGGCTGGCCACCCATTATTTGAATAAACGGGGTGTCACATTAATGCTCTATATGATATATCTCCCTTCTCCTAAAATTAATGCCCCCTTTCATCTAAATAGATTAATAAAAAATCTCTTAGAAACCAAAAAAAATGAATAAATCCAAAGTCTCTTGAAAACTAAAAGATGATCCATTATGAACTCCATCAACTAATCTCTCGATCCAACACAATCCAGTTTTAATTAATTTGTCTTCATCATTCTCCACTCAAATCACATTACACAATACTACTAATATCACTACATATATATAATATTTTTATTTCTAGGAAAAAAGTTTTAAAAAAATTCAAAATTATTTTTTAGATAAATAAAAAAGGTTTTTGATTATAAAAATATTTTTAACATTATATTTATAGAAAAACTTTAAGTTTTATTTATAAATGACATAAAGTTTTTTAACTAAAAACAAATAAAAATATGTATAATTTTTTTTATACGTAATACATACATTTTTTTGAAGTTTTTATATATAAAAAATAGTTTTTAAGTTAAAAAAGTTTTCAAAATTTCGAAATTATTTTTAATTTAAATAAAAAAGGTTTTGGTTATAAAAATATTTTTAACATTTAATTTATAGAAAAAACTTGAAGTTTGTATTTATAAATGACATACAGTTTTTTAAACTTAAAATAAATAAAAATATGTATAAATTTATTTTTATATAATATATATAGTTATTTTGATGTTTTTATTTATAATAAATAATTTTTATATAATAAAAATATTTTAAAAATAATAAACAAGTTTCATTTATGGAAAAAATTAACTTTTTATTATGGATTAAAAATAAGATATTGAATTTATAATATATACTAATTTTATATTTATTATTATATTTATTTATTATACATTGTCCATACATCTCTCGAATTGTGATAGTTGTATACTAGACAAAGGGAGAGAGTCCTAAAATTAAGGTGAAATCATCATCAATTTAATTGTGTAGATAGGAGAAAGTTTATTAAATAATATTTTTTTTGATGTATTCCAACCCGTGAACCAAGTGGAACCTCCACAAACACACACACACACACACACAAAACACAAAATATAATAATTAATAATGTTATATACATCGGGTAATAGTATTAGTTTAGTACCGGTACTGTTTTATTAGCTTGTACTATAGTGTGGATTCCGTCAGAAAATACTGTAGGTTATATATATGTACAATCAAATAAAACGCATTTGATATTAAACGAGCACTTAAACCCGATAAGAGTATATATTAAATTGGCTCTCAAGTCTTCCCTTAATTAAGTCTTTGTCCCCTCCGAGTCTTTCTTTGTTTTTGTCCCCCCAAAATCTGGTGATTTGATTACGTAGAGAAGAGTGGAATAACAAACTCCAGTTTTGGTGTCCTGTGCACATAAAACGTGTAATTTGTGCATTGCGTCTGTCATGGACAATTAATATGTGTGATTAGCTTTTGAAAACGATCTCTGCCTTGGATTTGGATGATCCTGTCCTGTTACCATGGATGCCTTGTCTGGTCAACGCTGCCATCGAACGGACATCCAGAGATCGCGCTGTACTGACTGAGTCTGAGACTGCTTCACCGGGGAATTTGTACTGCCAGTTGATGGACAAACGAAGAACACACGCACAAATCGAAGAAGCCGGTGTGAAAAGGAAAAAGAAACGCAAATATGATGACGATGACTATCATCGAATTCTACCGACACACAAACATAATCATTTCTCCATGTTTAAGACAATCAAGCCAAATAAAAAAATGTTCAATTCCGATGCCACTTGTCATGACCTGCGGAATCGGAATCGGAATCGGAATCGGAATCGTCTCCAAGATATAAGAGAGAGAGCACCGTTTTCTGTTAAAGCATCGGTGAGAATATGACTTTAATCATTTCATTTTTTCCTCTTCTTCATTTACCTTTTACTTTATTCTACCTCGATATATAGTTTGAAATTTTCATTTAAGAAATTCACCCGCACGTCGTCATTTTGTTTGTTGGACTCCCAAACACCCTAAGTTTTATGATTGATGGATTCAATGCTCCTTCGCGGAAAAAGAAAAAAGACTAGTTACCAATACACGAGACTTTAAGTAAAATAATATCATTCAAGGGTGTCCCCACTGAACTGTTTAAAATATTTATGATGGGAAATCAACAATAATAATAATAATAATATGTCTTGTATTTATATTCCCTTAATCATTTATTTTTTAAAAATCTGGCCTTGTCAATCAACGTGCAATTTCCTTTTGTACAGCATAATAAATTAGGTGCATTAACTTGTTGTATGTGCCTGAATATGAATTTGGGATTAATTATAGTATGCATTCAGCATTGTGATCATGTGATTGGCATTGCTCTACCTCGTCACCCGAAAGCCTACCACTTACTTTAACACAACCACAAGAAGTGACCCCTTCTTTCTAGATACATGGGCTATCTACAGTGTTTATCACTAAAAAGGTTGAAAACTAGCACTTATTTTTTTTTTTTACTTTAATACATTACTAATTCTCTCTTTTAGACTTTAATACAACTTATGAGGTTATTAGGCTTTCATACATTTTCTGTCGCTAAATGTGAAAATTTCATATGAGGTTATTAGGCTTTAATACAACAAAAATCATTTTAGTGATGAAATTTTCACATTTAGCGACAGAAAATGTATGAAAGCCTAATAAACTGATAAAATTATATTAAAGTCTAAAATCGAGAATTAGTAATGTATTAAAGTCAAAAAACCATTTATTTAATTACTGTGAATATCATTCATTAAGCCATCCTTTAAATATTCAATGTCTCGATTCTGACAATCTCAGATTTCAGGATATACCCAGTAAAAGCAAGGAGTACCTGAGTTTAACATGTCATCAATGTAAGCGCAGTGCTAAGAGTGGCGTTCTATGTTCCAGTTGTAAGAGGAAGCGGTACTGCTATGATTGTATCACAAAGTGGTAAGAATGAAGATGCTCCATTTTATATTAAAAATAACTATGCTTGAAATTACTCCAATATTTATAAAATAAATGGTTGAATTAACTCCATCTTAGGTAATTAGCCAATGTGGTTGCTCATATATAACATTTTTTTTTGAGTGGGGGTGGGGAGGATGTTTGACCTCTGTATTGAGAGTAGAGGCAAAAGTAGGTTAATTACCTTCTCGCTTTTTCCCCTCCTCCATGTACCAGAGTACCAAATTGAAAGAGTCAAGAGATAATATTGATATTTTCAATGACTAAAGCGGCTTGATTACAAAATGTATACTTCTATAGGAGTGATTTCTGCATCTCTTGAATGAGATGAGAAAAATGGTATGTTAGTCAAAAGAGAATTCAAAATTGGTCGCAATTTGCTTTGCTATTTGAGAGGGTGTAACTTAAAGTATTTAGGGCAGCCCAGGAATAAAAATGCTCATTCTATTTTTGCCAAAACTGTAAATTTTCAAGTCACTCTAGCAGTCTGGCATATCCCTTGCACACGTGGCATGTATAGTGCTGTGCTTGTAAGGTTATAATTGTCTAGTTTATCACTAATGGATATTTCTTAAAAATTTTCCTATATACCCAAAAATTATAGAAATTTACTCATTGAACTACTCGTATATAACAAGTCTCTCCTATTCTCTACTACACAAATACATCACCAATGGAACCTTAATCACAAATGTCCAAGCAAGGTTGAAGCCATCACAAGAAGTTTCTCGGTCGATTGTCGTACTTGTCTAGCAGCTTTCAAGGATTTTGTTAGCTACGTTAATAAATAACACTAGGACTATGACTACGACCATTGAGCTGAGGACCCCCCAATCATATCGACACTAATCATACATCATGTCGTTAGCAATTTCCACGGCTAGCTGATCCTTATGAAGAGCAATGAAAAGAAATGAATTGTTAGAGAATAAGGTAAGTTGTTATTTACAAATTCTCTAAGCACTTATAATATTTGTATATTCTAATTTCTTTGTTCTTTTATACCAGGTTGATCAACGAGAGTCTTTTAAATTTGAGTATTATTATATGATATTGGAAGGCACCCGCAACTATGTCACGTGTCTTTACTCATGTTCCTCCACACCTCTCTTATGGAAGACTCTACCCGAGACTTGAATGACCCATGTTTCATGGACTCTTCCGGTTCCATTGTTCAGAGACTGGGGTCGTTCGACAATGAAAAGAACACCAAGGAAAAGAAGTAGTTGTCCGGTGAGTCTTATGCATCATTTTCCCCAACTTTCGTAGAGAGTTTGGGCTTAAGACTAAAGTCGTTGTAGGCATCGAAAAAGAAATCCAAAAATCGAGGATAATTTTTTATGAAGAAAAATTAACGTTGGCTAAAGAGAGAGTGAGAAAGATTTTAGCAAGTTAATGCCCATGAGCGCAAATTTTGGCAAGGAAAAACAAACAATATGAGAAGAATGGGAGAAAGTGTTGGAATATTAGTGGTTGAAAAGGGCTCAAAAGAGGTACGTACATACCCCCAAGTGGGGTACAAATAATGATTTAGACTAAATTTGATATTTGTTTTATTTATATATTCTTTAACTTATTGTATTTACTTTTAAATGAAGTAATAAAATTATATGCGCAATGGAAATAGAGTTTTCATTTCCTCTTATAGTTTCATATTTATTCGAAAAGTAACAATCCTTACTCGATAAGGGGCTATAATATATTTGGGTTATAGGGATAGAGGTAAAGGAATATTTCCCTCACTATTCGAACTACATACGAAATGTTCCAGCACTTGTGGTGTCATAGTTGACGTCATAATGATGGTGACGTATGCCATGGCATTACAAAGGAAGCCTCCACCCTCCAAACTAGAGAATAATATCCAAGTATAAAATTAATTACAAATATGCTCTACAAGATTGTGCAAGATTACTGCATCACTTCCCCTAAGCTATGCTGTATTATCATCCCTCTTAAATTAGCTATCAAATCCGGTATTGACTATAGAATGAAGGGTCTACATGTTGAAGTGTAGCCTTATAAATCTTGGTGTTCTTTTCTTCGAGAACGCCATTTTAACAGATAAAAAATCGAGATGTATCTCTCAAATGTACTCTCGATAGGATCCCGTGGGAACTAACAATTCAAAGGTAACAAAGCGAGGGGAATATGCGTGTTCTGATAGGGGATGAGATCAATGATGTTAAATGTGTGATGGAGGTGGAAATCAGCAGGGAGGTTGAGCTCATACGTGTTGTCCCCTTTACATCGGACCATTGGTTAAGGGATAAAGTAGTGCATATGTAATTTATGGCCCATGCCATGTTGATGCTCTTTAAATTATTTATAATCAAGTCCTCGAGATCAAACACCAATTACTAACAATTAAGGTCGAGGTTGCCCTCGTAGCCAATATATATGCGGAGGCAACAAAATACATGTGCAATAGGGGTCGTTAACTGAAGCTCAACTAAATTAATGGGCATTGGAGGCAAAGATCCCAACACCACCTGGAAACTGAAAGTGAGAGGCATGTGGGTCGATTGATAGCACTGCTGTAAGAAAACTCAACCATCGCCAGAATGACATCTCAACTCTTGAGATTATCCATTGCTAACAATCTAAGATCCGCCATACTTTAGTTAACGACCTTTGTTTGGTCGTTTGTTTAAGGATGGAAAGTTGCCATGAACTATGGAGAACACGCCTGAGTAGGCCCCGTAATGTGTGTAAAAGATGCCCACGTGAATGTCGCAATCAGAAGTAATGCTACGAGGCATAGCATCAAGGCGCACAATCTTGCATAAATAAAGGGTGGCAATATTTGAAGCATTGGTTGTGCATCTGAAGGGTATGTAGTGGTCTATCTTTGAAAACCGGTTGACGACTGCAAAGATATTGTGACCCTTGGAAGTTGAGGCAGGCTAACGGTGAAGTTTATAGAGATGTTCTAAGAACGTTCAAGTATTTGATAACATTATACAACATACCATTGGAATGTTGACCCTTTGCATCTCATAGGTTTATTCGTAATATAAAGACTTACATCAAGGGTATTCGTGGTATTTTTATATATATTGGGTACATTGATTTAACTTGGCTTGAGTTGGTGAGTAATGTGGTTGATTAAGAAGATTCAAGCATAGTTGTCAAATTGCGAATCGTATCGTGAATCGTTTACCCCCCGAATCGCGAATCGTGAATCGAATCGTGAATCGTATCGGTCGAATCGGAACCAAACGATAAAAACGTAGTAAAACATACGTAAATGGAATTTAACACTATAGAATTGGTAATTAAGCGTAATATGACAAAAAACTAATCGTAGCACATGATAATATACCAAAATATATCACAAAAATTAACCGTAGCACATGTTCTCATTCATTTTAAGCTTAAAAATGTAAAAAATAAAAATATATCATAAAACAGGCTACATATTAATTTAAAACACCCTACATAAAACAAATATATATCATAAAGAGCCTATATATTAATTTAATGTAAAAAAATCGCGAAAAAAAAAAAAGTGAATCGGACCGAATCGGACCCGAATCGGAAGATTCGAATCGTGAATCGCCGATTCAGTCCGATTCTTTAGACATTTGCGATTCTAAGGTTGATTTGAATCGTTTTGGTAGTGAATCGAATCGAATCGTCCGATTCGAATCGCGAATCGGATCGAATCGGACGATTTTGACAACTATGGATTCAAGAAGCAACTCAATGAAGCTCCAAGTGACAATTAAGAGAAAGAAGATGAAGGCTAATGAGGAATAAATCAAGTATGATGATATTGAGGCCAAGACTTGAAGAATGAAGACTTTGAATGAATATGATATAATGTTATAGGTCTTAATACATCATTTCTCAACATATCATGCATTTTATAAAGACCATTAAAGTGTAGATGACCCAATTAACACCTCCTATGCTTTTGTGGAAGTAAGGGAAATCGAATGAGTTTTGAGATGATATGTCAAACATACAGTCTAAACTTTATTTACACCATATACATTATGTTGGACAAAGAGAGAGTGTTTTATAAGCCCCCTTTTTTACTTTTAAGCTCAACAGATGTTTAAAACCAAGGTTGACTTCCAATATTGAATGGTCATACTTAGATGCGTGAAAGAGATTTTCATCAAACCTCTGATGGTGCATGTACAAAATGTGACCGTTAGAGTGTTATCAACAGGAATAATTTATGTCAACTATAAATACACATTTTCCTCTCTTAACAAACTGCCCAAGCCCAAGCTCCGTGTTCTTATTTATAACAAATGACTAAAAATCATTTATTGGAAAATTAATTTAAGTATTAAGTTGGATTATATATTTAGGCAATTTCATTGAGTGAGCTACATTTATATTTTATGATCTTTGCAAGCAAGCTAAATGGTGTTCTAGTTTGTAAGATTTGGGTATTTACCTAAAAAGGATAACATTCTTGAAATAGCTTTTGTAGATTTCTTGTAAAAGGTTTGTTCTTCACTTAAAAAAGATTGGAGTGGTTAATTTGCTCAAACAGAGTCTTGAGGAGTGGACGTAGGTGAAGGAACGACAACTGTAAATATCAGTTTGCATTCTTTATTACTCTCTCTCTCTCTATCTAACTCTTATATCTTATATCTTATATATATTGGGTTGATTGCATAATTAATTGTTTGAATTAATATTTATACTACCATCGACCATATTTATCCCCCTCTAAGGTTGATTAAGGGCAAACAAAGTTATTCGTGTAATGTCATATAGTTGGTCAATTGAATTAGGGGTCAATTGAATTAGGGATGCACATAGTTGTGCCTTCAAACAAAAATTCATCTGGGTTCATTGTAAAACCTCGTATTGATGGATGCACTCTTCCAAAAGAGGCCCAAACTGATCATCCATCGCACACATGCCCTTGACCTTGTTAGACCTAAAAACAGAGTTACAAACTTTCACTAGCATGTCTACGCAATGTCACATAGAGACACGAGCCTCTTGGCTTGTAGTGAAGGTGAAAGTTGTACTTCTGCATGAAAAATACTAAAATAACATAAAATCCAACACTCCCCCTTAAGCTGGAGTGAAGATATGAATCAATCTCAACTTGGCAATGGAAGATCGAAGAAGAGATGCTTGACTTATTTGGTGAACAAAATTAGCCATCTGATTCGAAGAAGGAACAAAAGCTAAAATGAATATCAACATCCACGTGCATCGTCCTCTTATGAAGCACATAATCAGATGCAAGCATAATAGCCAACTTATTATCGCAAAATAACTTCGATGATTCTTTTTCCATAAAACCCAACTCCCCTAAAATCGATCGAAGCTATAAAAGCTCACATGACCCCTGAGCCATCGCATGGTACTCGACCTCTGATGAAGAACGTGAATGTATAAGAGCGTGAAATCACCCGCTTGCTTTTTGCTCTTCTATGAGATGAGGTGAGAACCATAGAATATATAAAAGCCTGAAGTGGAATCTGTCTTCGACCCCACATAGTTTGCATCAGTAAAATATGAAAGACTTGTCTGACTTCATAAGGCATAAGACAACCCAAGTCCCTGACATGACGTGAAATATCTCAAAATGTGGTAGATAACAGCTAAGTGTGCGGTGTGTAGAGCATGCATAAACTGGCTAACCGTACTCATAGCAAATGCTAAATCTGACCTTGTGTTGGCCAGGTAAATAAGACAACCAACCAATATCTGATAAATTGAAGGATTAGGAGACAAATCACTCGTTTCAGCCGAAAGATTTAGGTTAGGGTCCATAGGGGTAGAAGACTTAGGGCAACCTAGCATTCCAGTATCCTGAAGAAGATTTAAAGTGTACTTATATTAGAATATAGAGATCCCACGTTTAGATCGAGCCACTTAAATATCAAGAAAATAACGGAGAGGACTTAAGTCCTTCACATCAAACACCTTCCCTATATTCATCTTCACTCGTGAATCCCATCAACATCATCACTTGTAATAATAATAACATCAACATAAACCAACAAAATGATGCATCTGCCATCGGATTGACGACGAATAAGGCACATATGATCGAAATGGCACCGTGTAAACCCCATAGATATAATAATCTTACTGAATCGGTTAAACCACACTCGAGGTGATTGCTTCAGGCCATAAAGAGATTTCTACTATACTCCCCTTCAGTCTGAAATTTGGAGGAGGGTCCATATAGATGGTCTAAGAGATATCCGCATATAGAAAGGCATTTTTGATGTTTAACTGATATAACACCAAAATCCAGGAAGTAAGCTTCGCCATCGAGGCAAATGTAGCATCAAAATCCTTCCTACGAATTCGTGTAAATCCTTAAGCCACCAATCGTGCCTTATAGCAATCAACAGATCCATCGACCAAATGTTTAACTTTGAAAACCCATTTACATCCAACGGTCTTCTCCCGAGATGTAAAGAAACAATCTCCCATTTCGGTCCAAAGCATGAGATTTAAACTCATTGGAAACATACTCATGCCCATTATCAAACCGGATACGACGATCCACCGTCTTAAATTGAGTTTTAATCATTTGGAGAAATTGAGCAAACAAGGGGAGAACTTTCTTTTAAGGAGATTCATTCAAGTACACTGAGGTTAATCATCAGTAAAAGTCACATAATAGCGATGACTAGAAAAGACAACAACAGGGGATAACTCCCACACATCAGAGTGAATCAAATCAAACATACTAAGAGAACTACTCATATGTGGAATATAACTAGTCCTAGTATGCTTGGAGAGCTCACATACTTCACATAAGAATTGTTTGTCCTTACACGCTTTTAAAAGAGAAACGAATAACAAACATAAGTACTGGAATTGACATTCTTAAGAGGACATGCACAAGTGCAAGATCTGAAGGGAAACATCATAAGAATTGAAATCTGGCAAGATGGATCCATTGAGACTAAAGGTGGGAGGTTGCAGTGATGGAGGTTCCCAAAATTGTACAACCAGTCATGCTTATAGCCCCTGCTAATAATCTTCTTCGAACTCAAGTCCAGCAAGAGACAGTGGGTAGAAAGAAACACAACAACAAATTTAAAAGTTTGGCAAGTTGGCTAACCGATAAGAGATTAAAAGAAAAATTATGGCAATGCAAAATTGAGGAAAGAGCACACTTTCCCCTTGCTATGTATACATGTACGGGAGCCGTCCACAATATGCATGTACTGACAAATGGGAGCGATGGGTGAGGAAAGAAGAGATGACTCTCCCGTCATGTGATCAGTGAATCTGGAATTTAGAATCCAAATGGGATTCACAGTTTGAGCATAAAAAACGGAGGGGGCACCTGAAGAATGGTGGCAATGGTATTGGCACTGAGAGAAGAATCGACAACTGGCGGAATAACAGCACGAGGACAAGTGGTATCAACACCTCTGCCCATGCTAGATGAACGAAATAGTCGTATCTGAGCAAATTATGTTTCAACGTTGAACGATGATGACAAATCATCTTTCTATCATCACAACGGGATCCAAAACCAAAAGTGCACTCATTCATGAGGAGACTTGTAGCCAATTGAGTCGATGTACATTTTGTCAACGAAAAAATATCTTTTCCAATACCCGAATCACCCATAATAACTCAAAAAGTGCCAAAAAATTGGCCAAACAATAATATGAAATTCTTGAAGGGCAGATTTGTATTAAAAACAGAAAGAACTCAGGAACAACTATCGAAGAATGAATTTGCTGGAGGTATGCATATTAATAAACTACTGAGCAAATGGCCGAAAAACACGGAAAAATATCCAAAAGAACCCTGCCAAATAAACCAGCAGCCCCAACAAAAACCCAACAAAAAAAATAACAGCTCCTTCATAAAGAATGGCAACAAACCCCAAAAGGGTGAAGAATTAGAGTTACCCTAAAACAAAGAAGAATAAATGCTACAATAAAAAATTTGGCTAAAAAAATACCCAATTAGAGCATCAATGAATGATAACGATGAACAGTAACAGTGAATAGTAATGGTCAACAATACGGTGAATGGTAATTAGGGTTAGAATTGAGGAGAACAGATATATGGAGAGAGATTTTATTTTGGCTATGATACCAAGAAGATTTCTATGATGTGATGGCTTACCCAAAAATTTTATTTACACTAAAAATATTACAATTCTAGAAGATTTTAGAAACTACAAAACTAAGAGTACACAACTAAGGACCAAAACACAGAGGGCCCAATACAAAGGGAAGATTACTAAAATAACATGAAATTTAGCTGATTCTTTTAAGATTTCTTATGAATTCTATGACTTTCGAGGAGATTTGGATAAAGTGGTGTTCATGAAAGAGCATGAAGGTGTTTGGATGTAGATGGCTTTTTGTGTATAATATTATCATTTACAATCTTTTTGTTATGGTCAATTGATTTTATTTTGGGGATTAATGAATGTAATAGTTTAGTACAAAGTTAACGTACTGTCTATACAAAATTAAGGAATAATATATTATAATTTATACTATTATTTTATTGTCTGACGCACCCGAATCCTACTTTTTTGAAATTTTGAATCGCTGCTCCCGCATCCCGCACCCTCATCTGTGCTTCATAGAGGGGTGGCCAAGTCATCAACTTATAAATTAGTTCGGAGAAGTTTCGTAAAAGGCTGTAGAACCCTCCTCCAATTGGTTACTTTCCTTGTTTTGGGTGTCATGCATAAAAACACAAATTTATCGCCTTTAATACCCAGCTGATATGATTCTGGTACTCTCCAAGAAGCCTTTTTGACTTGTACTCAGATGGGTATAAAATTATAGGAGGCTGGCCAACTTAAAGAGTACTTTATGTATATTTTCATATTTGTTTAATATTTTGACATATATTTTTTTTGTGTGGAGCTTCTGTGGTTGGTAGGCTGGTTTGGACCGACCATCCGATTGCGTAATTTTTAGGTTTATGATATTTGCTGACTGTACCATTATAAAATGGACAGGTATCCTGATAAAACAGGAAAGGAGGTTGAAAATGCTTGCCCATATTGTTGTGGTAATTGCAATTGCAAAGCTTGTTTACGGGAGACTTTCGTTCTAAAGGTATTCGGTCCGTGGGTTTATGTATTCATTTTTCAAGTTTCTTTTTATATTTGTAATCTGAAATATTAGAAGTTTCTATGCGAATTTACGCGTGTTTGTTTATACTTCTTTATTTCACTTACTTGCGGTAGACTTCTCATAAAGAGCAAGATGCAAGAGTCAAATTGCAGAGGCTACAGTACTTGTTACGCAAGTGTCTCCCTGTACTGAGGCTTATATATGAGGAGCAGAACTATGAACTGAAGGTAGAAGCCAAGATACAAGGTAATCACATATGATAGGCTATTGAACATTTCTCTTTCTTTCGAGACTACTAAGATTTGATTTTGTTTCTTCTGTATTATTTAGGTGTTGAATTGACAGAAATGGATATAACAAGATCTAAAGTTGACATCAATGAGCGTTTATACTGGTATTTTTTAGACTCATGGTTAAAATTGATAGCTGAAGATACATTTACTGAATGATTCCTGCTTCCGCTCTAAGCATTCTAGTTTCATTGCATAAAATAGTTTATAGCTATCTTGTAAGGCTTCTATTTCATTGTTAATATGTGAATTTTTTTGTCCATTAGAAATATGGCTCTTGACTGGAAGCAAAGCACATGTGCATTGTGCGTTTATTAATTTTATGTTCTTTCTTTCTTAAACTTTTTGACTCCAGAGCTTCCAAATCCACTATCAGTAAACTTATGGTGGGGCACGATGACCTTAATCAAGAGTGGAAAATGGAAAAGATGTAGATGAGTGAAAGACATGGAGAAGAGATAGAATAAAGCACTAAGGGATATGGTTTTCAGGTCATGTCGTACTCAATTAAGAATATTTGCAGTCCGTGATATAAAATAAAGAGACACCTGGGAGTTTTGAGCACTTGAACTTGAAAGCAGATCAGGAAAAAAGGAAAATGAAGATAAAATCCTACACAATCATTATATTATGAGGTCCTCACCCAAGAAAAGATGCATTGCATGTCATTAATAAATTGGCACTAAGAGACCTTTTCATTGACTGGTTAAAAAAGTCAGTACATAACTGTATATAGATAACTTAAGCTTGGAAGCTAAATTTACCTGGTGGGAAAGTATTCTTGGAAGGCAAGACAATGTGATGTGGTCAATTGAAGTGGCCCCTTCATTGGGGCTGGTTGCATTGGATGAGTATGGAAAGAGTAGGTAGATATATTCTAGGGGGAAGATTAGCAATTATGTATTATTTAGGATGTCTAAAAGTTGGCATATTTATCTTTCCGTAATGTTGAAGAGTTTCCCTTTTATCTAGCCTTCTGGGCTAGCAAGGAATATGAGCCTATATAATAAGAGGTTCTTATGTACTATAACGTGAATGTACACCACCATCTTCTTCTATGTAGTTGTGTAATACTATCTTTTGTTCTTTATATGGAAGAGACAAGTCATCATAAGTTTGAATGACTCTATATTATCTTACTCGTCTTCACAATCTCCTACAACTTAGATTATCTATTTTATATTATTTCCATAACTAAAAGTGCAGGACAATATTTCTGAAATTATATAAAACTGGCAGACCTAAAGGGTAAACGTGATTTTACCAGTATGGTACATTACAGCCCTTCTTATCACCACAGAATGAAAATCATGTCAACGGTCTTCTAAAATCCATGATAAGAAAGAGTCTGGAGTCTAGCTATAGATGTTTTTATTAAAGTATCATTTCCTTAGTTTATTTAACAGAGAATTATCTGGTTTTTGCGTTGGATATGATCTCTTTGCACATTATACTTGTTGAAAGAATATTCAGTGTTCAATACCTTCTGTTTTGCAGCATGTACATAACAAGGCAAACATTTTTTTCTTATTTGACAGTGACAATTGCAATACATCCATTGTCGATTTTTACAGAAGCTGCCCCAACCCTGGTTGTTTTTATGATCTTTGTCCCACTTGTTGTCGCGAACTAAGAGAAGGTTACCAACCTGGAGGTAGAGAAGCAGAAACGTCCCACCAGCAATGCATAGTTAAGGGTCATGGTCATGTTACAGATGCGAAGGGAAAGGTTCTTGAGCAGAGAGAAAGAAATGGGTGGGTGACCCACGTGGCTTTTGCTGATAATAAATACGAAGCTGATGCATCTCAGCATTTTCCTGAGTGGAGAGCTAATACTGATGGTAGCATTCCATGCCCTCCAAAGGAGCGTGGAGGCTGCGGTGCTGCAGTTTTGGGATTGAGACGCAATTATAAAGCTAATTGGGTACCGAAACTGATTAAGAACGCAGAAGAGCTTACTTTTCATTGTCGCTTCCCGGAAGATGATTTTTCTCGAGGATGTTCTCTATGCTTACCCAATGGTTCTGGAGGCTTCAACAAATTAAATCTTGAAATCAGACAGGCAGCTTGCAGGGTGGACAGTAATGATAATTTTTTGTACTGTCCAAATTCTGTTGAGACATCAGATGGCGATATAAAGCATTTCCAGTGGCACTGGGTGAGAGGTGAACCTGTGATTGTCAGGAATATTCTTGAAAAGGCATCTGGTCTTAGCTGGGAACCAATGGTCATGTGGAGGGCATTTAGAGAAACAGGTGCCCAGGGAAATACAAGAGAGGAGACGAGAAGTGTAAAAGCCATTGATTGTTTGGATTGGTGTGAGGTCAGCCATTTTATTAAGAAGAAAAGAGATTTTTTTCCTTCTCCTGATGTTTTTCTCAATTTGTTTTTGTGATAATCGTTATTGATTGCATATTTGATTTGCACTCCACTTGTAAAAAATCCTTTGGAAATAGTGGTAAGGGATTATGTTTTATAAAACACAAACTAACACTTGTAATCATTCGTATGATTAACATGTGGTTAAAGCAAGACGAACTTATTGTTGGAATACATCCCACTCCCGGAATACGGGAGTTGTTTTTTAGGGATATTTATTTTTTAGTTCCTTATTTGATTAGATGTCCACGTGTGTAGACATTCCTTTTTAATATAGTAATGAGACTTTGGCACCTGTTTGGCATCAGAGCAAAACGTGAACATCCCTCTCCTCCTTGGCGGATATCCCTCTACCCCTCACCCGATCTCTCTCTTCATCTCTTTCTTCTCTGCTATCCTCTATATTCTCTCTCCCCCTTGGGGACCACCCTGGTGTGCTGTCCAGGCCCCTGCAATCCCTATGGAGGATTGTGACCAGGCTTAAGGGAGATTTCTCCCCTGTTTGAACCCTTTGTGGTATCCCCTTTATTCTGTTCTAAGAACTGAAGGTCGGTTGCTGATCTTTGCTTTTTCTGGGGCTGCTGGTGTGTTCGGAAGCACTGTTCATTATCTCTTTCCGTGTCTCCAGCAGATCGGTTAATATTTCAACATTGTTCTACAGTTTTTTTTAATATTTGTGTGATCTTGTAAGTTTTGTTTTCCAATAATGGCTGATTCAGGCAGCAATAAAGATGTTTTTTCATCTGCACAATACACACATACACTGACTCAACCGGTCACGATGAATGGACGTATTTTTGCTTCTTAGTCACATTCCCACCATTTTAGCTGACCCCAATTAATTGGGAAAAGGCTTTGTTGAGTTGTTGAATTGAGTCACATTACCACCATTTGTATATTAGAGGAAAAAGAAAAAAGGATGGCTTATGGGTACCAAGAAAAAAACTCCTATCACTAGTCCGAAACATGTTCAGTGGGATATGGACAATTCCGCTATTCTGAGTTCGATATTTAATTCTAAAGAAGAAAGAATCAATAACATGTTTATATTCTATTATAATTTTCATGATCTATGGAAGGCATTAAATCATATATATACATATTCACATAATGGTGCCCGTATCTGTTGAGCTCTATCAGGGTATCTCTCGTGATTCACTGGGATAACTAATTTGTCATTGGCTGATAATTTTGGATATTTACAGCCACGCTGGGAGGAGTTAACTTAGTATGAGCCACTGCCAGATTTTTCCCCAGAGCATGCATGCTATCTGTATTGAGGGTTTTTCTACTGTTGATAGAGAGGAGTGCCAAAAACATCTTCAGTGACCCCTTTACCGGATTCTACAGGAGAGAAAATAGCTTTTTCTGCACAACTTGGGTCTCGCACTTTGGGGTCTAAGCTTGTTTGCTATCACTATGGGAAGTTGGACATATTAAGAATCACTACTTCAAACTCCATCCTGAGCTGAAGCAGAAGTTTGCTGAAAATTTTCCATCTGGGTCTTCTGGTACTAGTTGCACTCTTAATGCTGTGGCCTTCCTAGATTTTTTAAGTCAGTTGCAGTCTCAGGTTGGTCAGCTTGAGAGCTAAGTTGATTACCTGTGATCTACTACTGATAGAGTTGGTTAAGCCTCTGCCATTCCCACCACTGTTAGTGATGAAAATTATGGTTTATTTTAGTATTTCCTTGCATTTTTTTTACTTCATAGTATTTTTCCTTTTATTAGTTGTCTAGTATTTTGTTACATTTTTTTAAGTAGAAGCAAGGGTTGAGAAGAAGCTTCTAGAAGGTTCCATTAGTTAGAGTTATCATGAAAACTCATGATAACTCATCTCATGACAACTCATACTTAGCTAAGAGCTTCTAGAAGGTTTCATTTTGACATGTGATATATTTGGGAGTTAGTTATAACCCATGTGACATCACATGGACTTACACCTTCTCAACCAATAGGAGATCCCTTCTAGAATCTTCTCTCCCCCTATTATAAAGGGCCTTAGTCCCTCATTTGTAAAAAAGAATCCGACATTTTGAAAGATATAAAGAAATTCTAGTTTCTCTTTCTAGTTGTGTGATTGTTTTAGTTTTGGGCCTTTTGACGTGTAGTTTACGTCAAATTGGTATCAGAGCGGGTGTCGCTCCAACATTGGTGTATCGGTATGTAGATTATCGACAAAATCGTACGCTTTAACATCAAATGGCCCAAAAAAAATTCAACTACCAAAATGAAGAGATTCAAGTATTAAAGCAACAAATGGCGCAATTAACCCTCCAATTCCAACAATTCATGGCTCAATCCCACCCCAACACCGAGCCGAACCCCTGATTAACCCAGAAGCTGCCGGTCCACAATCCAGTGACGTCGGCCCACCAACATCCTAGGGGCGTGGTGCAATCAGCCCATCTACTGTGCCGGTTGCAACCTAATGTCTAGACATCCCTATCCTTCCTCCGTTGAATCCAAACAATCAAAAGATTCATCCCCACTCCGATTGAACCCAAACCCACCAATTTTGAAACCCCCACTCCACTTTCTTAACCCAAAATGCTATCCTACCCCAAATTAAAACCCTAGGTCCCATATCAACCCGCACCTAATTCAACCTTGAATTTCTTGCCTATTTTTTGGGGGTTTCTTGCAAGTAGGTATGCAAGTCGCGTACGAGGTCCCCTCCCGTTTCAAGTAGAAGAATTCATGGAAGGAGGCTTAGCCGCGTTGCCGTTTACCCTTCACGCTCGAGACGATCTTTTTGAAGTCGGGGAGAGTGATGAAAATTAGGGTTTATTTTAGAATTTTCTTGCATTTTTTTATTTCATTGTATTTTTCTTTTTATTAGTTGTTTATTATTTTGTTACATTTTTGTAGTTGTAGCAAGGGTTGGGAGGAAGCTTCTAGAAGGTTCCATTAGTTAGAGTTGTCATTGGATGAGTTGTCATGACAACTCATACTTAGCTAATAGCTTCTAGAAGGTTTCATTTTGACATGTGATGCATATGGGAGTTAGTTATAGCTTATGCGACATCACATGGGCTTGCACCCTCTCAACCAATAGGAGCTTAGGAGATTCCTTCTAGAATCTTCTCTCTCCCTCTATATAAAGGGCCTTAGTCCCTCATTTATAAAAAAGAATCCAACATTTTGAAAGAAATAAAAAATTCTAGTTTCTCTCATTAGTTGGGGTTTTTTTTTAGTTTTGGGCCTTTTGACGTGTAGTGTACGTCAGTTAGTGCACTACTGCTTTTCATGTTAGGGCAGGGAACTCACTTAGGTTCTGAATTCCGCAGTCAATGATCACATATGACTGGGGAATTATCAGTGTTTTCGTTTCATGTCATGCCTGTTAATCTGTCAATTTATCTTGCCAGTCTACTGCTTATATTCACAATAATGATGATGTGTGTATGTCTCCAGATATCACCTTGTCATATGTCCCCCACGTGCCTAACTCTACTTTTAAGATATTATCCGTTAGTTCCGTTGCTAAAAAAATTCAGCGTGTCGTCATCTTCTTACTCGATCGCTGCCTTTTGCAGTACCTAATTTCAAAGAAAATTCTTAGTAGTGGCTATGAGCGTGATGGACTCCAGTACTTTGTTGTTCACTTTGTTTGCATCCGCTAGCTTTAGAAAGCATGTTCCCATGTCACAGTATTGTCCTATAGCTCAAGGTCTTAATTTTGAACTCAATTCGGGTCTCGAGCAATACACAATAATATGCTTTTTAGAGGAACAAAAAGATCCTAAACCAATAAGAAAAACAATTTGGATCACTATTAAGTAGATTTATCACTGTGTAATTGATTATAGTGACATCTAATGCACATGCCGACTGGAATACTCCACGATAGTAAGTAACCAATACGCAAAACATAGCTATAAGCATTTGTTCTTCCAGTTTCTAGTTCTTGTGACAGCTCATTACATATCTTGAACTTGTGGTATGCCCGTTTAGGACATGTTAATTTTCATGTGTTTTCTTTTTCTTTCTTTGGTTAAGACTTGCAAACATTTTAAGTTTCAATATGAAGGTTGTGAACTTTCAAAACATATTAGACTTAATACCTCAAGATATTAAAAAAAAAAATTAGAACTAGTTATATTTCTCGTATGCATTGTTCTCCTAGTATGATTTACTTAGATTCTCTTATATGTGTGGGGACCTTCTCCAGTTCTGCTTCATTTGGCCTCCGATATTATATCACATTTATCGATGGACCCCAAAATCGCCCCATACCACCATATCTGAGATCTCCACCTCCACAAACTCGACATATGCTGCTGTTTTGAAGTCACCAGCCTTCGCCGGCTACCCACACAACTCAGCTGGAAATTGGTAACCCTCACCGAACCACTGGAAGGCCAGAATCTCTTCAAGTTCGACCCATAACAGAAAAAGGATTTTGAAAATCTTAGATATAGAGCAACCTCGACTTTAAGCCCTTTTGAGCTTTCCCCGTACTCGATGGACACTTTCCACTAATTTCGAACCTTTGACGACTGTCGCTAAGGGGATGCAAGGCCGTCCAGAGGTCCGGAGCCTACTGGCGAACACTTCAAAGTTGGGACCTACCACCCCTTCGAACCACAACAATGAATGATGGCGAAATTCCTGGTGACGTGAGTCCTTCCACATCATCGATCCCAGGTCCTCTTCGCTGATCATCGACGAACCACTCCGGTGCAGCCTGACCAACAACCTCTGGCAACCTGTTGGAGACTACGGCAACAGGTCTGATGGATTATGCTTAGCGTAGGGTTTGCAAAGAGTATTTTCCTATTGCCCTAATTATTAATGGTAATTCCATTAGTACCTCTCCTCTTTTTGAGTCTTATTATGCCCCTCCTCTTTGTCTTCAACTATTTTAACAAACAACGCCATAAATTAATTCCATTAGTACCACAGTATCTTTTACCTTATTCCCCTATTTAGACCCCTCTCCACTTTTAAAAATGACATTTCAGCCCTTGTACTTTTTGAAATTCCCAAATCATCCCCTAAAATCTTTGAAAATTGTGAATCAGTCCCTCTCCTGACTTTAGCTTCTTAGACTCGTCAATTTGACGATTATATACCTAAAATTGGAAGCAGATTACCAACAAATCCTCAAGTATACTACACTTGAGCTCGAGTTGTGGTAGAATGACTGGACCTTTTGGTATAATGAGGTATGGGTATTCGTTATGGGTAGATCTCACTAAATCGTAGTGTCGCCTGCTGTTGACTAAGCGCATTAAGATGATTGGAGATATAAAGGCAGAGTATGAGGAGGTCGATCGTAAGTGCAAGATGAAGTTATTCGTGCCACGTGACCGTCGATGGTGTCGCCCGCCAGTTGTCCTTGAGTGAGGGCTCCTTTTATGCCCCACGTTCCTATTAAGGCTGGCGACCAACTCCCCTCCATTTTTATTACTTCTTTGATTGATCAATGAGTGATATTCCGAATCCTCATTACTAATGGAATCCAAATGATTTTTGGATTGATCAAAAGATCCTTTCAATTGGCTAGAAACCCTTACTTAAACGAAACTTGATCTTGTGGAATCATATTGAATATTTGACGATACATTCCGTGCCTTGCTAAAAAATCGATCCTTGTTTACCAACCACACATTGTCTAATTAAATCAAATTCTCTCTCGACATTTTCCTCAGAAAATTTGTTTCAGGCAGATTCTTCCCCCAACTAACAAAGAGATCTTGGCGGAATTGGCACATGTGAAATTGAGCACAATTTTGCAAAGAAATAGCCCACCTATTTCTTGAGAAGAAATGGGAAATATGCTCAATATCATTTGATTGAATAGTTGACTCGACCCCTTGTTGTTTGAAGAAACCCTCCACTTCAATTGTTTTTTTTAACGAAAAGCAGACATGAGATAACAAATCCAGTGTTTCACTAAGATTTCGAATAGCGGTTCCTACTTTAAGTTGATTATATTTCGCCTCTTCCTACGAGAAGATCATCGATCGACTGATAAGGCTTGCTGAGGATTCTTGAGGACTACCTTGAGAGTATTTTATTGAGGATTTTTTCAATATATTTGACAAGTATTGGGTCTGGGAGAGGCTGAGGTATTCGATTTTGGGGACTTCTTTCCCATCTTCGAGAAAGACGAGGTTAGGTTATGTATCGGAAACTTCTTCGATATCTTTTCTAAGATGGACTGGATGACTTGCACGCATTTTTCGGAGGTGGAGTCATATGGTATTGCTGATTTCTTTTCACTTTTGAGGAATAGTGATTCTTTTTCTGAGATTGTTTCTTCTGTCGATGGTTCTAAAACCGACTCGTTATTGTGGTATGATGTGGTTGCTGACTTGATTTGGGATGCTTTCGATTCCCGTATTGGCGAGATGTTTTTGTTTTTTGGAGCTGAAGATGTTGGATATACATGGCGTAGCCCACGTTTGGCATTATTGTTCCTTCTCGAGGTGTTTATGTGTTGTGTTGGTTGCCATTGTGTCATCTGATATCGAGTTCTTGTCCATCGACTGTGGTTAGGCTTTGTGACTAATCTCCTTTGCCTATTTGCTAGCTGTAACACCCCGTATTTTTGAGAACTTAAATAATTTTGTGATTAATTATTATTGTGGGATTAATTAAATTAATATATGAGAATTAATTGGTAATTAATCCGGATTTAAAAATAAATATTAACTAGCGTGACAAGGGTTAATACTTATTAATGAGAATTATTGAATATTACTGAGTGAATAAGTAATATGGAATTATTGAATCTGATAAATTGTCAAGAGTGAGATATACGACAGTTTGGTATTAAGTCGGGACACGCATGTGAGTCATGTTGGGACTAATTGAATGGAATACAAAGGTAAAATATTTTTAAGTAACTCGTATGGTAATTCCGAGCTCGCCGTTGAGTCCGGGAGGGTCGAGATAGTCAGAAAACACTACCCGGGTATTTTATTTAGACTCCGGCTAGTTTTGTAATTTGGGTTTTTGGAGAATTAAAATGGAAGAAAATCAGTAATTAAATAGAAAAGGTACGTGGGTGAGAGGTTACCTATCACTTTCTAAACCTAAGTCAGAGAGGGAAAACCTAAGAGGGACAAGAAGAACTCCATAGGTGTTCTTAGAGAAAAACTTAAGCTTTCACACAAATAATTACACCAACGCGTAGATCGGAAAGCGAGGAACGCACCAATACCAACATCATCAACGGATCAGACCTTTGAATTTGAGGCAAGTGTTTATTACTTGCTTTCATTTAGCAATAATCATATTCATGTTAGTGTAGGTAAATTTGATAATGAATTTCACTGAAATTGGGTAAAAATTTGGAGAAGTAATTTGTGATTATGGACAGATGGTTCAGTAGTTAATTCCTTCATGTATGCAAGAGAATTTAATACGAAATTGGAGTACAAATTGACGAACAAATCTGAATTAATTAAGTTCTTAAACGAAAAATTGGAAAACTAGGGTTCTTATGATATTAATTGGGGATTTCGTTTTTACCTTATGATTTATAATGATTGAATGATCCTAGGATGTTAGAAATTGTGTAAACATGTTAGGTTATCAATCAAAATGGTTACATTGAAGATTGGGTGTGAACTATGAGGTTTTGGGTGCAAAAATGGTAAAAACGTAACTGTTGTCTGACATAACAGAACCAGTTCCTTTTTCTGATAGGATCGGTTCGTTTTCTGATAGGATCGGTTTGTTTTATTTTAGTAGGATCGGTTCGTTTTTCTGATAGGATCGGTTCGTTTTATTTTAGTAGGATCGGTTCGTTTTATTTTATTAGTAGGATCGGTTTGTTTTCTGGAGGATCGGTTCGGTTCGTTTTTCTGCCAACTTTCAGTGCTGCTACAGAACTTTGGAGAAACCTTTAGAATCTTAAATTGTGAGATTGGAGGAGAAAAATACCCTGGACCAGTAGAGTATCGGGACCGTATCTACTGTCTTGATATATAAATGTAGTGGTACCCTTCGAGTGAGGAGAAATACTCTACGTAGATTATTTTGGGATAAAGTAAATATATTATACGTAGTAATGAGAGAATAATCCGTATGGAATATGTATGATTAGGTTGGGTAGATACCTAATGGATTTTAATAGGATGTGTGGATACCTATTACATACTTAATATTATGTGTATGACATACCTAGCTGTTTGCTATCGCGGGAGGTTGTGTGGAGACAGTCTTATCCTGGGTGGCCTTTGGGGGATTATTTGACTTGTATCTCAGGACATAGGACTGTGAAGACTTATTTGTGAGTTGATAAGTCAGCTAACTATGGGAGCATAGGTATGTGCGTGACCCATAGGTATGTGAACTATGTTCGCCTCCACTATGTGTGATTTGTGTATATGGTTCGTGGGAGACTTCCGAGCCGATAGTCCTTATTGGAGTACGAGATGTATCGGGACATGATAGCAGAGTATGCGATGCATTACAGGTTTAGCCTTGGGGTGCTGTATTAGTATATGTATATTATAGTGATGGACACATATGTATACTTGTGTTATTCCTACTGTGAGATAATTTGTAGGTTATTAGGATAGTACAATCTTAAATAACGTAAACTATAAATACTTAACTTAGTGTGATAACACTCAACCGAATTAATAACTTTTTTTATGAAAAATGTGGGATTTTGGAAATTTCGGGTTTCTACCACGAGGTATGACTAGAAGTATAAGCCCTTACCTAGTTAGAAGGGCTACAGATGGCTGGGTTAGAATATATGTACGTTAGGTGTGCACAATAGATGAGAGGTGAGGATCTCATGTGAGAGTTCGAACTAACATGCATTTGATACTTGCTTTATTGCAAATTTTAAATACTTGCTAAATCAAATATTTTTACACATCGGGCTCTGACCCGTTTCTTGCATCTCTTTTTTCTCTTGCTATATATATGTATTATATCAGGTGCTCAGCCACAGGGACACCAGACTTAGAAACTTGGATTGTTTGGCATGCTGCTGCTGTTGTGGAAGCTGTAGGTCTTTGCATTTGACGCCTCTATCATTTCACTCAGTTTTTCTAGACTCTTCATTTAGGGCATGTGTCGCCCACTCCTTAGACATTTTTATCAGAGATTGTATTCAGTTACTTTCCAGTGATTTCAGTTGGATTTATTTTACTATGGTGCTTGGTTTAGAGTTTTGAACTGGAAATGTTTATTCCAGTCTTAGTTATTTCGGTACGTATTCAGATTCAGTATTTATTTTATTCAGTTGTATGGTGGATGGGTTATATTTAAATTCTTGGACTTATTAAATAAATGATTTTGGTTTCAATTTAAAAAGGAAAAATAATATTTTGACACAAGCTTAATTAATTATTAGGTGGTTAATAAGGTTGTTATGTTTTCGACAGTGATGCTAAGAATGAACCAACCGAACATTCTGTTTTAAATTTTAGAAAGGACTAATCACCCGGTATTTAATTGGGCGGGGTGTCACATGTGGTATCAGAGCATCAGGTTCTAGAGTCCTTTAGGATCTGTACGGCTTATCATGCTTTCAGCTTAGCGTTCTTTGATATAAAGCCTTATTTTTAGGATTGCTGTATTCTTGATTATGCGTTTACGTCTTCAGCTCTTTGAGATTTAACGATAACTGTGGACTAATTAATTTCTTTCTCGTCTCAGATGCCTCCTCGACGTTCACCAAAGGACATGAATGCCCATCCCGAGCCATAGCCAGCTACAGCTCAGGGCATGATGAATGCTACAGAAGTTGCTGCTATCGTTGCACAGGCAGTAAATGCAGCACTAGCAGTGGTACAACAGGCATCATCACATGCACTAATAGCGGTTCCAGCACCTGTTCACATCTTCCCTACTGCATGGGAGAGAGTTAGGGATGCCTTCCAGAAGGTACACCCTCCAGAGTTCGCAGGTAGTTCTGATGTGGTGATTGCTAGCCAGTGGAAGGACATATAGCGACAGCTCTGTATGTATGAGTACACTGAGGTCCAGAGGCAGATTTTGGCTACCTTTAAGCTGACAGGGGCAGCTTTACAGTGGTGGGAGTCCACTACTACTACTACAGAGGAGAGGGATTTGATGACGATTGACGTTTTCTGGGTGCGGTTTAACCGCAAGTACTTTCCGTCTTCCATTCAGACTGAGATGAGGCGGAAGCTACTAAACCTCACCCAGGAAGGGAAGAGCGTAGCTGAGTACGAAGAAGAGTTTACCAGGCTAGTTAATCTGGTACCAACAAAGGTACCTACCGAGGAGAAGAAGATACAGATGTTCATGGATGGTCTCACCTGGAGGATCCGACAGCATCTTCTGGGTAACTCTCATTTGCAGATCTATACTGATGTGCTTAATGCAGCACTATTGCACTGCCAGGACCATCGCTTCCATATGACTGGGGGCAAACGAGCAGGGGAGTCCAGCCAACAGGGCAGGACAGGAGGTAATGGTGCCAGCGGGGCACCGCCAGCTTAGGGTCAGCAGAGGCAGGTTGATCAGAGTTCCTAGCAGGGGGATTCTAAGTGATTCAGGTTAGGGGGTTTCCGTCAGGGTCAGGGAGGTTTTCGGCATGGCCAGCAGGGCCAACAAGGACATCAGGGCCATCAAGGACAACAACAGTTTCGGCAAGGTCAGTAGGGCCAAGGGGGAGATGGAAACGGCCAGCAGGGCTGAGGACAACAGGGGCAGCGAGGGGGAAACTTTGGTGGGAAGTGTTTTATATGTGGCAAGACTGGCCACAAGTGTCATGATTGTCCTGAGAGGGGAAGGACCCCACAACAGCAGCAGCAGGGTGCTCGACAGGAGCCCCAGAAATCGATTTTTCCCGTTGCCCTCCCAGCACCACCTCAGATGCCAGCGCTGCCAGCCATTCCAGTCCAGCAGGGACAACTTCAGTATGGACGGGTTTATAACCTCCATCAGGCCACAGCCCCACAGGCTCCACCCGCGATTGAGGGTATGTTTTCTATCCAGGGGACTATGGGGCGTATTTTATTTGATACGGGGGCCACACATTGTTTTATTTCCACGAGGTTTGCACGTGCTTTGGGGTTATTAGATACAGCAGAAAGTACGGTTACATGTGTAGATTCGCCTTTGGGTAGTGGCTCACTGATTTACTTTATATGTCGAGGGGTGGGTATAGAGATTGGGAGACTTACTTTACCTGCCGACATGCTTGTATTAGAGATGTCCGAGTATGATGCGATTATCGGTTGGATTGGCTTGTTGCATATAGGGCCATTATCGATTGTTTTAGTAGGAGTATTATTTTTGCTATACCTGGTCAGGAGATGTTCCTGGTAGCGATGCCTCGTCCTGAGGGAGAATCGTCCACTCATTTGTACTATATAGAGGAGGAGACCTCTAAGGAGGTGGTGATACCTCTTGATTCGATACCGGTAGTTCGGGAGTTTGCTGATGTGTTCCGGGATATTCCGGGATTACCACCTAGCAGGGAGATAGACTTTGTTATAGATTTGACGCCGGGCATTAGGCCGATAGCCCGAGCACCTTACCGTATGGCTCCAGCAGAGATGAGGGAGTTACGGGATCATATAAAACAGCTGTTGGGTCAGGGGTTTATTCGTAGGAGTACTTCACCTTGGGGTGCCCCAGTGTTGTTCGTTAAAAAGAGAGATGGATCGTTACGGTTGTGTGTTGATTACCGTGAGTTGAATAAGGTCACGATACGGAATAAGTATCCGTTACCCCGAATCGATGACTTATTCGACCAGTTGAGAGGAGTTTCTTTCTTCTCGAAGATTGACTTGAGGTCGGGATACCATTAGTTACGAATTAGGGAGTAGTTAGTGTCGAAGATTGCCTTCTTAACGAGATATGGTTCCTACGAGTTTAGGGTTATGCCTTTTGGGCTAACCAACGCCCCAGCCTTGTTTATGGACTTGATGAACGGGGTGTTCAAAGAGTTCCCGGATCAGTATGTCATTTTCTTCATAGATGACATCCTGATTTACTCTCAGACGGAAGAGGAGCATGCCGAACATTTGAGGCAGGTTTTGTAGACACTGCGTCAGCACAAGTTGTATGCAAAATATGAGAAATGTAGATTTTGGCTGAAGGATGTTCAGTTGTTGGGGCATATTATTTCAGATAGAGGGATTTCCGTTGATACGGGGAAAGTGTCAGCGGTGAGGGAGTGGGGACAGCCCACGACGCCGACGAAGATACGTAGTTTCTTGGGTCTAACAGGATACTACAGGAGGTTTATTTGGGGATTCTCGAAGTTAGCGGGTCCATTGACTTATTTGATGCGCAAATGAGTGCCTATTACCTGGGATGATGTCTGTCAGTTGGCTTTTGATGAGCTGAAGGACAAGCTGACTTCAGCGTCGGTGTTAGCACTACCCAAGCCGGGAGTGGAGTATCTAGTCTACACTGATGCGTCCTTACTAGGACTTGGGGGTGTGCTTCAACAGGAGGATCAAGCTATAGCTTATGCTTCCCGAAACCTTAAGCCTCATGAGAAGAACTACCCAACACACGACTTAGAGTTGGCTGCAGCCGTGTTTGCACTCAGGATTTGGAGGCATGACCTTTTGCGAGAGCAGTTTCGCTTGTTTACAGACCATAAGTCACTACAGTATTTGTTCACATAGAAGGAGCTAAATATGCGTCAACGCAGGTGGCTAGAGTTTGTAAAAGATTATCAGTTTGAGATACACTATCACACGGGAAAGGCTAACGTAGTTGTAGATGCGTTGAGCTATAGGCCAGTAGATGAGACGGCCGAGGTGTGGAAGGCAAAATGGAAGGAGCTAGGACACTAGGATGCTGTGGCCAGATCATTCATGTCAGTTATGACCGTCACACCGCAGATAGTAACGAGGGTGGTCTAGGCACAGGCGACAAATCCTTTTTTCCAGGAGAGGATTAGACAACTCTTAGCCGACGGAGCCGAGTCTTATTCGGTAAGTTCCAAGGGAGGCTTGCGTTTCAACGGGAGACTTGTGGTTCCAGAGGGGGAGGACCTTCGACATGCAGTGATGACGGAGTCGCATGGTCCAGATTTATGGTACATCCCGGCGGGGATAAGATGTACCAGAATATGAGGCGACAGTACTGGTGGAGTGGGATGAAGAGGGATATCGCAGAGTTCGTATCCAAGTGTACCACTTGCCAGCTAGTGAAAGTGGACCATCAGAGACCACCAGGTTTACTTCAGCCGTTAGAGATCCCTCTGTGGAAATAGGAGGGCATTTCCATGGACTTTATTACTGGGTTGCCTATTTCGCAGAGGGGGCATGATTCTATATGGGTTATTGTGGACCGGTTGACAAAAGTAGCCCATTTTCTGCCAGTCAGGACAGACTATACAGCGGGACAGTATGCTCAGATATTTATTGCAATGATAGTAAGACTGCATGGTGTGCCTCTTGATATCGTGTCAGATAGAGATAAGACGCTTGTTTCTCGTTTTTGGGAGAGTTTCCAGGAGGCTATGGGTACCGAGTTACGATTGAGTACGGCGTACCACCCGCAGACCGATGGGAAGACTGAGCGCACTAACCAGATGCTTGAGGACATGTTGCGCATGTGTATCCTTGACTTTGGGGGAGGTTGGGAGCAGTACCTTCCACTGGTGGAGTTTGCTTACAACAACTCCTATCAGTTCACGATTGGCATGGCCCCGTTCGAGGCATTATATGGGAGACCTTGTCGTTCTCCAGCTTGTTGGCTAGAGGTAGGAGACAACAAGTTACTTGGGCCAGAGGTAATTCAGGATACATCGAGCAGGGTTGAGATGATTCGCAACAGCATATGGGTAGCCCAGGATAGACAGAAAAGCTACGCCGATGCTGGGAGGTCCTTCAGGGAGTTCGTTGTCGGGGACCAGGTTTTGTTGAGAGTATCTCCTATAAAGGGGGTGATGAGGTTTTCGAAGAAGGGGAAATTGGCTCCGAGATACGTAGGACCATTTCCTATTATCGAGAGGATCGGTCCAGTGGCTTACCGACTTGGGTTGCCGGAGCACTTACACCATATTCATGATGTGTTTCACATATCGTCACTGAGGCAGTATCTTCGGGATGAGTTGGCCCACGCTCATATCGCGATAGAGGAGATCGATTTGCAGCCCGACAGTTCTTATGAGGAGAGGCCAGTGGCTATCCTAGATCACAGTGAGAGGAGACTGAGATCAAAGGTAGTTCCACTTATGCGGGTTCAGTGGCAGCATCACAATGTGGAGGAGTCCACTTGGGAGCGAGAGGTGGATATGCGTGAGAAGTATCCAAATTTATTTGTATCAGGTATGCCTTACTTTTCGAATTTCGGGACGAAATTCCGTTATTAGGGGGGGAGTATGTAACACCCCGTATTTTTGAGAACTTAAATAATTATGTGATTAATTATTGTTGTGGGATTAATTAAATTAATATGCCAGAATTAATTGGTAATTAATCCGGATTTAAAAATAAATATTAACTAGTGTGACAAGGGTTAATACTTGTTAATGAGAATTATTGAATATTACTGAGTGAATAACTAATATGGAATTTATTGAATCTGATAAATTGTCAAGGGTGAAATATACGATAATTTGGTATTAAGTCGGGACACGCGTGTGAGTCGTGTTGGGACTAATTGAGTGGAATACAAAGGTAAAATATTTTTAAGTAACTCGTATGGTACTTCCGGCAGGATCGAGATAGTCAGAAAACACTACCCGGGTATTTTATTTGGACTCCGGGATATTTTAGGCCAAACTGGCACCCCGTAGGGGTAGTTTTGTAATTTGAGTTTTTGGAGAATTAAAATGGATGAAAATCAGTAATTAAATAGAAAAGGTACGTGGGTGAGAGGTTACCTATCAGTTTCTAAACCTAAGTCAGAGAGAGGGAAAACCTAAGAGGGACAAGAAGAAATAGGTGTTCTTAGAGAAAAACTTAAGCTTTCACACAAATAGTTACACCAACGCGTAGATCGGAAAGCGAGGAACGCACCAATACCAACATCATCAACGGATCAGACCTTTGAATTTGAGGCAAGTGTTTATTACTTGTTTTCATTTAGCAATAATCATTTTCATGTTAGTGTAGGTAAATTTGATAATGAATTTCACTGAAATTGGGTAAAAATTTGGAGAAGTAATTTGTGATTATGGACAGATGGTTCAGTAGTTAATTCCTTCATGTATGCAAGAGAATTTAATACGAAATTGGAGTACAAATTGACGAACAAATCTGAGTTAATTAAGTTCTTAAACGAAAAATTGGAAAACTAGGGTTTTTATGATATTAATTGGGGATTTCGTTTTTACCTTATGATTTATAATGATCGAATGATCCTAGGATGTTAGAAATTGTGTAAACATGTTGGGTTATCAATCAAAATGGTTACATTGAAGATTGGGTGTGAACTATGAGGTTTTGGGTGCAAAAATGGTAAAAACGTAACTGTTGTCTGACATAACAGAACCAGTTCCTTTTTCTGATAGGATCGGTTCGTTTTCTGATAGGATCGGTTTGTTTTATTTTAGTAGGATCGGTTCGTTTTTCTGATAGGATCGGTTCGTTTTATTTTAGTAGGATCGGTTCGTTTTATTTTATTAGTAGGATCGGTTTGTTTTCTGGAGGATCGGTTCGGTTCGTTTTTCTGCCAACTTTCAGTGCTGCTACAGAACTTTGGAGAAACCTTTAGAATCTTAAATTGTGAGATTGGAGGAGAAAAATACCCTGGACCAGTAGAGTATCGGGACCGTATCTACTGTCTTGATATATAAATGTAGTGGTACCCTTCGAGTGAGGAGAAATACTCTACGTAGATTATTTTGGGATAAAGTAAATATATTATACGTAGTAATGAGAGAATAATCCGTATGGAATATGTATGATTAGGTTGGGTAGATACCTAATGGATTTTAATAGGATGTGTGGATACCTATTACATACTTAATATTATGTGTATGACATACCTAGCTGTTTGCTATCGCGGGAGGTTGTGTGGAGACAGTCTTATCCTGGGTGGCCTTTGGGGGATTATTTGACTTGTATCTCAGGACATAGGACTGTGAAGACTTATTTGTGAGTTGATAAGTCAGCTAACTATGGGAGCATAGGTATGTGCGTGACCCATAGGTATGTGAACTATGTTCGCCTCCACTATGTGTGATTTGTGTATATGGTTCGTGGGAGACTTCCGAGCCGATAGTCCTTATTGGAGTACGAGATGTATCGGGACATGATAGCAGAGTATGCGATGCATTACAGGTTTAGCCTTGGGGTGCTGTATTAGTATATGTATATTATAGTGATGGACACATATGTATACTTGTGTTATTCCTACTGTGAGATAATTTGTAGGTTATTAGGATAGTACAATCTTAAATAACGTAAACTATAAATACTTAACTTAGTGTGATAACACTCAACCGAATTAATAACTTTTTTTATGAAAAATGTGGGATTTTGGAAATTTCGGGTTTCTACCATGAGGTATGAGAAGTATAAGTCCTTACCTAGTTAGAAGGGTTACAGATGGCTGGGTTAGAATAGATGTACGTTAAGTGTGCACAATAGACGAGAGGTGAGGATCTCATGTGAGAGTTCGAACTAACATGCATTTGATACTTGCTTTATTGCAAATTTTAAATACTTGCTAAATCAATTTTTTTTACACATCGGGCTCTGACCTGTTTCTTGCATCTCTTTTCTCTCTTGCTGTATATATGTATTATATCAGGTGTTCAGCCACAGGGACATCAAACTTAGAGACTTGGATTGCTTGGCGTGCTGCAGCTGTTGTGAAAGCTGTAGGTCTTTGCACTAGACGCCTGTATCATTTCAATCAGTTTTTCTAAACTTTTCATTTATGGCATGTGTCACCCACTCCTTAGATATTTTTATCAGAGATTGCATTCAGTTACTTTCCAGTCATTTCAATTGGATTTATTTTACTATGGTGCTTGGTTTAGAGTTTTGAACTGGAAATGTTTATTCCAGTCTGAGTTATTTCGGTACGTATTCAGATTCAGTATTTATTTTATTCAGTTGTGTGGTGGATGGGTTATATTTAAATTCTTGGACTTATTAAATAAATGATTTTGGTTTCAATTTAAAAAGGAAAAATAATATTTTGACACCAGCTTAATTAATTATTAGGTGGTTAATAAGGTTGTTATGTTTTCGACAGTGATGCTAAGAATGAACCAACCGAACATTCTGTTTTAAATTTTATAAAGTACATATTACCCGGTATTTAATTGGGGGGGATGTCACACTAGCTAGTATGTCGGGCGTGTTTGTGGACCACTTTCATCCTCAATGAGTGAGCCCGAGGAGGCTTGTAGGATTCCGATAATGTCACCCCACCCGCTTTCATGCTTTAGTGGGTAAAAGTGATGTGTACGAGAGGTTATGCGAGTTTAATTATATTTTTATTTGTGTCTTATTAGGAGTTTCTCTATTTTTGTTATTATGTGGGGTTGAGGGTGCTATTCCTTGGAAATTAATGTGCCCTCTTTAGACATTTTACTTTTTTAGGGTTATCAAGGTAGCTTTGGATTTGGACTATATTAAGTCCCTTAGTCACTTTTATTTTGCAAAATGAATGGATGAAAGAGAGAAACCTTTATTTCTACATGTTATTGTAACGATTTCTGCTTCTGCTTACATAACTCTATTCTCAATTTTTATGCGTGTCTTTAGGTGTACTTTCTTTTTTAGTAAACGTAGCCCTTTACGTAGAAAACTTGATAATAATTATGCTTGTTGTATTTTTTTGGGCTATTATGCTATTTCCAAGGGTTATTGCTGTATTAAACTGGTGGCCAAACATATGTATCATTTTCTTAATGTTACCTTTCATGAAAAGTCCCTATTTATAATAACAACTTTGTGGTGCAGGATCCCCGTCTCAATGTCCTGGAGGACACCCCCCAGCACGCTTAGACTTTCCTTATCTTTTATGCTCCTGTTGGGCCAGGGTCTTCTCCCCTTTGCATGTCTGTTTTCGTCGCGGCTTCAGTTTCTGCCCCCCATTCCCTCTATTCTATTTTTATATGTAGATACTCTTCTAGACATGAGTGACACCCCGCCTAATAAAATACCGGGTGATCAGTCATATATCAAATTAAATAGGAATCTCATATGGTTTCATTCTCAGTATCACTGTCGAAAACCATTTAATTACTAATAACCTATTAGGCCCGGTGTCAAATTTTGAACTTTCAAATCTTTTTAACTTAAATACACAATAAATCTATCTATACAAAGATATGAATAACAACTGAAATGAATAAATAATAACCGATAACTCTCGGTGAAGCATTTACAACCATATCGAATATGCGTAATTGAAAATGCGAAAAATAAAATAAATGACAATAGTTTGGCAACATGACCGAATATAACTCACAATACCTCCTATCTAGATCACAAGGATAAAAGCATCTAAACAATCCCTGCTGGCATCCACAACTGGTGCAGCATCTGACTCGAAGGAATAATCATCTAGGCGTCCCTGTGTCTGGACCCCTAAAAAGGTTTTTGAAGAAAAGAAAAATATATACAAGCGGGTCAGAGCTCGTGGTTTTAAAAATATTTTAGCAAGTGTTTAAAATACCTTAACATATTAAATATGATATTTTCCATATTTAAACTGGTGTCGCACTCCCATGAGATACACCGCACCTCTCATCTAACAGTGCACACCCAATGCATGTACGCTACCTAGCCTAACTAGCACCTCGCAAAACTTCCAAGTCACCATACGCTATCTCGTACGCCACGTATATAAAATATTCTAAGCATTCGCGCAAGCTTATGCATTATAATTTCTCACTTATAATTAATTCGTTTATAATTGACAACTTGCACTAGTTATAATACACTAATTACGTTTTAGTGTTATTAGCCTCGTATATGATATTCTCATTTTTATATACATATATCACTCTTATTCCGAATTTTATACTCCCGGAAGAACCAAAAATCATTTCTCATTTTCTTCTTTATTTGTACGTATATGTATATATTTTCACATCTTCATATATATATAACATACTATACACATCAAGTATATTCATACTTATATATCACACACTATGTAAGTATAATAACCATCCCTCAGAGCTTTAACTCATTGGATGCAGTCTCTCAATGCTATCAGCTTTTAGGGAATTACTCACCTAACATCCTAAGTTACCAGCTGTCGGAATCTCACACCGCCCTTGTAAAAAATTCAAATCACAACGTATGGAAAGTGGTCATAGTTCCTCACTGGAAATAAGACGAATTATACCCAAGACGTCTTACCCCTGATAAATGCCACACAATATAAATAATGGACGTTATGACCTGGGGACTATACTCTCCTTGCTCCTGAAGCCAGGGGCCTCACCCACATCGCGCAACTTCCCATGATAGCACTAGAGGGATATGCTACACATAAATATACCATTCACACATAGATATATTTATTATCATATCACATATATACTGTCTCTATACCCGTATATATATATATATATATATATATATATATATATATATATATATATATATATATATATATATATATATATATCATCAATTCCGGTTATTTATGCCTATCTCTCGTGGCATTAGCCTATAATCCCGAATATATCAATTTGTACCAATATATAAGTATACACACTACTTATTTTAATCCCATAAGTATTCACTCACTTATGATACAATTCTCACATATTTAGTTCCGAATATTAGCTTATCATAACTAGCTCGTATTCTAATTCCATCCTACTCACACATTTGGATTCACTCATATACCCTCGACATATATATTCTACACGAATAATATATATATATATATCCGCCGAAATCAAATTTTCCCCGACTGTCGTTCATCCCAAACACTCCTAAAATTTATAACCCAGATCTTATTCCCGCTAACCCGAGATTTATATACCATTCATCTAATCTTTTAGAGGTCCTCGCACTCTATTTAGGATCCCTTAATATTTATCTCCAAAAGGAATTCTTCTCTTATCCTTTTTGTCCAAGAAAAACTTCTCAAATTTTTCTGTCATAAACAAACCGAACCGATGGCCAGAAAAACGAACCGGTCCGGTGACTAATAAACGAACCGATCCAATGCCAGAAAAACGAACCGATCCGGCCTTAACAGTTTTTATTCCTTACGAGATTTTCCCAAATCTCTATAACCCAAGATTTATGGTCTCCATCATCATCAATCATCAATCTACTCATCTACACACTAGAATCTACCCAACACACCAAATTTATTCTTGGGATTCATTAATTTAACTAAGATTTAAACCCTAACTTGTTAAACCCTAATTTCTTCAACTCTTCCAATTTCTCACCAAAAATATACACCATTAACATGGATTCAAGCTTAGATTTCATATGGAGTAATTATCACATCAATTTATATGAAATCTTTTCCATTTTGATTCAAGAATCCCAACCCAAAATCCATATAGTTTTTCACCAACTATAATATGAATTATAAACACACTTAAATAATTAAAGCAAGTTAAACACTTGCCTCGTTGGATAAATCCGTCGATCTCGTGCCGAAATCCGCCGGAGCTTGGTCGGAAATCTCCTATTTCTTCTCCCTTTTCTCCTCCCTTTATTTTCTTTCTCTCTCTCGTAGCTTATAATGGGAGAAATAATGCTTATCCCCTTATTAAACCCAAAATTGACTCGTATACAGAAATGCGAGTCCCTACTGATCCAAAAAGTCCCGGGAACCCAAACACTACCCGGGGTACTCTATTTTGACTATTTCAGCCCATCCGAGACCAGCCGTGCACTCAAAATCCCCATCCAAGTCACGTATAAAAAATTCACCTTTTTAAAATCCAATACAACTCCGCACGTATTTTTCCGAGTAAAATATTATTACTTTTCGCTTTGCCCAACTGTGACATGATATAAAAATAATCCAACTCATTTACTTAATTTCTCGTAAGTAAGTATAGCACACATTAATATTAATTCGTCACTCGCCAATTAATACTTATCCATTCACTTAATTCCTCAAATTAATAAATTACACTGACTCATGTAATTTAAATGTCCATAAATTACACTCACAATTATGTGAGAAGACAGTTAAGTGTAAATGGATCTTCAACATTAAATGCCCAGTGGATGCCACTGTTAATCGGTATAAGGCCCATTTGGATGCCATGTTTTTTTACATATATTCCTTGAAAAGATTTTGGGCGATGTTTGCTCCTGTAGCCAAACTGACCCCTATACATCTTGTGTTGTGCACTCCATATCTGCCCACTTCATTAGCTAGATGTCAAGGGATATATGTGTGAATATATATATATGAATCCACCACCAGCTTTTCGGGCTGAGGGGGAGTATTCTTGGAAACGTTTTCCATATAAAGAAATTTTTATATAACCTTAAGCATTCACCTAGAGCATGGTTCAATCACTTCAGTGATGTTGTTCTGACGTAACCTACACGTCAAATGGCTAAAAAGAAATACCAAACTCTAGTTTAGAGAGAGAATCAAAGTTGTCTTATTTTTTAATAATGGGAAAAGTAAGTACAAATGAGATTACATGGGGTATTTATATGGGAATGATTACTTGCTAATCAAGTAATTAGCTAAAATGACTAAAATGACCAACTAAAAATAAAAGAATGTCTAATTAGTCTCAAACATGCTTGCAGACTAATTAAGGAAAGAAAAGGCCTAAAAAGAACTAAAAATAGAAAATAGAAAATAAAAATGAAAAAAATAAAAGAAAAATAACAACGGATTCCCATCACTCTCCCTGGCTTCGAAAACTCGTCCTCGAGCGTAGGAGATGAACGACCAAAAATCAAGACAACCATTAAAGAGATCTCCATTAGAAAAAAGAGCCATCCTCGGGCACGTCCTTTGTACCGGCTTGTAATAAATCCAGGGAGAATAGGATCACCATCCAAACAAGGTCGACCAACAAAATCTCAGCCCGAGATTCCCATGATGAACCCTTTCAATGCTACGCCGCAAAAAACATCCACCAAGCGTATATCAGATGTCACAAAAAATGGGTCCACATACCCACCATCATTCACATCACCCAAGATAACCACCTCTTTCCTAGTAGAGACAACCATCGATCCATCCTCATCAAAATCATCATCCCCAGGCTCAAAGATTGGGAAGAAATCTTCCAAATCAAATATTTTCGGCTCGCGAAAGTATGTGCGAGTCACCTAACCATCCTCGAGAAAAATGACA
Organism: Sambucus nigra; assembly: GCA_949130495.1. Taxonomy (NCBI): domain Eukaryota; kingdom Viridiplantae; phylum Streptophyta; class Magnoliopsida; order Dipsacales; family Adoxaceae; genus Sambucus; species Sambucus nigra. Next base: position 258,086,782 of record OX422223.1, on the reverse strand, counting down.
AAAAAATCCCCAATACATAGATGAATTTCATCTTTTGATATTTCTTACAATCAACGGGCTTGGGAGGGGAGGTCTTATCGTTGATTTGACCCGATTAGATGAATGAGGGAGGAAGAATGACTGGGTGAAGCAACCAATCTTGAACAAGCCGCCAATAGTCTTGAATTAAGCCTCGGGAGTTAATCGGGGCGGAAACATAATTTTTTTTATGTTTGGGGTTTGAAAAATGGGTGGTGGGTTGGAGGGTTCGGGGTGGTGGTGGAGGAATTTTGAAAGGTTGGAGGCTAGGGTTTGTAAATTGTGGATTGGATCGTAAAATGGTAGGTGAAACCCTGGAAGTGGGTTACCTTGGATCTTCAATGGAGCGTTTATGGAATGGATTTGGGTTTTGGGGGAAGTTGGGGTTCAAGATTTGGGTTTTCGGGTGGTGGGTATTATGGTGATAAGGCGGAAGTGAGAGTCAACGTTCTTGATGAGATCTTGAATATTTTTTCTCCATTCTTGATCGCCTTTCTTCAATTTTTGAATCCCCCACTGTCGTTTGGATTTCTTTAGAGTCATCGAGAGAGTAGCGTACGATTTTAATAATCTACACACACTAACACCAATGTTTAGAGCGACACCCGCTCTGATACCAATTTGACGTAAACCTCACGTCAAATGGCTAAAGAGAAATACCAAATCCTACTTTTAGAGAGAGAATCGAAGTTATCTTATATTTCAAGAATGAGAAACGTAAGTACAAATGAGATTACATGAGGTATTTATATGGGAATGATTACTTGCTAATCATGTAATTAACTCAAATGATTAAAAGGACCAACTAAAAACAAAAGAATGCCTAATTAGTCCCAAACATGCTTGGAGACTAATTAAGGCAAGAAAAGGCCTAAAAAGAACTAAAAATAGAAAATAGAAATTAAAAAAGAAAAGAAAAATAACAACGGATTCCCATCATGTTCTAGACTAGATTTTCTTGTGATGTCACTTAGATCATGCTTGCTTTATTCATGGTTGTTCCCATGTTGTTGGTGTATGTTGACGATATAATTATTGCAGGAGACGATACTCAGGGGATTAAAGAAGTGAAGCTTACCTTGGAAAATGCTTTGATGTAAAGGATTTGGGTCGTCCATGATATTCCTTGGGATTGAGGTTGCTAGATCCCGTTGTGGGATTTCTTGTCTCAAAGAAAATATACTCTTCAGGACACTGATAAGCTTAATTGTTGGCTTGCTTATATACTCGTGGATCCATATCTCAAGATCACAGCTACGTCAGGGGATTTACTCCCAAATTCTTCAGTATACCAGTTTTAGTCCATCAACTCGACAAACACGAGGCCTGATTTGACATTTGTTGTTAGTATAGCGAGTCAGTTTATGCCTGTTCCTTGCTAAGGTCATATGGATATGGTTTATCTCATTTTGAGATATTACTGCTCTTGTCATGGTCTTAACTTGTTCAATAGACCAACAAGTCAGTCAGGGCTCTGATGCTTCAATGATGGGGATTATGTTGCTTCTAAAATTGATAGGCACTCTTCCTCTGGTTTGTGTGCCTCTTATGGTAATCATCTTATGTCCTGGAAGAGTGAGAAACAAGTAGCTGTCTTCAGATCCTCCGCACAAGAATAATATTGAGCCATGGCTCATGACATTTGTGAGGTTCAAAGTCGAGGCCGATACCCCAACGATACGGCCGAGTTGACTAGGTATTGGTACCCACCGATCCGATTCCGAGTTACGAGTTGAGTTTTCAATTATTGGTGTGAATCGACCCTATATCGGTAATTTATGGGTAGTAGCGGCTCATATCGGTGATAACGCGGTAGTATCGATCCATATCGCTGATATATCGACCGAAATGGTATAAGTTACTAAGCTTCGATATCTCTATATCAACTTCTAACTCACTCAATTGAGCCTTGATTTTGCATCCATGTCACGATCGAAGCAATCGCTTTCATTCGGTACCGGGTATATGATGTTTCGTGTTCGCAAATCAGTTTTTTTTGGTTGAATCTTTCATTTCTTATCTTGTAGTATTACTAAAGGAGTTATCTTCCATTTAACCTTCTTTTTGTATAAACTTAATTTGTATTAAAATGTATCATTATTCATCTATTTTTAAAGTGTATGATTATTTACATTATATATATCCTTAATTAGTAATAGGTACTATTATAACATTTACGAAGAATATATTGCTAAATATATACTGATTTAGACAATGTTATGCATACTAAATGTTGATTCAGTATAAACAATTAGACAATGTTATGCATACTAAATGATGATTTTGTACTTGTCTAATTGAGCCATATTATTGTTCTTATTTTTCTAAACATTTCTATATTTTTTCAAATTTATTGAGCTCTCTAAATAGTGTATAGTTGCATATCGCCTGAGACCGATACTGATACCGAGTGAAATATTGAGCATTTGAGTCATAGATTGACACCGCGACTTTGCGCCATGGAAATTGTGAGCTTCTTTAGCTTCTGAGCTGGAGTTTTGTGAGAAGAATTCATTAGAGTTAACTTTGTGATAATAAATCAGCAACCTCAGTTTCTGTTCGTATAGAGGCAGATTTCTAGTTCATCCGATAGAAAAGCCCAAGCTGCCGTCATCAGTCCCTCCTTTGTTTTTTCCTCCTAACAAACTGCTGATGTGGTTACTAAGTCGGTTGGACATTCTCTTCTTTGGACTGCTATTTGCGATCTGGGCTTAGTTGATATCTTTGCTCCAGCTTGAGGGAGAGTATTGAAAATGTCCTGCAATACAGGAGTTATTTAGGATCTTTATTTTCTAGTTCTGTATTTTATTAGATGTCCATAAATGTAAATACTACCTTATAATATATTAAGGAAACTTTAGCACTCACTTTGAGTAAACAAATACAATTCTTTTGTTATTAACTACGAGCAAAGTACTTAATGATAGCTTAAGATCTTTCTTTTTAACAGTTTAATAGATAAATAATAAAGTTCCCTTCATTTGTTTTAGTTTGTCAAAATTCTCTCTTTGATGACACACGTATGGATGCAGAACACAAAAAATCAAATGGAATTTTGCATGGCATTGGATTTTATTTTATTTGTACGTGTTATTATTCAAGGTTGCATTGTGAGTAGTAACTGTTGTAATTTATGACTTGGGGTATATTAGATATTTAGGGTACTTTAACCACATTAACTTATCAGAATAATGTAACTTTTCTTTAATTATTTAGCCTACGATTGGTTGAATTAGGGTTTGAAGCCTATAGTATGGTGTATTGCCATTTCCTTAAGTTTAATTTGAATGACTAAGCATATGTGTTCAGGGTCTGTGTCATTTTCTTCCTCTCTTTCTTCATATATGCTATCCTTCCATTCTTTTTGCACATTTGCAGAAAGTCTCTGTACTTTGTTCTGCATCAAAGACTGAATAGTATGGGACCTTCACCTTCATGTGGTAATCTCAACCTCATTCACAACGGGATGATGTCCATTTAGGGTTGTGGGACTGGAAACCATTAAAGCCTTCTAAGAGTTGAGGTTTCTCCCATTAAAATGGGCTGGGTTCTTCATGTAATGCATAAATGACATTTTTTTTTAATTATGGTATGGCCACTCGCGCTCTACTGTAATACTCTTGAACTCCATAAGTGTCACTAAATATTCAAAAATTATCACAAAAGGTCCTAAAAAATTACATTAACATTTTGAAGTATTAAAGTACAATTTGAAGTGGGGATAATTATACCTTTTTAATATATAGATATATATAAAATATAATGTAATGGAGGTAGTGCATAATATAGAATCATAACGTGTTGGAGAGTCTGTGAGACTACGCAATCCTTGTCACAGACACAGTACAGTGGATTTCATCCTCCTTCGCCGTTGATGTTGGCTAATTTCGTGAAAAAGTAATTTTTGTGTTCTCGTGGTATTATTTTATTGATGTTTTTGCTAGATTGGCTTTACTTTAATCTTTGTGCAACCCCAATATTTTCTCATAATGAAGATTCCTTCATCTCTAACAGTGAAGTAAATTAGTAGTGTGATGATATACTCAACACGAGGACATGTGTTTTTTTTTGTTCGTTCAGTCTGAATATGAACCCATTCAGAGTTGAAGTTAAATATTGTTTGTTTTTATAAATTTTGTGAGGCAAATGGTCATACTGGCTCGACATTAAGAGGCAATATTACCTTGAATCCTATTAAGAAGTAATAATTGTCGAAAAACAATTATTTGGATGTTTCATTCAGATAAAAATCAAACCAATTTTCAGTTTCAAATTTCAGGCTTCAGATTCAGAAAAATTAGAAAAAAAAATGAACGCACCCTTAGTTGGAGTTGACACTTTTTAGTAAAGTGGTTGCGAAATGCAACACAAAAGTTACTCTGAACACTACAATGAAATATTTTACTAACGGTGTACAACCAATTTTTAGCACATTGTCCTGTTTAATGTACAGCATCTAGAACTTAACTGAGTTTTTGATATTTTATTGTTGAATAGGTTGAAATTAATATTCACCAATTCTTCAAGGGCTATTTAGAGGGTCGGATGCACGGCGGAGGGTGGCCAGAGATGTTGAAGTTGAAGGATTGGCCCTCGTCAACTTTATTTGAAGAACGCCTGCCCAGGCATGGTGCTGAATTTATTTCAGCACTTCCTTACTGTGACTATACTGATCCAAAATCAGGTCTTCTGAACCTTGCCACAAAGCTTCCTGATCAGATGTTGAAACCGGACCTGGGACCCAAAACATATATTGCATATGGATTTTCTGAAGAACTTGGTAGAGGCGATTCAGTGACGAAGCTCCATTGCGATATGTCTGACGCAGTATGTTTTCTCCCTGACAAGCTTTCTATATCTTATAACCTATGCATTTTTACAAGAAACCCCGTAATACTATTTTTAATGCAAGGGAAAAAAACTGAACTGTGCATTTTGTTACAAAGATGCCTTTCTGGAGACATTTTAGTGCAGTCAAGAGAGGTTTGCATAAAAAATAAGTCGGGGAAGTCTCTTGCAAAAATCACATAGTTCATTCTTTTTCTTTTGCCCTTACCCTTTTATTTATGATAGGATTGCTTTGTTGTAGTTTTCAGCTACTTCTCCTAATTGTATTATGATTGGGTTTCAGGTAAATGTACTGACTCACACAACTAATGTGAAGATTGCTCCTTGGCAACAAAAAAACATAAAAATAATGCAGAACAAACATGTGGTTGAAGACTTGCAAGAAGTATATGGTTGGTTAAACGAGGCTCTTGATGGGTCTAGAAAACAGTCTCTGAAGAGACCTCTTGTCTCTGAGATCATGGATGCTGGGGACATTAGTGAGAATGATGATTCTTTATCAGAAGAAAATGTTCTTGTAGGGAACACAATGAAACAGGAAAAAATAGAGGAATCTGAGAAGGATGGAAGTTGTGATCCCAAATGCAGGGATTTTGATAATAAACACTTCTCTTTTCCATCTACTGGAAAATTATGTTCTAATAATAGACTTGATGCTGAGAAAAATCTTGTGACAGAAAGAGATGCGGCCAATCTAGAATTGATTTACTCTTCCATTGATGAAATGACAAGGAAGAATAACATGGGGATTTCTTTTTCGGGCAGTAATAGGTTTAGTGATACAAGGTCAATAAAGTCAACCCCTGATCTCATACAAGATTCCCTTCCAGATACTGACAAATCAAATGTTACCCATGGAGGTGCTGTTTGGGACATTTTTCGTAGGCAGGACGTTCCCAAGTTAATTGAATACTTGCAAAGGCATGGGAAAGAATTTCGCCACATCAATAATCTTCCTGTAAATTCCGTGAGTATCATTGTCCGTCATTATCATAACCTGCTCTTTCTGGTCAGAATAATCAATTGTTTGTGGCATTCTTGTCAGGTTATACATCCTATTCATGATCAGACCCTTTTCTTAAATGAAAGGCATAAAAAGCAGCTGAAAGAGGAATTCAGTAAGAGACTATTTCTGTGTTTTATTAACCAGTATTATATAGTTGCACTGCGTTGTTGCTATACAATTCGTGTTTGATATTCTGTGTAGATGTTGAACCTTGGACATTCGAACAACACATTGGTGAGGCAGTTTTTATTCCAGCAGGATGTCCTCATCAAGTGAGAAATAGACAGGTAACATGCAGATAATTAATAAACTTGTTATTTTCTAGTAAGTGGACGTGATATTCTCAAGCTATGTGATGTCTGTGTAAACTCAACTGATGCATTAATTTCCTGCATTTTGGATTGATATCATGTTTGGTGTGTAATACAGTTAATTTTCTTTTATATCTGATGGTCATGTAAGAGAAGGAGCTTCACAATATTTATGTTTATGGAGAATATCAAGAAAACATTTTTTTAAAAAAAGAAGAGGGAGAGTACATCTAATTTTCCTAGTTATTCGTGGCATTTCCTATTCTCATGTTCATTACCAAGGTGCTAATTCTATTTCATTTGGTTATACCAGTCCTGCATTAAAGTGGCTCTTGACTTTGTTTCTCCTGAAAATGTTCAAGAATGTGTTCGATTGACTGAAGAGTTCCGTTTGCTCCCAAAAAAACATAGAGCTAAAGAAGACAAACTAGAGGTACCTCTTTTCTTACGTCCTGACTTTCAGCACAACCTAATGATCACTATATACCTAGTTAATTTCCTGTGCACAGATGGTAGATTTAGATTATGGAAGTTTAAGCACTCTAATATACTACATTGGTATTGTCCAAAAATATATCTACTCCCTCTGTTCCAAATTAAAAGTCCCGTTCCTATATATAGTACTACCTCTGTCCCAAATTAATATTCCCTGTATAGAAACTACGGCAAGGATACAACTCAATCCAATGGTCAGGATCAAGGCTCGTTCAATACTGTAAAATTTGGTTTGTTGACTACATCCAAAAGAGGAAAGTGGACTCTTTATTTGGGACGTATAAAAAGGAAAATAGGACTCGTGTGTATCTTAATTTTCCCTTAATTTATATTATTGCAACTAGTGTTAAAAACTGTATTTGTTTTCTTCCAGTTACAAACTGAAAATATTGATGGGCTTAACATTTGTATAATGTCCCACAGATTGTTCTCAACCATGTTGGTCCAAAAGTATAGTTGATACTTGGTATACAATTTGGTCCAGACCTTGTACAATATTGAACAATTGTGCACTGGTGCGTCTTGCCCAAATCAAGGTTCAAAGTGTAGACGACTAAAAATACTAAACTATAAATTGAAACATTACAGGTTGTAATGTTGTCCATTAATACTCAAAAGTTTTAGGAGGGTAAATTGGGAAGTAATTTTTTTCCTTAGAAAGGTTGATTTTCATAATTTGGACACGGGGAGTATTATTCCTCGATTCAGATCGTTTGTTTGTGTTGGGGCTATATCAAGGTTACTACTAGTTATTGTTAAAATTTCTATTTATGATGTTGGTAATCTTCCAGGGGCTTAAGTCCCACACCGAGAATTCTTGGATAATCATCAATGATCATGTAATTTAACAAATGCTACAGCTATTATAATGGATTATCCAATCCCTGTCTGAAATCATTCACTGTGCATGAATAATGAGAGACAATGTCACTTAAGGAGACTTTCAGTTGTGGTTTTTATTTAAAAGAAGATATTGTTATTTGTGCTCGATATCAATGGTGAAAAAATAATTTAAGAGTAGAGGGTAATGTTGTGTATAATATCTTGAGTCCTTATGTAAAGGGTAATGGTATGCAAATTATCTTGATCCTGCCCTTGTCTATAGAAGGGCAATTAATAAAACTTACATGGCAGACAGTTGAACTGTTCGAGTTTTCCCACTATATTTGGTGTATCTATAAACTTTTGAATATGCGATCCATGTAGCCTTTCAAGCAGAGAAGATTATCAGCTTAACATAAAATGGGCATTGACTGATGCTTTTCCTTCACAGGTTAAGAAGATGACCCTTTATGCTGTAAGTTCAGCTGTGAGAGAAGTCAAAAGTCTTATGTCACAAGTATCAACTGAGATGTAAGATCTATTTTCTCTTTTGACTTTTACTTGTGCTACATAAATTTGCATTGTCCATAGTGTGCTGCATTTATTTGTAACTACGAGTATTTTTACCTTGCCCAAAACTCTTTGCTGTTTTATTCTCTTTTTTAGTAAATTTAGCCTGAAGGCATTGTACTGTTAATTACTAATCTGGTACTTATTCAATGCTCTCACATTATCATATAAACTCTTTTCTCTTTCTCTTTCTCTCTCTCTCCCTGTCTCTCCCACTCTAGGAAGCGTAAACACTCCCACTCTAGGAAGCGTAAACACTGCCGATTAAGTCCGCATCGACCCATGTAGGTTAGGCTTAATTTGGTCTGTGTTTTGTCAAATAGGATCATAGAAGGTGTCTTGAAATTTTTTCCAATATTTTTGAAATTTTTTCCAATATTTTTGGAAGATTCTGATGTGAAAAATTGTCATCAATCTAATGAGGAAATTTTAAGAGGACAATGTTAGAGTAAAATTTAATATATGGGCTTATATATAAAATAAATATGAATTATAGGGTATCAAATAAAAGTAGGCCAATTAAAGTGATTAATTTAAGTTTTGGGGCTTACTAATGTATTATTAAAGTGTGGGTTTTATTGTGTAGAGACAAGCGTAATTTCTATTTTTATGATGGGTTAAAATAGAAATATACGAAATATGAAAAGACACGATTGTGTTATAAATAGGGGTCATGGTCCCCAGATCACATAACACCAATCTTCTGATTCCCATTATTAGAGAGGAAATAAAAGTGTTGATCTGGAAGAGCATAAGACCTTAGACTCAAATATTTTAACTTTCTGTTGTGGATTTAGGTACGCTTCCGCAAAATCAATATTTATATTTCTTGATAATTCAATATGAATGTTCCTGTTTGTGTGATAGTTTTCACAAAATAGAAATTAATCCATCATGTGGTATCAGAGGAACTTTTATCCGTAAGAGGTGCAGGAGAAGGAGCCCTTAATGCAAGGTCCAGATCCATGAGGAGAAGGAGCCCTTAATGCAAGGTCCAGATCCATGACACCGAGAACTATATGAAGGTTCTCTTGCCATGACTTTAAGTGTGTGCCATTAAGCATGGGAATAGAATTAATACTGGCAGTAATGTTGGAAGCAGAACTGATAGCTGAATCAGAACAATAAACAAATAAAACTAGCTCATATAAGTCTTAGATCAAAAATAAATTCAAATAAATGACAAATCCCATTTTAAGATATCGGACACTCTATTAATATTTGATCTTTGAAAAAAATATTAACTTGTAAGTGATATCTTGCCGTAATAATCAAACACTGATAATAAGAACATATTGAATAATAATTCTTCCTTTGGGTCGATTTATTATTCATATGTAAAACTAAATAATTATCACGTGCTTATTATTAAAGTGTAACATATAATTTTGTTAAAAAATAATCTTCCTTTGGGCCGATTAATATTCACATAAATTACATGCACGTAATTCTTTTTATATTTCGAAATAAAATTAATTTTTGAACAAAAGAGGTCACTTTTGTGACATATTGTTTAAATTAATTTATCTCGAAATATATATATAAATACACCAAAATTTGAATTTCAATTTGAAAGATCATGGGTTCAAAACTCCTTTGGCTCCAGACTTGAAAGGTCATGAGTTCAAAACCTCTTGAGATTCTTCATAATTTTCATCATTTAAGAGGCTTAAATATGAAATACCAAGAGTTGAACATTAACCTTCCACTACCATCAAATCAACCTTTCATATAAAATCAACCGCTAGTCCAAATTTCATGAATTTTATATCGTTTGTGGGCGATGGCAAGAAGGTTGAAGTTGAAGCAATTGGGATATTTAGGTTATTATTGAAGTCTAGTACTTATTTGGATTTGAATGAGACATTTATCGTACCGTCATTTAGACGGAATTTGGTTTCTATTTCTGTATTGGACAAATTTGGTTATACTTGTTCCTTTGGAAATAATAAATTTAGTCTTCTTCATAATTCAAATTTGGTTGGTACTGGTTCTTTATCTTATGTAGATAACCTTTATATGCTTGATACTATTGCTTCATATCATGAAACCTTGCAATTAAGTACTCGAGGTATTAAAAGAAAATTAACTAATGAGAATTTTGCATCATTATGGCATAAGAGTTAGGTCACATCTCCCAAAGGAGAATTGAAAGACTTGTGTCAGATGGAATTCTAGATTACCTTGATTTTTCATATTTTAAAATTTGCAAAAATTGCATAAAGGGAAAACAGACAAACATAAGGAGATCTGGTGCTAATAGGGCTACAGACGTCTTAGAACTGATACATATAGATATTTATGGGCCATTCCCTACGGTTTCATGGAACGGTCAACAATATTTTATCACATTCATAGATGATTTTTCACGTTATGGCTACCTTTATCTCATCCATGAAAAGTCCCCATCTCTGGTCATGTTCAAGTCATTCAAGGCTGAAGTTGAAAATCAACTCAGCAAAAGGATTAAAAGCGTCAGATCTGATCGTGGTGGTGAATACTACGGTAGGTATGACGGTTCAGGTGAACAACGCCCAGGACCATTTGCTAAATTCCTAGAGGAGTGCGGTATCATCCCGCAGTACACCATGCCAGGTTCTCCAAGCATGAATGGTGTTGCTGAAAGGTGAAACAGAACGCTTAAAGACATGGTACAGAGTATGATCAGTTACTCTAACTTACCAGATTTACTCTGGGGTGAAGCATTAAAGACTGCAGTGTATATCCTTAACAGAGTACCAACTAAAGCAACTGCTAAAACTCCTTTTGAACTTTGGGCAAGCAAGAAACCTAGTCTGAAGCACCTTCATATTTGGTGATGTCCAGCTGAAGCGAGGCCTTATAGGCCACATGAAAAGAAACTGGATTCTAGAGCAGTTAGTTGCTATTTTGTTGGATACTCTGAAAGATCTAGGGGTTACAAATTTTATGATCCTACTACCAAAATAATTTTTGAGACTGGAAATGCCCGGTTCTTTGAGGATGTTGAGTTTGCCGAGGGGGATAAGGTTAAGGATTTTGATTTTGAAGAGGAATATGTTGATATTCCCATAGCTGTTATTAACATTGATCAGGATCCAATTCCTGACATTGTTCAAGAAGCAGATTCTAATCAAAATAATATCCAAGAATCTCCCATTCTAGAAGAACAAACTCTACCACCTCCAGAACCTATGCCATTAAGGAGATCCACTAGAGAAAGAAGAAGTGTTGTGCCAGATGATTACATTGTATTTCTCCAAGAACATGAGTTTGACATTGGTGCGGTGGAAGATGATCCGATCACCTTCCGTCAAGCCATGGAAAGTTCTAAATCTCAAGAGTGGATTGATGCCATGAATGAAGAGATAAAGTCCATGAAGTACAATGACGTTTGGGATCTTGTCCCATTACCTGAAGGTAAAAAGCCCATTGGTTGCAAATGGATATTTAAAACCAAGAGGGATTAGAAAGTTGATGTGGAGAGATACAAAGCCCGTCTTGTCACTAAAGGCTTTACACATAAAAAAGGCATCGATTATAAAGAGACTTTCTCTCCGGTTTCATTGAAAGACTCTTTTAAGATAATAATGACACTTGTGGCGCACTTTGACCTTGAGCTTCATCAGATGGATGTTAAGACTGCGTTTCTCAATGGTGACATTGATGAAACAATATATATGGTGCAACCAGAAAACTTTGTGTCGGGAGATCCAAAGAAAACAGTTTGCAAATTAAAGAAATCCATTTATAGGCTTAAGCAAGCTTCTCGTCAATGGTGTTACAAGTTTCATCAAGTTGTCATCTCGTTTGGTTTTGAGATGAATCTGGTTGATGATTGTATATACCACAAGTTCAGTGGGAGTAAGCATATTTACTTGGTTTTATATGTTGATGACATTTTGCTTGCCACCAACGATATATGTATGTTGCACGATACCAAGAGATTTCTTTCAAAGAAATTTGAGATGAAAGATCTTGCTAACGCTTCTTTTGTGTTGGGTATACAAATACACCGAGATCGCTCTCGGAGTACACTTAGTTTATCACAAAAGAGCTATATCGAGAAAGTTCTTAAAATATTTGGCATGCATGATTGTAAACCAGGTGACACCCCTGTAGCAAAAGGAGATAAATTTAGCCTCAGTCAATGTCCCAAAAATGATTTTGAGATTCGGGAGATGCAAAAGATTCCTTATGCGTCAGCAGTAGGAAGTCTTATGTATGCTCAAGTATGTACGCGTCCGGATATTGGGTACATTGTTGTCATGTTGGGAAGATACTTAAGTAATCCTGAAAAGGATCATTGGATAGCAGCCAAGCGAGTCATGAGGTACTTACAGAGAACAAAAGACTACATGCTCACCTATCGGAAGTCAGAACAGTTAGAGATCATCGGATATTCTGACTCCGATTTTGCTGGATGCCAAGATAGCATGAAATGTACTTCAGGTTATATCTACTTACTTGTTGGAGGTGCTGTATCGTGAAAGAGTGTTAAGCAGTCTATTATAGCTTCTTCCACCATGGCAGCTGAGTTTGTAGCTTGTTATGAGGCGTCCAATCAAGGAATATGGTTGCGAAATTTTGTCACGGGGCTGCGTATTGTGGATGGCATTGAAAGACCACTTAAGTTATTTTGTGACAATAAATCAGCAATACTGTATTCCAACAACAACAGGAGTTCTACGAAGTCAAAGTTTATTGACATTAAGTTCCTAGTTGTAAAAGAAAGAGTTCAGAGTGGACTTATATCTATAGAGCACATTGGAACAAACTCCATGATTGCGGATCCGCTGACTAAGGGATTACCACCCAAGGTCTTTCATGAGCACACTGCTCATATGGGTGTAATTTCTTTTCAGGATATGTCAGTTTAGTGGGAGTTTGTATTTTATATACTTTCATAGACATATTTGATTTAATGGATATTGTATGGTTATTTACTGCAGTAAAGTATTAAGTTTATATTCACTCTGACTTTATATGGTTTGATCTCACTAAGGTTTAAGGAGGACCAGTTGGAAATAGGCATGTTAAGATCACATTGCATGAAATTTTCATGCTACACATCCACACTTGATCTTTGTCATTAGTTGCATTGATATATGTGATCATTGATGGGTCTACTTACGAAATATGTAATGACGATCGCTTTGATTCTATATTGGTGCAATTAATGGACAAGATTGTTAAGATACATAAAGTTTTGATAGCTAAAACTCATGATCTAATAACGTATAATTCAAATTTATAAAGTTACATATATATATAACCCAAGTGGGAGATTGTTAGAGTAAAATTTAATATATGGGCTTATATATAAAATAAATATGAATTATAGGCTATCAAATAAAAGTAGGCCAATTAAAGTGATTAATTTAAGTTTTGGGGCCTTACTAATGTATTATTAAAGTGTGAGTTTTATTGTGTAGAGACAAGCGTAATTTCTATTTTTATGATGGGTTAAAATAGAAATATACGAAATATGAAAATACACTATTGTGTTATAAATAGGGGTCATGGTCCCCAGATCACACAACACCAATCTTCTAATTCCCATTGTCAGAGAGAAAATTAGAGAGGAAATAAAAGTGTTGATCTGGAAGAGCATAAGACCTCAGACTCAAATATTTTAACTTTTTGTCATGGATTTAGATACGCTTCTACAAAATCAATATTTATATTTCTTGATAATTCAATATGAATGTTCATGTTTGTGTGATAGTTTTCACAAAATAGAAATTAATCCATCAGACAACCCCTGTTAAAGTTAATTCTAAGTTCAAATGCCCTAACACGGACGAATAAGCAAAAAACAAGCATATATCACCTTTTAATAGGCTCCATTGTTGTAATTAGCAGCAGCAGAGGTAGCTTCTTGCATGTTATACATTATAAATGCACAGTTGAGATTCATCCACTAGAAGTAATCTTGACGACCAAGATATTTAAGGGAGAAATATAAAATAAAATCAGTATTAAATAGGTAAAAATACTATTATAGATTGGAAAAATATTGAAATTTCAGAAATTCGACTCAACCTGGTTTCAGAGAAGTTGGATAACAAGATTTGGCAATTTAATAATACTTTTCAATTTCATTCCAACATATGATGGAAATGAAACTGGTAATATAGTATGAGTAGTGATACTCTTACCGGGTGTTAGTAGCGTTACCGCTTTATTTGATTGTACATATGTGGGACCTACAGCATTCCCTGGCGGGACCCACACCATAGTACAAGCAAATAAAGCAGTATCGGTACTAAACCGGTACTACCACCCGGTGTGTATAACATTTTCCATATAATATACCATGCTAAGGAAAACATCATATTGGAATTTAGAAATTTGGTGAAGTTCGGGAAAAACTTGATCCCCCAGGTATAATTTTTAGGGTTATTTGGGTTTTGGCACCCGTTAGTTATGTTTGGGGTTTAGCACACACACACAAAAAACAATTTAGACGGAGTCCATCTCTCGACTTATTTTGACTATTAATTATAATGTAAGTTACGAAACTACCCTTAATAAAAGGTAAAAAAAACAAATATTAACCTACCTCCCCCCCCCCCCCCCCCCCCCAAAAAAAAACCATCTCTCTCTCTCTCTCTCTCTCTCTATATATATATATATATATATAATGCTCTTGTGCGGACTAGTCCGCATTTTAAGAATACGGACCAGACATGTGTCACCTAACGGTGCGCTTAGAAATTATCGCCTAAATTATAGGCACACACTCTCTTTTTTTTAGGCTCACCGCCAGGTGACACATGTTCGGTCCGCATTCTTAAAATGCAGACTAGTCCGCACAAGAGCAGGACTATATATATATCGGCGAATTCTCACCTACATCATGCTCTATATATCATTCATACATCATACCTACTTGTAGGTCTTAAAAAAAAATTCAAATTTTTTATATTTCTCTTCGAATTAATATATCAATATACTCATGTTCAAGAAATTATATCAAAATTAATTTTGTAGCTATTTTTAAAAATTATTCAAAAAATTGCTCAAAATACCTTATTTATAAAGTTCTGCGCCAACACTTTTTTGTGAATTTTTTAAAAATAGGTACAAAATGTATTTTGATCTAATTTTTTGAATATGGGTTGTTTGGAATGTTAATTTAAAGGGAAAAATAAAAATTTTGGAACAAAGATTTCTTAGGCCTTAGAACTAGGCTCATGTGCACACCAAGTTTACATACTTGCTGGCACAAACCTATTTTTCAAAGTATTTAAAAAAAAATTGAGTTGAATTTTTTTACGTAAAGCTGCAAAAGTTTGATCGATTTTTTTAAAAATAGCAAAAAAAAGTTTTTTTGAGTTTTTTTATGTTGGTTCCTTGAAATGTC
The DNA here is from genome assembly GCA_949130495.1 of Sambucus nigra. Taxonomy (NCBI): domain Eukaryota; kingdom Viridiplantae; phylum Streptophyta; class Magnoliopsida; order Dipsacales; family Adoxaceae; genus Sambucus; species Sambucus nigra. The sequence goes on along the minus strand of OX422223.1, from coordinate 258,071,364 downwards.
TAAATACTACACAAAAAAATTCAACTAAAAAATAATTTTTTACTATATCAAAAAATCGGTGTGAAACTTGATACACAAAATTGGGTGCGCACAGGAGTCTCTCTCTCTCTCTCTGAGAGGAAGACCGACCTACATCATACCTAGTTCTAGGCTCTAAAAAACTTTTTGCTTTTCAAATTTTTTATTTTTCTCTTGAAATTAACTTTTCAGTCAATCCATATTCAAAAAATGAGGTCAAAATATATTTTGTAGTTATTTTTAAAAAATAAACAAAAAACTGCTGGCACAGACTCTTATAAATAAGATATTTTGAGCATTTTTTTTGCGAATTTTTTAGAAATAACTACGAAGTGTATTTTGACCTAGTTTTTGAACATGAGTTAATGAGAAGGTTAATTTCAAGGAAAAAAAGAAAAAATTTGAATTTTTTTAGGCCCTACAACTAGATGTGATGTATGGACGATTTATAGAGCATGATGTAGGGGAGAATTCTCTTATATATATATATATATATATATATATACTAGCGGATGGCCGTGTCGAGAACACGACGATAAATTTGCCCTCATGATAAAATCCAACCCATAATAACCCGCCTTTTTTTTAAAAAAAAACACCTTTAAAAAAAAGTAAATTTAAAAAATATTAAAACAATTTTTTTTAAAAACATTTAATAAAAAAATAATATAATAAACATTCATGATATTTAAAAACTCTTTCTATAAAAAAAAAGAAAAAAACACTTTTAGCATGACATTTCATGCATGGGCATAAAAGGAAGAAAATATCATGTATGCATTTTGAAAATGTCATGCATATATATATATATATATATATATATATATATATATATATATTCGTTCGTGATCTCTTTCTCTCATCCTTTGCTCTCTTTCTCTTCTATCTCATCCCCACCCCAGCTACCCCTCCTCCTATTAACCACTGCAGCCCCAACATTGGCCCCTCCACCTCTATCAATATCTGCTCATCTAACCTCCTCTTTTTTTTTCTTTTATCTTTTTGCATTTTCAGATCTAAAGAAGATATGTGTTGACGTAAACTACACATCAATGGCCAAAAAATAAAACAAACACCAACTTTAGAGAGAGAAACTAAAAGTCTCTTATACTTAAAATCAAGTTTATCATCAAATGAGGAGCACATGGGTATTTAAAGGGAGGGACTACTTGCTAGTCAAGTAATTGCCTAAAAGACTTAAAAAAAAATACTAATAAAAATACACCCAATTAGTCCCAAACATGTTTGGAGATCAATTAAAAGACTAAAATAAAATAAAAGGAAAACTAATAAAAGAATATTAAACATGACAAATAAATCCTAACATGGGGCCCATTTTCATCACTCTCCCCCTCTTAAAACGAAGCTTGTCCTCGAGTGTTTAGAAATTGGGGACTCGTGTGAAAATTTCGAAAATATGTGCCAAAAAGAGAAACAAAAACTTTTAGGGGCCAAATTTTTTTTTTTGAAAATTTGAGGAAGAGTCCATCCCTTTGTTTTGCTCTTCAATCTTCCTCATCTCTCTTGCTTCCCTCATACCAATTGTAATAAGCGTCCTCGCGGGGAAAAAACCAATTTTGCGGTGCCATTTTGACGGTATTGGAATAGAAACAGGTTGGGTTGAGGTTTTTTCGGGGTCGGGTAGGTCACTACCAGGTGTGGGGCATCTTGCGTTAGGGTTTGGATCGGGTAGGCTAGGGTTTTGGGTGGTGGTGATGCCTTTGAAAGTGAGGAGTTGGAAGAGAAGATCAAACTTCTTATTGAAGTCTAGGGTTTATTGATCAATCTTGTGTTTCAACTCTTGAATGCCCTCTCTCCATTCGTGTATCTCCTCTTGTTGTTTGGATTTTTTTGGAGCCATTGAAAGTAGCGTACGATTTTGATAATCTACATACCGATACACCACTACACCAATGTTGGAGCGACGCCCGCTTTGATACTAATTTGACGTAAACTATACGTCAATGGCTAAAAAATAAAACAAACACCTACTTTAGAGAGAGAAGCTAAGAGTCTCTTATATTCAAAATTAAGTCTATCCTCAAATGAGGAGTACATGGTTATTTAAAAGGAGGGAACTATTTGAAGTAATTGCCTAAAAGACGTCATCATCCTTGCCTTAATCCCATCACATGAGTTCGGCCACATGGGTTCTCCTTTTCCATTATAATATATTATAAGCAATATTATCATTCAAGTTTAACACTATAAGAAAATTGGGTATTAGTGATGGTAAAAATCCGTCCCTAAAAGCACCAAATCCATCCCAAAAGAGTATTTATGACATATTTTGCAACGACGAAAATCCGTCCCTTTTACTAGGCACCGCAAATATTTTAGGGACGGATTTTACCGTCCTAAATGTTAATTCATGGACACTTTACATTTGGCATTAGGGACGGATTTTTCTATCCCAAAGGTATTCCCAGGAAAAATTCCTGCTCCCGTGAATAGTATTAGGGACAGATAAATTGTCCCTAATACTACTCAGATTCTTACAACCCCTATTAGGACGGCTTAGAACCATCCCAAAAGGTATTCTCAATTAATACATAATGGATATCAGGGACAGATTATAACCGACCCAAAAGGTATTCTCAATTAATATTAAATAAGTATTAGGAACGATCTATAACCGTCCCAATTGATAAAAAAATGTCATAAACAATTATATTATTATATGCTTTATCCTGTAATAATAAATGATGTATAATTTGCATTATAAGTCAAATCATCCAATCATAAATGCAATCTATCAACTGCATTCATTGAAACACGTATCTAATAATAATTTCTTTCATGAAACTACATTCAAGTCAAAATATTTAAATGAGTACAAAATCATACCAATTAATAAGAAATACAATTGTCAAAAGAAAATCGTCCTTAAATTAAGATGATAAATATAGTTGTCACGCCACAAAAACTTCTCTCAGTAACATGTCTCTTCAGCTTCTTGTGCACAACCTGCAATCAATAAATAATCATTTTATCAAAATAATATTATAGTAAAATAAAATGTCCAAATATATTAGTTAATCGTATAAGCAACTTTTTACAATTTTTTTAAAAATTGGCAGAATCTCCTTTGTTTATATATGAAAACCAACATGTTTAATCAACACAAACGCCCAAACGTCTATAAAAAATTGAAAATAACAATCTCGCATATCAACAACGCTTTACAATTTATAAAAAAATTCTACAATCTCCTTTGTTTATACATAAAAACCAACCTGTTTAATCAATACAAAAATCTGCACGGCTATAAAAAGTTGAAAAAAATAATCTCGCATATCAACAATTCTTTATAATTTTTAAAAAAATTCAGCGCGGTTTCCTTCATTTATACATGAAAACCAACTTGTTTAATCAACACAAAAGCCCGCATGGCCAGAAAAAAATTTAAAACAACAATCTCGCATATCAACAACAACAATAAATGAACAATATACCTGGCTCAAATCATTGATTTGTTCATGCGTTCCATGTGAATAAAATATAATGATGAAAGCTTATCGTGCAAAAAAATATAAGACACAAAACGAAAAAGATACAGTAGTCAAATAATATTTAAGTCCAAGTCTATCTGTTTACAAATTTTCGTCGTATACTCAATCCAGGAGTTCAATGACTACGCGTTCGGCTCCTACGAGTTACATTGGTCCCGTGCGAGGTGTTGTGTCTCATACGGGACCGTTTTGTGGCTATTTTACGTTTCCACCCATTGACGACATGTTTTCAAGCATGAGTTGAAATTTTTTAAGCCTAAGTCGAACTTTTTACAAATTCTCGTCGTATTCTCTGCAAATTCTCGTCGTATACTCAAATTGGGAGTCCGGTGACTACGCGGTCAGTTTGTACGAGTTACATTACTCCCATGTGAGGTGCCCATGCCTCTTACGGGACCTTTTTGTAGCTATTTTACATTTTCCCCCATTGACGACATGTTTTTAACCCAAGTCTAACCGTTTACAAATTCGCGTTGTATACTCGAATCGGGAGTCCGGTGACTAGCGGTCGGTTCGTACAGTTACATTGGTCCCGTGCGAGGTGCTCGTACCTCTTACGGGATCGTTTTATGGCTCTTTTATATTTTCACCCTTGGACGACATGTAAGTCTAACTATTTCAAATTCTCGTCGTATACTCAAACCGGGAGTCCGGTGACTACGCGATTAGTTCGTATGAGTTCATTGGTCTCGTGTAAGGTGCTCGCGCCTCTTACGGGACCATTATGTGGTTGTTTTATGTTTTCACCATTTGACGACATGTTTTTAAGCTAAGTCTAACCGTTTGTAAATTTTCATCGTATACTCAAACCGGGAGTCTGGTGACTACGCAGTCGGTTCGTACGAGTTACATTGGTCCCGTTTGAGGTGCTCATGCCTCTTATGGGATGGTTTTTTGGCTGTTTTCACCCTTTGAGGGAATGTTTTTAAGCATAAGTCTGACCATTTGCAGATTCTCATCGTATACTCAAATCGAGAGTCCGGTGACTACGCGGTCGTCGTACGAGTTAAATTGTTCCCGTGTGAAGTGCTCATGCCTCTTACGGGATCGTTTTGTGGCTGTTTTACATTTTCACCCTTTGACAGCATGTTTTTAAGCCTAAGTCTAACCGTTTGCTAATTCTCGTCATATATTCAAACTGGGAGTCCGGTGACTACGCGGTCGGTTCATACGAGTTACGTTAGTCCCGTGGGAGGTGCCCGTGCCTCTTACGGGACCGTTTGTGGCTGTTTTACATTTTCACCCTTTGACGACATGTTTTTAAGTCTAAGTCTAACCGTTTGTAAATTCTCATCGTATATTCAAACCGAGAGTCCGGGGACTACGCGGTCGGTTCGTACGATTTATGTTGGTCCCGTGCGAGATGCTCGTGCCTCTTACGGGATCGTTTTATCGTGTTTTATGTTTTCACCATTTGACGACATGCTTTTAAGCCTAAGTCTAACTGTTTGCAAATTCTCGTCATATGCTCAAACCGGGAGTTTAGGGGTCATTTCCTACGAGGTCTCTTGCAAGGTGCTCGTGCCTCGTACGGGACCTTTTTTTGCTGTTTAAGTTTTCACTCTTTGACGACATATTTATAAGCCTAAGTCTAATCATTTGCGAAGTATCGTCGTATATTCAAATCGGGAGTCCGTTGACTACGCGGTTGGTTCATACGAGTTATTTGGTCTCGTGCGAGGCGCCTGTGTCTCTTACGGGGTCGTTTTGTCGTTGTTTGAAGCTTCACCATTTGACTGCATGTTTTAAACCTAAGTTTAACTGTTTGCAAATTCTCATCATATACTCAAACCGAAGTTTGGTGACTATGCAATCGATTCCTACGAGTTAAATTTGTCCCACGCGAGGTGCTCGTGCCTCTTACAGGACCGTTTTGTGGTTGCTTTACGTTTTCACCCTTTGACGACATGTTTTTAAGCCTACGTCTAAATTTTTGTAAATTCTCGTCGTATACTCAAACCAGGAGTCAGGTGACTACGCAGTCGGTTTGTACGAGTTACATTGGTCTCGTGCGAGGTGCTCGTGCCTCTTACGGGACCATTTTGTAGTTGTTTTAAGTTTTCACCCATTGACGGCATGTTATTAAGCTTAAGACTAAACGTTTGCAAATTACATGTTCATCCTTTGACAGCATGTTTTTAAGCGTGTCTAACCATTTCTAAATTCTTGTCCTATACTCAAATCGGGAGTCCGGTGAGTACGTGGTCAGTTCGTACGAGTTACATTGGTCCCGTGCAAGGTGCTCGCGCCTCTTACGGGACCGTTATGTGTCTATTTTACGTTTTCACCCTTTGACAACATGTTTTTAAGCCTAAGTCTAACCGTTTGCAAATTCTCGTCGTATACTTAAACCGGGAGTCTGGTGACTACGCAGTCGGTTCATACAAGTTACATTGGTCTCGTGCGAGGTGCTCATATCTCTTACGGGACGATTTTTTGGTTGTTTTCACCCTTTGAGGGATGTTTTTAAGCCTGAGTCTGACCATTTGCAGATTCTGGCCGTATACTCAAACCGGGAGTCCGGTGACTATGCGGTCATTTCATACGAGTTACATTGGTCCCATGTGAGGTGCTCATGCCTCTTATGGGACCGTTTTGTGGCTATGTTACGTTTTTACCCTTTAACGACATGTTTTTAAGCCTAAGTTTAACCGTTTGCAAATTCTCACTGTATACTCAAACCAGGAGTCCAGTGATTACGCGGTCGGTTTGTACGAGTTACGTTGGTCCTGTGCGAGGTACCCGTGTCTCTTACGGTACTATTTTGGGGCTGTTTTATGGTTTATACAATGTATACATCACCGAGGATTAGTTCTCTGCCTAAATCAATTCTGCTTGAAAGTTGGCATTCACTCTAAGAAACTTAAAGAGGTATCCAAATAATGGTGGGCGTAGAATTTTATGACTTTGATAAGAAGTTATTGAAAGTTGTGTGAAGTGTTTTTGTTCACTTGCAAGGGGAAAATGACATAAGAGAAAGAAGTAGTGTTATAAAACCTTTATATGTATAACAAATTCAGACTATCTATAAAAAATGTGGCACGTCAAGTTTTCATCAATGATTTGAAACATAATTAGAGGCATCAAGAAAAGAAAGTCACGTAGGGACCTCTTCTTTAAGATTCTTAACGTTAATGCTCGATAATCGCTTTCCAACTGTTCCAATTAACGCATCGGCGGCAAGGACACCTTTTCCACGGCAAGGACACCCTTTTCAGGGGTGCCAATTTACGCGGCATTAGAGATAAGCTCATCTACAAGGAAAGTTACAAAAAAAATATTTAGATTACACGATTAGATTCAATATATAAACTATGACAATGTAAAAGACGAAAAATACAAATAATAGAGTACCTGATTTAAGATTCCTAAACATTCATGAAATGCCTAAATCACATGATTTTGTGATTAAAACCTTGAACAAGATCCAACACATATTATCACGCAATGAATATAAACAATAGAAATCAAACCTGAAGGTGTAATATATGAGAAGACATCGAACCTGATTTAGACAACTAATAAGAGAAGATATCGCTTGCATACTCGGCATTACCGATGTCCACTTCAAAGTAGAACACATAGATATAATGGGCAAACTGAACTATTGTGAGATTTTAAATCTCTAACTACACTATTGTGATCAAGTTGAACTACTTCAACTACTGTGAGTAAAAAGTTCGGGGTGGGGTGGGGGTGGGGTTGGGGGAAGTGCGTTGTGCGGCCTACAAGCTTGGAGAAGACATAGTCCATTCCATCATTATAGGACTATCTACCATCATAGTGTCATTACCTAAAAATTAGCCTCATTTAGTTGAAGCATCAGCCACATTATACACCTTTGTTATCCCATGGTTTATTTGCCAAGGGAAACAATCACGTCCACAACTCATCTATTTGGGTCACAAACAACGCAGAAAAGAAAACAAACAATTAGGCACAAGCCACAACGCTCAACCACATAGCTATACACACATATAGTAGGTATTAAACATATTATCAACACAAACTAGTATCCAATAAATTTCTTTACCTTCATCCAATGTTTTCCCTATTTTTTTTTATTAACCTTGTTCTAGTTTTTGCTTAAAAAACTGTAATTCACAATGTAAGAATTCAGTATTTCATCTCGATTATGTTTAAAAGACCATATTCTATTTATTTTATCTTTTTCACAGCTAGTCTTTTTCTTTCTTACTTGAAACAATTATGTGGTCATGGTTCCGTACTTCTTGGACACTCTATTAATGTATTTGACATGCTCGTGCAAATCAGGAACATAGGTTGATCAGTTATCAGTAAAAGGTTAGCCATAATATTAGCATTTGGATGAAGAAACTAAGACGTAGAGCACTTTGTATAAATAAATAAATAAAACAGAAACTTGTGCAAGTTCTTAGACAAATCAACATACACTTAATTGTATTACCACAATAAATAAAGTACCAATCTCAAACCCACTTTTGAAAGTATTCATGCCTAACATAAGACCTACTTTTGAGTGTATTCATGATTAACATAACACAAAAACCAAAATCAATACTACTAAAAAAAACATATACTGGGGAAAACACTAACAACGATATTTGTTATGCATTATCCTTGTTGAAAAATATGGCCTCCTCCAAACAAATATAACCACCAGACAAATTTTCAAGCTTTGCTCATAAGGTATTTGCTAAATTGTCTTAAAAATTCCAAATACAATAAACAAATGGCCTGATTTAGGATTACTAAACATTCATAAAATGCCTAAATCACATGATTTTTTTGATTAAAACCTTGAACAAGATCCAATACATATTATCATGGAATGAATATAAACAATAGAAATCAAAACTGAAGGTGTAATATATGAGAAGGCATCGAACCTGATTTAGATAACTAATAAGATAAGATATCACTTGCATACTCGAACATTTCCAAAGTCCACTTCAAAGTAGAACACGCGGATATAATGGGCAAACTGAACTATTGTGAGATGTTAAATTAACTACACTACTGTGAGCAAACTGAACTACTTCAACTTCTGTGACCAAACATTTTTTTTTTTTTTGGGGGGGGGGGGGGGGGGGGGAGGTGCGTTGTACCGTCTACATGCTTGGAGCAGACATAGTCCATTCCATCATCTTAGGACTATCTAACATAATAGTAACATTGCCCAAAGATTAGCCTCATTTAGTGAAAGCATCAGCTCATTGTGTAATTTTTCATTACCACATTATCCAATTTTGTTGTCCCATGGTTTATATAACAAGAGAAACAATCACACCCACAACTCAGTGCTTTGGGGCACAAACAACGCAAAAAGGAAAACAAACAACTGGGCACATTAGAAACATACGCTCATCAGTTATCAGAAAAGCTTAAGTTTTTTTTTTGTCTTTAGTCCCATCTTCTCAGTTTTATTAGGCTCCCATCCCATGTATTTTTAAATTTGCAACAAGTCCCATAACCATTTAAAACTGCCTATAACTACTCTGTAATCGCTTATCTTCCTTTTTGCAGAGAATGACACTTGTCCCACAGAACCAATGGGACCAACAACTAAAAAAATAAAGACATATGATTGGCTACAAATAAATCTTAAAAAATGGGATTAAATACTTAAGATCCCTTAGTTTTTTGACTTTAGTCTCATCTCGTAAGATGTTTTAGGTTCCCGTCCCATGTTTTTTTAAAATTGTATTAAGTCCCATAACCACCTAAAATTTCCAATAACTGCTCTGTAACCATCCATCTTCCTTTCTGCAGAGAATGAAACTTTTCTCATAGGGGTTAAAATAGGACCAACAATTAAAAAATTAAAGACATGGGAGCAGATATAAATAAATCTTAAAAAATAGGACTAGACACTTAAGATCCCATAGTATTAGCATACGGATGAAGAAACTAAATGGTAGTGCATTGTAGAGCACAATAAATTGTTGAATTATTAGTTGTAATTAACTATGATACATTTACTAGTATATTGTTTAGATCATCTCATACAAACTGAATTAGTGTGAGCAAACTAGACTACTTTAACTACACTACAATAGAAAACTGAACTACTTCGACTACACTACTACATATTACAATTCATCTACATAATAACACACAAAGTGAATCAGATTCAACCCATTAAAAGATCATATTATGACATCTAGGTCACATCACAACATTACGTAAAAGATCATATTAATCAACAAAAGGGCCATGGTATAAATAAATAATAAAAGAGAAACTTTTGCAAGTTCTTAGACGAATCAGCACACACTTCAACTTTATTACCACAACAAATAAAGTACCAATCTCAAACCCGCCTAACATAACACCTACTTTTAATTGTATTCATGTCTAACATAACATCAAAACGAAAATCAATACTCTTGAAAATAAATAAACTAAATATATATTGGGGAAAACACTAACAAGTATAATCAAATCAAGATTTCAAGATTTTCTAACCAAAGAAAATACCTCTCCTCCAGATCCAGTTGCTTTCCAACATAGATTCAAGAATCATACGTTAGATTCATGTTGTTGTTTAGGTTGGGTTGTTGAATCTTCTTTATGTCTTCATCTTGGGTTGTTTTGTTCATGTCTATGTAGATCGGGTTCCTTTATATCTTTTTTACCTAGTTTGTAGATGTTTTACTCAGTTTGTGAATGCTTTCGGTTTCACACTAGGACACAGTGTGTTTGGAGTTCCTGGTAGCGAAGGTGGAGGTGGAGGATTACAGGTAGCAAGAGAAAGAGAGAGAGATTTGAGAGACTCAGGGTCACGCAAGAGAGAGAGAGAGAGTGTGTGAGGGAAATTTGGAAAGGGTTGGAAAAATGTGCGAAAAAAGTGAGGGAAAATATCAGAAAAAATCGTCCCTTATGTTATACCAACAGGGACGGAATTTAAAACTGTCCCTTTTGGTGTATCAAAAGGGATGGTTTTAAATTTTCGTCCCTCAAACTTGTTGGGGAAAAGGTTAAAAATTCAAGTTATACCAAAAAGGATGAATTTTAATAACCGTCCCTTCTGCTATACCAAATGGAACGATTTTTAAAATCCGTCCCATTTGCTATACCAAATTGGACCGTGTTAAAAATTCGTCCCTTATACTTGTTTGGGAAAAGGCTAAAAATTCAAGTTATACCAAAAGGGACGGATTAATATCCGTCCCTTTTGCTATACTAAATGTGAAGGCTTTTAAAATCCATCTCATTTGCTATACCAAATGGGAAGTTTTAAGAAATCTGTCCCTTATATTTGCCCGGGAAAACAAAGGCGCTAAAAATTTCCATACACTTTAAGGGCCGATTTTTAATAACCGTCTCATATGGTATAGCAAATGGGACGGATTTTAAAAACAGTCCCTTTTGTTATTTATCAAATGGGGCGGTAATTAAAATCCGTCTCAAATGGTACTTTTAAGGGACGAAATGACACGATCGTCCCAAATACTCCCGTCCCTAATACCCATTTTTCTTGTAATGTAATGTCTTAAGATCTCTCCTAATAATCTCCTCCCACGATAGCTTAGGGAAGCCCCTTTCTCTTTTATCCTCTATATCCAATAATCTTCCTCCTATTATAAGTGCATCTATTGGTCTACACAATACATGTCCGTACCATCTAAGTCTACTTTCTCTTAATTTATTACTAATGGGAGCTACTCCTAACTTTTCTCTCACATAATGATTTTTAATCTTGTCCTTTCTAGTAATTCCTATCATCCGTCGGAGCATCCTTATCTCATTAACATGGAGACTTTGTGCATGTTTTTTCCTTAAAGCCCAACACCCAGCTTCATATAGGGTCGCTGGCCTAACAACTATACAATAAAATATTCCTTATAATTTATTAGTTATCCCCTTATCGTATAACACCCCACTTGCTTGTCTCCATTTCATCCAACCAGTCGATATTCTATTCGTAACATCCTCATCAATATCCCCATTACTTTTTATCACTAAACCTTAATAACGAAATATATTTGTTTGATTGATCACTTTTTCTTCAATCTGTAACGCTTCATTATTAAATTTACGTTCCATAAATTTAATTTTTACATCCCATTTTGGGTTTGATGTAAATGTAATGATTTGATCCTGATTGTCAAACCATCGATAAATTGCCATAGCATCTTGGAAATTTTGGGCCATGTAATGTGAACCTCCCGTGAAACTAGAAGGATGGACAATACGCTTATCAACAGATGCGGGTATTATGTCACCTCTTAAAACAACATAGTTTAGACATTTATACAATTCTGAACGAAGTTGTGGTTGGCTTTGGCGGATCCAATGTGACTTTTCTTCCTTTATGCATGTGTATGCATCAACCAGGTACGGTTGGAATAGTTGCCCTGAGATGTGCAACGTATTGATGCATAGTATTCCCTCATGGTTAAACAATCTCTTTTCGTACCTTGACATCCCTGTTGGATTTGTATTATATATCAGTATGCAATCCGTCCTCTCCATAATAGTAGTGGGTATTTCATATCCATAAAATAAGGATGCAACTCGCTAATTTTTTGCAACCTGAATGACCTATGATCGACAATCAAATCCCGCATACAATTTGTATCATTTTAAAGTGTTCTTGAAAGGCAAGGTAATAATGGTACCATACACTAAATAATAGAATAATATACATACCAATTTATTTTACCAAGTGTGTATCCCAAGTGCATTAAATGGTTGTACCTACACTTAGGGTTGGGTTTAAGCTCATTTAAATCCATTCGTTTATAACTCACTAATTCACAAGAACCAATTTACATAAATAAACAATTTGCGCAACTAAACAGGGCCTACAAGAATGAGAAAATTATTGTCATTCAATAATGCTTAAAACGAATAGAAATTAAAAAAATGGAAGAACACCCATGAAACATAAACTTCAAATAATTGACAGAATTTCACTTAAAATTATATTATTTAAAAATTTATGTTTAATTTCAATATTTAGAAAACGTATACATCTATCAGGGATTTTTTTTCTTTTTCCCACAAATGAATCAGTAATATTTCATTCAAGCATCAATATTATTCACACCTTTGATTTAGAGGGATGCTTCACCCAACAAGGTATGCCTCATTGAGATGAGTTAAAATTGAAAGTCCAAATCCTTTAGATTTCCAAGAAACTAACCGCAAATTCCTTCCTTCTCTCTTGAAAGGCCAACTTAATCAAACACAGAGGTTTGTTAAGATATCCACAAGAAAACAATTCGGTAGCACATGAAAAGTCGTTCTGGTTAATAGAATGGAGTGAATGAATTATGTTAATACATGATATATATATATAAAATAAAGGGTAAAGTGAAGGGACCTGCTAATTGAAAGGTTGTATGAACTAGGTGGTAAATGAATTTAATGAAAGAAATATGAAAGGAAAGGATTGAGATATGAAAATATGGAGGGACGGGTGAATTTAATTGATAAAGAGAGAGAAGGAGAGGGAGAAGGTTTCTTCTATTGACATCTAAAAAAATTGCTTTATAATACTATAACAAAAAGAATAGTATGTTATTGTTAAGCGCAACTAGATGATATAAATAGTTTGTGTAAAATAATTTATTGGGTCTTACTTTATTTTTTCTCACTTCATATAAAAACTCTTATTTTCTCTCAACCATTTTATACAGCAACACCCTCCCCACAACCCCGCCCCACTAAACCATCTCTACCCCACCCACCCCACCACACCATCTCCACCACCCACCAATGCATCTCTCTCTGCACATAGACACACATCTATCTCTCCATCTCTCTCACACACACACAAAAAACCCTAGCTATGACAAAGTGTATATTTGAAATGAAAAAATGACCCAAATAAATAATATCGCTTCATATTGAACCCATAAATAACTTAAAATAAAGTATATATTCACATAAGATTCAAATAACACTTGAAAAAAAAAACTCAGGTTCGAAAACCTATAAATTCGCTCCCCCGATCCCGAAAATGATGACAAAGTTTGGGGTCCAAGCCCTTGAATGTTGGTAAAAATAAAAAAATAATATAGTTGTACATACTCAGTATCTAAGCCCCGAGTTTGGGACAATATTTCGGGGTTTAAGTCTTGAATTTGGGGCAAACATTCGGGGTCCAAGTCCTGACTAAGTAAAATATTGTTATTTTTTGAGAACTAAATCCATTCGGGGTCCATATCCCTAATCCAAGTCCAAATTTTAGGATCCAAACACTAAATTTGGAGAAAAAATTTGGGATCGGGACAACAAAGTTTCAAGTTTCAGAAATTTTGATTTTTATTCAAAATTTTAACTATGCTTTGAATCATACGTTGCTATGTAATTTATTTAAAGTTGTTTATGGGTTGAATCTTAGAAATTAATATTTTTAGGGTCATTTATTGATTAAAAATAAATACTTTTTTTACCATTTTTTTTGAAAGAAAGTTAATGAGAGAGAGGATATATATAGATGTGCAAACATATATACAGAGATTGTTGCGTTGGTGGTTATGGCTGTGGTGGAGATTGTAATGGTATGCGGTGGAGATGGTGATAGTATGCTTTTTGATATTGAAATGGATTTGAAGCTTTTAGGGAGAGAAATAGATGAAGTGAGAAGAAAAAATATTGAAAAATGAGAAATTGGAACTTTAAATATGTGGGTGCCATGATAAAAAGAAGCAATAATTGTGTAAGTGTGATATTAGTACGTTATTTTATCTTTTGGATATTATGTAGGAGTTTTTTGAGTGTTCATAGCAGCAGCCGATTGAGAAGGAGACGAGTGTTAAGAGGCATAAAGAGGGGCGCTAAAATAGAGTTTCAATAAAGGTCTAAATCTTTTGCCAAATATAAACAAAGGTGTAAATCTAAAGCCCCTCATTTAATACTACAACGTGTCAAATCATGGTTTCAAGAGCAAGTTTTATATATATACTACGTGTAAACCCGCGCGATGCGCGGACAAGACTATTGTGATAGTAATCTTGCACCAATTTAGTAACACATGAATAGGTAAAAGTGCTTATATTGCCCTTTCGTCAAATATAAAACCTGCAAATTTGAAGAAGTATACTTTGTTTAGGCATTTCAACAAATACTTGATGTCCACTATTTAACTTTCGTTTTGTGGATTAAACTAAAAGCTTAAGTTCATTTGTGAAACTGAGGATCAAGGCCACACAACACGTAAAATGTAATATAATACGCTCCATGCACTTATTGACTTTTAGAGAGACTTTTGTACATTATTTTACTAATTGGTTAATGTTCTCTACATAATGTACTATAACAGGCGAAATTAAATTAAAATTGACACCAGTAACAAAAACACATTATCAAGGAACTAATTTGAAGAAATTAAGAATGGACAGAGACAAACCAAACCAATTGGTAAATGAACACCTATCTTGAATGCCAAAATTATTCAAAAGTGAATAAATAACTGATCAATCACCAAATTGAACAATACAATAATGAAAATTAACCAAATTCAACAATTAATATCCAACCAATTATCATTTAGAAAAATAATACACAATCTCATCTTCAATGAAACTCTATTAAAATAAATATACGAATTAGACCAATCCTCTGGTTCATCTTCCCGGAGACCCTCCGCCTACTCTACCACAACTTCCACTACCATCACTGCCCTTAAAAGCGATCTTCAAAGTCCCCACCACGTTAAATACACATAACTCATAACCAAAACAAAACTTCATTATTTCTAGAGCTCCGGTATACTCAATCATAGATTTTTTGTTATATTCCCCCTCTCCCAAATTAAGAGTCCCTTTTTTTTGGGGGTGGCCATCCCAAATTAAGAATTCACTTTCATTTTTTGGACATAAACAATGATCTTGTACTAAAAGACGTAATAAATGAATTAAAATCCATGATAATGAATAAATATTCATTTTAATCATTGATCGAGTGTATTCTAATTTGTATAAAAAAAACAAATGTGGACTCTTAATTTGAAATCGAGTGAGTATTGCATTTTTTTTGCTATATTTGATTAAATTATGTCACATTAATTACAATATTTGTACTCGACACAAACATAAAAGGTGTTTAGTAAAGTGAAACAGAAATAGTGGTGCAATTTGAATTTTTTATAAAAGGTGAAAGTGGAGTATTTTTTTTTTTTTAAATCCAAAAGAAAACATTCATAGTAATCAAGAAACAATAATCTGAATACAAATTTGGGTAGAAGTCGAGGAAATTTACCTTTCTTAGATACTTCTTGTGGAGTTTCATTACCCCAGTGCAAGCCTTCCGGGAATCTAAATTTCCTGTTATGTCATTCAATATCTAAAAAACTCAAATAAAACAAAATCTAAATGAGATGATATGATAAGTAACAGAGTTGTAACATACACAGTAACAACTTAAGTAAACCAAGGGAACACATGCAATCAAAATTGAAACACATTAGCAATTTAACCAAATTTACCTCTCCCTCACAAAGCGAACGTACACAACAAAAACAACAGCAGATGCCGCCACCAATGACCACTCCATCTTCATGTTCATCCCCTTCTCCTCATCTTCAATAATAAAAACAGATCGACAGGAGAGCTTTCTTGTCCGATTCGATCTCAAACCTTTGGTTGTCTAAATCTTCGATTTCAGACTTGAATTCGTTGATTCTGTCTGCGAGGAGTTGGTTCATGTGAGAGAGTTGGAATTTTTCTTGTTCCAGTGAGGCGGTGATCGTTTGCATCAAGGCGATGATCTTTGGTTGTTGTTCTTGTAAGGGGATTTCGAAAGTTGAATCGTTAGGTGTGAGGTTTTTCTCCTTTTTGAAAGTGAAGCATATGATATTGTAAGTAGTGTATATATATATGGGAAGGGTTTGGGGGCTCGTATGAATCAGGGGCACAAAGTATTCGAATGGTCAAAATAATGGTAATGGAAGGTTTCTCATTAACAGAATGTGGACAAGTCTAGGGGTTTTGGGAGTTTCATTATTTGGCGAACGTGAACAGATATTAAGGGATTGATTTTTGGAAGTTTATTTATGACAATGTGTACATCTCCTTAGCAAAGCAGCATTTAAGAAGTTGTTGTGCATTTTAGAGTATATACTAGGTCTAAACCCGCGCGATGCGCGACGAAGAGATTTTGATAGTCGATACACACCTTAAGTGTATACCTTGTCTTTGATATTATTGCATGTAACAATGTTGATTACAATGTTGTCACTATATTTGAAAAAAAACACTTTAATTTCACATACTAAAAATTTCTAAAGTTTCAATTATTAAGGAACATTTTATAAAAAAAATGTCCAATCAATATAAGATTTGACCAATAAATTTTTTGAAAAATATGAACCTAAATTAGGTAAAAAAACAAAATTATAACCAAAGTACAAAATAAATAAGATCACAACACCACAAAAATGAGTAACAATATTTGAGTGAACATATATCTATGAAAGTGATTATCAATACCCTCTAATAACAGTAAACACACATTGTACAAAAATCACAACATGGGACGGGGTTCTTTCATATACTAAAATCACAACAGTAGTTTTCATTCTTTTAATCCACACTGTGGGGATGACCTACTAAGCAAAGCAATTTAAGTAAGAGCTCATGTGACCAAATGCATTCTCTTTGGAAAACTTTTAGGCCGACACATAGTGGTGTGACACAGTGATGTGTCGCACTGGTATTGGCTATTGCCTTATGGATGTGGGTCCGCACCAGCGGCACTAACTAATACCGGTGCGACACGTCATTGTGTCGCAAATCTGTATCGGTGTAGAAGGACTCTTATGATATATAAAAAAACTGAAACCTATCTTCATAAATTTGAAAGAATATCTTGACTAATGAGATATAACATAAGCTAAGATCAAAATAGATAACTACACAAATGTATAATATATACTTCTTAACTTATAATCTGCAATTTTGTTAACAAAGCATCATTGATCCAATGGTAAAAAAATGCATTATTTTTACTCCATTACAACTCTATCTTCCTCAATCATGTTTTTCTCATATTACATGCTAAATAAAATGCAAGCATAACGAAAACCTTAAAAAAATGCGTATAAAAAAATTAAACGAACTTTTGTTGATTTTTTTATATTTTTTTAATGGAGAGAGGCTTATTACCTCAAGAGAGAGTACAAAGCGTCACTTTCTTTTTTTTGGTGCTTGGATAGATTTAATTGAAAAGTCATTATCTAAAAAATAATAAATAATATATAAACTAAAAGAGGGGGTTGAGCCCTCGAATTTCAAAACTCTTACCTGTTGGTTTGCAATAGATGTCTAGATTAGATCTATAAAATAAGAAAAGAGTTAGATGGATTGTAACAAACGATACACCAAATTAAATATGAACTGATGATAAAAATCCAAAAAAAAATTCAAACTTTTTTACACACAAATAAACAAACACAAAAACTCATTTATCATTTATCTTTTCTACACACATAAAATTTGCATTTCTCAATCTACTTAATATCACCGCTAAAATGACGATCATTGGCAAAGAGGTTTTTTCGATCGATTACGAAGACAATATCTCACAATTTCTAATAGAAGCCGATATCTCATTTCTTACGAAGTCGAGATCTGAAACTAACGCTAGAGTTGCTATCTGAGGAGAGTGCGCTTGCGTTCAAATAAGGAAGTTATTTAATTAAACACAGTTTTTACCACTTAAGTCCTAAGCATGCATCTATATGTGATTAAATACGATGGTGAGACATGCAAGAACACATATATGAGGAAAAATCCCCAACGGGGCAAAACCTTTTATTTTCACAATAATTTTTGTAAGAGAACGGCTTACAACGGATTACAATGAAAATACAAGTGACACAGAAATACCCTCGGGTGTCGGTTCTATTGTCGGCGGCTGGAACAATCCCTTTCCAGTAGGGCAGCAGTGATGAAGAGAGCGGCTTCCTCACAAAGTACTACAGATGAGCAAACGATCTTCTTGAAGGTTTAAAGATTCACACACATATATGGGATTGGTTTTGTGAATCAAAAAGATTTAGAAAACCTTAAAAGGTGAAGTCTTATTCTGGGATGTTTTCGTAGAATTTCGTGATTGCAGAAAGACTTGAAAAACGTGTAGAAGGAGATCAGATATTTATACAAAAATCGAGGCGGTGGCTCGTTCGAACGAGATAGCATGTCGCTCGAACGAAGGACATAAGTCGTTTGAACGATATCGCGCGACATGTCTATCTCGCGCGAACGACTTGCAAAGTCGCTCGAGCGATCTCGTCGATCGAGGCCATTCGCTTCTACACTTAGAAAAATTCTCTTTTGATAAAAAATTAATCCAGAATTCAAAAATAATTTTAAAAAATATTTCCCAAATATTTATGCAAATATTTAAAACTCCAATATAACATTTTACTGATAGAGCGTATTGGAGTAGTGGGAATGAGCTGAGCAGCACGTTGCATGTAGCATGATGCACGTGAAGAAAGTGGTTGCATTGAATTTGGATACAAGCCGTCGGGGATGATCGTGTTGGCGTACCGAATGTAGTGGTATCAGACATATGAACTGTGATCTAGGAGAAAACAGAAAATTCCTAGATTCTACCCCGGACATTTATAAAATTATGTCCTTACAAATCTCCCCCTATGTCTATGCCGGTACATACATAAAAAATCCGAATTATGCTATCAAATGACATATAAGATAATATCCCCATTAAACCCTCAAACTGAGAATACTAAATGATATGTCTCCCAAATCTTCAGCTCTTAAGAAACTTTCAAAACTTTTCTCATCAGGTTGTGCAATCCAAAAATGAACAATGGTGTACCTACACACATGAGATAAAGCAAATACCCGTGACAAGCAACTGTTTGAAATATAATGATATGCAAAAATTGATGATCAATTAAGCTTAAGCAAATCATTCATGAATCAACCAAACACCAAAACATAATTCTCCCCCATAATTCTTCTCCCCTTTTTTATGATGTCCCCAAATAGACAAATATGAGAAGCAGAAATGAATGCACATGGAGGATGACACACGAGAATAAAAAACTGTTATTTTTATATTTTTCAAAAATACATAGTATACAACAAAGAATCACACCATGAAAGATCACAAAAACAACCAAGTCAATGATAGCAAAATGAAGGGGTGTGAACAAATTCGATAGGAAAATCAATGCATACAAACATGACATATGTGCATGATGAATATCGGATACTCCTAACGAATGAGCTCAAAGTCTTCCTTTGGTGTAAGAAAAGGGAAATATAAGATTGGCTCAATCAACTCAACAAATCAAAGCTCAAAGTGATTTCCACACCAATAACGTCCAAAACTATTTCATGCTTTTTCAGGACTTTCAAGGAAGTGCAAACCCGTTTGAATTCTCCAACCAAACTCCCTCGGATTTTTATTTTGAATAGAGGCTTTCTAAATTCTCAAACTTTGGAGAATTGAAGGTGAAACCTAAGTGGCCCATATTTGGCATGAATTGCTTTTTATTGCCTTTAATATTTTTTTTGGCTCTTTTAACCTCTTTGGACCCCGGATAATAAAATTCCTCCATTTTTTAGGTCCTTTTGAACGGTGGCTTTTGCGCAAAGAAGAGAATTACCTTTCGCAGCCCCTCCCCGTTCTTAAACAAACACTCAGTCTCACAAAAAACGGTTTTGACATGCATTCCAATCTTGTCAAGTTTTATCGCATATTGCAAGTTGTATAGACAAAATTGAGATGGAAACACTCAAGCCAACATGTGATAGACAAGTACAATAATAAAATAAAGCCGTGCATGTGTGCAATAAAGGAGATGGGAGTCAAACATGTAGGAAAATATCACTAAGTACATCTCAAAGACTCCATACAATGTAAAGCACATGGATGAAATGATGTAGCGTCTCAAATCTCTATCAAACAGTCCTATGGATAAATGGAATGAAGTTGTGACTTGGCTATCTTAAATGTTCATCCATAAAAGGTGCATAAAAATACAAAAATCTTTTTGTGCTTTTCTGAAATTTATATACAAAAACAAAAATCTTTTTGGATTTTTCAAAAGAATAAATAAATAGCTGTACAACAAAGCAATGATACATATAAAACAGACTAGCAATAGGAATCATATGATATGAACATAAAAAAATATCACATTCTAGACATAGACCAACCCCTCAGTCAACTGTGCAAATCTCCAAAGATTTCCTAAGACTCTCAAATCTAAGGGCATCTAAAGGTTTTGTGAAAATATCGGCTAACTGACGTCGGTGGGAACAAAACTCAGGGATAGGACTTTCTCCTCAACTAACTGACGTATAAAGTGCTCATGTATCCTGATGTGCTTTGTGCACGAATGCTGGACGGGATTGCGGGATATGTGTATCGCGCTCGTGTTATCACAGGAAATGGTCATGGTGTCCCGTGAAATCCCATAATCCTCCAGCATTTGCTTCATCCACAAGAGTTGCGTGCAACAACTCCCGACGGCTATATACTCATCCTCCGCAGTGGACAAAGAGATGAAATTTTGCTTCTTGCTCAGCCAGGAGACTAGAGCAGAACCAAAATAGAAACACCCACCAGAAGTGCTCCTACAACCATCTACATCCTCGGCCCAATCGACATCTGAATAGGCGGACAAACGGTCATCAGTATCACTGGAATACCA
This sequence comes from Sambucus nigra, assembly GCA_949130495.1. Lineage (NCBI taxonomy): Eukaryota > Viridiplantae > Streptophyta > Magnoliopsida > Dipsacales > Adoxaceae > Sambucus > Sambucus nigra. The sequence continues at coordinate 258,050,208 of OX422223.1, read as the reverse complement.
AGTACCGTATGAGAGAGTCCCACTCATGTATTTAATAATAGGTTTTAGAGCAAGTAAATGTGACTCTTTCGGGAACGCCTGATATCGCGCACAGAATCCAACACTAAAGGCTATGTCGGGACGACTGACAGTCAAGTAGAGAAGACTACCTATCATACTCCGATAAAAGGTTTGCTCTACGTCCTTGCCTGAAGTGTCCTTACTAAGCTTGGTAGTGGTACTCATAGGTGTACGAGCATGCTTAGCGGAGTCTAAACCAAATTTCTTCACTAGGTCTCTAGCATACTTGGATTGGGAGATGAACATCCCATCCTCTAGCTGACGAACCTAGAGACCAAGGAAGAAAGTAAGCTCACCAACTATGATCATCTCAAACTCACTTTTCATTTCCTTTTCAAAGTGATGAGCATGTTGAGAGAACGTGGATCCAAAGACTATGTCGGCCACATAGACCTGGGCAACCAAAATTGCACCGTCATCTCTCCTGATGAACAACGTCATATCAACTCCCCCTCTCTTGAAGCCACGGGCTAAGAGATAGGAAGCAAGCCTCTCGTACCAAGCACGTGGTGCTTGCTTCAAACCATACAAGGCTTTTCTCAGATAGTAGACGTGCTCCGAGTGCTGAGGGTCTTCAAACCCTTTTGGTTGTTCCACGTAAACCTCCTCCTGTAGAATGCCATTCAGAAAGGCACTCTTGACATCCATCTGATATAACTTGAAGCGCAGATGATATGCGATGGCGAGTAGTAGACGGACGGACTCAAGCCTCGCAACAGGAGCAAATGTCTCCCCAAAGTCTACACCTTCTATCTGTGTGTAGCCTTTAGCGACCAACCTAGCCTTGTTTCGGATTATGGTACCATTTTCATCCATTTTATTCTTAAAAATCCACCGGGTACCAATCACATTAGTCTCACTAGGTCGGGGGACAAGTTCCCAGACATTATTCTTTTTAAACTGAAGCAACTCATCCTGCATAGCAGATATCCAGTGTTCATCCTTGAGTGCTTCTTTATGGTTCTTGGGCTCGACTTCGGACGTGTAGCAAAGATGGATAACAACGTTCTCTAGCTGAGCACGAGTCTTGACCCCTAGAGTGGGATCGCCAACAATGGCAGACGGGTCATGACTCTTGCGAACCCAAGCAGGTGTGTCCCCTAACACAGGAGTGGGGACCACAAAGTGTGGGTGGGGGACAAGTGGATCACTGTCAGACGAGTCCTCATCCTCACACTGAAGGTTAGGATCAATAACCGTAGGAGATTCGTCATCTTGCACGGTGACGTTTATTGGTTCCATAACCTTAGAGCTCTTCAGGTTAAAGACCCGGTACGCTATGCTATTCGATGAATATCCTAGCAATATTCCCTCGTCGCTCCGGGAGTCAAACTTTCCTAATTGTTCTCTATCCCGTAGGATGTAGCATTTACTCCCCAAAACACAGAAATATGCCAGGTTGGGTTTCTTACCTGTCCACAATTCATAAGGCGTTTTAAGTGTGTGTGGACACAGGTAAACCCTATTCACCGTGTGGCATGCAGTAGACACTGCCTCTGCCCAAAATCTCCTAGAAACATTACGACCTAGAAGCATAGATCTAGCCATTTCCTGGATCGTTCTATTCTTTCTCTCAATAATCCCATTTTGCTGAGGAGTCTTCACAACAGAAAATTCATGTTTGATCCCAAGGCTATCACAATACAAATCTACCTTTGTTTCCTTAAATTCAGTGTCGTTGTCACTACGTATCCTGTTAATAGTGACTCCGTGTTGATTTTGCAGGACACGACACTTGGTCGTTAAAAACTCTACAGCATCGGATTTCTCTCTCCGAAAACCTACAATGGAGTACTTGGAGAAATCATCCACCATCACGAGGATATACCTCTTACCACCCAGACTCTCGGTACGAGTTGGACCCATAAGATCCATATGTATAAGCTCACGAACACGAGAGGTGGTAATGGAATGCAACTTCCTATGGGGACTACAAATTTGTTTTCCCAACTGACAGGGTCCACAAACCATCGAAGTTGGTCTTCCAAGAGATGGTAAGCCACGTACTAGGTCCTTTTTAGCTAAGCGAGTGAGATCTCTAATATTTACGTGACCTAGACGTTGGTGCCACAGATTCATAGGAGTGATTCGTGGCGCTGTTGCAGACAAGTGAGGAAGTAGGCACAGTACCATAGCAATTATCCTCGGTCCTCACCCCTTGCATTAAGAGTTTACCGGCTTGATTGTAAACATTACATGCGTCCCGATCAAACTTTACTGCAAAGTCAGTGTCGCACAACTGGCTAATGCTGAGAAGGTTTACTTTTAAACCTTTGACGTACAACACATTCTCTAGCTTAGGAAATCCTGGTAACACTACAGTACCTCATCCTACAATGCTAGACTTGCTCCCATCTCCAAAGGTGAATTTGCCATCCTGATAATCCTCAAGAGATGTAAAAAATGAGGCATCACCTGTCATATGTCTGGAGCATCCACTGTCAAAATACCACTGTGAGGTATTATGTGCCTTGAGAGAGACATGAACAACGAAGGCCTTTTTATCTTTCTTAGGTACCCAAGAAGTAGTGACCTTTTATTTGCCTTTGTTGTTGTTGGTTTTAGCTGGAATGTGAGAAGCATTCCCTGACGGCAAAGACATCCGTCGGAATTCCTCCATCAAACTCTGAGACGTGGCAGCTAAAAACTCAACTCGCTCTCTCATATTAGTAAAATCATCAGTATGCTGATGTGGAGCAGTAGTACGTCGTGTCCGACCCATACTATAGCAAAACTCCCTAAGGTGGCCTTTTCTTTTGCAATAAGTACAAACGAACACAGTCAAAGGTGGACCTTGGTTTGCTTTTCTTGGTTGAACTCTCCTTCGAGATTTTTGACGATGGCCATAAGGAGTCGTAGTAAACTCAGGGACTGGTCCAGGTGCAATTTGGGACGTGGAGGCACCATCATAACCAATTCCCTGCCGATCACCAAAACCTAAAGCGGGGCCGAGGAACATCTTTCCCATTTTCCCAGATCTGTCCTCGATTTGTACCTTGACTTCCCGTGCTTTCTCAAGATCATGAGTCAGCTGGCAACAAGGGCTTCAAGTTTCTTCCGAGTCTCCACGGAGGAATGGATCTGACTCGTAAGACTAGCCACTTGTTTAGTCAAATCCCCTCTCTCTTTCTCAAAAGTGCGCTCTCTCTCTAAACAAACTTTCTTTCTCAACACAGGCAAATTCTCTCTCTCAGGGAGGTGCAGGTGGAGGACTCTCTCTCTCTTGCTTTTCTTAATTCTTCCTCTAAGCCGGTGATCTTAAGGACTAACGCTTTGTTACGCTTTTTAGTTTTAAATGACTGAGAATATAACTCAGCGTAAGCGCGTTGAATATCACTCTCGCTCTCACTTGTGTCATCCTCCCCCTCACTCACATCGCTCTCACTGTCGAGGTGTCCCTGTGAAGCATCATCCTCATCGTCGTGAGGAGAACTATAAGTGCTCACATGACTAGCCATGAATGCGGTGAAGTTACACTCATGCGGTGACTCGACTCCAGAATCCACCGACTCGACCTCACTGTCGTCGCTAAGGGTAGCGTTAAGAACAACTTTCCCTTTTTCTCTGTTCAGACGTGTGGCACACTCAAAGGCTCTATGACCCCTACCGTCGCACTCAAATCATCTCTCAGTTTCTTTCTTAGGAGGATCTTTAAAAACTTTTTCATTTTTCTTTTCAAATTTATTTTTCTCAAATTTCTTTTTATCTTTAAAATTGTCATTTTTCTTAAATTTGAGAATCCTCTTGAAATTTTTTGCAAAAAGAGCCAAATCATCTAAGTCAAAATCACAATCAGAATCTGACGTGTCAGTATCTCCCTTTCTAGATGACTCTACCCTCTTTCTAGCCGACCCCTCACTCTTTCTCTCTTGGGCATTAAGTGCAATTCCCTTATCTTTAGACCTAGAAGTTTTAGGGAACATATCATTTTCATATGTTTGCAAATCTCCTACAAGTTCTTCCAATTTTAGCGTATTTAAATTATCCATAGAATTTACACAGTGACTTTAGGGATAAAACGCTTAGGCAAAGAACGAAGAATCTTTTTAACAACTCTAGCATTAGGAATATGTTCACCAAGATCAAAGCTAGTATTAACAATGTCAAAAGTCTAGCATAAAAATTATCAAAACATTCAGTCTCATGCATGGTGATGGTTTCAAATTGAGTTGTCAAATTTTACAATTTAGACTCTTTCACAGCATTAGTTCCTTCATGGGTGAGTTGTAAAACATCCCATGCCTCTTTTGACGTGGTACACGTCATTATGCGTTTGAACTCATCAGGTGTGACAGACCCAGAAATAGCACTTAGATCCTTAGAATTGAATGATGACCATTTAAATTCGTCTTCAGTCCAAGAAGTGACAAGTTTTAAATTGATCACATTATCAACGGTGACGGAGGGAGGTGTCCACCCACTTTCAACTAAAATCTAGACACGTTCATCAATGGCTTTTAATGCAGATCTCATACGGGCTTTCCAATATGCATAGTTTGTCCCGTCAAAAACTGGCATTTTATTATATAACTTTTCCATAATGAACACACTCGTTTTCAATAATCAATTTTTCAGAAAATTGATATCTTAGAAAAAATTTGCGGAAACACGGTAAAATTGTGTAACTGGCTCTGATACCAATTTGAGGACAGTGCGCTTGCGTTCAAATAAGGAAGTTATTTAATTAAACACAGTTTTTACCACTTAAGTCCTAAGCATGCATCTATATGTGATTAAATACGATGGTGAGACATGCAAGAACACATATATGAGGAAAAGTCCTCAATGGGGCAAAACCTTTTATTTTCACAATAATTTTTGTAAGAGAACGGATTACAATGAAAATACAAGTGACACAGAAATACCCTCGGGTGTCGGTTCTGTTGTCGGCGGCTGGAACAATCCCTTTCCAGTAGGGCAGCAGTGACGAAGAGAGCGGCTTCCTCATAAAGTACTCCAGATGAGTAAACGATCTTCTTGAAGGTTTAAAGATTCACACACATATATGGGATCGGTTTTGTGAATCAAAAAGGTTTAGAAAACCTTAAAAGGTGAAGTCTTATTTTGGGATGTTTTCGCAGAATTTTGTGATTGCAGAAAGACTTGAAAAACGTGTAGAAGGAGATCAGATATTTATACAAAAATCGAGGTGGTGGCTCATTCGAACGAGATAGCATGTCGCTCGAACGAAGGACAAAAATCGTTTGAACGATATCGCGCGACATGTCTATCTCGCGCGAACGACTTGCAAAGTCGCTCGAGTGATCTCGTCGATCGAGGCCATTCGCTTCTACACTTAGAAACATTCTGCTTTTGATAAAAAATTAATCTAGAATTCAAAAATAATTTTAAAAAATATTTCCCAAATATTTATGCAAATATTTAAAACTCCAATATAACATTTTACTGATAGAGCGTAGTGGAGTAGTGGGAATGAGTTGAGCAGCACGTTGCATGTAGCATGATGCACGTGAAGAAAGTGGTTGCATTGAATTCAGATACTGGTCGTCGGGGATGATCGTGTTGACGTGCTAAATGTAGCGGTATCAAACATATGAACTGTGATCTAGGAGAAAACAGAAAATTCCTAGATTCTACCCCGAATATTTATAAAATTATGTCCTTACAATCCGATCGTTTACATTAATTGTTTCAGAGCTCCTATTTTGAAAGTTAGAAACGTTGTGGTTTATGTTTGGAAAACCAAAAGAAAACATAATATAAAGAATAGAGAGATGAATCCAGTTATGAAAATAAAATAGAATAAAAAGATATATGAGATCGAAACTGTGCATACAAACACAGATCTGCGAAGAACCTTTACCGCCTCTTTTGGTCCTAGCCAGAACGTCAACAGTGATATCCCAATCCAAATTGTATGTGTGGTTGAGAAGAGGAGGTTCTGTCCGAGTCGACATTCGTAGAGTTGTCTTACTTTTGTTTTTTGTGAACTGAACATCGTAGGCCTGGGTTTTTCTCTTGGAGTTTAGATATGAAGTAGGCGCTTTCGTCTACGAAGACTGTTCGATCGTTATGGTTGAGTAAGTCCCAGAAGAGGGTTTCAGTTGGGGACATGCGACTGCTGGTGGAGGTAGAATTGGAAACGGTAAAGGTGCAGTGCATCCAAAATATGGGTTTGGGAAGTAGTGAGTTTGTGCCGTTCATTTTGGGTATTTGAAGAAAGATATCCAATTTATTTATTCATACAAGGTAAACAAAAAAAAACTACCCATCGTGATGTTGGCGATTCCACTCTCAAAAGAGGAATGGACACGGACATAGAGTAAAGAGAGCAGCTTTCATAGCTTGCATACGTGGATAGGTTGGTTGATGAGGAGTCCTAAGAGCATCCACAATGGTGGATGCTCTAGAAAGGTAACTGTAGAGAATTAAATTGTCAGAATACCTTTCGTAGTTAGTAAGCTATACAGTGGTGATGATTGAAGAATTTGCAATTGGAGTTCCTACGAACTACTTTAGTTCGTAGGAAATACAAATCCACTTATAACGAACAACATTTGTTCGTAGGAAATCTTACGGACAAATGTTGTTCGTAGGAACCCAATTATACAATAAAAATGATTATTTATATTTACTATGAACTTCATTTGTTCGTAAGAATTCCTACGAACAAATGAAGTTTCTAGAAACCCTTTACAAATTTTGTTCGCGTTTTGTATATTTGGAGAACCACTACAAATCGAAGTACGGAATTTGTTCAGTAAATCACACCAGTGCAGACACCTCAATTTGTATCTTTATAAATTTTGTTGGCATTTTGTATCCCCATTACGGATGCTCCAAATGATTGTATAGCATTTTATAGGAATACAGAGATATGATATCCATGGGCATCAAGTAAAAAACCTAAAGTACCACTTATTTACTTATCATAGTATTCCCCAAAGACGAATAAACCTTTGTATTATAATTACTACTAATATACTCAAAACAGAGGATAGTAAATTCGAAGCTTGACCTCTTAAGAGCATTCCCAACGTGCAGTGTAAACTGGCATATTTGGACAAAAAATTTACAGTGAAATGGATAGGGCATATCTAATGGTGTATGGAGTATGGGTGTGGTAGCCGCCCTTTTTTGGTTTAGATTTTTTGACATCGTGTATATTAACCTTGAGAAAATAATTCTCATGTCTTTCTCATGGTTTCGTCTATTCTCAGTGTTAGGGACTAAATTGCAACAAGGAATTTTTTGCCCAATGATCCTAAATTGAAGTCCATTTTCCCTTTCCATTACCTCATGTGATAAATTAAATCTTATTATTTTCCTTCTTTGTAGTATCTTGTCTACTACCTTAGATTTGAACATAGCGTAAGTATTAATAAATTGTTGTGCTGGTATCACCCATAAGAGAACGGCTCCTGTGCTGGAGCCCAAATGCAGGACTCCCGTGCAGGATGATTTTTAAAAATAAAATAAAAAAGTTTATCTTTTTATTTTTTTTGCGTGGATTAAAAATATTTTAGGATACTCCTGTAAAAAAAATTAGCTCAAAATAACATTTTTTGATATTTAAAAAAACGAGTCAATATTTGATAGTAAATACCCACACCAAAAAAATAAACATTTTTTTTATTTTTAAAAATCATCCAGCACGGGAGTCCCGCATTTGGTCTCCCGCACAGGAGCCTGCCTCTCACCCATAAACCCTTGCAATATTTATATTTTAGAGTGTCACATATTCAATAACTCATACATGCATTTTTGTTTATTTCTTGTCAGTGAACAGTAAAACAGACGAAGGCGATACACAACATAGGGTTCTTAAAACATAAGACGGAGACTTCTTTAGATATTTGGCTCCCATGGAAAGAGTAAATCTGGTGGCTCAATGAACATGAGCACCTGTTGGGATGTAAGTGGCTTACGAAATTTTCTATAACGTGATGTCACACGCACATCCTCAGAGAACTGTTGAAGTTAATAAGGTGGAAATGGATGAGTTTCAAATTGATTATAGTTTTACAAATTCAAATTTTTTGGGGGTGGAGTTTAGATTTAAAGGTATTTGGTGGGGAAAAACATAAAATACTGGACCAAATACGCTGCTAAATGTGGTTTGTCAATAAGTCCATTAGTATAGTATGTGGATGTTTGTCTCGATCTCTTATACTGTATTTTTCAGTACAAACTCTAAAATTAATATTTGAAAAATTATAAATACCTTTATTATGAAATTTATATATTTGAAAAACTCGAGGGGAGTTAACTAAAATGTGGTCCATGAGTCATAGGTTATTCTGAAAAAAATTAGAAATGTAAAATTTTGCATTATGAAATTTTTGAAAAAGTTGATTATGAAATTTCTTATTTTTTATAACACAAGTATTCCTATATGTATAGAGTTTTTAATGAAACTTGTGCATTTATAATTCACTATGTGTGCCTAAGTGCGTTGCACATGCAATCGAATATGGATATTCAATTTAAGCATTATAATTATGGAACAAGGCATTATAAGTAAAGAGATCCATTACCACCACATAAATTTATACCAATGTTATTTTATATTGGTAAAGACGTTAGAATTATTGTAAGTAAAATAAATTCATGTGCATTTTAATAGAAATACAATATGAAAATGATTTCAGTCCCAAACATAAGCAGGAATTAAGTCTTACAAAACTCAAAACATAGAAGATGGCTCAAAGTTTAGGTGAATGAAGATATCAAATATTTTCCTTTTGACTTTTATTACCATTGCGTGTTTCAACGATTTTGTCAACTTTTCATGCAACAAAACATCCAAGATTCGATCGGAATCTCTTAATGATTTGCATTTGATATAGAAATTGAACTCTTTTTTAATACATATATATAACCTTCGAATGTACTCTGAATGAATAATACCCTGTGATTAAAGTTATCATTTCTTCAATCATATGTGTAATTTGTAAAAAAAATCTTATTTCACTACATGTCTATAAATATTGTATGTCGGATGTGGAAGGTGTTGGAAAATTGGAATATAAAAGGGTATTTAAAGCTGTCCAGATTTTTCTGGACAGATTTTTGAGCAACTTTGAGCTCAAATTTAGGTGGGACCCACACTACGGAAATTGTGGGACCATATACGAACGCGTTCACCTCCGCAAGGAGATTAACGTAGTATATTCATATGTCCAATTTCAATAAGTTATGAATGATAATTATGTCCCCAAAGTGACTCACAAAGCAATGAAAGTTAATGAATTGGGTGTGTTTTAACTCTTGTCCCACATTGGAAGAGTAGTGGAATTTTGATGAGTTAATAACACCCCAAGTATGGACTAAGGCTTGGATGCCTTGGGGGTATCCCAACTCTTTGAAGGGGAGATGACCTAAGCTATGCTCGGGTTGACTTTCGGTCAAAAGTCCACACGCGCGCTCGGCTCGGCTCGGCTCGGCTCGGTTCGGGCTCGGGCTCGGGCTTATAAAAATTCTTAAATTTTTGGGCCGAATCTAATTAACTTTCTGGGCTTTAATTAATTAATTACGGAATTAATTAATCTTTAATTAACTGATAATCAGTTAATTTCAAGAGTCAGCAGTTAACCAAATTAACTGCTTTGACAGTTAATTTCGGTTTTGACTGTTCCCAACAGTCAAGACATTTACTATAAATAAAATGTTACCCCCTCAGTTTTAACTACTGAAAAATTCCGAAATTGCTACTGCATTATTTCCTCTGCCCAGAAAATTATTTTCTTCATTTCTGCATTGCATGTTCTTGGTTCTGTTGAGTACAAACACAGAAATTGTGTTCGCTGGGATTATTCATTGCTGTGCTGCTTGATTAAATCCGAAAATCCGTTCTATCTTGGGAGGCAATTATTCATTAAACTCAAGCACGTTGGAGGAATAATTTTGTCTTAAGGAGACTGTTAAACAGGGCTCGGATTTCTTTCTAATTATTATTATTATTTCTGCAAATTCTAGTAAGTATTTCATTTCTATTATTCTGTTTCTATTCTGTCATTATTTTAATTGTTCATAATTCTGTACAATTGTTATTTATAAATAGTAGAAATAACAATCTTAAGACAAAATTTAATTAGTTCTACTGTTTTTTGTGTACAGAATTTTTTTTTATTACAGAAATTTATTTGTTTGAAATAAAATCTGTTTTGACAGAAAAATGAATTAATTTACTGCTTTATTGTAGAAATTAGTAAAACAGTTTTAATATAGAAATTAGTTTCTATACTGTTTTTATATTCTGTTTTAGAAAATAAAATTTTATTTGTGTACTCTTGTTAAAATCTGTTTATCTAAATTTTTTTTTTATCTTAAATTATAATTCTGTTTTATACGGAATTCTTTTTATTATTAAAAATTAGTGTGACACAGATTTTATAATTTAATTCTGTTTTGTACGGAATTCTGTTTATATTTCACTTTTATTCTGAATTATTATTTGAATTCTTTTGGAATTCATTTATTGTGAATCATATTTGGAGGAAATTGTTGCACAGAATTTTGTATTCTATTTTGATTAATTCATTATATATGAATTTTATCATTGATAAAAATTCTGTTTTTGTAACAGAAATGGAATCGCAAAGTACGAACACTACTCCTACGAAACTGATTGTCACCAACACAAGTGTGACTGTACCCGTATCTATGCCACACGGGGAGAAACCTGAAAAGTTCATTGGGGCTGACTTCAAACGTTGACAAGGACAAATGTACTTCTATCTCACTACCTGCCAACTGGGCAGGTTTGTATATGAAGATTGCCCCTCTATTCAAGAGGGAGATGATGCTGAAAAGGCTGCTGCTGTCGATGCTTGGAAGCACTCGGACTACCTATGCCGAAATTATATTTTGGCCTACTTGGACAAGACTTTGTACCATGTCTATTGCACTATCAAAACTTCCAAGGAATTATGAAATTCTTTGGAAAAGAAGTATAAAACTGAAGATGCTGGGATGAAGAAATTTATCGTTGGGCGTTTTCTGGACTTCAAAATGGTTGATTCTAAATCTGTGATCTCGCAAGTGCAAGAATTCCAAGTGATCCTCCACGACATTCATGCTGAAGGAATGTCAATCAGTGAAACTTTCCAAGTTGCTGCAATTGTTGAAAAGTTGCCACCTTCTTGGACTTTGTTCAAAAACTATCTCAAGCACAAGCGTAAGGAGATGAATGTGGAGGAGTTGGTGGTCCGGCTAAGAATCGAAGAAGACAACCGTGAATCTCAAAAGAAAAGTGGGAAGAATCCGATGGAAACAAAGGTCCATGTCGTTGAAGGTCCTAAAAAGAACAAACGAAAATATGATGGGGAAGGCACTTCTAAACATCACAAGAAAAAGTTCAAAGGCAAATGCTACAATTGTGGTAAACCGGGACACCGCTCAAGTGAGTGTCGTAAGCCTAAGAAGCAAAATAAAAATAACTCTCAAGCAAATGTGACTGAGGGTGACCATATCACCAATGATTTGGCGGATATGAATCTTTCTGCCGTTGTCTCTGAATGTAACTTGGTTGGAAATACCAAGGAATGGTGGGTGGACACTGGAGCCACACGACACATTTGTGCAAACAAATGGATGTTCTCCACCTATAAGCCTTTGGAAAATGAGGAGAACCTTTTAATGGGAAATTCTTCCACTTCTAAGGTGGTGGGACAAGGAAAGATTGCTTTGAAAATGACTTCTGGAAAGGAACTTACTCTCAACAATGTTCTTCACGTGCCTGATATCCGAAAGAATCTGATTTCGGGATCTCTCCTTACTAAGAATGGTTTCAAGCTTGTGTTTGTGTCGGATCGCTTTGTGTTGTCTAAAAATGACATGTATGTAGGAAAGGGCTACCTAAATGAGGGGCTCTTTAAATTGAATGTTCTTACTGTAACCCCTAAAACATCTGTTTCTATGAATGAAGTTGCTAGTTCTTCTTATTTGATTGAGTCATCTAATATTTGGCATGCTAGATTGGGACATGTTAATTTTGATACATTGCGTAGATTAATTAACTTGGATTTTTTGCCAAAATTCAATATAGATAAAAATCATAAATGTGAAATTTGTGTGGAATCTAAATTAGCTAGATTACCTTTCCATTCTATTGAAAGGATAACTGAACCTTTAGATTTAATTCACACCGATATTTGTGATTTAAAATTTGTTCAAACTAGAGGTGGGAAAAAGTATTTTATTACTTTTATTGACGATTGCACAAAATATTGCTATGTATATTTGTTACATAGTAAAGATGAGGCTATTAATGCATTTAAACAATATAAAAATGAAGTTGAGAATCAATTAAGCAAAACGATAAAGGCTATTAGAAGTGATAGAGGAGGTGAATATGAATATCCATTTGAGGAATTTTGTTCTGAAAATGGGATTATTCATCAAACAACCGCTCCTTATTCTCCTCAATCGAATGGTGTTGCTGAACGCAAAAACCGTACTTTGAAAGAAATGATGAACTCAATGTTATTAAGTTCAGGAGCTCCACAAAATTTGTGGGGGGAAGCCTTACTTTCTGCTAATTACATTCTCAATAAAGTACCTCACAAAAAGACTCATAAGACACCTTATGAATTATGGAAAGGTCGAAAACCTTCCTATAAATATTTACGAGTGTGGGGGTGCTTAGCCAAAGTGATGGTTCCTAAACCTAAAAAGGTAAGAATAGGGCCAAAAACCGTGGATTGTGTATTCATCGGTTATGCTACTAATAGCAGTGCATATCGATTTCTAGTTTGTAAATCTGAGATTTCGGACATTCATGTAAATACGGTTATTGAATCGAGGGATGCTTCATTTTTTGAAAATGAATTCCCGTATAGCATGACCCGAGAATCTGGTCCTCCTAAAAGGACATATCAAGCTACTACAAGTGGTACTCATCAACCTATTGAATCAATAGAGGATGAACCAAGACGTAGTAAAAGAGCAAAAACCTCGACTTCTTTTGGTCCGGATTTTCTAACATATTTGTTAGAAAATGAACCTCAATCGTATAAAGAAGCTATATCCTTACCCGATGCTTCCAATTGGAAAGAAGCAATTAATAGTGAAATTGAATCCATATTACAAAATCATACATGGGAACTAGTGGATCTTCCACCAGGTTCAAAACCGTTAGGTTATAAATGGATCTTCAAAAAGAAATTGAAGGCCGATGGATCAATTGATAAATATAAAGCTAGACTTGTAGCTAAAGGCTATAGGCAAAAGGAAGGGTTGGATTACTTCGACACATATTCACCGGTAACAAGAATAACGTCCATTCGGATGTTAATAGCAATAGCTGCTATTAATGGACTTGAAATACATCAAATGGATGTAAAAACTGCATTCTTAAACGGTGAACTAGACGAGGAAATTTATATGGAGCAACCTGAAGGGTTCAAAGCTCCCGGACAAGAAGGAAAAGTATGTAAGCTTGTTAAATCACTATATGGATTAAAACAAGCACCTAAACAATGGCATGAAAAATTTGATAATGCAATGTTATCAAATGGTTTCAAAATTAATGAATGCGATAAATGTGTTTACTTTAAATACATTCATAATGGATATGTCATTGTATGCCTCTATGTTGATGATATGCTTATCATGGGTAGTAACTTGGAAATTGTCAAAACTACAAAACAAATGTTGAGTAGTAGATTTGACATGAAAGATATGGGAATCGCCGATGTTAAATTAGGAATTAAAATTTCTAGAACATCGGATGGACTTATATTATCTCAATCTCATTACATTGAGAAAGTTCTTGAAAAATTCAAGAAGTATGATATTAGTCCTACCAAGACACCTGTAGATGTAAATTTACATCTAGCAAGAAATAATGGTGAAAGCATATCTCAACTAGAATATTCTCGTATTATCGGCAGTTTAATGTATGTCATGAACTGTACGCGACCGGACATAGCATACTCAATAAGTAAGCTAAGTCGATTTACGAGTAATCCAGGAAGAGATCACTGGAAAGCAATATTGAGAGTTTTGGGTTATTTAAAATATACTCAAAACTATGGATTGCATTACTCAAAATATCCAGCTGTTCTTGAAGGACATTGCGATGCAAATTGGATATCTGATACAAAAGACTCTAAGTCTACGAGTGGGTATGTGTTTACCCTTGGAGGTGCAGCCGTATCTTGGAAATCCTCAAAACAAACGTGCATTGCTAGATCAACAATGGAATCTGAATTCATTGCACTAGACAAAGCTGGAGAAGAAGCTGAATGGCTTCGAAATTTCTTAGAGGATGTTCCAAATTGGTCTAAACCTGTGCCCGCAATATGTATACATTGTGATAGCCAATCAGCGATTGGAAGAGCACAAAATCACATGTATAACGGAAAGTCACGACATATTCGTCGTAGACACAATACCGTTAGACAACTTCTCTCAAACGGAATTATCACAATTGACTATGTAAAGTCAAAAGATAATATATCGGATCCACTAACGAAAGGTTTAAACCGAGAGCAAGTTGAAAGATCATCGAGAGGAATGGGTCTAAAGCCTATAAATAAATAAGAATCAATATAGTGGCAACCCAACCTAGCTGACTGGAGATCCCAAGATCTAGGTTCAATGGGCAAACCGAACTACGTTGTATTCAGTAAGCACTGGAGGATATTTAATCCTATCCATTCCAAAGATGAGACAGTGCATATCTGCCGCGAAATTAGGATAAGTTATGCTTTTAATGACATCTATATCTTAGTACGTCTAAGTGGGGTATTACAGAATACTCTTTATGGAAGTCACCTACGTAAGTAAGAAGGGGGCCACTTCTATGAGAATAATGAAAGGCATATTCTCTAAAATACTTACGGAACCAAGTGGTGTTCACGGCCAAAATGAACACAAACGTGAGAACCAACTGTGTTGAAGAATTGTTGTGTGAATACTGTTGTCTAGGTTTACAAAAACGGTTGACGGTTCAAGGACGTGAAGTCTACTGATTAACCAAGTAAATCCGATAGTATATCACTAAGGAAAGTTCAAGGCCACTAGGCTACTTCTCCCGATGCAATAAGTCTTCAGTTTTACTCAACCTGTGTCTGCATCTGCATCAGCATCTGTTTTGTTTTATTTATAGCGATATATCATTCATGTGGGGGATTGTTGGAAAATTGGAATATAAAAGGGTATTTAAAGCTGTCCAGATTTTTCTGGACAGATTTTTGAGCAACTTTGAGCTCAAATTTAGGTGGGACCCACACTACGGAAATTGTGGGACCATATACGAACGCGTTCACCTCCGCAAGGAGATTAACGTAGTATATTCATATGTCCAATTTCAATAAGTTATGAATGATAATTATGTCCCCAAAGTGACTCACAAAGCAATGAAAGTTAATGAATTGGGTGTGTTTTAACTCTTGTCCCACATTGGAAGAGTAGTGGAATTTTGATGAGTTAATAACACCCCAAGTATGGACTGAGGCTTGGATGCCTTGGGGGTATCCCAACTCTTTGAAGGGGAGATGACCTAAGCTATGCTCGGGTTGACTTTCGGTCAAAAGTCCACACGCGCGCGCGCGCGTCCGTCCGTCCGACCGGCTCGGCTCGGCTCGGCTCGGCTCGGTTCGGGCTCGGGCTCGGGCTCGGGCTTATAAAAATTCTTAAATTTTTGGGCCGAATCTAATTAACTTTCTGGGCTTTAATTAATTAATTACGGAATTAATTAATCTTTAATTAACTGATAATCAGTTAATTTCAAGAGTCAGCAGTTAACCAAATTAACTGCTTTGACAGTTAATTTCGGTTTTGACTGTTCCCAACAGTCAAGACATTTACTATAAATAAAATGTTACCCCCTCAGTTTTAACTACTGAAAAATTCCGAAATTGCTACTGCATTATTTCCTCTGCCCAGAAAATTATTTTCTTCATTTCTGCATTGCATGTTCTTGGTTCTGTTGAGTACAAACACAGAAATTGTGTTCGCTGGGATTATTCATTGCTGTGCTGCTTGATTAAATCCGAAAATCCGTTCTATCTTGGGAGGCAATTATTCATTAAACTCAAGCACGTTGGAGGAATAATTTTGTCTTAAGGAGACTGTTGAACAGGGCTCTGCAAATTCTAGTAAGTATTTCATTTCTATTATTCTGTTTCTATTCTGTCATTATTTTAATTGTTCATAATTCTGTACAATTGTTATTTATAAATAGTAGAAATAACAGAAGGGCCACTGGATATCAATTTCGTTGAGATTGGAAGAATTAATATTTTGTGATCCATGTAAGAATAGTTTCAGCGTGAAGACTTCGAACATGACATTAAACTATAATGAGACTTAACAACAAAGCCTAATAACCCATTTACATCATCACATTAGAGTGTCAATGTGTGATTGGAAACTTTTTGTGCACAGTTATACAAAAAACATTATAGGTTGGCACCATACCTTTAAAATAATTTTTAATGTAGTCGGAGTTACAAAAAAACATGTGTCGTGGCTACAATGTTATCATCCCTATGTACTATAAATTTTGTTTCCTATACTTCATTATTATTTACTTATGTTATTTCTTACTCATATATTTTTAGTGGTGGATTCACCTAAAAGGGAGTTGAGGAAAATTGAACCAAATACAAGAATTGGTCTCAAAGTATAAAACTGGCAAGAACATCAATTATCAAGTTTGGCCTTGTAATATTACAATTTAAATTTCTGTATTTTTCTAGTTGACAACACAAGTTAATTGAGGGGAGTATCCCAAATTGCAGGAAATATTCAAAACTCTATTTTCTTTGTCTCTTTTCATTGCAATAAAAAAGCATTAATAAATAACCTCGACAAAATAATAATAAACAAATAATAAACTAATCGAGATAGAAAAGGAACTTCTAACGGTGTATTTTTTGTGATGAGTAATTGTTCCTCGAAAACTTTCTTGGAAACTAACAGGATATCATATGCAACGAAATATGTATACGTACACATATACACATGGTGAAAAAAACCTTATGAAGAAATTCTAGTTTAGATGCAAGTAGGCCCGGCAATATGGGTTCTTAAGGATGAATCCGCCCATAATCCATCCAAAATAATGTGTTCGGGGCCCATTAATTGTGTTTGTGGGTCAAAATGGTTTGAACGATCCAATAAGACGGTTTGTTGGCGGGTCATTAGCGGGTCAAAATGGTTTTGGACCCTCACAAAAATAAAACTCAAATTACTAAAAAGTTTAAAGATTTTTTTTATTCAAGTATTTACTTGTATATTTTTTTTCAAAATTATTATACCATATTTATTTGTATATGGTATAATAATTATTTTTTCAAAAAAAAAAGGCGGGTCAACCCGACCCGGTCCGGGTTTGACCCGACCCGACCCAAATTTAACCCGCCCAAATCCGCCCACATTATTATGTCCAACCCGCTTTTGACCCGCCCAAATTTATCCATGTCCATTTTTGATCCGTCCATAACCGCCCATAACCGCCCATTTGCCACTACTAGATGCAAGGACCAAAGAATTAGATATAGGGGTTGAAATATGAAGATGCGATCGCTGTAAATGTAAAATGGGTATTTGGGGATCTTGACATAAATGTAGGTGAACGTAAAACATTTGACATGGGAGGAACTAATGGGATGAGTTGGGAATAAATGCAAGAGTAGATGCAAGGGTAGGAAATGAGAAGGTCATGGGCCTTTAAATATTTGATTGGAGGAGTAATTGTAGGATTAAATGGGAATTTAATAGTGTTCTAAAAGGCGCACCTAGGCTTGGGAGAAACGCTTCGCCTTAAGCCTTTTACGCCTTATTCTTGGTAAACACCCTACGGCACACCTTTTTTTTAAAAACAAAAATACTTTAGTGAAACGATATCGCCTTTTAAAGACTTTTTTTTACAAATCGGGCCAATCTCTCGTCCCAAACAATCAAATATTATTTTAATTTGCATATATTCAGACATATTTTTAAGGTATGTACAATTTTAGTATTTTTAATAATATTGTTATGGTTAAAAATATTAAAATATATTAAAAAAGGCCTAAATGCCTTTTTATGCCTAAGGCCCGCCTACTTTTAGGTTTATGGCTTGGCCTCCACGCCTCGGTCATGCCCCGCATTTTTTAGAACCTTGGAATTTAGTAATCAATGGTAAGAAGGATATTAATTTGAAGAGTATGTGTAGAATTATCATTGGAAGGGACCTCACCCGTTTTCTCCCCTTTTAAGTAGTAGTAGATAGTATATAGGTAAATATCATATGAGATCATGCTCAATATGACATTTTACAGAAAAATAAATATTACTCGTAAATTTTTCAAGATGAGGTACAATGTGAAGTTTCATGATGATAAGGTTATGAATTATAATTCTGTTTATGTGTTTAAACACAAGGCTGCCAAGAATTTGCGTTTGGCACACCTGTTTTTAAATATTGAATTATAATATTTGTGTTATAATCCTGTTTTCCAAAAACAACAAAAGGGTGTTTTCTAAATTCTGTTTTCTATTTTTCAATCCAAAATTGTTCATTCTCTATGTTTTTATGCACGTGTACCTTAATACATAATATACATATACAATACAAAAAAAATATGTGTAATTATAATAAATAAAAATAATATATGTGATGCGATTAAGAATGTGTCTCAGAAGTGCGTACTCTCTAGACTCAAGTGCAAGCCTGTCGCTCAAGTAATAATCCGATAAGTCGGGTATCGATCCTCAGGGAAATAGGACAACAGAGTTGTAACGACGTTGGACAGACGAAGGAACCCTAACTGTGACTCTAAAGAAAAAGGAAAAGATGATTTGACTGGTGAAATAGCTACAACTATATGCAATTTTGTAAATGATTAACTAATGAACTAAAGTATGAATGAAAAGCAACTATTATAAATTATTCGAAATAATGACGATGAATGAATTAAAACTCCAACTATATAATGAGGAAAACAGGACGGGAATACAATCCCTCAACCCCAGTGTATTTATGGTATAAAACTAATCGTAAATTTAAGTGATTAACTAGACCCAAAATTTAGTACTCCCAAGCATTACGTATATGAGGTTCAAGACCACACCATACTTAATCAGAGGACGAGTAAATCGGTATTGCGATGGTTACACTCGAATTGCATTATGAAGCATCCCAGTTACCCTGAAGCAAACGAGATCCAAAGATCTACAATTGCCGCATATCTACGCAATACGGTCGTAACCAAATCATTAAATTTAGAGGATTAATTTTATACACATGCAACTACCACATCAGGTTGAGTTCATGAATCTCGACCTTAGAAATCTAGCCTGAAATATGAAAACTTGTACACAACACATTTGGAATAGAAGAAAACATTTTTAATATTGAATGAAGATGAAGATAGATGAAGGTATTATTAGAAAAGAAATTACTGCAGTAAAACAAGAATTAAAATAGTATTACTTGAATAGAAAAACTAAAGGCAACTAAGGTTTATTGTTCTTCTTCTCTAAAAGTGATTACAGAGCCTCCTGAATTAATTAGAAGCCTCCCTCAATGTTGGGAGGAGTTTACAATTTTTCCTCTACGAAATAAAAGAGTTTGAACCAAGTAGGATTCTAATTTTTACAAATGGATAAGTTCATATAATCGAGAACAGAACCGATCTTGTTAAGGGGTTCGGTTCGGTTCGGTTCTATCTTTGACAGCTTTTACAGAGAGTTCTTCAGGCATGGGATCGGTTATTTATTTCTCTACTTTGGTTCGGTTCCATCTTGTTGACTCTTCCCAGAAAGTTTTCCAGGTCGTTATTCCCTCCCTTCGGTTCGGTTCCGTCTTGACAGTCTTTACAGGAACCTTCCCAGGATGGATTCGGTTATTTTTCTTTCCCTTGGGTTTGGTTCCGTCTTGTCAGCTGTTGCAGAAACCTTTCCTTCTTATTCTTCTTTGAAGCTTTTGGTACGAAAATCGAATTAAATCACTAAACACCTACGAAATAGTTAGAACATACACAAAACTCGGCGTACTCGTTAGAACTTTGCAATATAAAAGATATGATATAAATCCACTTGAATTACACTTCGCGGCGCGATAAAAGCCTCTAAATTAAGGGGATAAATGGGAAGAATTTATGCCTAATCAAACCCCCCCTAACTTAGAACTTTGATCGTCCCGAGCAATGTAAAATAATTAAAACATGGTCTAACTCGAAAATGGGATAGGATACCTCTTTTGCGGGCGAGCGATTGAATTTAGCACATGCAACAAGACTTTAAACCCCTAGGTTACCCTAGTAGGACGAGTTGTGTCTCGTGAGGGTTTACAGAGAATATACCCACAAAATTCGACTCAAAGAAAACTCAAAATATGCAAAAATTATATAATTAAAACTTTTCCAGAAAATAGTCATCATCAATTCATGTCCAAGAGTCTCAAATCATAGTGCGCGTGTGTGAGGCCGATCATTTAACCGCAAATTTCCACCGATTGACCATTGCGTTACTTATCTGAAAATTTGTTTTGATTTCAAAATCTCATGAAATGCTCTCATAAACGAATCACTCGAAATGTGGCTTTTCTCTCGGTATACGAGATTTATAAAGATTAAATGTAGTGGAGCCAAGTTCATGCATACAAATAGAAAGAAAGAAATTTATGGTGACCGGATCTCATCCTTGGATTACGGATATAAGAAAACGGGAGCATTGCTTCTAATTCACGTTTTCGATCTCTTTAATTATCTTTTTGGGTTTTATCTCTCCACGCGGTAACCAAATTCGTAATTTTGGACTCGGTTAGGACTTTTTCGTGCTAAAGGTGTATTGGGTAATATGAGAGTGGTACGGGAAAACTGGAATTGGAAAGTGTTCTTATGATGTCCGTTAGTGCGTTTTCGGGCTTTTGCTGATTTTTTTTTCTTTTTATATTTTTTTTTCTATTTTTCACGCTTTTCTTTTCTTGCTATTTTTGTTGAGCATAGTTATTTTTTTTTCTTGCCCCTTTTTCTGCACTTTTCGGACTTAATTTCTGGGATTGTCCCCTTTTCGCAATTCCGGGCTAGTTGGGGGTTTTCGGGTTGTCAAACGAAAGGGAAAAATTTATCCGGTTCAATTTGGGTTACAAAAGGGGGTAATTTTTTACTACTTTTTCTGGCCAATATTTTTGGGTGACAAATGAAGGCCTACTTCATTGTCCAAAATACTAATTGTGTTACCATATGCGTTTCGAGATGAATTAAGTTTAGAGATAAATTTTAGCACGTTTTTCAAGGAAATATCACACACATTTTTAATAACCGATCAAAGTGAAAGAATTGAGATCCTCGACGACTTAATTTGACGCTGAAAAGAACTTTTGAGTTAACAATTAACTCGGATTTATTTATAAATTTCACAAAAATGAAAGGCTCGAATCTCAACGGGGTTGCTAATCTCCACATTTATTCATTAAGTCGCCTACGTTCGCTCAATTTCCATCTTTGGTCAATTTCGGCTTTGTGCATTTTGAATTTTACAACTTGAGACTTTAAACTGACTTTTAATGATATTTTCGAAAATTTTGAATTCCAATTTTTATTTATTTTGAACAAAAAATATTTTTTGGTTTTTTCAAGATTTTATGATTTTTTTTGAAATTTCTGCGCATTTTTGAAACTTTATGAAGTTTTAGAAATACGCACTTGTTACCCCCCTAACTTAGACTGTTGAATTATCCTAAAGCAAAAAGGACTAAAATCTAACTCAAAGCGAATTAAAAGTGCGAGAAAATAAAACAAACAAATGAAACAAAAATGCAATAGTTTTATTGATAGATAACAACTAAGTTACAAAGGGTAAGAGAAAAAACACATACAACCAACACTGTGTAAACAACAACCACAAACCACACAAAAAGATGAAAATAGACAAGGGCTTCATTGGGGCGGTGGATTAGAGGGTTCGGGTGCGCTTGGATTGTTGGGATCATAGAAGAAAGTTGGGGGCAGCCCACCGAAGTTGAGCTCATATAGGTGGGCTTGGAGCTAGTGCATCATGCTCGTGTCCCTCCGGTAGGCGTCCTGATCCCTTTGATAGGCTTCTTGGTCGCGGTTGTATTGGGCGATGAACCCATCAAAACGGGATTCCACCGTCGCAAGGCGCCTATCAAAATTTTCACTCGGTGGCTCAAAATTCGAATCATTGTCCTTGTTGTACTCTTCTTCTTCTGCCCCGCCCATCTCGACGTCCTCATCCACGGGCTCTTCAATAGGGATTTCCTCCTCGGCCTCTAAATTGATCGCCTCCCGGGTTGCTCGAATGGCAGCCCTTTGCCCTCTGCGTGCGGGATACCTTCCCAATGGGCTCAGGGAGGTGTGGAAAAGCTTGAGGTGGGTGGATTGATAATACGCGAATATTGCGTATTTCATCCGTCGAACCTACGCATTTTAGCCCCCTCGGGTTCCTTAATCTCTATATTTAAGCCCTTTAACCAGACAACCTCGGTTTATACGGTTAACTTGCTATATGAGGTA
The DNA here is from genome assembly GCA_949130495.1 of Sambucus nigra. Taxonomy (NCBI): domain Eukaryota; kingdom Viridiplantae; phylum Streptophyta; class Magnoliopsida; order Dipsacales; family Adoxaceae; genus Sambucus; species Sambucus nigra. Next base: position 258,027,712 of record OX422223.1, on the reverse strand, counting down.
TAATTGGCCTTTTGTAGGTATTTAGGTACCAAGTATGGTATTCAGACGCATTCCGCGCAATTTCCGTACGTAACCGCACGTTCAAGGGCAATCCGGTCATTTCATAGATTGGGCACCTTGCCCGACATCTACACGGAAGTTGTATCTCTCCTCGCTAGCTAAATGGTGCGTGATTCCGAGTCCGTATGACAAAGTTACGGCGAATTGAGAGGAGATGGAAAGCATGCCAAAATAGGGGAAACAGCAGGCTGCCCTTCTTGATCGATCGATCGAGCCTGGGGGTCGATTGATCGAGCCTTCTTATTTTTGCCATGATTTTAACTGTCGATCGATCGACCACAGGGGTCGATCGATCGATGCCCTATTTTTTTCCAGCAGATATTTTCTCTTCTTTTCTTTCTTCTTTTCTTTTATTCCAACTTACTACTTAAGCCAATTTTAGTTGTAATAAGAGACATACACACTCTCATATTCTGATAGAGATAGTTTTAGTTAGGGTTTGGTTTGGAGAGTTCATTTTCTCTTCTCCTTGGATTGACAACCCATGTGGTTTTGTAAGATTGAACTATTCACTTCCATTTCCATTAATATAGATTGTTCTTCATCTTTCCTTGCTTTGTAATTTAGCTTCCATGCTTTCTAACTAGTTTACATGCTTTATTAACATGCTTTGATTTACTTGCTTTGTAGTATAGTTTTATCGCATTTATTCCCGCTTTCCATTTACTGCGTTTTTAACATGCTTTCTAGGTAATTTAAATTAGGTTGTGCTTGAATTGAACTCACTCGAATTGACACGTTGCTTTGCTTTGGTGATGGTGTTTACGGGTCTTTTTTGGGTGCGTTGTCCTAGTTATTACGCCTAGGAGATTTGACGGGGCATATCATGTATGTCCCGTGCTTACGACCTTTCGCACGTCATTTTCGGGATATTTGTTGACGCCAAAATCTTATTAGGATTTTATGATGATTTAGGGCGTGAAAACCCTTGATTTAATTAACATTCGAAATGAGACGCACGTGTAATAACCCGTCGACCCATGTAACCATTTTATACAAATTAACTCGGGTAAGGGATATTCGACGCAACCTATAGTTTTACTCGTTTTCATAATCTAGTTTCAATACACTCGCCAAGATTACTATTTCCCTTTTATGCATCTTTCCCTTTTAGTTTGTAAACACCTTTTACACTTTTATTCCTGAATTAATAATCTGTTGCGATCTATCGAACATTCATTGTGGATTCGATACCCGACTTAGCGCTGTACTCACCAGTTGAGTGTAGTCGTAATTTAGGTTTTTGTATAGTTCAGGTGTGCCGAATATAAGCCAGGATTTTTGCCCCGGCGCGAGAGTCACCTACGCGCTGGTCATTTTATATTCGGCTCACCTGAACTATACAAAAACCTAAATTACAACTACACTCAACTGGTGAGTACAAAGGTAAGTCGGGTATCGAATCCACATGGAATGTTCGATAGATCGCAACAGATTATTAATTCAGTAATAAAAGTGTAAAAGGTGTTTAGAAACTAAAAAGGGAAAGATGCATAAAAGGGAAATAGTAATCTAGGCGAGTGTATTGAAACTAGATTATGAAAACGAGTAAAACTACAGGTTGAATCGAATATCCCTCACCCGAGTTAATTTGTATAAAATGGTTACATGGGTCGACGGGTTATTACACGTGCGTCTCGTTTCTACAGTTAATTAAATCAAGGGTTTTCACGCCCTAAATCATCATAAAAGCCTAATAATATTTTGGCGTCAACAAATATCCCGGAAATTACGCGCGAAAGGTCGTCAGCACAGGACATACATGATATTACCCGTCAAATCTCCTAGGCATAATAACTAGGACAACGCAACCGAAAAAGACCCATAAACACCATCACCAAAGCAAAGCAACGTCTCAACTCGAGTGAGTTCAATTCAAGCACAACCTAATTTAAATTACCTAGAAAGCATGTTAAAAACGCGATAAATGGAAAGCGGGAATAAATGAGATAAAACTATACTACAAAGCAAGTAAATCAAAGCATGTAAACTAGTTAAAAAGCATGGAAGCTAAATTACAAAGCAAGGAAAGATCAAGAACAAACTATATTAATGGAAATGGAAGTGAATAGTTCAATCTTACAAAACCACATGGGTTGTTAATCCAAGGAGAAGAGAAAATGAACTCTTCAAACCAAACCCTAACTAAAACTATCTCTATCAGAATATGAGAGTGTGTATGTCTCTTATTACAACCAAAATTGGCTTAAGTAGTAAGTTGGAATAAAATAAAAGAAGAAAGAAAAGAAGAGAAAATATCTGCTGGAAAAAAATAGGGCATCGATCGATCGACCCCTGTGGTCGATCGATCGACAGTTAAAATCGTGGCAAAAATAAGAAGGCTCGATCGATCGACCCCCAGGCTCGATCGATCGATCAAGCAGGGCAGCCTGCTGTTTCCCCTGTTTTGGCATGCTTTCCATCTCCGCTCAATTCGCCGTAACTTTGTCATACGAAATCGGAATCACGCACCGTTCACGTCCACGCGAAGCTAGCAAGGAGAGCTACAACTTTCGTGTAGATGTCGGGCCAGGTACCCTATCTATGAAATGACCGGATTGCCCTTGAACGTGCGGTTACGTACGGAAATTGCGCGGAATGCGTCTGAATCCCATACTTGGTACCTAAATACCTACAAAAGGCCACTTATACCTCATATAGCATGTTAACAGTATAAACCGAGGTTGTCTGGTTAACGGGCTTAAATATAGAGATTAAGGCACCCGAGGGGGCTAAAATGCGTAGGTTAGACGGATGAAATACGAATATTCGCGTATTATCATGGATACCAACATCGGCAAGGAGGGAAGTAATGAGGCGGGCATAAGGGAGAGGTAACGCTCCTTTTTGCTCCCAGGCCGCATAGATGATGTCAGCATAAAGCATGCGGGCCAGATTTAGGGTGAAATTGGGGTAAAAAGGTGGTACAAGAGTGTGGCTTGGCGAGGGCGCATCGCCGAGTCGTTTGAGGTTTGGAGCAAGTTGGCGCACACTATATGGAAAGTGATGCGCGCCTTATCATTTAGGCGGCCCACGGGGAAGGTACCCCGATCCCAATTATCCTTGGTCTCGAGTCGGTTAATGCATTGTTGTTTGGGAATGATGGGGGCATTTGTTGGGTAGTCATATACTTCTGGGTGGGGGACGCCCTTGTCAGTAAGTTTGCGGGCGAGGATGGCTAAGGAGAATGGGATGGGGAGGCCGTCAACAAAGGCTTGGCATTCAAACTCGCCTGTTCGGACGAGCGAGCCATAGAAGGACCGGACTTCGTCCACCCACACGACATGGTGAGGTTCTTGTAGGTATTGAGTCGATCCATGCTGACTAAAAAGGGTGGTGACAGGGTAGGGCAACTCGTCCCACTTGACTACTCATTCAATGTGCAATTGGCGGGAGAAGCTAAAAACCTTTTCGCACCATACACGCTCCATGTGGGAGTGGTATTCTCCATTGCCGTTTGGCAGAACTTCGATGGACATATATTTTGCTGGAAGAACGGGGTTAGCCATTGGGAAAGCTGGGAATTAGGGAGATGACAGACTAGGGTTGCAGAGAAGGAAAGTATAGTGGAGGTGTGAGTGGAAGGGTAGGATAGAGGTGGGTTTTATAGGTGGTGGGGAGGGTTGGGTGTTGGAATTTTTGGAGGGAAAAGGGAGATGGATGTTTTTTTTTTGGGGGGGGGGGGAAGGGAGAAAAATGGAGGGAAGGGAGAGGATAGGGGGAAGGAATAGGCTCCTTGGGAAGAACCAAAATCGTAGGAATCGAACCGATCCGATTCATGGACGATTCAGTTCAGTTATGGGGATTTTTTTTTTTATTTTGAGATTTCGCCAAACCGAACCGATCTGGATTGGGGATTCAGTTCGGTTCCATTTTTAACAGAACCTTCTCCCTTATATTTCTGCACTAGAATTCCAACCCTCGAATTTCTGAATGCTTTTGCACTTATTCCCCCACTTGGATTTCTCGACGCCCTCGCAAAGTGTGTGTTGGATTACATGATCTTAACCCTACCTCACGTAACCTACCTACGGACTCAACCTAATCTACCGAAGCACAACTATTATACATAAGAAACTCACCCCATACGCGTCGGGGGTGCGACGACCTCTCTGTCAAGATCATTCGACCCCATAAACGGGGTTCGACAACCAAACGATGTCTACTTCTTCCACACACGCCTATAGATATGGATTTAGGAGTTGTCCATTAACCTTGAATGTATTTCCCCCTTTTAAATCGTCTAATTTCACAGCTCCGTGAGGGAATACATTTTTTACAATGAACGGGCCAGACCATCGTGACCGCAACTTGCTCGAAAATAGATGAAGGAGTTATAGAGAAACACTTTTTGTCCGGAAAGAAACTCTTTGCATCGAATAATGTTATCGTGAGCGAGTTTCATCCTTTCTTTGGAATTTTTTGCGTTCTCGTACGCATCATTGCATATCTATTCTAACCAGTTTAGTTGAAGCTTGCAAGCTTCACCGGCTTTATCCATGTCATAATTCAACTTCTTAATTGCCCCATACGCCTTGTGCTCTATTTCAACGGGAAGATGGCAAGGTTTTCCATACACAAAGAGGAATGGGGACATGCCGAGTGATTTTTGTATGTGGTACGATAGGCCCATAGTGTATCGTTCAATCTAAGTGACCAATCTTTCCGAGTGGGATTGACGATCTTCTCGAGAATGTTCTTGATTTCCCGATTCGTTAATTCAGCCTGCCCATTCGTTTGTGGGTGATAGGTCATTCCAACCTTGTGAATGATGCCATACTTTCTCATGAGCTTCGCGAATGGCCTGTTGCAAAAGTGTGTGCCATTATCACTAATTATCGCTTTCGGAGCACCGAAGCGGGAAATTATATGTTCCTGTAGCAACCAAATCACCATTTTGCCGTCATTTGTCTTGGTAGATATAGCTTCCACCCATTTAGAAACGTAATCTACCGCGACAAGGATGTGTAGGAAACCAAAAGATGGGGGGAAAGGGCCCATGAAGTCAATACCCCAGCAGTCGAAGATCTCAATAATAAGTATCGGGGTTAATGGCATCATGTCTCATCGGGTAATCGCCTCCATCCTTTGACACCTATCGCAAGATTTGCAACAATTGTTCACATCCCTGAAAATTGTGGGCCAATAGAGGCCACATTAAAGAATCTTATCGACCATATTTTTTGTCGAAAAGTGACCTCCACAAGCTTCCGAATGACATATTGGATGACTTTTAGGATCTCATCATCTGGTACACATCGTCGGATGATTTGGTCAGTGCAATATTTAAAAAGGAAAGGATCGTCATAGAAAAACATGTGCGACCAAGTGATGAACCTCTTTTTATCTTGTGGTGTCCAATCGGGAGGGACGACTCCCATGACAAGATAGTCCACTATATCCGCAAACCAGGGCAAATAAGAGGTAGTAAAGAGTTGCTCGTCTGAAAAGTATTTGTCTATGGGTATCGGATCACTAGGTACGTCAGATGAGAGACGTGACAAGTGGTCAGCAATGACGTTTTCTACTCCTTTCTTATCTTTAATGGAGAGATTAAACTCTTCTAGGAGTAGGATCCACCTTATGAGGTGCGACTTTGCGTCTTTCTTTGCAAGTAGGTATTTTAATGTCGCGTGATCGGTGAAGCAAGTGATGGGAGAACCGATAAGGTAGGATCAAAATTTGTCCACAGCAAAAACTATCGCTAACAACTCTTTCTCTGTGGTGGAGTAATTGAGTTATGGTCCGGTAAGAGTCCGGCTAGCGTAGTAGATGACATGATCATGTTTATCTTTTCTTTGACCCAAAACAACTCCTATCGCATAATCGCTAGAATCACACATAAGTTCGAATGGTAAGGATCAATCCAAAACTTGCATGATGGGAGAGGACACAAGCATGGTTTTCATGTCTTCAAAGGCTCTATGGCATGCTTCTGTCCACTTAAATGGGGTGTCCTTTATAAGAAGGTTGCTTAAGGGTCTAGCGATGGCGCTAAAGTCCTTAATGAACCGTCGTTAAAATCCCGCGTGGCCTAAGAAGGAGCGCACGTCTTTGAGTTATTTTAGTGGGGGTAGATCGGCTATGACATCAATATTAGCTCTATCGACTTCAATCCCTTTGGATGAAACTATGTGGCCAAGAACTATTCCCTTAGTGACCATAAAATGGCATTTATCCCAATTTAGCACTAAGTTCTTCTCCACATACCGGGCAAGTACTTTTTATAGCTTTACCAGACAAAGATCGAAAGAGGTGTCAAAAATGCTAAAGTCGTCCATAAACACTTCAAGTCCTCTCTTAACCATGTCGCTAAATAAACTCAACATGCACCTTTGAAAGGTCGTGGGTGCATTACACAAGCCGAATGGCATACGTTTATACACAATCGTTCTAAAAGGGCAAGTGAAGGTTGTTTTCTCCTGGTCAAGTACATCTACCTCAATTTGGTTATATCCAAAATAACCATCAAGGAAGCAATATTAAGGGTGGCCCGCTACTCTCTCAAGCATCTGATCAATAAACGGCAAGGGGAAATGGTCTTTCCTAGTTCCCGCATTGAGTTTCCGATGATCAATGCAAATGCGCCACCCGGTGGTGGTACGTTGGGTAACTAGCTATCCCTTAGCATTTTCAATCACTGTCATGCCCGACTTCTTCAGGATACCTTGAATAGGGCTCACCCGCTTGCTATTCGAGATTGGGTAGATAATCTCGGCATCCAATAACTTGATGATTTCGGTCCTCACCTCTTCTTTCATATTAGGGTTTAGCCTTCTTTGTATTTCTCTCGAGGGCTTTGCATCCTCTTCGAGATGGATCTTGTGGGTGCAAATCAAAGGGCTTATCCCCTTCAAATCAGCAATACACCAACCGAGAGCACCTTAGTGCTTCCTCAAAATCTTTAACAGTTTACCCTCCTGCTCTTCGTCTAGGCTAAAGGAGACCATGACAGGAAATGTCTCATCCTCTCCTAGGTATGCATATTTAATATGGGAGGGTAGTTTCTTTAACTCGAGGGTCAGAAATTGTTCACTGGATAGAACCATGTGTGCCTCTCATGGCGGTAACTCCTCGAATCGAGAAACCCAACTTACATCTCTCGCGTCCTCGTTCGACGCTCTTTTATTAAGTAACTCTCTCAACTCCTTAACTTCCCTCTCGAATTCAGTATACGTCCCCTTACTTGTGTGGCTCGACACTAAATAGGACCCTATGTCATTTCCACAATAATTTTCCTTAAAGTACTCCTCTACGATCTCATCGATTAGGCTCATCGCATGAAGATCATCTTCTTCCCCCGTATGTTGGGCTATATGGAAGATGTTAGTCTCTAAGGTCTTGTTCCCAAAGGTGAGTTGCATCTGCCCATTTCGAGTATTGATAATTGCATTAGCCGTAGCTAAGAATGGGCGCCCAAGAATGATGGGAAGATGATTTCTCGAGGCGAAAGAAGGTTCCGTGTCCCAAATGACAAAATCTAGCAGAAAGTAGAAAGTGTCAACTTGAACGATCACGTACTCAACTATACCCCTTGGGATCTTCACGGTTTGATCCGCTAATTGGAGAGTGACATTTGTGGGCTTAAGGTTACCCATATCTAGTTGCCTATAGATGGTGTAAGGGAGGATATTGACACTTGCTCCCAAGTCAAGTAAGGCTTTTTTAATTTTATTTTTTCCAATGATGCAGGAAATGGTGGGTGCACCGGGATCTTTGAATTTTGATGGGAGATCATTAAGTAGAATGGAGCTTACGTTCTGTGCTAGAAATACATTTTTCTTTACCTTCATCTTCCTCTTCATTGTTAACAAGTCTTTGATGACTTTTGCATAAGCTGGGATTTGATTAATGGCATCATGGAAAGGTAAATTTAGCTTTACTTTCTTTAGCACATCTAACACTTCATCACGGGGGTTTCCTTTGTGGGAAGGAACCAACCTTTGAGGAAACGGTTCCGCGGTGGGTGGTTTCACTACTACCTCGGGCTCACTAGTGTCTTCATATCACTCTCTTTCAAGGAGACTCTTTCGTGCCGTGTGAAATCTCCTTATCTTTGATTTCGTCGTGTGGGGGAGGTGATAAATCAACGAATCTCCCACTATGAAGAGTGGTCACAGCTTGACATTGCTCCTGATGTTCTGTCGAGGTGGAGTTAACACTAGTTTGACCTTGGGGAGGTCTTTGGCTCTGGGTAGGAAACTTACCCATCTCTTGGACACTCAACGATGATTGTATCTTTGAAATATTTGCATTTATGTCACTGATCATGCGATCATACCTAGCATTGGTTGCATTCTGGGTATTGATAAATTGTTTCATCGTATCCTCGAGATTTCTTCACGGTGCAGTGATATATGCCCCTTGAGGTGGTGGTGCTTGCGCATGTCCTTGCATGTGTGGAGCTTGTTGAAAGTGCGGTGGTGGAAGAGGGGCAACATGTGAATTAGGATTCATCGCAGCATGTTATGGCCCATAGCTAAAACCAGGATGGTTTTTCTATGAAGGGTTATAAGAATTCTCGTGCGGTGCACCGAAATTACCCTTTAATCCTCCTATACCACTTACTTGCTCTTGAAGCATCACTTTGTAGGTGGGTATTATCGGGCATTCCTCAGTTGAATGACCTGCCTCACAAATCGCACACACCTTCTCGACGGGGTTTAGGATGAATCCAGTTGGTCCTTTTCCACATACCTCAAGTATTTTTTGCACTCCTTTCTCAAGTAGGTCGAGTTGGCTGTCCATCATAACATTCTTTTCCACGTGAAATAGCCAGACGCCGATGGAGTGGTGGTCACTTGACGAGTTCAATTTTGAGCACTAGGGTCAGATGTATCCCAAGATTGTGTAGTCTCGACGATATACCTCAGGCGAAGCTCAACATCATTGGCATCTAATTAGACAAAGGAACCATCACACATAGTCTCAACGAGTTGTTTCGAATTCATATTCATCCCGTTATAGAAGAAGGAAATGATTTGCAGTTTATCAAGTCCATGATGCGGGCACGAAGTAACTAACTCATTGAAATGCTCGTAACATCGATCGAACGACTCATTTTCTAGTTATCAGAAGGTTTGAATTCGAGCCTTGATGGAGTTCGTTCGATGTGTAGGAAAGAATTTATTGAGAAATTTGAATTGTAATTCATTCCATGATGAAATCGAATTTGGAGGTAAAGACCATAGCCAAGTCGTAGCCTTATCCTTTAGTGAGAAAGGGAAGAGTTTGAGGTGGAGCATATCTTTTGTGCAAGTTTGATCGCTGAGGGTCTCGCACGCCTCCTCAAATTCCATGATGTGGAGATATGGAGTTTTTGAATCCATTCCATGGTAAGTGGGAAGTATCTGGATCATCCCATTCCTAAAGAGAAATTGCCATGCATTATACGGGAGTAAAATGCATCCTGGAGTGACAGTGTGCTCGGGATATAAGAGTTCTATCAAAGGGCGGTACGGGGCCTCTTCCTCACTGGTGGCTGCACTACCGTGTTGTGACAGGTTTCTCTCACTTAGAGACTTTGTGTCCTCACTTGGTATACTCGGAGCATGCTCTGAAGTGTGTCCTAAGAGGGAAAACGGAGTGTTATTTGCAATTGAGTGTGATGGTGTGGGAGGTGGAACCTAGAATTATGGAGTGTTAGGAGTGTGAGGGCTATCAGGATCATACTCAACAATCGGGTTTTCGTGAATGTGGGTTAGAGTATTATGGGGAGTTGGAGTGAGTTCAAAATTTTGCATTAACAAGCCTGTGAGAGATTATGAGGAATATTTTTTTGTGCTTTTAATTTTTTTTTTTGGATTTTTTTGAAAATTTTGGTCAAAGCTTTAGATTGACTTGATCTAATCCTAAGTCTACCTAATTCCACGACAACGGTGCTAAAAACTTGATGCGACTAAGAATTTGTCTCAGAAGTGCGTACTCTCTAGGCTTAAGTGCAAGCCTATCGCTCACGTAATAATCCGATAAGTCGGGTATCGATCCTCAGGGAAATAAGATAACAGAGTTGTAACTATGTTGGACAGACGAAGGAACCCTAACTCTGACTCTAAAGAAAAAGGAAAAGATGATTTAACTAGTGAAATAGCTACAACTATATGCAATTTTGTAAATGCTTAACTAATGAACTAAAGTATGAATGGAATGCAACTGTTATAAATTATTCGAAATAAAGATGATGAATGAATTAAAACTCGAACTATATGATGAGGAAAGCAGGACGGGAATACAATCCCTCAACCCTAGTGTATTGATGGTATAAAACTAATCATAAATTTAAGTGATTAATTAAACCCAGAATTTAGCACTCCCAAGCATTACGTATATGAGGTTCAAGACTGAACCATACTTAATCAGAGGACGAGTAAATCGGTATTGCGATGGTTACACTCGAATTGCATTCTGAAGCATCCCGGTTACCCTGAAGCAAACGAGATCCAAAGATCTATAATTGTCGCATTTCTACGCATTACGATTGTAATAAAATCATTAAATTTAGAGGATTAATTTTATACACATGCAACTACCACATCATGTTGAGTTCATGAATCCCGACCTTAAAAATCTAGCCTGACATATGAAAACTTATAGACAACACGTTTTGAATAAAAGAAAACATTTTTAATACTGAATGAAGATGAAGATAGATGAAGGTGTTGTTAGAAAAGAAATTACTGCAGTAAAACAAGAATTAGAATGGTATTACTTGAATTAGAAAAATTGAAAGCAACTAGGGTTTATTGTTCTTCTTCTCTAAAAGTGATTACAGAACTTCCCTAATAAATCAGAAGCCTCCCGCAATGTTGGGCGGAGTTTACAATTTATCCTCTATGAAATAAAAGAGTTTGAACCAAGTAGGATTCTAATTTTTACAAATGGATAAGTCCGGATAATCGAGAACATAATCGATCTTGTTAAGGGGTTCGGTTCGATTATGTCTTTGATAGCTTTTACAGAGAGTTCTTCGAGCATGGGATCGGTTCTTTATTTATCTACTTCGGTTCAGTTCCATCTTTTTGACTCTTCACAGGAAGTTTTCCAGTGTAGGATCGGTTCGTTATTCCCTCCCTTCGGTTCGGTTTTGTCTTGACTGTCTTTACAGGAACCTTCCCAGGATGGATTCGGTTCTTTTTCTTTCCCTTGGGTTTAGTTCCATCATGTCAGCTGTTGCAGAAGTCTTTCCTTCATGTTCTTCATTGAAGCTTTTGGTACGAAACTCGAATCAAATCACAAAACACCTGCGAAATAGTTGGAACATACACGAAACTCGGCGTACTTGTTAGAACTTGTCAATATCAAAGATATGATATAAATCCACTTGAATTAAACTTCACGGCGCGATAAAAGCCTCTAAATTAAGGGGATAAATGGGAAGAATTTATGCCTAATCAATATGTACATGTAACAAAATTACGTATATGTACTCATTATTAAATTATATATGATACAAAGATTAGTATGTTAAATACTATTATCAATACAAATATTATATTTATACATAGTTATATACACGTATATATGATTAGGCATAAATATTGTGTATTTATTCCCTTAATTTAGAAGTTTTTATCACCTCGTGTAACCTAAAATCCATTAATTTCTTTCATGTTAGTGCTACTAACCTTTTCTATATAGTGCATCGAGTTTTGTGTATTTCTCATACATTTTGCAGGAAATTCATTCAAGAGAAGAAAGGAGAAAACTCAAAGTCGAGAGAGAAAGATGAAAAGTAAGAGAAGGAAAGTTGAGGGAAAACTTCGTAATTTTACACTCATAACTGGACATGGACTTCTGTTAAGAAGTTGAAGTTCGTGGTTCTATGAGCGCACATGAAGAAACAATGTCCAAATCCAAGCTACGAGTGAAAAGTTAGGAAGGTTTGAAGTTGGGAAGAAATCATAGAAAAAGAAGCAAAAAGAGAAGAAAAGACTTAGAAAAAATTTCCAACTCGAAAGTTCCTGGCAATATTGGAAAAGCAAACCGGTTTGCCCCAGTAAAGCATAGAAAATCCGAATCGGTTCGATACACCGAAATTTTATTTATTTATTTATTTCAAAAATAGAGTTGTGCATGGATGAATGACTAAATAAGACGTGATGTATTCAGTTATTTTGGAGACCAGACATTAGAGAGCTAGGTTTTGGATAGATTTAGAGGGCTCTTGCACCCAAGAACTCTAAGGTTTCACTTTCTTCAACAAATATTCAAGTTCTAAGCCATTAATTCATGGTTTTGTTTCCAAAGTTTGTATTCTTCATCTCTATTCTTTTAGGTTAACCTTACTTTTCATGTTTTTCTTATTTCCTGATATTCCAAGCATTGTTTGCATGTTTAGGTCAGTCCTCTTTATAATCATGCACTCATGCACATTAAACTTTATGTTTTTCATTAGATTCAACATGTCCTGCTACGTTTTTAAGGGTTGGGGTGCATGAACCCCACCCGATGTAATTCACCGTAATGGGAAATAGACTTTTGAATTAAAATCTTAGATGAATCGTGTTGCATAACTATTGAAACCATCGTAGGATTTTTGATCTCGTTTTCCCTAGGTAACACGGATGCTTAAGAGTACAATGCGCGTATCGGTTAATGCGACACTGCTTTGTTCTTACCTTTGATTTCATATGATGCGGGATACGATCCCTCATATATGGAAGGCTTAGGATTAATAAAGGCTGGGTTCATTTAAAATCTTACTTCCGAATCTAGTATCCTATGAAGTGAATTACTAGGGTGTGGGGGATTGTAATCCAACCGCTTGTTCTCATTTCATAGTTAAATCTTTAATCTATTTATCACCAGCATTTCGTTTAATTAGCGTAGTTGCATATTGTTTGTTCTTAGTTTCATTACTTGTTACTCTAAAATTTGCATCTAGTCGTAGTTGTTTCATCCCCCAAATCACCTTTTCGTTTCTTTTAGAGTCAAAGCTAGGATTCCTTCATCTTTCCAACGTTGTCACGAATTTGTTCGTCATTTTTGCCTGAGGATCGATACCCGACTTATCGGGATATTACTTGAGCGACAAACTTGCACTTGAGCCTACATAGCACGCACACTAGACACATTTGTGGTCGCGTCAAGTTTTTGGCACCGTTGCCGGGGAATTATGTAGAGTTAGGTTAGATCGATTCAATCTAAAGCTTAGGCCAAAAATTCAAAAAAAAATCAAAAAAAAAAATCATCTCTCAAAATCCTTTAATGCAAAATCCTGAACACACACGACAAGAATTCACGAAAATCCAATTGTTGAGTATAATTCTGATAGTCCCCACACGCCTCGTGTTCCATAGTTTTGAATTCCACCTCCTACTCCTAAGAAATATATTGCTAGTTACACCCTGAGTCAATTCTTGAGCCACACATTTAGGACATCGAGTGAGAATTTTGAGTCATTTGAAGAGAGAGAAATGTCCGACGCCGCTAGTTTCATCACTGGAGAGGGAATTCCACCCTATCGTCCCATGAAAGACTTACTTTTTCCTGAATGAACTGTCACCCCTAGTTGCATTTTACTTTCGTATAATGTCGATCAGTTCCACTTTCGCAATGGGATGATACAGATTCTACCTAATTTCCATGGCATGGATTTGGAGAAGCCATACCTTCACATAAGAGAGTTCGAAGAGGCATGTGAGACATTTATTTATCAAGCTTGCACGCAGGATTATCGTTCGCCTAAAGCTTTTCCCTTTTTCCTTAAATGATAAAGCTAAGACTTGGCTATGGTCTCTACCCCCGAACTCTGTTATTTCATGGAATGATATGAAATTTCTCTTAAAATTATACCCATCGCACAAGACCAACTCTGTCAAGACTCAAATCCAAGCTTTTTGAAAACAAGATAATGAGCCTTTTGATAAGTGTTGGGAATGATTTCAAGAGTTGGTAAGCGCATGCCCCCATCATGGATTTGAAAAACACCACTTGATATATTTCTTCCATAATGGGTTGACAGTGACTTCCAAGAAACTTGTGCAAAATATGTGTGAACGACCATTCTGGGAATTAGACTCTTATGATGCTGAGGCCCATCTTAAGTATGTTACAGAGACTACTCAAGCATGGGACACATCTGATCTTGATACCCAAGTCCGACCTAGATAAGTATCTATCCCTCCAACTGCATCCGGTCTATACCAATTGGATAGTAATACCTTAATGGACCGTCAATTCGATCAGTTTCAGAGAGATATGAAAGATTTGCCTAATAGACGGTTGAGAGATACCTCTGAATCCAGCCGTGTTGCGAAAAAAAAGGTGTGTGCTATCTGTGAGGCGGGTCATTTAATAAAGGCATGCTCACGATTTTTGCCTACAAAGCCATACACACCGAGCAGGTGGATGCTATAGGAGGGTTCAAGGGAAATTTTAACGCCCCATATGGGAACTCGTACAACCCTTCATGGAGAAACTATCCTAGTTTTAACTACGGAAAACCACAAGCTGCGATGAACCCATATTCACAGGTTATCCCACCTTCACCCCCTCCTCAATTTCAGCAAGCACCACCTCCTCCAGCTCCATATATTACTCCACCACGAAGGAACATCAGGATGAAATAAACTAGTTCATTAACTCCTAGAGTGCAACCAATGATAGATATGATTGCATGCTCGCTGACATGAATGCGACATCTCCAAGTTGCAATCCTCGTTGAGTATCCAAGAGAAGGGAAAGTTTCCTGCCCAGGGCCAAAGACCTACCCAAGGTCAACCTAGTGTTAACTCCACCTCTACAGAACATCAGGAGCATTGTCAAGCTATAACCACTCTTCGTAAAGGGAGAGTTGTTGATTTATCACCTACCTCACACGACACATCAAAAGACAAGGAGACTTCGCCCGGAACGAAAGAAGCCGAAGATATCCCCTTGAATGATAGTGACAAGGAATATACTAGTGAGCCCACAGTAATTGTTAAACCACCCTCCACCGCGCCATTCCCTCAAATATTGGTTCCTCCCCAAAAAGGGACCCCCTGTGATGAAGTGCTAGAATTGCTTAAAAATGTGAAATTAAACTTACCTTTCCTCGATGCAATAAGGCAAATTCCAGCTTATGAAAAAGTCATAAAAGACTTATTGACAGTCAAGAGGAAGATAAAGGTAAAGAAAAACTTATTTCTAGCACAAAACGTGAGCTGAGTTCTTCTTAACGATCTCCCACCTAAATTCAAAGATCCTGGTGCACCCACTATTTCCTTCACCATTGGAGAGAACAAATTGAAAAGTCCTTACTCAACTTAGGGGCAAGAGTTAATATCCTCCCCTATTCAATTTATAGGCAACTTGATCTGGGAGACCTTTAAGCCCACAAGGATCACTCTCCAATTAGAGGATCGAACCTTGAAGATACCGAGAGGCATAGTCGAGGATGTGATAGTTCAGGTGGACACTTTCTACTTCCCAGTAGATTTTGTCATTTGGGACACAGAGCCCTCCTTTGCCTCGAGTAACCATGTCCCCATCATTATTGGGTGCCCATTATTAGCTATGGCTAACACACTAATTAATACTCGAAATAGGCAAAGGAAACTTACCTTTGGGAACATGTCATTGGAGACTAACATCTTCAACATAGCCCGACAGGTAGGGGAAGAAGATGATCTTCACGCGGTGAGATTAATTGATGAGATCGTGGAAGAACACATTGAGGAAAATTTATGTGGAGACGCCTTAGAAGCTTGCTTAATGTCTAGTCATGAGATCAAAGGAACTTATACCGAGTTTGAGAGAGAGGTTGAGGAGTTGCGTGAACTACTTGATGAGAGAGCATTGAACGAGGACGTAGTAGACGTAAATTGGGTTTCTCGATTCGAAGAGTTACCACTGAGGGAGGCACGCATAGTGCCCTCTAGCGACACATTCCCGACTCTCAAATTGAAGAAACTACCATCCAACGTTAAATATGCTTTCCTAGGAGAGGGTGAGACATTTCCTGTTATTGTCTCCTCTAGCTTAGATGAAGAGCAAGAGGGTAAGCTTACTGGGTGGCGCGTTTACATTGATTATCGAAAACTCAATGCAGGAACTAGGAAAGACCATTTCCCCTTGCCATTTATCGATCAAACGCTTGAAAGAGTAGCAGGCCACCCTTATTACTACTTCCTAGATGGTTATTCCAGATATAACCAGATTAAGGTAGATGTACTTGATCAGGAAAAGACAACTTTCACTTGCCCCTTTGGTACATTTGCCTACAAACGTATGCCATTCGGCTTGTGTAATGCACCAGTGACCCTTTCAAAGGTGCATGTTGATCTTATTCAGTGATATGATTGAGAGAGGGATGGAGGTGTTCATGGACGAATTTAGCATTTTTGTCACCTCTTTCGATCTATGTTTAGCCAATCTTGAGAAAGTACTAGCCCGATATGTGGAGAAGAACTTAGTGCTGAATTGGGAGAAATGCCATTTCATGGTAACTGAGGGCATAGTTCTTGGCCATATAGTCTCATCCAAATGGATCAAGGTGGATAGAGCAAAAATCAATGTGAGAGCTGACCTACCCCCACTAAAATCGCTAAAGGACGTGCACTATTTCTTAGGCCAGGTAGGGTTCTATAGAAGGTTCATTAAGGACTTAAGCGCCATTGCTAGACCTTTAAGAAACCTTCTTATGATGGACACCCTATTCAAGTGGAATGAAGCATGCCAAAATTCTTTTGAAAAATTGAAGAGCATGCTTGTTTCCTCTCCCATCATGCAAGCCCCGAATTGGTCCTTACCATTCGAGCTCATGTGTGATGCTAGAGATTTTGCGATAGGGGCTGTTTTGGGCAAAGGGAAAGACAAAAAGGCTAATGTCATCTACTACGCTAGCCGAACTCTTACCAGACCACAACTCAACTACTCTACCATGGAGAAGGAATTGCTAGCGGTAGTCTTTACTCTAGATAAATTTTGGTCCTATCTCATTGGTTCCCCCATCACCTGTTTCACCGACCATGCGACTTTAAAATATCTCCTTGCAAAGAAAAATGCAAAGCCACACCTCATAAGGTGGATCCTACTACTACAAGAGTTTAATCTCTTAATTAGAGACAAAAAAGGAGTAGAAAACATCATAGCCGATCACTTATCATGACTTTCTTCTGATGTACGTAGTGATCCTACACCTATAGACGAGTACTTTCCAGATGAGCAAATCTTTGCCACCTCTTCTTTGCCCTGGTTTGCAGATATAGTGAACTATCTTGTCACGACAGCCGTTCTTCCCAAGTGGACACCCTAAGATAAGAAGAGGTTCATTACTTGGTCGCATATATTTTTCTATGACGATCCACTTCTTTTTAAATATCACGCCAATCAAATCATCCAACGATGCGTATTGAATGACAGGATTCCAAAGGTTATAGAATTTTGTCATTCGGAGGCATGTGGAGGCCACTTTTCTATGAAAAAGACAACCTCTAAGATTCTCCAAAACTGCTTGTACTGGCCCACAATGTTCCGGGATGTAAACAATTGTTGCAAATCTTACGACAGGTGTCAACAGATGGGGGTGATAACCCGACGGGACATGATGCCATTATCCCCAATTCTCATCATTGAGGTTTTCGACTCTGGGGTATTGACTTTATGGGCCCTTTTCTCCCGTATTTTAGCTACCTATACATCCTAGTCGTGGTAGACTATGCTTCAAAATGGGGAAGTTATAGCTACCAAAACTAATGATAACAAATGTGACACCCCGCCTAATTAAATACCGGGTGATCAGTCCTTTATTAAATTATAATCAAGGTGACCGGTTGGTTCATTCTTAGCATCACTGTCGTAAAAATAACTTTTCCAATTTAACACCCTACATAATTAAGCTAAGTGTCAAAACCATTTTAAACATTAGTTTTTAAATTTTATTTATATAAACCAACATTTAAACTTTACGAAATTCATAATTAAAGAATCACACAACAACTATACCGGAACAAATAATCCAATAATTAAACATCCAACTAGGTAATTCCAACATTAAAATTTAAAGGAAAAACATCCTGACAGTAATAAATCCCAAAGTGTGAATACTAGAAATGAATGAATCACAATGTCCTATGAAACAACTGAATAATGGAAAGGGCGACACATGCCCAACTGGAATAAATAATGCTAGGAGTAGAATCAAATAAATGAGGTCGTCTAAGCAAGAGGCCTGTAACTCCCACCTAAGCTGCAGCGCATTCCTTCCAAAGGATCCTATTCAAGACGCCCCTGTGGTTGGGCACCTGTAATACATACATATATATATACAAGAGGGAAAGAAAATGAAAATGGGTCAGAGCCCGATTGTAAAAACGATTTAAAATTTGTTTAGCAAGTATTTAAAATGTTTACTAGCCAATGCAACAACATATTAGTGCGGCACTCCCTTGAGAAATTCTCACCTCCCTTCGAATGTGCACACCTATCGCACTAACCTTCCCAACGGTTTAACTTATCTTGTCTTAGGTTACTCGTAAGATTTAAACTGACGAATTCAACTGTTTAAGAGGTAGATTTCATTTAATAACAAAGTTCCCATTTAACCTTTATTTACTAATAAAGTTTCCCGGTAATATACTATACTTTAAAACACGTATTTCTCAATTGAAATCATTATTCATATCTTACTTACCATTAACACAGGAGGTAATTCACATATTTCAGAATTTAATATATATATTCAATACCCATGTAATATATATATTCTAACATCACCCCACATAAAAATTATGGTGCGGGCATACTCTGCTATACAGTCCCCGTATCACTCGTACTAAGGGGAATACAAGTTCGGAATCACTCTCGAACTGTACTAACACAAACATAAACAATATTGAGGCGAAGCATAGAGTCCCGATCTCTAAGAGGCCAGCACATGCCCCCACGTCTCTTAGGCCGTCTGACTATCGATCCAATTAGCCTGTACCAAAGTATCTCTATCTTCTAGGGTACGAGTCAATATCCCCCATAAAGGTCCCATCGAGATAAGACTGTCCCAGCGCGGTAACCTCAGGGATAGCAAGTAGCGCGGGCATGATTTTTACACATTTATAATATATGCACAATCACATAGTCATATATATACAACACTTATTCACATTTCTCAATTTGGTGTACCCACAACCTATAATTATAACTTCTTGTTCTGAAGACATTTTACTCACTTATCCCGTATAACGGACTCATATCGTTTATTACGGTTATCTCCCTCTCGTGATCTTTAAAGTAACCTCACCGTCCCAAATACTTAAATCATCACACCTACACAACCCCAAATTTTTTTTACTAATCTGAATTCCTCGAATACTGGTTTTCCTCACTCAATTTAACCGATTTCTAAAATAGGGGTAAAAATAGGAATTTCCCTAAAAATTAAAAATATGGCTCGAACCAGAATGGTTCTCTCTTGAACGACTTCAACGTGTCGCTCGAACTACTTCGAGCGACTTGTCCATCTCGCTTGAACGACTTCGCGCGACATTGACATCTCACTCGAACTACTTCGCGCGACATCGCGCGAACTGCACTATTTCATCTTCAACCTTTGGCAGATTCGTTTTTCACCATTTTAAGCCTAAAAACCTCTATAGTTTAATCCCAAACGTCTCCTCTTCAATCCCAATCAATAATATCATGATTATATAACATTAATAACTTCCAAGAAACATTAATTCATCAAAAATCATTTAGATTACATGAAATCCCCAAATTAATTCGTAAGAACCCTAATTCCCAAATTTTCAATTAAAGAACCTAATCAACATCAATTCGTTCAACCATATTAATTCCATATTTCGTAATACAACCTCTAAATATGATCAAGGTTCAAGCTACACAGATTTTCCTTACAACACATGCGATTTCTTCTTCCAAAACATATAATTTCTCAATCGAAATACGAAATTTTTATTCCTAGACTAACATGCGAGGAACATTAACTAGAATTAAGCAAGATAAATACTTGCCTGTAGATTTCAGGGTTCTGATTTGTGGACGAATTTGGTGTGGTTGCGTTCCCCGTCGCGCGATCTACGCGTTGGTGGTGGTGGCGGTGCAACCGGATGAATTTTTGGCCTTGGGATTGCTTGGAAAGCTTTCTAACTTCCTCTCTAATGGCCGTTCTAAGGTTGTGAGTCTGCTAACCCTAAAAGACCATTCCAAATGACTGATATAACCTAATAAATTTCGTGGTTTTAATTACCCAAAAATGCAAAATGTCCAAAATGCCCTCCCGGGCCTCGAGACCCAAACTAAACCCCCGGGTACACTTTTTTGACTATCTCGACCCTTACGGACACTTTGGCGCACTCAAAATAACCATATGAACGACTTATAATTTATTCACTTTTATTAATCAATATTTAGTCCCGACGCGACACGGGCGCGTCCCGACTTAAATTTCTAAAATTGTCATTTTATTCACTCGTGACATTTAATAGTACCAATATTATATTACTTTACTCATTAGTAATATTCAACAAGTTTCCAATGATTACTAACTCTCGTCACGTTAGTAATTAAAAATATTTAATTTTCTGATTTATATTAAATTAATAACTCACGTTAAATTTAATAAATCTCCAAATTTAGAAAGCATAAAAATACGGGGTATTACATACTTCCCTCCTAATAACGGAATTTTGTCCCGAAATTCGAAAAAAATATGGCATACCTGGTAAGAAAAAATCTGGGTATTTCTCGCGAATATCTGCCTCGCGCTCCCAGGTTGATTCCTCCACATTATGATGCTCCCACTGGACCCGTACAAGTGGAACTACCTTCGACCTCAATCTCCTCTCGCTATGGTCTAGGATAGCCACTAGTCTCTCCTCGTAAGAGCTGTCAGGTTGTAAGTCTATCTCATCTATCATGATGTGGGTGTGAGCCATGTCTTCCCAAATGTATCGTCTTAATGACGAGATGTGGAATACATTGTGAATGCGATATAAATGCTCTGGCAGTCCCAATCTGTATGCCACCGGCCTAATCCTCTCGATAATGGTAAATGGTCCCATGTAACTCGGGGCCAATTTCCCTTTCTTCTCGAACCTCATCACTCCCTTCATAGGAGATACACGTAGTAACACTTGATCCCCCACGTTAAACTCTCAGAAGAATCATTTTGCATTGGCGTAGCTTTTCTGTTTGTCCTGTGCTACTCGAATGCGACTCCCGATAATCTCAATCCCCGCGGAGGTTTCTTGAATCACCTCTGGTCCTAGCAACTTGTTATCCCCCACCTCTAGCCAACAAGTTGGGGAACGATATGGCCTGCCATACAAAGCCTCGAATGGATCCATGCCAATCGTGAACTGATAAGAGTTATTATAAGCGAACTCTACCAGTGGAAGATGTCGCTCCCAACCTCATCCAAAATCAAGAACACACATGCGTAGCATATCCTCCAACATCTGATTAGTACGCTATGTCTGTCCATCTGTCTGTGGGTGATAAGATGAACTCAACCTCAACTCTGTACTCATAGCCTCCTGAAAACTCTCCCAGAAATGCGACACGAAAATCTTGTCTCTATCTGTCACAATATTCAGGGGCTGATACGACGCAAATATTGCGTATTTCACCCGTTAACCTACGCCTTATTAGCCCCCTTGGGTATCTTAATCCCTATACTTATGCTCGTTAACCAGAAAACCTCGAATTTCTATGTTAACATGTTTTGCAGGGGTTAATTGGGCTTTTGTAGGTATTTGGATGCTTAGTATGAAGTTTGGACGCTTTTCGGAAATGTTTCGTCGACTTTTGCAGCTTCGGGGGCATTTTAGTAATTCCATCATTTGGGTTTGAATCCCGAGATCTTCACGGAAGTTGAAGCCCTTTGATTTCTCTTGCGTGGCCGCCGACGGTGCATGATTCCGAGTTGTATCGATGGAGTTATGGCATTACCAGGATGGTTTTGACATGAAAAGTACACTCAAGGTCACATTCAAGGGAATTTTAGTCATTTCATATTTTGGTTTTTTGGCCCAATGTCTTCTTAGATGTTGTAGTCCTATGAGTTATCTTCGCGTAGCCTCCGACCGTGCCTAATTCTGAGCTATAACGAAGAAATGGCGGCATTTTCCGTAAAACAGGACAAAGCTGAAAATTGTAGACCTGTAGGTGCGAATCGATTCGGAATTTTTCCAAATCGATTCGGCCCTACAGAAAGTCCGCAAATCTCTATTTTTAAGTGGATTTTTGTGGGGTATATTAAGGGTAAACATTGTATTAAGTGGGAAGAACGTTTTTAGGTTAGTTTTAGTTAGGGTTTGAGGGTTTTGGATGGTTCTTCTTCCATTCTTCTTGGATTGACACACCATTTGGATTGTATGTTAACTATTCATCTCCCCTACCAATTAATCTAGTTGTATTTCATTCTTTCCTTGCTTTCTAATTATATTTTCATGCTTTCATAATTAGTTTATTGTGTTTATTTATTGCTTTCTTAGTTTAATTAGTTTATTCATGCTTAGACCTTAGATAAATAGGGTCGGGATTTCATTTCCGCCATTTTCGGGCCCCGAGCTCCGAAAACTAGGTTTCGTGCAAAATCGCATTTAATTGAAACCGCGTGTATTAAAGTTGGATTGTTATGCGTTTAACTTTATTTGTCAGCGACCATCCGAATTTAATCCGCGTGTGACCATTTTTCAGTTAAATGTTTTATCTCGCAACTTTGGGTTAAATTCCTTCTTGTGTGATGTTTATGCTTAATTGAAAATGCTCGATTAAATGCTTTGGAGCCTTAATTCTAATTAGTAGTTGTTTCGATCCGTTTGGTAGAATGCGATCCCGATCCTCGCTTTACTTTTGTGTAGCGTAACTTATTCTTTTGTTTTGTCACCATAACCACCCTATCACCTTTTCTTTTATTTATTTTACACTTTTATTCCTGAAGTAATTAAAACAATTAAAGTCTAATTTAATCACTCCCTGTGGATTTCTTACGACACCCGACTTACCGCTGTGCTTGCTTGTCAAGTGTGGTAGTAGCTTAGGTTCTTTTGTATCGCGGCGGCGAAACACACAAAGATTGTGTCCTCACATGAAAACACTTTTTCCGCCCGATCAAAATGGCGCCGTTGCCGGGGAGTGTGTTTTAGATAGTAATTGTTTTATTATTTCGTAGTATTTTTCCTTTTGTATTTGTATTCTTTGTTTTAACCTTTTTTGCAGGATTTGCATACTTTGAGCGCTAAGAAACTTTGATTCGCGGTTGCTCACTTTCTTGCTCGGATTCTCCATCTACAAACAACGAGGTAATCATGTCCTACTATTATAGTTATAGCGGTCATTCTAATGATTCTTACTTTGGGGATAGTTTTCAAGTTTTCCATTTTCAAGATTTTCTTGAAAATGAAAGACTTGAAAACATTTATCGGAATGAAAATCGTTATTGGGAGCTTGAGTTGGATTCATTATTCAAATCCAATGACGATTCTTATTTCATTACTTTCGAAGACAAGTTTCAACCAAATGAGGGTTCCGAGGCTCTTGAGCCGAGGAAGCCTACTTTGGAAGAGACTTTGCTTCTTTACTCCCAAGGTTTGGAAAGCCTAAATGATGCTGGAATGAGACTTGGTGCACTTTGCGATGAGATGAATTCTTATGCACAAAATAACGAGGAGGTGGAAACTTGTGTTTCACCTCAATTTTTCAAAGAATTTCTCATCGAGTGTGCATCTCTCTCCCTCGAAATTCAATCTCCTTCCGACGATGAGTTGACGGAGATTGAATTTATTTCATTACCATTTACGTTTTTCGTCATTGAACCATTAGAATTACCGGTTGATTCCTATGAGTCGGTAGAAATTAAAACTTCTACACTTTTTGCCGATGAGGACTCATTGCCGGACTTGTTTTCGATGGATGTTATCCCCACGTGTGCACCATCTCCCATTCCATTTGAAAAATCTTTGGGAGATGAGTTAACTTTTCTTGGACCTCAAGTGTACCTTTCCCCCTTATTATCCAAATCCCCCATCGTCCCCCAAAAATTTCAAATTGGCGATGGTTCACTTTTCTCACCGCCCACATGCCTTCCGTTGTTCAAACGGAATTCTTATTTTCTGGGAGGCATGTTCCTTTTGGAGGGTCCACCATTGATCTTTCAAAGTCAAATCCATGTTTGGGTGGACCCTCAACTATTTAGACTTCTAGTGTATAGTTAGTGTGAAGCCTAAATAGTAGGTTGTAAATAGTTAGCTTTTTAATTTTCTTTCTTTCCTATTTTTCTTTCCTTTTAATTTAGTCTAGTGTAATTAGTTAACTTTTTGTTATTT
Source organism: Sambucus nigra (assembly GCA_949130495.1). Taxonomy (NCBI): domain Eukaryota; kingdom Viridiplantae; phylum Streptophyta; class Magnoliopsida; order Dipsacales; family Adoxaceae; genus Sambucus; species Sambucus nigra. The sequence continues at coordinate 258,003,386 of OX422223.1, read as the reverse complement.
ATTTTTGCTATGCTCGGTACTAACCTGTTTTGTAGATTTCATTGGACTCGTGCTTATGAAGATCTCTCCAATTTTGGGTAATATCATTCCTTTCCTCTCTTTGTGTTGTGTTCTTAATGCGCATTGAGGACAATGCAACATTTAAGTTAGGGGGTGTAGGATATTCTATACATTTCATGTGTAGTCCATGGATTTACTCACATTTAGTTACTAAGTATGCCTTTTTGTAAAAATTTTGAAAATTTTCAAAAATATTTTCTTTCTTTTTTCTCCTTTGTTGGGCATTTTGCCTTGTTTCCAGTGATAAATTTCAATAATTGCCCGATCCAATAGACAACTCAATGATGCATGTTCTCGATTTTAGAAGTTATTAGACTTTAGTCCTCAAATCAATGATATTGTGAATAACTTCATGAATTAAACTTTATCCCATGAGCATATGCACTTTCCTTGTTCTATTGATTTGGTTTAAGATTTTTATAACTCGGTAATCTTTTGTTGCATTGTATATACTTACGCCGAGTAAGCTTTGTACCTTACGTCGTTTGTGAGTGTTATACACTATTCTTTTCTCATTGAAAACGTTGAATTCGTTGGTAATCTCACTATTCTTTCATTGATCGTTCATTAATTGAGTCCATACTTGAAATGTGTTACTTGAGCATGATTTTCTTATATTGTTTTGACTCGATAATTGCGTTAACTTTGTGAAATGATCATAGGCCCTCTTTGTTATATCACCCATATTGACCTTGACCTCACCCTTATATGTTTACCCTCGTCAAACCCTTTGAGCCTAAATATAGCCTTTCGTTCCATAACCCAAATTCCATGACCAACTCCAAATTGGAGTTTTAAGCCATACATACACCTTACATACCTTTGTTTGGAATTTTACTTGGGATTGAATAATGTTGTTTTGATTGCGGTTGCAATTTTAGGCATATGAGAGTTTGATAAGCAAGGAAAAGAAAGTAGTGAAAAAGTGAAGAAAAAGAGAAAGCAAAAAGCAAAAGAAAACAAAAGAAAAAGTGAGAAAAAGAAGAAAAGAAAAGAAAGAGAAAGTTGTATATGTTGTGTATAGTGTTCAATAAGCTTTGATTACTCTCCCCGATGATATATCTAATGCTTGTTTGGAAGTTACTTTCCATTTTTGATATTGCCCGCATCCTTCCCATTATTCTAAGTTTTCATCTCCGAATACTTTGAATCCGTACATATACCTTTCATTTCGTACCTTAACCCCAAACCTACATTACAACCCTATAAAGTCCTATGTGATCTTAGGGTGCATTTAATTTAAAAGTCATAATAGTTTTTATAATCTGTGAAAATACATTTTTCCTCTTTTAGTGTGCGGTATCTTTCATTGAGATTACATGTTTTTCATTTCCTATATAGCGTTCCTCATCTGTGACATGTGCGCGGCCTAGTTTCCATTTACATTTACTCTTTATGCCCGCATGTCCCGTGTATTACCTCCCTTTTCATAGTGAATTCATTTGTTGAGCGTAATGCCCGTGAGGATTGAATGTATGCTTGCTTTGATTAATATCTGGTTTATATAAGTTTTTCGCCAAATCACACTATGCATGTGCTCTCCCCCCTCCCACTTTTAAAGTTTCAATTCTATGAGGTGCATTCAACTTGTTAATAACAACGGACTTTAGCTTGAATTTGCTCAATATGCTAATAACATGTTTGAAAAAAATTTCATTGTTGTTGAGTTTGTCGCATGTTGGGTTGGGCATATTTTGAGGAAACTATACGATGTTTGTGGGTTTCATCCCTAAAAACCCTCACGAGACGACACTCGTCCACTAGGGTAACCTAGGGGTTTAATGGCTTATTGCATATGCTAAATGCAATCGTTCGCCCGCGAAAGTGGCCTTATCTTTTTATTACTTTTTCATCCCATTTTGTACTTGTATCCTGTTTCTGATTTTCTTGTAGTTCTTGTTGTTTCCTATTTCATTGCTAGGGACTAGCAATGTGTAAGTTAGGGGGTGTGATACGACGCAAATATTGCGTATTTCACCCGTTAACCTACGCCTTATTAGCCCCCTTGGGTATCTTAATCCCTATACTTATGCTCGTTAACCAGACAACCTCGAATTTCTATGTTAACATGTTTTGCAGGGGTTAATTGGGCTTTTGTAGGTATTTGGATGCTTAGTATGAAGTTTGGACGCTTTCCGGAAATGTTTCGTCGACTTTTGCAGCTTCGGGGGCATTTTAGTAATTCCATCATTTGGGTTTGAATCCCGAGCTCTTCACGGAAGTTGAAGCCCTTTGATTTCTCTTCGCGTGGCCGCCGAAGGTGCATGATTCCGAGTTGTATCGATGGAGTTATGGCATTACCAGGATGGTTTTGACATGAAAAGTACACTCAAGGTCACATTCAAGGGAATTTTAGTCATTTCATATTTTGGTTTTTTGGCCCAATGTCTTCTTAGATGTTGTATTCCTCTGAGTTATCTTTGCGTAGCCTCCTACCGTGCCTAATTCCGAGCTATAACGAAGAAATGGCGGCATTTTCCGTAAAACAGGACAAAGCTGAAAATTGTAGACCTGTAGGTGCGAATCGATTCGGAATTTTTCCAAATCGATTCGGCCCTACAGAAAGTCCGCAAATCTCTATTTTTAAGTGGATTTTTGTGGGGTATATTAAGGGTAAACATTGTATTAAGTGGGGAGAACGTTTTTAGGTTAGTTTTAGTTAGGGTTTGAGGGTTTTGGATGGTTCTTCTTCCATTCTTCTTGGATTGACACACCATTTGGATTGTATGTTAACTATTCATCTCCCCTACCAATTAATCTAGTTGTATTTCATTCTTTCCTTGCTTTCTAATTAGATTTTCATGCTTTCATAATTAGTTTATTGTGTTTATTTATTGCTTTCTTAGTTTAATTAGTTTATTCATGCTTAGACCTTAGATAAATAGGGTCGGGATTTCATTTCCGCCATTTTCGGACCCCGAGCTCCGAAAACTAGGTTTCGTGCAAAATCGCATTTAATTGAAACCACGTGTATTAAAGTTGGATTGTTATGCGTTTAACTTTATTTGTCACGCAACTTTAGTGTTTATAGCGACAATCCGAATTTAATCCGCGTGTGACCATTTTTCAGTTAAATGTTTTATCTCGCAACTTTGGGTTAAATTCCTTCTTGTGTGATGTTTATGCTTAATTAAAAATGCTCGATTAAATGCTTTGGAGCCTTAATTCTAATTAGTAGTTGTTTCGATCCGTTTGGTAGAATGCGATCCCGATCCTCGCTTTACTTTTGTGTAGCGTAACTTATTCTTTTGTTTTGTCACCATAAACACCCTATCACCTTTTCTTTTATTTATTTTACACTTTTATTCCTGAAGTAATTAAAACAATTAAAGTCTAAAATTTAATCACTCCCTGTGGATTTCTTACGACACCCGACTTACCGCTGTGCTTGCTTGTCAAGTGTGGTAGTAGCTTAGGTTCTTTTGTATCGCGGCGGCGAAATACACAACGATTGTGTCCTCACATGAACACACTTTTTCCGCCCGATCAGGGGCACCCCATGCAATCTGACAATCTCAGCATTGAACAACTGAGCATACTGACCCGTGGTATAGTCTGTTCGCACCGGTAGAAAGTGAGCCACCTTGGTGAAACGGTCCACAATCACACAGATGGAGTCGTGGCCCCGCTGTGATGTAGGCAACCCTGTAATAAAATCCATGGAAATACTCTCTCACTTCCACGCGGGTATTTTCAATAGCTGAAGCAACCCTGACGGTTTCTGATGGTCCACCTTTACTAGCTGGAAGGTAGAACACTTGGATACGAACTCAAGAATATCCTTTTTCATCCCACTCCACCAGTATTGCCGCCTCATATCTTAGTACATCTTATCTCCCTCAGGATGTACTGCGAATCGGGACCCGTGGGACTGGGTCATCACGGCATGACGTAAGTCTGCTCCTTTCGGAACCACTAATCTCCCATTAAACCTCAAACCCCCATCAGAACTAACAAAATAGGACTCAGCACCCTCGACTAAAAGTCGTACAATCTGCTCCTGGAAAAATGGGTCTGCGATCTGTGCCTGTATCACCCTCATAACAATCTTGGGTGTCACTGTCATGACAGATATGAAGGAACGGGCTACTGCATCCTGGTGACCCAAACCATTCCACTTTTCTTTCTAGACGTCCGCTACATCGTCTACCGGTCTACGGCTCAACGCATCAGCAACTACGTTGGACTTCCTCGGATGGTACTGTATGTCGAACTGATAGTCCTTCACAAACTCTAACCACCTACGCTGACGTATATTCAGTTCTCACTGAGTGAATAGGTACTGCAGTGATTTGTGGTCTGTGAACAAGCGAAATTTCTCTCCCAATAAATAGTGTCTCCAAATCCTCAATGCAAAAACGACCGCTGCCAACTCTAGGTCGTGAGTGGGGTAGTTCTTCTCGTGAAGCTTAAGCTTACGGGAGGAAAAAGCTATAGCCTTCTCCTCTTGCTGAAGTACCCCCCCAAGTCCTCGTAAGGAAGCATCGGTGTAAACCAGGTACTCCACGCCCGACTTAGGTAAAGCAAGAACCGGTGCTGAAGTAAGCTTATCTTTCAGCTCGTCGAAAGCCAATTGTCAAGCATCATCCCAAACATATGAAACCCCTTTGCGAGTCAGGTTCGTTACTGGCCTCGCTATTTTGGAGAACCCCCGAATGAATCTCCTGTAGTATCCTGCTAATCCCAAGAAACTACGCACTTTCGTCGGTGTCGTGGGCTGTCCCCACTCCCTCACCGCTGACACTTTACTCGGGTCAACTGCTATCCCTTGTTCAGAAACAACATGCCCCAAGAACTGTACTTCTCGCAACCAGAACTCGCATTTCTCATACTTAGCATACATCTGATGCTCTCGTAGAGTCTGAAGAACCTGCCTCAAGTTCTCGACATGCTCCTCCTCGGAGTGTGAATATATCAAAATGTCATCTATGAAGACGATGACAAACTGATCCAAGAACTCTCTAAACACTCGGTTTATTAAGTCCATGAATACGGCTGGAGCATTTGTGAGTCCAAATGGCATCACTTTGAACTCATAGGACCCATACCTCGTCAAGAAAGCAGTATTTGAAACATCATGCTCCCTAATACGTAGCTGATGGTACCCTGACCTCAGATCTATCTTCGAAAAGAAAGTTGCTCCCCTCAGCTGGTCGAACAAATCATCGATTCGAGGCAATGGATACTTGTTCTGTATCACGACCTTGTTAAGCTCCCGGTAGTCCACACATAGCCTCAGTGAACCATCTCTATTTTTCACAAACAAAACTGGAGCGCCCCAAGGTGAGGTACTCCTTCGAATGAAGCCCTGACCTAACAGCTTCTCTATCTGATCTCGTAACTCTCGTATCTCTGCCAGATCCATACGATATGGAGTGCTCACTATAGGTTAAGTATCTGGTAATAAATCTATGACAAACTCTATCTCATGACTGGGGGGTAGGCCTGGTATCTCCTAAAATACATCGGAATACTCACGAACAACTGGGATCGAGTCTAAGGGAATCACAACCTCCTTAGAGGTATCCTCCTCTATGTAATACAAATGAGTGGTTGAGCCTCCCTCTGGGCGAGGCATCGCCACTACAAACATCTCTTGCCCCGGAATGGCAAAGACAATACTCCCACCAAAATAATCTATCATGGCTCTGTAAGCTGCAAGCCAATCCATACCGATAATACCATCGTGCTCATGCATATCTAAGACTAACATGTCTGCTGGTAATACCAAGATACCAATCTCTACCCCCACACCCCGGCATATAAAGAAAATAAGCGAACCATTTCCCAGTGGTGAGTCTACACACGTCACAGTGCTCTCTACTGTGGCTAATAACCCTAAGGCCTTCGCAAAATGGGTAGCTATAAAACAGTGTGTTGCCCTAGTATCAAATAAAATCTGACCCATATTACCATGGATAGGAAACATACCCTTAATCGCGGGTGGTGCCTGTGGAGCTACTGCCTGGTGGACGTTATATGCACGTCCGTACTGTAACTGCCCCTGCTGCACCGAAGCGGCTGGAATGGTTGGTAGGGCTGGTACCTGAGCTGGTGCTGGGAGGGCGGCTGGAAAAAGTGGCCTCTGTGGATCATTACGGGCACCCTGCTGCTGTGGGGCCCTATCACCCTCTGGACAATCCTAGCGCTTATGGCCATTCTTGCCGCACACGAAACATCGGCTTCTGAAATTACCTCCCCTCTGACCCTGCTGACCACGGCCCTGTTGGCCGTTACCGCCCTGCCAGTGGCCCTGTTGGCCCTGATGAAAACGTTGTTAGCCCTGTTGGTCCTGCTGCTGACCTTACTGCTGGCGGTGTTGGCCTTGCTGGCGCTGCTGATTAGGCTGGCCCTGGTGACCCTGCCTATATCCCCTAAATCCCTGATGGGGATCACCTGATCGGAACCGCTTAGCAGGGTCCCCCTGATGGGAACTCTGCTCATGCTGGCGAGTCTGCCCCTGCGATGTTAGGGCTCCACTAGCGCCACTACCCCCTGTCCTTCCCTACTGGCTGGACTCTCCTGCCCGCTTGCTTCCCTGTAGATGGAAGCGGTGATCCTGGCAGTGCAGTAAAGCAGCATTGAGTACATCAGTGAAAGTACTCAGGGACAGATTCCCTATAAGGTGCTGACAGATCCTCTAAGCTAACCCGTCCACAAACAATAGTAGCTTCTTACTCTCCGTGGGTGCCTCATCTGGAACTATAGTGAGAAGTCTTGTGAACTCCTCCTTATATTCAGCAACAATAGAATTTTCCTTCTTTAAGTTCAGTAACTTTTGCCTCATCTCAGTTTGCACGGCGGGTGGAAAATATTTGCGGTCAAACCGCTCCTAGAATAACTGAATAGGAATAGTATCCCTCTCCTCCAAGGTGGTGGTGGACTCCCACCACTGCAAAGCGTCCCCCACTAGCTTAAATGAAGCCAACAACTGTTTCTGCACATCCGTGCACTCATACATGCGTAGATGCCGCTGGATATCTTTCTTCCATTGGTTGACGATGATGATATCTGAACTACCCGAGAACTCAGGGGGATGCGCCTTCTAAAAGGAATCCCGAACTCGCTCCCATGCTGATGGAAGCTGTGCAGGTACTGGCGCCACTGCCTGAATTTGGGGTGGAGCCTGTTGTACTACCGTTAACGCGACATTCACCGCCTGAGCAACAATAGCGGCTACCTCATTAGCATTCATCGTTCCCTGAGCCGGAACTGCTGGCTGCTTGGCTTGGGCACGCCTATTCTTTGGTGCACGTCTCGGAGGCATCTAAAACGTGAAGAAATATATTAGTCTACAGTTATTATCAAATCTCAAATAGCTGAAGATGTAACTGTAAAAGCAAGAATACAACAATCCTAAAATAGGGCTCTATAATAAAAATGTTAGGCTGAAAGCGAAATAAGCCGTACAGATCCTAAGGACACTAGAACCTGATGCTCTGATACCACCTATGACACCCCGCCTAATTAAATACCGGGTGATCAGTCCTTTATTAAATTATAATCAAGGTGAACAGTTGGTTCATTCTTAGCATCACTGTCATAAAAATAACTGTTCCAATTTAACACCCTACATAATTAAGCTAAGTGTCAAAACCATTTTAAACATTAGTTTTCAAATTTTATTTATATAAACCAACATTTGAACTTTACGAAATTCATAATTAAAGAATCACACAACAACTATACCGGAACAAACAATCCAATAATTAAACATCCAACTAGGTAATTCCAACATTAAAATTTAAAGGAAAAACATCCTGACAGTAATAAATCCCAAAGTGTGGATACTGGAAATAAATGAATCCCAATGTCCTATGAAACAACTGAATAATGGAAAGGGAGACACATGGCCAACTGGAATAAATAATGCTACGAGTAGAATCAAATAAATGAGGTCGTCTAAGCAAGAGGCCTGCATCTCCCACCTAAGTTGCAGCGCGTTCCTTCCAAAGGATCCTATGCAAGACGCCCCTGTGACTGGGCACCTATAATACATACATATATATATACAAGAGGGAAAGAAAATGGAAACGGGTCAGAGACCGATTGTAAAAACGATTTAAAATTTGTTTAGCAAGTATTTAAAATGTTTACTGGCCAATGCAACAACATATTAGTGCGGCACTCCCTTGAGAAATTCTCACCTCTCTTCTAATGTGCACACCTATGGCACTAACCTTCCCAATGGTTTAACTTATCTTATCTTAGGTTACTCGTAAGATTTAAACTGACGAATTCAACTGTTTAAGAGGTAGATTTCATTTAATAACAAAGTTCCCATTTAACCTTTATTTACTAATAAAGTTTCTCGGTAATATACTATACTTTCAAAACACGTATTTCTCAATTGAAATCATTATTCATATCTTACTTACCATAAACACAGGAGGTAATTCACATATTTCAGAATTTAATATATATATTCAATACCCATGTAATACATATATTCTAACATCACCCCACATAAAAATTATGGTGCGGGCATACTCTGCTATCCAGTCCCCGTATCACTCGTACTAAGGGGAATACAAGTTCGGAATCACTCTCGAACTGTATTAACACAAACATAAACAATATTGAGGCAAAGCATAGAGTCCCGGTCTCTAAGAGGTCAGCACATGCCCCCACGTCTCTTAGGCCGTCTGACTATCGATCCGATTAGCCTGTACCAAAGGATATCTATCTTCTAGGGTACGAGTCAATTTCCCCCATAAAGGTCCCATTGAGATAAGACTGTCCCAGTGCGGTAACCTCAGGGATAGCAAGTAGCGCGGGCATGATTTTTCCACATTTATAATATATGCACAATCACATAGTCATATATATATACAACACTTATTCACATTTCTCAATTTGGTGTACCCACAACCTATAATTATAACTTCTTATTCTGAAGACATTTTACTCACTTATCCCGTATAACGGACTCATATCGTTTATTACGGTTATCTCCCTCTCGTGATCTTTAAAGTAACCTCACCGTCCCAAATACTTAAATCATCACACCTACACAACCCCGAAAATTTTATACTAATCTGAATTCCTCGAATACTGGTTTTCCTCACTCAATTTAACCGATTTCTAAAATAGGGGTAAAAATAGGAATTTCGCTAAAAATTAAAAATCTTACTCGAACCAGAATGGTTCTCGCTCGAACTACTTCGAGCGACTTGTCCATCTCGCTCGAACGACTTCGCGCGACATTGACATCTCGCTCGAACTACTTCATGCGACATCGCGCGAACTGCACTGTTTCGTCTTCAACCTTTGGCAGATTCGTTTTTCACCATTTTTAAGCCTAAAAACCTCTATAGTTTAATTCCAAATGTCTCCTCTTCAATCCCAATCAATAATATCATGATTATATAAAATTAATAACTTCCTATATGATTATATAACATCAATAATATCATGATTATATAACATATTTAACCTTTATCATGATTATATAACATTAATTCATCAAAAATCATTTAGATTACATGAAATCCCCAAATTTTCAATTAAAGAACCTAATCAACATCAATTCGTTCATCCATATTAATTCCAAATTTCGTAATACAACCTCTACATATGATCAAGGTTCAAGCTACACAGATTCTCCTTACAACACATGCGATTTCTTCTTCCAAGACATATAATTTCTCAATCGAAATACGAAATTTTTATTCCTAGTTTAACATGCGAGGAACATTAACTAGAATTCAGCAAGATAAATACTTGCCTGTAGATTTCAGGGTTCTGATTTGTGGACAAATTTGGTGTGGTTGTGTTCCCCGTCGCGCGATCTACGCGTTGGTGGTGGTGGCGGTGCAACTGGATGAATTTTTGGCCTTGGGATTGCTTGGAAAGCTTTCTACCTTCCTCTCTAATGGACGTTCTAAGGTTGTGAGTTTGCTAAACCTAAAAGACCATTCCAAATGGCTGGTATAACCTAATAAATTTCGTGGGTTTAATTACCCAAAAATACAAAATATCCAAAATGCCCTCCCGGGGTGCTAAATAGGCCTAAAACGCCCCGAGACCCAAACTAAACCCCCGGGTACCCTTTTCTGTTTATCTCGACCCTTTCGAACACTTTGACGCACTCAAAACGACCATACGAGCGACTTATAATTTATTCACTTTTATTAATCAATATTTAGTCCCGACGCGACACGGACGCGTCCCGACTTAAATTTCCAAAATTGTCATTTTATTCACTCGTGATATTTAATAGTACCAATATTATATTACTTTACTCATTAGTAATATTCAACAAGTTTCCAATGATTACTAACTCTCATCACGTTAGTAGTTAAAAATATTTAATTTCTGGATTTATATTAAATTAATAACTCACGTTAAATTTAATAAATCCCCAAATTTAGAAAGTATAAAAATACGGGGTATTACAATAAAGTGGTGATTAGGTTCCTGTAGGAACACATACTTTCTCGCTTAGGTGTACCGAAAGCGATAATCAGTGATAATGGCACGAACTTTTGCAATAAGACGTTTGAGAAGCTTATAAGAAAGTATGGCGTCGTTCACAAGGTTGGAACGACCTATCACCCACAAACGAATGGGCATGCCGAGTTGGCGAATCGTGAGATAAAAACCATACTCGAGAAGAATGTCGATCCTAACCGAAAAGATTGGTCCCTTCGATTGAAAGATTCACTATTGGCCTATCGTATCGCATACAAGAACCCACTCGGAATGTCCCCATTCTTGTTTGTGTATGGAAAACCTTACCGTCTTCCTGTTGAGTTAGAGCACAAAGCGTATTGGGCCACTAATAGGGTAAAATATGACATGGACAAAGCCGGTGAAGCTCGCAATCTTCGATTGAAGGAGTTAGAGGAGATACTCATTGACGCATATGAGAACGCTAAGATTTCCATTGAAAGGATGAAACTCACACTACACCAAAATACTAATTTTGTGACTGCCTTCTTGTAACTGCTAATGGGGGTGACAAACTTTATCACTACCATTAGGACTCACAACATTATTTGTAACTGCCATTAGGAGTAATAAAATAGTTGGGTAATGAAAAATTTGAGTCAATTGGTTTGTCACTGTTAATGACAGTCACAAATCTTATCATATAATTAATTTATAACTTCTATAAGGAGTCACAAGTTTATAACTGTCATAAGGAGTCACAAATATATCACTAGGCTTAACTTATGACTCTTATGAGCAATTACAAAATTATAACTGCTATGAACAGTCACAAATTTTAAATTTGTGACCGCTATTAGCGGTCACGAATTTGTGACTGCTCGTAACGGTCACAAATTCTGGTGTAAAAATTCATTTGTGACTGCTCGTAGCGGTCACAAATTTTATGGTAAGTTTAATTTCACTCTTCTCTCTCCTACGTGCTCTTTAATCTCCCGCTCCCTTCTTGACAAAATTTTCGTTAAACTCTTCCCCTCTCCCCTAAAGTTCGAAGAAAGCTTCCTCTCCCTCTCTTCACTATAAGCGATTTTTTTTGCCCTAAGCTTCATCTGTAGTTATGTTTTGTTCCAATATTATGTTCCAATCAATTCTACCCAATGGGTCACTGCTGCTAAAGAAAGTGGATTTTCTCGGGTAATCTTGACAGCCAAACACCAATATTGTTATTAATTTCGAGTTTTGCTTCATTTAGCTGTGAAACTTGTTATTAATTTTATCTGGTAAGCTTCATTTCGCTGTTCCAATCTTATGTTCCAATTAATTTTACGTTTTGCTTAAGCTTTATTTCGCTGTGATTTTGGCTTTTTTGTAGTGGTTTTAATATACAAATTAAGTGTTTTCGATGTACACACAGTTTAAAATAAAAATGGATATTTTTCCTTGTGTGCTATTTTACACAGTTCATTTGAAATTAAATAAGATTTAGGTATGACTATATTGAATGTTATTGTGATGTCAATAATGTTTCGAGATATGATTTATTATTCTATTGTTTGGGACCCGTTTGGTTGTTAGATACTTGATGCTTTCATTTAGAATGCTAGGGTATAGATTGTTTAGAACCTGTTTGGTTGCTAGCTATGGGTTATTTGTAATTTCATTATGAAAATGGGTTACTATTTTTAGGGTATGTATATACATACATACATATATTAATGATTTGTGATTAATTACGGAAACTAGTTAAACTCATTGTAGTTATGTGCACCTCTTTGTTCAATTTTTATCAAATGTAGTACTTTTATGAATTGTTTTTTTTATGTTTCTATTTATTGTTTATCTCATTTTTTATATGTTTCAATGGACGATGGATTAATTATCGACCGTCACAATTACAACTGATTTTTAGGGCATAATTCTCCTCTTTCAATTCTATAAACTGGGCTCAATTGCTATTTTGTGAAGGTACAATGCTCAATCCAAACCTGATATGCTTTTTTCAATATACCAGATTGTTTGAGTTGCATACCAATTAATTATCTTTTGTCAGTAAATGAGTATGGACTTTTAGTAAAATAAAATTTCATTAGGGGTGCAATTTATTGCATAGTTGGAAAACGATTGAAAACAGGCGAGATGTCTCTTATGAACTAGTACATGGAGTAACAGACTCACATTCTTGATTTTTGATGTGTTGTGGAGCTGATTATATTAACCTAAAATTACAGGCTGTATGTAAATTCTAAGGAAATTGTTATGCTTATTTTGTGAAGCCATGTATTGCTCATCATGTCCAAGCTCGGATAACACTACACCAAAACGCACTTTTATTGATAGAATATTTTTTTAATACTAACAATATTATACCATTACTATTTATCACAATAAATTATCGTTACTAATATCATAAATTCATTAGTAATTTTAGTTCACACTTAAAAATAAAATAAAGAGCAATTTTTATAACACACCTAAGCGCGGTGTCATTTTCCCTCCCAATGTGAAAATCCTTAAATTTCCTCTTCCCTCTCAACTCTCTCACAAGAAACCAATGAGTCCTTGGACATATATTCGGTTTTTGGTGTTTATATTTTCATCTCTAATAACCATTTTCTCTGTAGTTTTGTTAATGAGTGATAATAGATTTTGCTATTGCTTTAATTGTCTTGTATCAGGTTTGCTTTTTCCGAAGTTTCGGTATAGGTGGAATTTGATTCTTCACGCTATACCTCATAAACTATCTAAAAATCCCAATCTACAAACCTTTACGGTGATTTCTAAGAAAGAGGGTTCGACTGTGTTGCAACAAATATCATCATCATTCGATCAATCTACTATTAATTGTTACAGGGATCAGTTAGAGTAATTGGTCCCTATTTTTTTTATATCTCGTGATATCTACTTTGCGTAGAGTGCCTGATGGCACTATGGTGTTGAAAGTTTTGATGTAATTCCCATTGAATGTTTATTCAGTTACGTGAGTCTTATATCGTGGAAGCTTGATAGAGTTGCCTCTTGTATTTTAGGCTCGTGGACTCTTTGAAGCACTTAAAATTGAGAACGTAATTCGTACATAAGATTCCAGTGGTTCAGATATATTGTACTCGCTGGAAGATTTGCAACTAGGGGCCAAAGGGGAATCTGACAGAGATTACCTCCTTTCTTCATTCAAGGTATGTTTCTGCATAATTTCCATTCAAGAAATATAGGGGAATATGGAGGTTCATGTGGATCATCTATAGTCTCCACGATTTCCCTATAATCGTCTGGTATGCCTCTTCTTCACTTCATTAAAGTATAATTGGAGGAATCAAGTATTTCCAAAGCGTTTTGTGAAGGCGTCGACATGCCTAAGAATACAATGGAAAGCCCCTTTCTTCATGCATAAGTATACCAAAAGTATCTTTCTTTTTTAAAATTAATATTTGACGGTTTGCAGTACTTTGATATGTTGTCTCTACGAAAACTATGATCTAATATTGGATCGAATGTCATAATGTAAAAGAAATTATTACTGCTGTGTAACTAAAACCTTGAGCTTTGATATGTTTTAACACATATCTGGATATTATATTTTAAGATAAATAATTGGGGTTTGATATGCTAGTTTTTAACTGCTTCCCACTAAATGATAACAGAATTTAATCCTAAGTACATAACGACTAATTCCACACATTAAGAAAGTCTGTTTTTAGTACTTCAAGATATCACAAATAGCACGTGTAGTTCAAAAATCGTTAAGAAGTCTTGTTGCCTTTCCAGGGATTGTTCTAATACTTTATTTTTCTCTTTTTTCTATGTTACCCAATTCTTCGTTCTCACTATCCAAATAGAGCCTTTGTTTTGATACCTATATTGCTTTGTGAGAAGGTGAAATAATTTTAGCTCAAGATGGGCTTGTGACGCTTGTTTTTGAAAGGAAACAGTCACTAATCAACAAGAGTTCCTCGTCTTTATTTCATGTTTCAGTTTGCAATTTTATTGCCAAAATTTATGTTAGTCTGCTGACATTAATGATAGAGAAATGATAATTTCCAGGAGAAGTTTTTTTTATTTATTTTTATTTTAGTAGGTAGAAACTAGTTACTGATGTAGATAGAGAAATATGAGTAGATGATATGTTTTAAGAAGTATACATCAATTAGGATGTAACAGTTGAAGAGGACTATACAAATAACAATATTTTCGAGCAATCCTTACATCCTGGAATAGCCCCTATAGTCTTCATATTGCCCCATGAACTCATCATTGAACTTCTTGAAACTGGTCATAATTACAGGCATGTCCTCCTCAGCTGGTAAGATGGTTGTTCTCAGATGAAACACCCCTTCCTTTTGTGCGAAGCCGAAACCTGGGACAGTGGAAATGCCTGTGGCTTCTAAGAGCTTGAGGGAATAGAAACAAATGGAACTTTTCCATCCTGTTTCGTGGCCTCCATTTCTTTTGGAGGTAAGCGTATTTGTGGGAAAGAATACATAGCCCCTTTTGTGAAATTGCAAACCACATTTCTGCAGCTGTTGAATCCATCTGTCATTATTTGAGCTCTCTTCCTCAATGACTCGAGGATCCCTTTGCTTTCTCTAACAAACCTATCATATGAGATATCTCCAAGCTTAGGAGGGTGGACCATGACCCCTAAAAAATCTGCCCGGGGACATTTGGACTGAGCGATATTGATGCAACCTTGTAAATTTCATCGACAGTCTGTGGAGGAATGTTAGTCATCTCAAAGTAGCCACCCCTCTGTCCACATTCACCCCAATATCCTTTCGAAATAGTGTGAAAAGAAATAAGCTGGACCTCCTTGCTTATCGGTTGGCCCATGTCTAGCATAACCTTCCTTGCACTTATAGAGGGATGTTCATCCCGATATATATTCTGTTGATTCATTCTTTGATTCATTCTTCAATTCTTGTGCCCTTTCATGGTTGGTAATGTTCTTTGAAATTCCTCTTGTTCTACGTTTCTTTTTTTGTTAATTAAGTTGATTGAAATCTCAACTTTGTGAATTTTACAGGAGAATCAGCCATATAACTCACCATCAGAACAATGGAAACCTTGAAAAGGATGAATCATGGGTGCCTATAAGAATTCTTATCAACCACACCACCCATATTTTTCGATCTAACCTTGATTCATATGAGGATCTTGATAATATCTTATTTTATTTCAGATTGGTTTGTGTATAACCATTTACTGTTATTCTTCTAGTTGTCTGAGAATATATACAAGGATTTGAATGTTTCTACCCAAATTCTCAGATTCAAAGTCCACTTTCCAATGTTTGCATACCCTATATATTTGGTGAGGACACATTGTTTATATAAATATCATCTACATTGTTAGTTGTTTTTGGAATTGCACAATTTTACAGATTAAGAACTATTTTTTTTTTTAAATTTACAATGGAGCAGGAGTTCAAAATTTACACATTGTTTATTCCATTTCATTTGATCAATAATCTAGTTAGAAGCATTCATGAAGATCACTATGTTAGTGATACTGGGGAGATTGTGTTTTATCAAACAGACCCTCAGCTGTATGGATCTTCTCAGGGCAAGATAAAAGTGACTCTTTCTACAAAAATAGTCAAGATAGGGAGCGCTGTAATTATGATACGACTGATCTTACTTTATAAACTTAGTATAAGATGTCTACTTTTGATGGGTAGTTATATTATGTGTCGTGTCGTCTAAAGGAGAAACTTATGGAAGGCCAACTGAGTTATCATTGGCCTGTTTCCTTGACTTAGATTAAGAGGTTGTAGTAAGGTGAGTTTTTGTATGTACCTGGTGAGGATGTCTAGATATCTTTATAAAATCTAGCATTAATTTATGTTTCAATGGAAGTGGTAATAAAAATCTTGCATTGGTGACGATGGCTAGATATCTTCATAAAATATGGCATTGGTCAGGATGTCTAGATATCTTCATAAAATAGAGCAGGGGTGAATATGGGGTGGGTGAATTCATAATTGAAAGAAGAAGATGGTTTGTCAGAGGGCCTGACGATGGTAAATGATGAGATAAAAAATATTTGAAAGATCTAATTTGATACCTATTTCAATTATATGATTGAATAAAGCATCTTCAATTTTTGTTTACTAATTTGAAAGATCTAATTATTTTTTCTTTAATACCTTTTTGCAGATTTCAATTAAATGCACTCTCATTCTATTTTTTATGTAAAGCGTTTGTAACACGGATGTTATATTATGATGCAGATTGGACTCTCAGGTGGAGTTCTTTTCATTGTTTTCGGAATTCAATTCTTCCTAGCGGTTGATTTATGATGCATGTCATGTTGCCATTGGTTAGTAATATTTATTTATTTATTTATTTCATTATGTACTTCAAGAATGCTTAATGATATTGCAAAATTAATCTTTATTAAATTTTATTTCGTTGTATACTAAACTTTTCCATACAAATGCAGATTTTGGGGAGAGCATGGGTTCGATTCGAGGAAGATAACGCATGGATTTCTCTCAATCCAAGTGGTGTTATTGTCGTAAAGTATCACATGTAATGTTTGTGGATGATGTGGACATGACTTTAATGTGTAGTTTTTATTGATTTTAGTGTATCCCGACGGCACATGCTATACATTGTATGAATTTTGACCATTTGGCAATTTGCACAACCCCAATCGACGAATCCTCAGATTTTACCCTTAAACCCTCACCAGATGGAAGTGGAGCAATTAGTCCCTCAGAATCTTTTAGGGATAATGGCGCGACGGAATCTTTGCAGATCCATGTACATGACAGATTAGATTCCGGGATGGATGAAAGCACAAATGCATCTGTTGTACACAGCTCAAATATGAGTGGGATTAATATACGTGAAAAAACTG
Source organism: Sambucus nigra (assembly GCA_949130495.1). Classification (NCBI taxonomy): domain Eukaryota; kingdom Viridiplantae; phylum Streptophyta; class Magnoliopsida; order Dipsacales; family Adoxaceae; genus Sambucus; species Sambucus nigra. The sequence continues at coordinate 257,986,079 of OX422223.1, read as the reverse complement.
TTCCTGGGCAGCCTATTTGTCGACCCGAAACATGTGCATATTCTTCAGAAAATGCTTCTATTTGCTCTAAGGTACAATTACAATATTGTTGTATATTGATGTTTTTAGCTTAGTCTTCTGATATTGACCGGGAAATCATAATTTCAGACCAAATGGTCGGAGCAGTCTGAGGAGCTCTTGGGCTTGAATGTGAACTCATGGAGAGAATTATATGGAGTTGTTCAACAAGGTTGTTGTTGATACCAAAATTAATATGCTGATGTGGACGAATAGTATGAAGACACGTGTCGATCTACGTGGCACAATAACAGCGAGGAAGATCATTTACTGAACAACCATGGTTAATACCGAGCAACGAGAATACACCGAGGAGCTCTATCATGCCGAGGAACTCCATCCGAGGAACTCCATCATCCCGAGATACTCTAAGCACTCCGAGGAACTCTTGATCAACGAGCAACTAAGGCGGTCCGAACTGCACCTCGGCCGTGTCATCAATTATCAGACGGACAACTGTTCAACTATTCATTAGGTTCTTGACGCACACGCTGCATTAAATGTATTACCCATTCATATGTATATCATTTAATGTATTGGACCTTTCATGTACAGCCTTGAGGCTATAAATACCTTGTATCAATCCCATTGAAAGGGACCGGAATTTCTTGAGAGAACTTGTAATCAAGAATTCCACCAACATTCAGCAATAACATAACAGTGGACGTAGGCTTTATTCCTAGCCGAACCATTTTAAAAATCTTTGTCTTATTTATTTATCTGTGATTGAATAATTAGAGCGATCTAGTTTTTTACATCAACAGTTGTCCTGAGCCAATACGAAGGCCACAATCTACACAAAAGATTGCTCTTGTTTTGAATAAAGCCCCTAAGCATTTGCAACCAGAATTTTTCACTTTGGTACCCAGATTTCTTGAGCATTCTTGCTGCTTGTGCACTTTTATATCGGCTTCAAAAGCCAGATGCAGAACCTGCATTGCGATTTCCTGTAAAAAACTGACTACTTTTCTGATATTTTTTACTTGATACATTCTTTTTACTAGAATTCTATGCACTTTTGAGCATGATGCGGGAAGTTGCTAAATTAGCAAATGCTGATAAGGAAGCTCTTTGGCATCAGTTATGTGCCAGTGAGGATGAAATCGTACGTACCCGTGAAGAAATAAAAGCTGAAATTTTCAGTATATCAAAAGAAAAAGCTCTTATATCACAGAGGCCAGGTGAATCCGAGGCAACTAATGCACGTCTCAAGTCCGAGATGAGGGTTGAGTTGGATTCTTTTGTGCGAGAGAAAAAGGAACTTTTTGAATAGAGACAAGAAGTTGAGAGTCAACTCGAATGGCTTCATTTGGAACGTGATGACGAAATTGCAAAGGTCAAGTTAGAGAAAAAATCTCTTCAAGATCGTCTTCATGATGCAAAGACACAACTTTCCCAATTGAAATCCCAGAAACGTGATGAATTGAAGAGAGTAATAAAGGAGAAAAATGCTCTTGCTGAAAGGCTGAAGAGCAATGAAGCAGCACGGAAAAGATTCGAGTCCATTGAACTTGCTCAGCAGGCGTACTCCAAGTATACGAGGGAGGATGTCACCGCATCAATACCCCCACGGTTGATATATCTAGACTTCACGAAGCGTATCCATCGCGTGGTGACCCCTGGTCAAGGTTTAGAATAATATGTTACCTGTTCATGACATTTCATGTCATTGAAGTGTTGTGTCGTTATTTTTTTTAGTTTTTTTTATTCTATGCTCATTTTTGTACTTGGCACCCCAAAAGGGGTTGTTTGATGTAAAATTAAGTGTAAATAAGTTTTATGTGTATTGAATATTTGGAATATCAGAAATATAAATGAGATGTTATCAAATTTTTTAGACTTGTTACATGTTCATGATATTTATTCTACTCCCATCATTTCATCATTTTGTGAAAATATAAAGATATTTATAATAGATCTTACCACATTTAATAAATTCAATTTTTGTAACTGCTAATAGCAGTCACAAATTTGTCTTTACTGTCAATTTTCTAACTGCTAATAGCAGTGACAAATATAAGATTCGTAACTGTTGACAACAGTTATAAATATAAGATTCATAACTGTTGACAACAGTTATAAATATTAAATTTGTAACTGCTGTCAGTAGTTACAAATATTATATTCGCAACTGCTGATAGCAGTTACAAATTGGGGTCATCAGTCATAACCCCCATAGGGGTTATAAAAATTTGTGACTGCTGTTAGGAGTTACAATATTTCTTTTGTCACCCCCTAAATTATGACGGTAAATAGTAGTTATAAAGGTCATTTGTGACTGCTAACAACACTCACAAATCACCAATTTTGGTGTAGTGTCACACACGATAAAATTATTCGATGAAAAAAGTTTTTTCCGGGCAAAAAGTTCTCCTCTATAACTCTCGGCTTCAATTTTTGGGAAAATTGTGATCCCGATGGACTGGCCCATTCGTTGTATAGAACGTATTCCCCCACAGAGCCGTGGAATTGGAAGATCTAAAAGGAGGAAGTACGTTCAAGGTCAATGGACAGCGCCTAAAGCTATACTTAGAGGTGTATGTGGAAGAAGTCGACACCATTTGGTTGTCGGACCCCATTTACGGGGTAGAGTCAGCTGAATTTGAGAGGTCGTCGCACCCCCGATGCATATGGGGTGAATCTTGTGTATAGTAGGTTCGTATAGGTTAGGTTAGTTAGAATTGGTTAGGGCCCGAGTCGAGTCCGAGGAGAAGCACAAACGCACATTTTAGAAGAATTCCATGTGAGGCAAGGTGAGTTTTTGGTGTTTTATCTGATAAGGTGTTAGGAAGAGTGTTTTGAAATTTTTTGGAAAAATGGGATTTTCGGAGTTCCAACACTTAGTTTTTTTTAGGATGTCAAAGTTGCAGGCACATTGGAAATCCGAACCAGTTCGCCCTTTCCTAGCTATCAGGGTCGAACCGGTTCACCCCTGGGTTCGAATAAAAAATTAATTTAATCAAACCAATTCGCCCAGTCAGGTGCAGAAAATTGGCAGTCCCCATATACTTCTTCCCCATACTTCCCCCCTTTCCCATACACTCCCCCACCCTTTCCCTCCAAATCCTTCTCCCCTCGCCCTTTTTCCCTCCAAATTCTTCCCTCTAATTCCCCCCATCCCACCTATAAATACACACCCTTTACCCCCATTCCTCTCACACCTCAATACTCTCCTATAATCCTTCTTCCCCATTCAACCACTCCAATGACCAACAAAGAATTGCCCGTCAAATACGATTCCACCAAAATCCTTCATGATGGAGATCATGGTTATCGCTCACTTCAAGAAAGTCAATGGGTGGAAGAATTTTTCTCATATTCTCGCACTGTCCACATTGAGCGAGCCATTAATTAGGAGGGACTGCCCAAAGCCGTGAACGCCCTCTTCCACCGCCAATGGTGGCGTCAATTCCTAGCCAATCCCGGTGAGGAGGTGTGGATGAACGAGGTGCGATCTTTTTATGGAACTCTCGTCCAGAATTCTGAAAATGTGTATCAAGCTTATGTGGACGGGGTACCCATCCCATTTTCTCTCTCCATGGTCGCCCAAATCATGAGTGCCGAAAATGTTCCATTTTCACCCAACTTTGACTATCCCCCCTATGGAAACCCAATTTCGAAGCACCAATGCATAGAATGCATAGCATCCAACCACATTTGGGACCGCGACACTTTCACGATCGGTAACCTTGATGAGACAACCCGGTTCGCATTTATTATCACTTGTGGGGCTATTCTCCAAACCTCCAACAATTTTGCAATTCGCATCCACCATGTCAATTTCCTTTACCACCTCCTTGGCAACCCGAGTACTATCAATCTTCCGCGCATCTTTTACTCCGAAATCTTCACTGCCGCCATGGACAAAAAGGGTAAAATGGCTCTACCATATTCCCGATTCATCACCTCACTCCTTAAGACCGCCGGAATTCACCCACCGTCATCGCAACCCCGTCTCCCCAAGCCTATTGGACCGGAGTCCATCACTCGGAGCGTGCACCAAATATAAGTGTTGCACCCACCACCGGTGGTCAAAGATATTGAGATGGGGAACGAGGAGGAAGAGTACAAGGAGGAGGAGGATCTCGACTATGATCCGGAAGGGGACGACCTCAATGGGCGGATGGCTCGACTCAAGGGGTGATTTGATGGGTTTGTGAATGACTATCGTCGTGATACCTCTATAATTATCCGCCTCCGAGAGGAATTATATCGTTTGCAAGTGGGCCCAAATGTTTCTCTCTCTACCTATTTTTATGATCCATATGGCCTCAATGCTCCCGGCCCATCCAACCCGCCCGCCCCTTAGGTTGCTTGTTTTGAAATTGATTATGTAATGGATTTCTTCTTTTCTATTTACATGGTACTATATGATTACATTATCAATAAATGGAAATTGGTTTGTTTCGATGGTGTGTTTTGTGCTTTCTTTCCATTTTTGTATTTTTGTACGTTGATTCCTTGCTTGCATTCTCTCCTTACTTTAATTTTTATTTGTCGTTTGTTTTGCCTTGGGACGATGCAAATGCCTAAGTTAGGGAGGGGAGGGGGGGGGGGGGGGGGGGCACGCTGCGCTTTTAATAATCGCAAAGTTCAAAAATGCCAAAAAAAAAATCTGAAAAATTTAAAAATATTTATCTTCAAAATAAATAAAAATTGGAGTTTAAACTTTTCAAAAATATCACCATCATTTTATTTAAAGTCTCAAATTTGAAAAAAATCAAACACACAAAGCCAAAAGTGACTAAGGATGGAAATTGAGCGTGAATTGACGACTTAATGAATAAATGTGGAGATTAACAAACCCGGTGGGATTTTGAGCCTATCATTTTTTGTGAGTTTATAAATCAATCCGAGTTAATTGTTAACTCAAAGTTCATTTTAGCGGTTAGAAAAAGTCGTCGGGATCTCAATTCTTTCACTTTTATCGATTATGGGAAATGGAATGTTGTTTTGAAAAATGCGCTAAATAAATCTCTAAATTTAATTCACCTCGAGACGCATATAGTAACGCAATTAGTGATTCGGGCAAATGAAGTAGGCCCTTGTTTGATACCCAAAAATATTGGCCAGAAAACTTGTGAAAAATCTATCCCTTTTTGCCACCCAAATTGAGCCAAATGAAAATTTCCCCTTCATTTGACAAACCCGAAACACCCAATTAGCCCGGAATTGTGAAAATCGAATATTCATCAAATAGAGTCCGAAAAGTGCATAAAAAGGGGCAAGAAAATAAAAAAATAAAATAATGCTCAACAAAAATAGCAAGAAAAAATAAAAGAAAAAAAATAGAAAAATAAGAGAAAATGAGCAATAGCCCCAAAAAATCACAAACGGACACACTAAGAAAATTTTCCAATTCCGAAGTTCCCAACCATTCCCAATATTACCCATTACACGTTATAACCCGAAAAAGTCCTAACCGAGCCTGAATTGCGAAATTGGTTACCGCGTGGAGAGTTAAGGCAAGATACTAAAAGAGATTAAAGGTGTGTATTAGATATAATGTTTTCGGTTTCCCAATAATCGTAACCCGTTGATGAGATCCCTTCACCTCAAATAGTCCGTCCTTCATATTCGTGTGCGTTAAATTGCGTTATATTACAATTACTCTTATAAATCACGCACACCGAGAGAAATAACCACATTCCGAGTGATTCATTTATGAGAGCATCATGTGAGCATTTGAATCAAAACGAATTTTTGAAAAGTAACGGAATGACCAATCAGTGGAAATCTAAGGTTTAATTTTTGGCTCACACGTACACGAAAAATTGAGACTTATGAATACAAATTTATGGTGACCATTCTTCGGAAAGTTTAAGTTATACCATTTTTGTGGATTTTAAATTTCTTTGAGTCAACAATGAATTTTGTGGATATATTCACTGAAACCCTCACGAGACACAACTCGTCCTACTGGGTAACCTAGGGGTTTGAAGGCGTATTGCATATGCTAACTGGGGTAACCTCCCGTGTTGGTTAGGTATTCAACCATGCTTAAATTCTTTTACATTGCCCGGGACGATCAAAGTTCTAAGTTAGGGGGGTTTGATTAGGCATAAATATTGTGTATTTATCCCCTTAATTTAGAAGTTTTTATCACCTCGTGTAACGTAAAATCCATTGATTTCTTTCATATTAGTGCTACTAACCTTTTCAATGTAGTGCATTGAGTTTTATATATTTCTCATACATTTTGCAGGAAATTCATTCAATAGAAGAAAGGAGAAAACTCAAAGTCGAGAAGAAAGATCAAAAGCAAGAGAAGGAAAGTTGAGGGGAAATTTTATAATTTTACACTTAGAACTGGACACGGACTCCATGAAGAAGTTAAAGTTCATGGTTCCATGAGCGCACAGGAAGAAACGGTGTCCAAATCCAAGCTACGAGTTGAAAAAGTTATAAAGGTTTGAAGTTGGGAAAAAATCATGGAAAAAGAAGCAAAAAGAGAAGAAAAGAATTAAAAAAACATTCCAACTCGGAAGTTCCTGGAAATACTGGAAAAGCGAACCGGTTTTCCAGAGTAAAGCATAGAAAATCTGAACCAGTTCGGCGGGCCAAAATTTTAATTTTTTTTAATTTCAAAAATAGAGTTGTACATGGATGAATAACTAAATAAGACGTGATGTATTCAGTTATTTTGGAGACCAGACATTATAGAGCTAGGTTTTCGATAGTTTTAGAGGGTTCTTACACCCAAGAACTCTAGGGTTTCACTTTTTTCAACAAATATTCAAGTTCTAAGCCATTAATTCAAGGTTTTGTTTTCAAAGTTTGTATTCTTCATCTCTATTCTTTTAGGTTAACTTTTCTTTGCATGTTTTTCTTATTTCCTGATATTCCAAGCATTGTTTGCATGTTTATGTTAGTTCTCTTTATAATTATGCACTCATGCACATTAGACTTTATGTTTTTCATTAGATGAAACATGTCCGACTAAGTTTTTAAGGGTAAGGGTTCATGAACCCCACTCGATGTAATTCACCATAATGGGAAATAGACTTTTGAATTAAAATCTTAGATGAATCGTGCTGCGTAACTATTGCAACTGTCGTAGGACTTTTAATCTCGTTTGCCTTAGGTAATCGGGATTCTTAAGAGTGCGATGCGCGTATCGGTTAATGCAACACCTCTTTGTTCTTTCCTTTGATTTCATATGGTGCGGACTACGATCCCTCATATATGGAAGGCTTAGGATTAATAATGATTGGGTTCATTTAAAATCTTACTTCCAAATCTAGTATCCTATGAAGTGAATTACTAGGGTGTGGGGGATTGTAATCCAACCGCTTGTTCTCGTTTCATAGTTAAATCTTTAATCCATTTATCATCAGCATTTCATTTAATTAGCGTAGTTGCATATTGTTAGTTCTTAGTTTCATTAGTTGTTACTCTAAAATTTTCATCTAGTCGTAGTTGTTTCATCCCCCAAATCACCTTTTCGTTTCTTTTAGAGTCAAAGCTAGGATTCCTTCATCTTTCCAACGTTGTCACGAATTTGTTCGTCCTTTTTCCCTGAGGATCGATATCCGACTTAACGGGATATTACTTGAGTGACAGGCTTGCACTTGAGCCTACATAGCACGCACACTAGACACATTTGTGGTCGCGTCAATATACAAGTATGTAATAATTTAAAATATGCATATCATATGTATGTATTAAAAAATATTTTCAATTGATATATGTATATAATTTTATTGTGGATTATACATGCAATATCATAATATATGCATATATAGATATATACATACATTTGTATATATAGTTAAACTCTCCAACATACCAATTAAACATACCTAAAGAACACATGATATATGTCTAATATATATACACGTGTTTACAAATTTTGTGTGTGTTAGTTTTAAATTTTTGAAAAAGATGAAATTAAAAACAAGTTTACTAAACGCACGTCCATATTTGCAAATAAAAAAAACTGAATTTAAAAATTATATTTAAAAACAATATTTAAATCTATTTTCTGAATACATAACCAAACGAGCCCTAAACTTCCCAATGTGAAATTTCACAACATAAAATAATCAATCAGTACACAACTATATCTACTTAGAATAGTCCATTCTTGTGAATCTTATTATAATTCTTAAAAGCCATTCGTGGGAATGGGATATGAATAATGAACTTGGGCAAAGCTTTATCACCCATCAATTATTAAATTCATTAGTCTAAAAAGAACATATATATATATATATATATATATATATATATATATGGGAAGCTGATGGTGGACTTGGTTAATGATAGAGGATCTCATTGGTGGTTGCGATGTTTTTTTTTTGTTTGAAAAGGGTATCTTAGTCAGCATTCGCGCACCAGACTAATCCCTTGGGCCGGCCCAGATCGACATCCATGCTGGCCCTAGTGATCTCACAAGGAGTTTTCATTTGCTCCTTGCTGCATGGACTCAAGATGTTATCACTAAGTTTCGAAACTGAGGTGCTTGGGTTTACAACTACACAAGGTAACCAACTTCAATAACCCTTGCAGTCGATAGTTGCGATGTCATTGTCGAAGATGGACAATGCTTATAGATTGTTAGGATTCCTCCAACACGGGCGGTCGAAAACGGTGTGGTCATTAGGGTTTAGATAAATCGACATGATTTCTCCGAACGAAAGAGATGAAGTAAGGCTTGAGTTACATAAAGAAATAGAGATATGGGTACTAGTTATAGTTGAGGGTAAATTTATTACGTTGGTAATATTAGTGTAAGAGATTGGACTTATTGGCAAAATAAATTAGGTAATGAGTTAAAAGTGTATGGAACTATTCGATAGTGGTAATTATTGTTGAATGCACTTTAAATTTATTTGTTTTCTTCATAAGAGCGTAGCTATGTGTACTATAGCATTGTCAACATACATCATTGAATATTAAAAAAAATTATAAGCATATGTACAAAAATGTCAATTATTTTGGATTAGTAGGTAAGTTGAACCGATAAAATTACATAAAAAATATAAATAGTTGTTGCAAAACAAAATTATATAATAAATAGTGTGGTGAAAAAAATTCATAAATAGGAACCAATTTGCTTGATGTTCTTGAAAATATACAAATTTACAATATATTATGAATATAAATCTTGATACATTACATGGATCGAAAGTTTAATATACATTATTTTACAATGAACCCACTGAATTAAATTGTTGGCTGTATCAGTGCTTCTTCAGTCTTATCGCTTACCTCTTACTCACATGGTTTATGAATTAAAATAGGTTCTTTTATTGTTTGCGGTCGAGTAGTTCTCATCATATGTGGGTTACAATCCACAAGTTTTGTATTACTGTTGGGGTTTAAAACTGGTGGACATTTTTAATATAACGTACAACTTTATAAAAATACAATTAAAATTTGTTTTGAAATAACGTAAAATGTTTTCAATAAAAAATAGGTAAAACTAACGTATAATTTTTTCTTGTAATAAAAAACAACTTTTAAATAATGTTAAGTTTTTTTATAAATAAGTTAAAATAACGTAGAGTTTTTCATTGATAACGTACAATTTTTAAAATTTTAAGGACATTTTAAAAACTAAAAATAATATTTTCCCACTTTGTATCTATTAAAAACATTTTAAAACATGTTTTTTCAATAAGAAATATTTTTTTATAAATATTAATGTAGATAATATATATATATATATCAAGGTTCTGAAAAACACGGGGCGTGATCGAGGCGTGGATGCCAAGCCTTAGAAACCTAGGCGGGCCTTAAGCGTAAAAAGGCGTGAAAAAGCGTTTAGGTCTTTTTAATACATTTTAATATTTTTTAATCATAACAAGGCTGATAAAATACTAAAATTGTACATATCATAAAAATATGTTTGAATATCTGCAAATTAAAATACTATTTGATTATTTTGAATGAGATAATGGTCCGGTTTGTAAAAAAATCTTTAAAGGCGATATCGTTTCACTAAAGCATTGTTGTTTAGAAAAAAGTGCGCCTTAAGGGTTTTACCAAGCATAAGACGTCAAAATCTTAAGGCGGGACGTTTCTCCCAACCCTCAAGCCTAGGCGGGTTTTTTAGAACAATGATATATATATATATATAATACACATATTATATAGAATAAAGTGTTCCATCAGTCCCTTATCTTTTCATTGGTCTCAATTTAATCCCTTACCTTTTTATTGTCTCAATTTGGTCCCTCACATTTCAAATTGATTCAATTTCATCCCTGTCCTTTTTTTTGTTTCAATTTTATCTTCAACCTTCATTTTGTCTTAATTTAATCCATCTGTTAACTATTTTGGATAAAATTGACTATTTTATCCCTCTTTATTGAAAAATAATAAAATGAATGTTATAAAATTTTGAAAAATAAGCTATTTTATTATTATTTAGTGATAAAAAATTGTTTTTTTATCCGAGAATAATAAGAAAAAAATAGTTTTTATTTTTATTCTATCCCAGTGGTTTTTAATTTAAAAAAAACTCGAATAATAATTTTAACAGTCAACATAGGTTTTTTATTTATAAAAAACTCTTTTTTTAATTTTAGTTAAAAATGTTTAATTTGATATTTTAGATTCACAATTGATTAGTGTCGCTGGCGCAGACCCGCATCACAATTTTTTATTTGTTTATCAATTGTATTACATAGATTGGAGAAAAATTGATGTCTTAGATTCACGATTGGTTAGTTCTCTGGATCGGACCCACATTTATTAAAATAAGGAATTTGAGAATAAGCCATTGTAGTCAAGCGCCTTATTTTAATGAATGCGGGTCCGATCCAGCGAACTAACCAATCGCGAATATAAGACATCAATTTCCCCCCATCTATGTAATAAAATTGATAAATAAAATTTTTCTGTGATGTGGGTCCACGCCAGCAGCACTAATCAATTGTGAATCTAAAACATCAAATTTTACATTTTTAATTAAAATTAAAAAAAGAGTTTTTAATAAATAAAACAACTATGTTGAGTATTAAAATTATTATTCGAGTTTTTTTTTTGAAAAATTAAAAACAACTGGGATGGAATAAAAATAAAAACTATTTGTTTTATTATTCTCGAATAAAAAATTATTTTTATCCCCAAATAATAATAAAATAACTTATTTTTCAATTTTATAACATTCATTATATTATTTTTCAATAAAGAGGGGTACAATAGTCAATTGTATTCAAAATAGTTAACAAATGGACTAAATTGAGAAAAAAAAATGAAAGGTTGAGGTTGAAATTGAAATAAAAAAAAAGGAAAATGATGAAATTGAACCAATTTGAAAGGCGAGGGAATAAATTGAGACGATAAAAAGGTAAGGGACTAAATTGAAACCAATAGAAGGGTAAGGGACTACTGAGGTACTTTACTCTATTATATATAATAATATATGTATATATAAAATGTAGGATGTGTATTTATTTGTCATTTCCCTTATTTGTCAAAAGTAAACCAATAGTGTTAACTTTACGTCATTTTTCTGATTTGTAAATTAAACGAAATGTAATTTCTTTTAGCGTCCAGAGTTCAGCGGATTCCAAGTCTATGTACAATTAGGTTGTATTAGTTGCCAAAGAGAGACATCAAATCTCCAACGACTTTACTATTCCAAGTTCCTTTTCCCTTTCTCTCTCATGTCTCCGTCACTTCTTCTTTCTACATTTCCTCTTTTGTTTATTTTTATATATTCCATTGTTGTACATACTCCTCCATTATTGTGAAATTAATCAGAGTAATAATAGAAGATCCTTTATGTTGTAAATAGTATCAAAGTTTAATAATTTATAAGTATGGTTAATTCATGTAGTATTCATGTGAGCTTGTTCTACTTTCTACTTTTGTTCAAAGAAGTTTGTTAAGATTTTTTTTAATTATCTAGTTGCTATAATTCTCTTGCACTAATATTTTGTTCGACTATTAAGTTTTCATAAAAACCATATATACCTAGTATTGTTTCAAAGCAATACTTTGCTTTCATGAAAGTTTTTCTAATAATGTATATATAATCAAAATAAGAATAACTTTATTATTTGACCTAATCATATTTTAGTACATGCAGAAGTTACATCAATTAAATATGATTTATTCTAGTGTTAAATTAATAACAATCTGATTTATATTATATTTAGCTCAATATATTCAATATAATGAATTATTATAAATCAAGTATATAAATCATATAACAAGTCTAATCACACATAGAAGGAAATGAGACAAGGAATATTAATGATAACTTGACTTTTGTGTGGATGTCATTGTTAAAGTCAAGTTAATTAAAACCTTTATCACCTACACAAAATTATAACAACTAGAATAGAGGTAAGTAAGGATGTCAATTCAAATCTAGGGAGTGAAGTGAGGGAAAAACAATTGTAATTCACTTTTATTTTCTTTTTTGGCTTTTTTGGTTTTTCTACTTTTTTTATGCTTTTTTTAATATTAAAATAATTTTTAGGAGTAATTGGTGAAATAACACTAAACTAAAATCAAAGATCAAAACAAGTAATTAAAAAGTGACTAAAAATAATGAACAAAGTCTAACACTAAAATAAGATAATAAGTGAGGAAGTAAATGTGAGAACAATCAAGGAATGAAATTACACCACAAATTTTAGCTATTCTAACTAATTAATTTAAGTATTTGAATTCTCCCAAATTAATATCAAAATTACAAACCAACTATCGTTGCAAGTGTAATTTTAATAGTAATCTTTTTAAAAAAATTAAGTTTAACCCCCCACAACTCTAGAAAATAGATCTACACTCCTTTTAATTAATCACCCGTTAGGATCGATTCATCAAAATTTATGTACATCTTAGAAAATGAAAATAGAGTTGAAATTCAAGTAATAATACCACACTTAAGTAACCCTTATCTCTAGTTCGAATCTAAAATGGATATTGTGGTGAAAATTATTGTGCAACACAAATAAATAAGAAGAAAGCTTTCACCATGTGAGAATAAGGAATATAAAATGACAATCACACAACAAAGGATGTACATGGTTCAGCAAAGATGTGCCTACGTCCACGGTGGTGCAGTCGATATTATTTCTATATACTCCGGAGAGTAATTACAGAGAATACAACTTGTCCCTTTGCCCCGGACCTAGGGTTTAATATATATATGCACATGTGGGTAAGTGGAGGTGATGGGTTCCTCCACGTTTTCCATCTCCCCTATAACTTTCCTTCATGGGGACGTGGAGGGAGACCGGATCAATATAAGAGAAGAGGGGCCTGGTCTTTGGGCCGCCATGACTGGGCTACTCGTCCAGGCCTATAGTTATTATTTTGGGTACCCACAATTTCCCCTAAATTTGTTGGGCCATGTTTATGGGCTCAACAGATTTAAATGATTAGCCATAATGGCTATTTTGCGATTCCTCGAAAGCTGTGGAGTTGATTTTGGCGGCACCCGCTTCGCTTACTGTGCACTATGATTAGAATTTGAAGGCTTGTTGGAATAGCCACTTTTCTCCCGTCGCTTCAGTCTTTCCAGTATTGTTCTATCTTCTGAGAGCTCTAGTACCTCGTACCTTCTTCTCTCAATTTCCATTCCCATTGCTTCTTAGTTGTCTGAGCTCGTGCTTCTTCATCACTTGAACCGATCTTCTATTTTGTAAGTTTCCTGTGCCCTTTCCTTGTACTTTCTCTTTGGTTTGTAGCTTTTCTTGGGTCTTCCAATGGCGAAGATTGGAAATAGGTCAATCTCTGAATTTAGGAAATTTTACAACACCCCTGAGTGGGTAGATATTGAGTGTTGTGCCTCCCCTCCTAGGAATGTTAGGGATATAGATGATGCTCACTGGATCCATGTTCTGTTGCTTTCCCAGGGGGGACTCACTTTTCCTCCCAATGATTTGTTCCTGCATTTCTTTGGCTATTTCAATAATGTTCCTGCACAATGCTCGCCCAATGTGTGGAAAATAGTAAATGGCGCCCATAGGATAAATCAATTGTATGGAACTAGGTTAGGGCTCGCCGAGGTCTGTTTCTGTTACTCCTTTTCTCGAACTAGTTCTGGTGTCCTTTACCTCAAAGTTAGGAGCCCTGATAGGGTATTGGTAGTTAATCTACCTGATTCCCATAAGGACTACTGGCAAGAAGGTTTCCTTGTTAGAAATTGACAGTTTTCTCCCCAATTTGAAGGGTCGAGGTCTAAGAGGTTCTCTGTTCCCTTCTATGGGGAGGAATACATAGGTAGACATTGTACTGTTATTTTGATTTTTGCTGATTTGTGACCTTTCTAACTCCTCTTTTGCTTCTTCTTCCACAGCGAGGTCAAATAATTTGGAGCTTGCTCTCAGCGAGGTTCGTATCTCAGAATTGGTTAAGGCTTGGAATATCAGGGAGCCTCTAGGTGACGACGAGCATCCCAGGTCTGCTGCCTTTCTGATCAAGTATAAGAACGTTGGCTCCAGCTTCATAGCAAGGCCTGTGGATAGTATACCAGAGTTTGATTCCTTCGAAGAGACTGCTGCAGAGCCTATCTAGTTGGACGAGGAGGAGAGCAGCTCTGAAAGTGACTTTGTAGGAGCCGTGAGTAATTTGGGTGGAGGGAGCTTTGATAGTAGCAGTTCCTCTGATCGTGAGGAGGTTTCTGAAGCTAGGAGATCATCGAGCACTTCTAGCAGTTCAAGTGAAGAGATGGTTCCTCCGAGGAAGAACTTGGTTAGAGATAATGATGATGAGGCACACGTGCTCCTTGCACAGAGGTCAAAGAAGTAAAAAGATACTTCTGGGGCCGTGGCTACTAGTTCCCGATCCTCCGCTCAGGAGAAGGAGAGGAGAAGGAAGGAAGAGGAGCAGGTGAGAGAGAGAGAGAGAGAAAAAAGGAAGAAGAGAGGAAGAATAAGGAGAGTGAGAAGGAGAAGGAGGAGGAGAGAAGGAGGGCAAAAGCAAGGACGAAGGCCGGGAAGGACTTAGTCCCGGTGTTCGCGCTGCCCTAGGGGGCTTCTGTGGAAATTTCTCCCTAGTTGGCCCCAGCTCTGCTCGAGAGAGCTGTTCTCTCGGCTGATCGCCAAAGGGCGGTAGGGTCGGAGCAATTGGCCCTTCAGGCTAGTCAAAGGCTTACTCTGGTAAGGCATTTTCCTCTTCTGATGCCTTCTTTTTTCTACAGTTCGTTACTGACTTCACCGTGCTCTATCGTTCACGCGACGAGCTGGTGAAGAGAAACAACGAGCTGGAGGAGGAAAATGTTTCCCTGAAGCTGAAGGGTAAAGAGCTCGAGACTAGCTTTAAAGTCGTTGACGCTGCTCGGATTTCATTCGATCTGGCTCTTGCTACTGCCAACAAGGAGAAGGGCGCAGCAGACAAGGACTTGAACGAGCTACAGCAGGCCTATGACCTGGTTTGATCGAGCAAGCTAGCGGTTGTTGAGGACAATAAGATGCTGTCTGTAGAGATGAAGAAGAAAGAGTCTGAGGCTGTCACTGCCAAAGAGGACTCATACAATTCTGGTTGGGCTGCAGCATATGAGGATACTGAAGTTCAGATAGGCTATATTAGTCGTCTGAACTTCAAGAAAGGTTGGAACAAGGCCCTTTTAGCTGCTGGCATTGACATCGATTCTCCCTTGTTTGACGAGCATGACCCAGGTCCGAAGCCAACCGTGGATGAAGTTACTGCCCCAGCTATTGAAGGCGCCGATCCTGTTCCTCAAGCGACCCCTGCTGATGTTTCTCTGGTTGTGGGGATAAAGATTATCCCTGCTGAGGGTGGTGCTCCTGCCGATGTTGACAAGGGGAAGGGGCCATCGACCTCTGGGCCGCCTGAGGTTGTCAACTAGTTATCTACTAGGATTGCTCTGTATTTTTGTTTTTTCCATTCTGTAAACTTTTCTTTTTTCAGTTCGATGTAACTTCAATCTTCATTAATGAAAAAGGCTTCATTTTTGCTTGTACTGATTTGTCCCTTTCTCTCCCTTTTCTTTCTCTTGCTTGTAGTTAGTTGATGTGGATGATTACATTCCTGCTACTTCCCAGTTGGGTAGGACCCTTGGTCCCAATGTGAGTCCCGAAGTTCGCCAGGCCTTCATTAAGCTCTGCAAGTCCCTTAGGTCTAGAAATCAGAAGTATAAGGAGCAATTTGAGCTCGTGGTCAAGCTGAAGGACAGGCTCCAGGAGATGGAGGACATTGGTGCTTCAGTGCAAGAGGAGATTAATGTGCTGAAGACAAAACTATTAGAGGCCTCCGAGATCAACCAAGTAGGGGAGGTTCTTCAGCAGGAGAATGAAGATCTGAGGAGAGAAGTCTTACGACTCAGGTGGCATGCGCCGAGCACTGTTTGAGCAGTATTACAAGGCTCCTCATCATCGCGAGCTGGATCTGATCATAATGTTACCCCTCCTATGTCGCGAAGTCTCACTCGCCCTCCCCTTCCGCGAGCTAGTAGGAGCACCAGGAGCAGAAGCAGGGAAGGAGAAGAACTTCGCGATAGGGAAATGGAAGAACTCCACGGTGATGTGTAATACCCCGTATTTTTGGCTATATTTATTTTTGGGATTAATTAATAAATGAGAATTAATTGGGAATTAATCCGGATAAAATATTAGCGAGATGTGAGTTGGTATTTGACTATATTGAGTATATATGATGTTATATTGAATGTTGAACTATGAAATTTGTCGTGAGATTGATATATGGCAATTTGGTCATTTTATTGGGACGCGTGTGACAGTCGCGTCAGGATATAATTATTTTAATTATAAAAGTGAATTTAAATTCTATTAACCGTATGGTCATTTTGAGTGCGCCAACGCGTCCGGAAGGGTCGAGATAGTCAGAAAACACTAGCCGGGGGTGTAGTTTGGGTCCCGGGGTATTTTTAGGCCATACCGGCAATATAAAGGGTATTTTAGTAATTTCGTATTTTTAGGAATTAAAAATGACGAAAATTAGAGAAGTAAATCTGATGTGGGTTTGACCCACTAAGCCACTAACCAACCCATATTAACCTAACAAGCTACGGGGGTTGTTAGATTAGGTTTTCTAAGTTTCCCCAAAACAAACCCTAGCCACCATAGCCATTGGAGAAGAAGCTTGGAGAAAGAGAGAGAGAGGGAATTCTGCAGAAAGAGAGAGGAGATCAACACCAAATTCAGAGACAATCGAGGCAAGTGATTTAATTTCTTTTAATTAAGAGAATGTTTCCTCCATGTTAGATAATTTGAAGATTTACAATTGTTCTTGGAAGATAAATGAAAACCCATGTTGTTTGGACTTAGAACTTGAATATTGAGGACAAATTGCATGTAGAATCATATAGAGATGATTATTCTGGTATTAATATATGTTGGATGTAAGAAAAACGGATTTAGAATGGACTAATTGAGGACTTAAAAGTTTAGGGTTCATGTTCTTGAATAATTGGAGGAAAAGTGTAGAGATTTGTAAATTGATTGATGTTAGGATGAATTAATCCTTTAAAACGTGTTAGGATGTGACTATGGTATATTTAGGATTGATTAGAGACCTTAAAACAATCGTTGGGACTAATTTTAGAGGAGATTTGAGGAGTAACAATGGTGAAAAACGAGATTGGGAAAAATCTGGGCCGAAACTGGTCCCTCGTTAGAAGACCTTCCCAGGTCGTTCGAACGAGCTCGTTCGAATGAGCTTCTAACGAGTTGACCAGTCGCTTCTAACGAAAGGGAATTTCTTTTGATACTTCGTTCGAACGAGATCTCGTTAGAAGGTACAGTTCGTTCGAACGAACTGGAATCTCGTTCGAACAGCCTCGTTCGAACGAGACTTCTAACGAGCTGGCAGTTTAGGCCTTTTTGGCCTGTCTTGATTTTGGGAGTCCCTTAAACTTGTTCGAGGGTATAGATAACATTCCTTTGATGATGTATTGATAGATTTGGGACTTTTGGGTTATTATGAGGAGTAAATTATATGCAAGTGATTTAAATCAATGGACTGTTTGGGTTGAGACGTGAGTGTCTACTACGACGTGAGAATAAATTATGGCGCGTATGATTATAAACCAGAATCGTATAAAGTGTGTAAATTATATATTGGTACTAGAATAAGAATAGTACTACAATTAAACTACGGGATTACTAAGATGTGTGTTTACTTAGTATTGGTATATGAATTGTGTGTATGACATACCTACCATACTTGCTATCACGGGAGGTTTGCGTTCGCTTAGGGCCCTCAAATCCTTGTGTTTCCCGGATTTAGACTTGTTACCTCGATGAACATAGGTCAGATAAGGACTTATTGGGATGTTAATAAGTCTGCTGATCGTGGGAGCGCAGGTATGTGCGTGACCCATGTGATGTGACTGTGTTCGCCTTCACTGTTTGTGATTTGTGTTATCTGAACTATTCCTGAGAGATTCGGAATATGTGATCCTTATGTACGTGATGTAGCGGGATGGATAGCAGAGTATGTGTGCACCGCAGCTTAGTCGGGGTGCTTATATTGTATATTTATGTTGTGGGAAATATACGCTTAATAAACTGGAAATTTTTCATACGGTATTGTGTGTAACTATGGAATAACATAGAGGGCTAATCTATAATGAGTTGTATTACTTTTATATGAGAACCTGAATTTACGTTAACCTCCTATTAAATTGCGATCGTTATAATGTTAATGGGAACAGAGTAATAAGGGTAGAACCTATGGCAGTCTAGCTAGATATGATATCACTTAGCTAGTGGTTGTGTCATTTTAGATTGGTACTTACGTTAGGAGTGCACAGTTAGACGAGAGGTGAGAATTTCATGTGAGTGCACGTCCTAACATGTACTTTTCATTTAATGTTTAAATGTTTTTAAAGAACTTGCAGGTTTTTAAAATATCTCCACATTCGGGCTCTGACCCGTTTGCTTTCAAATCTACTTTTTGTAAAACCATTTTAGGTGCCCAGCCACAAGGACACCATGCATAGGATACTCATTCAGGTGACGAGCTGTAGCTGTTTGTGGAAGCTACATGGATTTGCTTTTAGACGCTTCTATCAGTTGGATTCCTCAGTATTCTTCAGTTTTAGGGCATGTTGCCCAGATCCATTAGAGTTACTTTTCCATTACAGTTTTCAGACTTTGGCATGTATTGATTCAGTATTTAATTACTTATTTCAGATGGGGGATTTGTAGTGAGGAGTTTTCCTCCAGACTTTATTTACATTATGTGATGGTTATTCTATTTACTTCGTTATGGTGATGGTGTTATTATTTTTTCATTACACTTGTTGCATGTTAATCAGACTTTAATTAAAATTTGGCAACTTACTTTTTAAATACTAGGTGGTTAGTAAAAATAAAATGTTTTCGACAGTGATGCTATTAACTGAGCCAACTAGGCATTTTGATTTAACTTAATGAAGGAGTAGCTACCCGGTATTTAATTAGTCGGGGTGTCACATGATGTTCAGCAAGCATATGTAATCGCTGCTGGGCTTCAAAGGGACATCACCCGGTTGCGGTACTTGTTCAAGAAAGGTCCTCGGCAAGCGTGGGCTGATGGTTATGATCAAGGCTGGTCGGATGCTCCAATAAGGCTATCTGAGTTCGAGGAGCTTTCTTTCATCAGGGTATGGCTAAGTGCCTTGAAGGAGCTACAAGTCCCGAGGAACTCGGTGCTATGGTATCGTCATGAGATGTCTTCCTCCACTCTGGTGCCCAACCCATTCAGGAGGGACGATAAATGGATCCCCATCGATGCTATTCCTCGGAAATTATTGGAGTCGGATGCGAATGAGGTTATGGAAGAGTTTGCTCTTACTCCTGATGATGGACGAAGAACTCGAGCGATTGATTATCTTGCTCGGAGGCTTCCACCCCCTTGAGATTTTGCCAGTTGCTATTTTTTTATTTTTGATAATATAAATGCTTTGGGCAAGCTCGCCGACTAAACATGTATTATCATTGTTGTAAATAAGATGGATATATGAAAATTTTATGTTTTTGGGCAATTTTGCCAACTAAACGTGTATATCCTACTTTTCATATCCTTGCTGCTTTATGATCTCTTATGTTTTGTCATGCAAGTGTCCCACCAGTCCAGTATAATACTAAAGTACCATTGTGCCCCACTTTACCTTTTAGGTTGTGTCGTCACACTCCCTTAGGCCTAAGTAGGGCAATTGGCGAGGACACACCTGGTGTTGGATGTCTTCATCCGATCAGGATTTTGTTCGACCGAAGTAGGTTTGATGACCAGTATAAGATTTGGTCGTATTGCCTAAGAATCCTCTGTAGGGATTTATATATTGCCAGGGGCAATGCTAAGAGGTCTCTCGTGTTTTATGACGATGACCTGAGGAGGGGTATTCCCCTGCTATAGTGATCAATATGCTTGTTATTTGGAAAAGATGTGCGATGAATGCAGCTGTCACCAATCAGAGTGTAACCAACTAAGTAACTTTCATTAGTAATAAGGAAAATGAACTTCTGTTTTCATAACAAAAGAATACAAGAAAAAGATTTAAAAATAGAATTTCTTGAGATTAGCTGCGTTCCATGCTCGTGGTATTTCTCTGCCCTCCATCATTTCTAAGTGATAGGCACCTTGCAGATCGTCTTTAGTTACTTTAAAGGGTCCTTCCCAGTTTGGTTACTTTAAAGGGTGCCTTTTGGAGACCGGCTATTAGGGCTTCGTACTCTGCTTCGTTGTTGGAGGCTGTAAATCCAAGCCTGATTCCTTGTTCGAGGATTGTGTTTTCTGGAGTGATGAGGACAATGCCTATCCCTGCCCCCTTTGAGTTGGAGGCTCCATCAACGAAGAGTCTCCAGGTTCTCTCTGTTGGTTGAGGTTGGTTGGAGAGTTCTTCGCCCGTGAATTCGGCTATGAAATCAGCAAGGATCCGACCCTTGATAGCTGTCCTTGGTTGAAATTAGATGTCAAACCGGTCGAGCTCGACTGACCACTTAGATAGTCTGCCCGACAAGTCCACTTTCCTTAGGACTGCCTTAAGGGGATGCGATGTAAGGACGATGATAGTATGAGCTTCGAAATAATGCTTCAGCTTCCTCGAGGCTATTACAAGTGCAAAGGCGAGCTTCTCCAATTGCAGGTACCTTTGCTCGGCGTCTAATAAGTTCTTACTCGCATAGTAAATGGGGTGTTGGATTCCTGCAACCTCGCATATTAACGTAGAGCTGACAGTGTGATTGGATACCGAGAGGTACAGATACAAAGAATCCATTTGCTGTGGTATGACAAGCAGCGGTGGAGAGCTTAAGTAGGACTTGAGCTCTTCCAAAGCTCGCGAGCAGTCTGGGCTCCACTCTATCGGTTTAATCCCCTTTAGAAGCTGGAAAAAAGGCTTGTACTTCTCGGAGGATTTGGAGATGAAGCGATTTAAGGCGGCGAGCATTCCAGTGAGGTTCTGCACGTCTTGGATTGTTCGAGGGGGTTGTACCTTGTTGATTGCATCGATCTAGTCTGGATTAGCTTCTATGCCTCTCTTACGGACCAAGTACCTAAGAAATTTTCCTGACTGGACACCGAAGGAACGTTTGCTCGCATTAAGTTTCATTCGATACTTCCTGAGGATTTCGAAGGTCTTTGACAGGTCTGAGAGGTGATTTTTCTTCTTCTTGCTCTTAACGAGCATGTCATCGATGTAGACCTCCATTGTGTCTCCCATTTGATCCTTGAACATTTTAGTGACCAGCCACTGATAGGTTGCCCCCGCATTATTGAGCCCAAATGGCATGACCTTATTGCAATATAACCCAACTGTCGTGATGAACACCATTTTGTCTTGGTCTAAGGCATACAAGGGGATCTGGTGATATCCTGAGTATGCGTCCAGGAAACTCATTCGCTCATGAGCTGCAGTGGCGTCTACTAGTTGGTCTATCTTTGGGAGGAGGAAACTATCCTTTGGGCATGCTTTGTTGAGGTCAGTGAAGTCGATGCAAACTCTCCACTTCCCAGTATTCTTCGGAACTACTACTCGGTTGGACAACCACTTGGGGAATTGCACTTCCCATATGGATCCTGCATCCAGCAGTTTTTCGACTTCCTTTTCGATCGCTTTAGCCTTCTCGGGTGCAGTTCTCCGTGTCTTCTGCGTGATTGGCTTGAATGTGGGGTTGATGTGCAGCTGATAACAGACCATACTAGGATTGATTCCAGGCAGTTCGTATGGTTCCCATGCGAAAACATCTACGTTGTGTCTCAGCAAGGTCGTCAACTCCTTCTGTTCCTGGTCGGTGAGAGATGCTCCAATCAAGAAGACTCTGCTACTGTCACCAACTTCAGCCATGACTTCTACCAGGTCTTCGACGACACGCTCGGAGGGGAGGATCCTGGTCTCCTCTACTCCAGGTCTTCCATACTTTAATTGCTACTTGGAAGGTATCACACCTTCTTCAACTTTCTCGCTGGGTTGATCGGCCTTCTTCTCTGGCTTTGGTCGGATGGCTGCTATGAAGCACTTCCTTGCCATCGCTTGGTCGCCGTGGATCTCCATTACTCCTCGCTCGGTTACATACTTGAGCTTCTGATGGTAGGTCTAGGAGACCGCCTTCATCGCATGAAGCCATCCTCTGCCGAGGATGGCCTAGTACGGTGATTCGATGTCAACTACCAAAAACTTAATCATCTTGGAGACATTCCCAGCGCGAACTGGCAGCACTATCTTGCCCAGGGGCATGGTCATTTTTCCAGCGAAGCCGACCAAAGGAACAATAGCTTCCTTTAGGTCGGCGACGCTCAACTTCAATTTCCTGAATAGGTCGAGGTACATTACTTTGGATGAACTTCCTTGGTCGACGAGCAGCTTGTCGATGTCAAAGTTGGCTATCCCGAGTGTAATGACCAGGGCATCATGATGTGGGGTCCTTACTCCCACCAAATCTTCATCCGTGAAAACAATATGCTTGTTATAGTTGACGTCCTCTGCTCGCCGACGCTTTCCTGAATGTGATTTTGCTGGATCGATTTGAAAAGTCTGCATTACCGCTGTAAGTTTTTTCATTTCCATTCGAGATGAGTTCCCTTGTATCTGCTTGACGTCAGATACTCCGTGGATTACTGCGAACTCATGTCCAGCATCATCCTCCAGCACATTATCGGGTCTCGCCTCTCTGTTGGCAGCCAATTTCTCTGCCCTCTTTTCCACAAAGTCGTTCAAATGCCCAGACTGGGTCAACTCCTTGAGGTGAGACTTAAGAGCTTTGCAGTGCTCGGTCTTATGTCCTCCCTCTTTGTGAAAAGCGCATCTTAACGCATTGTTCCTCTTCGAGGGGTCTCCCCCCATTTTCCTGGGCCACTTGATGAATGGCTCATCTTTGATTTTCATGAGAATTTTGTAAATTGGTTCTTTGAAGACGGTGTTGACCGCCTGGAATACTTTCGACGCGTCATGGTTTCCTCCGTTCTTGGATCCATTTTTGCCTCCATTCTTTCCTCCTTTCTTCTGGTTCTCAGTTTTCTCACTTCCCTTGGTAATGAGCTTAGCTCGACCGTTTTCTCCTATATTAGGGCGGGTGACATCTTCCACCTTTACGTATTTCTCGATTCGAGCCATTAGGTCGTCAATAGTCACAACTTCCTTTTTCGTCAGGGACTGGTATAGGAGGGAAGAATTAGGGAGCCCAATCTTGAAGGAGGCCACTGCCACTTCCTCTGCGCAATCCTCAATCTCATTGAATAACTCCCAGTACCTCTTCGCGTAGTCTCGGAGGGTCTCTTGCGGCATTTTCTTCATTGTTAGTAAAGCATCCATCCTTTTGGGATGGGAACTACTGGTAATGAATCGGGCCATAAAAAGTTCGGATAGGGATTTGAAATTCTTGATCGATCGGTGGGGGAGCCTTTCGAACCACTTCTATGCTACATCATGCAGGCTCGAGGGAAAAATGCGGCAGATCAGTCCATCTCGGTGATTCTAGAGGGTCATGGCCTGTCGGTATTGCCTGACGTGATCGATGGGATCAGTCTTTCCGTCGTAAATCTTAAACCTTGGAATGGTAAATTTTTTGGGGGCTTCTTCCTCTTCGATTTCCCTCGTGAAGGGTGACTTCATCTGGGTTTTGAGATCTCGCCTTATGAGTTCTCTGGTTGATATTATTCCGTGGGGAGCAGGATGTTGGCCCATCTCTCTGCGGACTAGATTTCGTATGTTCTCGTCGCTACGAGCAGGGCTCGGGTAGTGGCGAGCTCTTCGCAACTGTTCGCGGAGGTCATCGTCTGACTCGTCTCCTTTTGAGATTCTTGCCTAGGGCTCCTTCCTCGGCTACGAGACTTGCTCGCCTGAGGGCTAGGAGTGCGGTATGGGCGTCTCCTGTTATCAGGACGAAGCTCCCTCTCCAGTCTTTCCAGCCTTCTTCTCAAGCGAGCGTTCTCAGCATCGTATCTACGGGAATACTCTCTCTGCTCGTGGAGTCTTGCCTCGTACGCATCAATCAATCTGGATATCTGCGTGGACCTCGCTGGTCCCTGACTTTCTTCTGAGGATGGCCTTTCTAGGCGAGCTCTCTGATCAGAACGTCGAACTTCAGACCTAATCCTGCGAGGAGCAGGTGGCTCTTGAATATCCCCTGCCTTAGGGGCATTGCTGCTGTGACCGGACATCTTAAACTCCTTTCTTGGTGTGGGCTCTTCTCAGGGAAAGACAAACGGTTCCCACAGACAGTGCCTGAAGCTCTTATACATTTGACTCACTTGAGTCTATATTGTATAAGTGCTCATGTAGTTTGGAAATTGTGATAAAATTATGTCCATCCTAGAAACCAAAGAGCCTCAGAAGTTGGATTGCCTATTCATCTCTCTTTCTTGCTTTGATCAAGAACCTATTGCCAACACTCACACACAGTAGAATTCATTTTTTGCATGTCATATTGCATAATTATGTGTGTACATGTGTTGAGTGTGTTTAAATCCCTAAGTTTGATTTTTAATAATTTTTTGGGATTTTTTAAACAATTTTTAAACCATGTTTTAATAATTAAAACTTGATTTATAAGTTTTGGGGTCAATCTCAAAATATTACTTATTGTATTTTATGGCCTAATGTTACCTTGGGTAGAATCCAAAAGCGGCAGAGACTTTAGGGTATACTTTGTAATTAGTTTGGACGCGCGTTTTATATCCCTTAACTGGCCAACACCTGTTGCCCCCTGATTGGTTAGATGTGTGTTTCTTTACTGAGAAAATAGATGCGTGTGTTATCAGCCCTTGGATCATTTCTTATCAATGGTCTGCATGTTGCCTTGATGAATCCCCGTGTATCATTTTAAGCCAATCAGCGTTCGTTTAAGCACCGCCTTGTGTGAGCCCTTAGATTCAAGTCAATTTAAATTGACTCGATCTTAGCCCTTGGTTTTGATCAGATATCTTGAACCTTCTCCTCTCACTATAAAAAGGCCTCTATTCTCAAACTTCGAAGACTTTTTGCCATTTCATTTCCTCAAAGAATTGAGAGAGAAGAGAGTAGAGAGAGAAGAGAGAAAAAAAGTTAGAAACCCTAACTTCGTCCAAATCCTCTTCAAACCTAACCCAAACACTTCTTCAAAACACCATATCCAAAAACACCATCCTGAGTGTTCTTGAGTGTTTGAGAGTTTGAGTTGAGTTATTTTTGTTGCTGTAACCTTGTGTTCGTAAGATCTTGTTTCCAACTTAGACTTCTACTTAGATCTAGTTTCTGTTTCCATAGAAATCTCAGATCTGAGTTATTCATGTTACATTACACTTAGTTTCATTTTATTTCTCATCTTGAGAAATATATTGTTGATTATTTTCTCTAAAACGTTTTCTTACTTTGAAATCAACAATAAATGCTTTATGTTTCTTGTTCTTGTAAAACTACACCTTTGACCTAGTTTGGAATCTCACTTGGAGGTTTTCAATCTCAAAAAGTTTTTGTTTTAAATTCTGAGATTGATTAAGACCTTGTCTGTCTTCCTAGCAAGGTATCCGTGGATTCTGGGATGATTGAAAGGTCAAATAAGGTTCAAAGTTTTCTAAGAAGAAAGAAAAAGAAAAGATCACTGCATATAGTGTGACTGTAATTTGTTAGGACTGTTTGTACTTATTAAGTGTGTGTGTGTGCATGCATGTGTTAGACAGCACCTTCACAAACACTTACACCCTACAACACGAAAAGTGTTGGTAATAAGATCTTGAGAACATAAGTCGACGTAAAGTGCTGGAACAAATCAAAAGTTGACAAACTGGGAGAACTATATCTACAATCAGAACTGCAGAGAAGTTTAAGGACACCAGAGGGTACATTCCTAAACTTATATAGGTCTGAGTTGTTTGCATGTTAGTTATATAGTTTGTAACTCATATATTTATTTTAGTGGATTTTTCATTTTACTCCATAGAGGGAATCGTGGATGTTTCCTCAATTGGTGAGGTTTTACCACGTAAAAATTTATGAACAAAAGCCTTCTACATTTTCTCATCTCATTCTTGGTTGTGCTGTGTTTAAAACTTGTTTAAACTATCTTTTAAACTTGTTGCTCAAATCTTGAATAAGATCTCGTACATACTGTTTTATTAAACACGTCTTGTGATTAATCCTTTTTGATTTAAGAAAAGAGTTTCTTCAAAAAACAACTTGGAGTTACTTAAATAGTTTATTTTCAATAAACGGCTTTAGTAACGCATTTTTTCAATTGGTATCAGCGCTTGGTAAAACTTTTTTTAAAGAGATCCTGTGTTTCTGAATTTTTTTTTCTGAAAATCAATTATGGACGAGAAAAATGAAAGATTTGGTAACTTGACCAGACCTCCGATCTTTGATGGAACCAATTTTGCTTACTGGAAAGTAAGGATGATTGATTTCATTCAAGGAACTTTGGGAGATGATGTCTGGGACATTGTTGAAAATGGTTATACTTTTCGTACTAAACCAGCCAACGAAGGAAGTAATGAGAGGGTTAAGAAAGCTCTAAGTGAGTTCACTCAAGAAGAGAAACAAGTTTCTCGAAATAATAATAAAGGAAAGAATGCTATATTTATGTCTATAAATGAACATGAGTTCAAAAGAATCTCATCCTGTACCACTTCTAAGGAAGCTTGGGACACCTTAGTCACTGCTCATGAAGGAGACACTAGAGTTAAGGCTGCTAAAACCCAAATGCTTATCCAGCAGTATAACTCCTTAATTATGTCTGAGACTGAATCATTTGATGACTTCTATATGAACCTGACTGATATTGTGACCAAACTGCATGCTAATGGGATAACCTATGATAAACAAGAAATTATATCTAAAATTCTAAGATCATTACCATAGAAGTTTGATAACAAAAGATATGCTATTGAGGAAATGTGTGATATAAATCTCACTCCTGAATTACTCAGTAGTAAATTAAGAACTGTGGAAATGGAACTGGAATTTAAGAAACAATTAACCCAATCCCATAGGAAACAGACTAGTTCCAATCTAAGCTTCTCTTCTAAATTGATTAAGCCCGAGTTTAATACTTCCAATGATGAACCTGATGATGACTGCGATATAGAGAGTTTGGACAATCAGATTGCCTTAATGACAAAACAATTCAAGAAAATAATTAAGTTTAGAAACAAAGTGGCAAATAAACAAGGCAAGTCAAATTATCAAACTCTTTCTAGTCACAGACCTCATGAGAAAAACAATGACAAAAATCGTAAGGACTCTCACGCTAGACCTAATAGAGACCTTAAGAAGACTGAATGCTATAGATGTGGTAAACTGGGGCACATTGCACAAGACTGTAGAGTTAATTTGAACACTCAAAACAAAAACACTAGAGCTAACATCTGCAAAACATGGGATGATTCAAGTGACTCTGAAAATGAGGAACCTGAGTCATCAGATGCTTTTGATCCTTGCATGTCTTTCTTTGCCGAGATGATTTATAATGATGACATGCCTATGTTTGTTAATGAGGATGAACCAAATAATTCTATGACTGATACTTCGAATGTGGTTATTACTGGTTTAGATGCTTTGATTACTGAGAATGTTGCATGTTCAACCTCGGGGTGTGTGAGTCAAAGGGATGGCGATAATGACGATGTCAATGCGTGTGTGAGTTTAACAAATGAATCATTAGGGGTCACTCCACACACCACACTTAGTGACTCGGACAATGAAGACCTCCCATACATTCACACACTTTAAACTAAGACTCTCAAGAAAAGCGCTAGACTAGAAAAGACTGTTAAAGATCTTACCAAGAAATTGGAAGATTTAAGCTTGATGGTTAAACTGAATGCTGAAGAGTACACTACCCAATGTTTAACTCATGAAAGTGAAATTAAAGTTTTTGATGAAAAACTGAAAAATTTGACTGAAACAAATGAAATTCTGGAGAAAAAGTACAAAGGGACATTGTTAGAATTGGAACAAACCAAAGAAAAGACAGCAACTATTTTAAAAAAATTTACAAAATTTGAAAATAATTCTAACTGTTTTGATGAATTTGTTGCTGAATCTAAAACCAATTCTGATGATCGAACTGGCATAGGATTTTGCCCCAATTTGAAAACACAAACAAATCTTTTGAAACTATCAAGTTTGTGTCAAGAGGCAAAAGACCTATTGAAACATGCCCAGACTTTCATTCTCTAAAAACTGAGTTTGATTCAAAAAAATCAAAGTTTTAACATTGGGGAATCTAGTTACTCTAGACATGAAAGTTCACCTAAGGCTAAATACGTATGCCCTTCTATTAGAAAGAGTGAGTCTGCATTCAAGACTATCACACCTAGGAATAGAATTCAGCCTCAAAACTCTATAAAACCTTTGTTTAGAGACTTTACTAAGGAGGCACCCATCTTGAGCAATCTTTATTTCTCCTACTCTGACATATATGGTCACTCTTTAGATGGTTGCTATGCTAGGAGACTTGTTAAACCTATCTATAATCCTCGTACTTACCAGAACTTTAACTATTCTAGGAGGAGTCGAAACAATTATATACTTCTTAGATAGCTAGATAAAAACTCTAACTATAGAAAGAGAAAGACCAAAACTAAAAGAACATTTCCTAGAAGGAATCCTAAGCATTTTCCTAAATCAAATGCTCAAGTCTTTCGCAAAATTCAAAATCATGCGCAAAACATTTTTCAGCAAAAATCTAATGCTCGCAAATTTTATCAGTTGAGAGCTAATAAGCGCAAGATGAAAACTAGAGCAATTTGGATTAGAAAAGATGATCTTTTACCTCAGATAAAGTGTAATATTGTTGTTACTGCTTTAAAAGCCGAACACACATCATCTAGTTGGTATTTAGACTCTGGATGTTCTAAGCACATGACCGGAGATGAATCTAAACTTTTAAACAAAACCAGATTTACTGGTGGTAAAGTTATTTTTGGTGATGGAGTTTCATCTCAAATCATAGGCAAAGGAACTCTCCAAGAAGATGGGCTTCCTATTCTTAAAGATGTTCTTCTAGTTAAAGGTCTAAAGGCCAACTTACTTAGTATTTCACAATTTTGTGACTCAGACCATATTGTTACCTTTTCAAAGAACAATTGCAAGATTTTAAATGAAAAATGTGAATGCATAATTACTGGATTCAGAACTCCTGACAACTGTTACACTGTCAAGAACAATTCTGAAACTTGTAATGTTTCCAGAATGGATGACAAGGAGATATGGCATAACATAATGGGTCACATAAATTACGATAATCTTAGTAAATTGTCTACTCACGACATAGTAAGAGGAATTCCAAAAATTAAACCCATTCATAATATTGTTTGTGGTTCCTGTCAAGAAGGTAAAATTGTTAAGGCCCCTCATAAGAAAGTCAAAGATATTCTCACCTCTAATCCCTTAGAACTCATCCATATGGACCTAATGGGTCCTTCCCAAACTGTTAGCCTTTGTGGACACAATTATATCCTAGTTATGGTTGATGACTTCACTAGATTTACTTGGGTAGCCTTTTTAAAACAAAAGTCTGACACTTTTCAAACCTTCCTAAAAATTCTTCTTAGGATTGAAATTGAAAAGGACATTCAAGTAAATCGAATCCGTAGTGATAGAGGTGGTGAATTCAAAGACACTGGTATTGTAGAATACTGTGACTATAATGGTTATAAACACGAGTTCAGTGCTCCTACGACTCCTCAACAAAATGGTATCGCCGAGAGAAAGAATCGTACCTTGCAAGAGATGGCACGTGTCATGTTACATGCCAAGAATTTACCTAAATATTTTTGGGTAGAATCTATTCGTACTGCGTGTCACATCATTAATAGGGTCTATCTTAGAAAGAATTCCAAGCAAACCCCTTATGAACTTTGGTACAATAAGAAGCCTAATCTCAAATACCTTAGAACCTTTGGCAGTACTTATTATGTATGCAAAGATAGGGAACACTTATCTAAATTTGAGAGCCGGGGAGATAAAGCCATATTTCTAGGATACTCGCCTAACAGTAGAGCTTATCGAGTGTATAATCTTCGCACTAAAACCATGATGGAATCCATAAATGTAATTGTTAGTGACACTATTTTAGAAAGCAAGACTGGTGAATTACCTATTGAAGAAGAGTCTTCAAATATTTTAGAAAATGACCCTTCTGAAATAGATAATTCATTACCTATTGAGACACCTGAAGTACCTAACTGGGTTTCTAAAGATCATCCCATAAATAACATTGTTGGCAACCCTAGTGAGCCAGTGCGTACAAGATCCCAACTTAGAAATTATGCACATTATGCATGTTTTGTTTCCCTTGTGGAACCAAAGAATGTAAATGAGGCATTGAATGACTCTCACTAGATTTCTGCTATGCAGGATGAACTTTTACAATTTATCATTCATGATGTATGGTATCTTGTTCCACGTCCTGATCACAAAAACGTTGTTGGTACTCGTTGGATTTTCAAAAATAAAACTGATGAAAATGGGATAATAATTAGAAATAAAGATAGATTAGTTGCTCAAGGATACTCCCAAATAGAAGGAATTGATTTTAACGAGACCTTTGCCCCTGTTACTCATTTAGAATCAGTTCGTCTGCTTTTCGCTATAGCTTGTCACATGCGTTTTACATTATATCAAATGGACGTCAAATCTGCGTTCCTTAATGGAATACTGGCTGAGGTATGTAGAACAACCTAAATGGTTCATTGACCCTAAGCATCCAAATCATGTATTTTGTCTGAAAAAGGCTTTATATGGCCTTAAACAGGCTCCTAGATCTTGGTATGAGCGTCTTTCCAGTTTTCTTTTAGATAAAGGTTTCAAAAGAGGTGGAAATGACCAAACTCTATTTGTCAAACATTTTGACAAACACATTACTATTGCACAAGTATATGTAGACGATATTATATTTGGATCAACTTCTTCCTCAGAAGTAAAATCCTTTTCTGAAATTATGAGTAAGGAATTTCAGATGTCCCTTATGGGGGAGTTGCAGTTCTTCCTAGGTCTCCAAGTCAAACAAAATCCAGAAGGATTATTTGTTTCGCAATCTAAGTACGCTTTAGAGATCGTTAAGAAATTCGGCCTTGAGAGTGCTAAAAATGCTAAAACGCCCATGAGTACTATGCTAAAACTTTTTAAAGATGAAAATGGAACATCTGTAGATCCTACTCTATATCGTAGTATGATAGGCACTTTACTATACCTTACTGCCTTGCGTCCTGATATTATGTATGCTGTGTGTGTATGTGCTCGATATCAAAGTAACCCTAAAGAGAGCCACTTGAATGCTGTTAAACGTATCATTAAATATGTAAATGGAACTCTAAATCTAGGACTTTGGTACACTAATGACACACCAAGCACTATAATTGGGTACACTGATGCTGACTGGGCTGGGTGTACTGATGATAGTAAAAGCACTTCAGGAGCATGTTATTATATAGGTAATAACTTGGTAGGATGGAGTAGTAAAAAGCAAAACTGCACATTACTCTCAACAGCTGAATCTGAATACATAGCCGCTGACAGCTGTTGTGCTCAATTAATGTGGCTTAAACAAATGCTAAGTGATTATGGTATTAAAGAAAACCAATTGCATCTTTATTGTGATAATCAAAGTGCGATTAATATTTCTAAAAATCCTGTTCAACACTCGCGAACAAAGCATATTAAAATAAGACATCATTTTATACGTGAATTAGTTGAATCTAAGGAATTAGAAATCAATTATCTTCCTACTGATCTACAACTCGCAGATATGTTTACCAAACCTCTAGATTATAATAGATTCATTTCATTACGTAAATCTATTGGTATGGTTTATACTGACTAATCTTTTTGATGTTTATCCAAGTTTTTCCCTTTGTCCATTTGAGACAAAATGGGGGAGAAATTTGAGTCTATTCAATTCTTACATATTCTAAACAGCTTGATCTTAGTGAATTATTGCAGGTTCTTATTGTACAGTTACTCTCAACAGTTGTAATAGGGTATTCAAATGTACTTAGTTGAGTTATGTACTTTTTGATTTCTAGGTATTGGGTAGATAGAATTTTGATAGGAATAAGTTTTTCTTATTTTTTGGGACCCTACGAGTCCTAGTTGACTCAAAGGAGATTTTGTCTCATATTTCCAAAGGGGGAGATTGAAGCCCTTATACATTTGGCTCACTTGAGTCTATATTGTATAAGTGCTCGTCTAGTTTGGAAATTGTGACAAAGTTATGTCCATCCTAGAAACAAAAGAGCCTCAGAAGTTGGATTGCCTATTCATCTCTCTTTCTTGCTTTGATCAAGAACCTATTGCCAACACTCACACACAGTAGAATTCATTTTTTTCATGTCACATTGCATAATTATGTGTGTACATGTGTTGAGTGTGTTTAAATCCCTAAGTTTGATTTTTAATAATTTTTTGGGATTTTTTAAACAATTTTTAAACCATGTTTTAATAATTAAAACTTGATTTATAAGTTTTGGGGTCAATCTCTAAATATTACTTGTTGTATTTTATGGCCTAATGTTACCTTGGGTAGAATCCAAAAGCGGTAGAGACTTCAGGGTATACTTTGTAATTAGTTTGGACGCGCGTTTTATATCCCTTAACTGGCCAACACTTGTTGCCCCCTGATTGGTTAGATGTGTGTTTCTTTACTAAGACAATAGATGCGTGTGTTATCGGCCCTTGGATCATTTCTTATCAATGGTATGCATGTTGCCTTGATGAATCCCCGTGTATTATTTTAATCCAATCAGCGTTCGTTTAAGCACCGCCTTGTGTGAGCCCTTAGATTCAAGTCAATTTAAATTGACTCGATCTCAGCCCTTGGTTTTGATCAGATATCTCGAACCTTCTCCTCTCACTATAAAAGGCCTCTATTCTCAGACTTCGAAGACTTTTTGCCATTTCATTTCCTCAAAGAATTGAGAGAAAAGAGAGAGAAGAGAGTAGAGAGAGAAGAGAGAAAAAAAGTTAGAAACCCTAACTTCGTCCAAATCCTCTTCAAACCTAACCCAAACACTTCTTCAAAACACCATATCCAAAAACACCATCCTGAGTGTTCTTGAGTGTTTGAGAGTTTGAGTTGAGTTATTTTTGTTGCTCTAACCTTGTGTTCGTGAGATCTTGTTTCCAACTTAGACTTCTACTTATATCTAGTTTCTGTTTCGATAGAAATCTCAGATCTGAGTTATTCATGTTACATTACACTTAGTTTCATTTTATTTCTCATCTTGAGAAATATATTGTTGATTATTTTCTCTAAAACGTTTTCTTACTTTGAAATCAACAATAAATGCTTTATGTTTCTTGTTCTTGTAAGACTACACCTTTGACCTAGTTTGGAATCTCACTTGGAGGTTTTCAATCTCCAAAAGTTTTTGTTTTAAATTCTGAGATTGATTAAGACCTTGTTTGTCTTCCAAGCAAGGTATCCGTGGATTCTGGAATAGATTGAAAGGTCAAATAAGGTTCAAAGTTTTCTAAGAAGAAAGAAAAAGAAAAAATCACTGCATATAGTGTAACTGTAATTTGTTAGGACTGTTTGTACTTAATAAGTGTGTGTGTGTGCATGCATGTGTTAGAAAGCACCTTCACAAACACTTACACCCTACAACACGAAAAGTGTTGGTAATAAGATCTTGAGAACATAAGTCGACGTAAAGTGCTGGAACAAATCAGAAGTTGACAAACTTGGAGAACTACATCTACAATCAGAACTGCAGAGAAGTTTAAGGACACCAGAGGGTACATTCCTAAACTTATATAGGTCTGAGTTGTTTGCATGTTAGTTATATAGTTTGTAACTCATATATTTGTTTTAGTGGATTTTTCATTTTACTCCGTAGAGGGAGTCGTGGATGTTTCCTCAATTGGTGAGGTTTTACCACGTAAAAAATTGTGAACAGAAGCTTTCTACATTTTCTCATCTCATTCTTGGTTGTGGTGTGTTTAAAACTTGTTTAAACTATCTTTTAAACTTGTTGCTCAAATCTTGAATAAGATCTCGTACATACTGTTTTATTAAACACGTCTTGTGATTAATCCTTTTTGATTTAAGAAAAGAGTTTCTTCAAAAAACAACTCGGAGTTACTTAAATAGTTTATTTTCAATAAACGGCTTTAGTAACGCATTTTTTCAGGCCAATTGTGGTGACAATTATTGTGCAACACAAATAAATAAGAAGAAAGCTTTTACCATGTGAGAACAAGGAATATAAAATGACAATCACACAACAAAGGATGTACGTGGTTCAGCAAAGATGTGCCTACGTCAACGGTGGTGCAGTCGATATTATTTCTATATACTCCGGAGAGTAATTATAGAGAATACAACTTGTCCCTTTGCCCTGGACCTAGGGTTTAATATATATATGCACATGTGGGTAAGTGGAGGTGATGGGTTCCTCCACGTTTTCCATCTCCCCTATAACTTTCCTTCATGGGGACGTGGAGGGAGACCGGATCAATATAAGAGAAGAGGGGCCTGGTCTTTGGGCCGCCAGGACTGGGCTACTCGTCCAGGCCTATAGTTCTAATTTCGGGTACCCACAGGTATTATAACTAGAATTTTGATTTTCTCTCGAAAATCATTTACCCTCTCTCGTGGCGTAAATTTAAGAGTAAGGGATCAAAATTAACATTCAAAGGGAATTTTCAATTCATCAAACTAATTAAATCAAAATAACTTCAAATAAGAGTTCACCCCACCCCTTGAAAGGGGATTTAGCCTAACATGATATTAAACATGATAATAAAATAAACTAGGCAATTAAAATAAAAGTAGAGAAGAGAACAATCAAATCAAATTTCTTTGAGTGAAATTGAATTCCAACCCTTGAATTTTCCCATCATCCATTCTATTTGAGCATCTAAATGATTTGTTAACAATAAGAACACACTAAATTGCATTTCACACAAATTTATCACGCACTAATCTTTAATAAAAATAAAAATAATTAAATAAAACTATTTACAAAATAATTCTACCTAATTTATTCTAACCTAAAAAAAATTAAAATGGTGTTTCTCTCTCTAAAATTTTCTCTCTCAAATATTCTTTTTTTTTTCTTGAATGGTCTTCATCTTCTTTAAATAATAGGCATGGAGCTAAGGGTAAATTGGGTAAGGGTAAAATGTGGGTGATCATGGGATGTGTGCACATGAAGTTTGAGAGGTGTGAGGTCACAAAAATCTGATTTGGGGGAGGGTAATTTTGGGGCAAAAGAAGGTGCATGTGGGAGATGTGTTAGTTCGGATGAGTTGGGGGTAAAATGGTAAGGGGTTAAATGGGTTAAGTGGTTTTAAAATATGTGGGACATTTGGGTTTTTATTTTTGATTGGATTTGGCTAAAAGCAGGTGAAGAAATCGTGCAAGGGCTTGGGGGTTAAAATGGGTTTGGTGAGTTTGGGGCATGGAGGTCGGGATTGGCAAGGTGTAGGATCGCGGGTTTGGACATGGTCACGGGTTTGGTGATGGTGGGTATGGGCCGATGTGACAGACCGTCGGAGCTGGGGTCGGATGGGTCACCGAGTTTGTCTCAGAAATGGGTCAAATGTCGGGTTGGTTTGGTTTGGACAACCTCGGGTCAGAGATGGTGAAGGGTTCCGATTTGGACAGAGGTTCGGCTGGGTGGCGGTGGTGGGGAATGGCAGGAGAGAATCGACGGTTGGAGGTTCGGGTATAAGGGTAGGAGGTATGGGTTAATGGAGGTTTGAGAGAGAATGGGTATTAGGTGAGGAAGATGATTGTGGGTGTGAGGTGAGAGAGCGAGAAGGTTAGTGTCGTTGTGTTAATGGAGTAGGAGAGAGAGAGTTTGGGTGAAGGTTGAAGATGAAGTGGGTAGTATTTGGTGTGGTCAGGTGTATGTTAGTTAGGTGAGTGCGTATGGAGGTAGGGTTTGTGTGTGAGTGTATTTAATTTGTACCTAAAAATTAAAGTAAAACTAAATAAAAAAAAAAAACTAACAAACTAAAAAAAATAAAATCAACTAAAAAATTTAAAATTCTAATCTATAAATAAAAGACACAAATTAAAAAAAAACTAAAAAGAAATAAAAATAAAAATCTATTAAAATTAAAACTAAAATCTAATAAAATGTAAAATAAATGAATTCCTAAAAAAAACTAATCCTAATAAAATAAAAATAAAAAACAATAAAAATAAAATAAAAATACACTAATAAAATATAAAAATAGAAAATAAAATCTAGAAAATTCTAAATAAATCTAAAATAAACCCTAAAAATAAAAACGACTCAAACTAAAAATCGAAAAAAAATTAAAAAGGCACAAACTAAACACACACGGGCTTCGGGGTAAGTTTAGAGACAAGTTTAGGCTCAGGTGAGGTTACGGGACAGGGTAATTAGCTACATTTGATGCACATTTTCCTTAAATTAAGCATTTGAACTCCGCAAACGGTAATCAACCTGCACAATGAACATTTATGTGCATAAGACCGAAATTGTCAAGAATTAGCAGCTAAACATGGTCTATTCAGGGTATAAAATGTATACTTTTGGGTGCTCATAAATTAACATGCGCGATTTTTCTAACATGTTAAAATCCCAAACCTAGGAAAAACATCCCCGACTCCCTCTACAGAGTAAAATATAAATCCATTAGAATCAAAATAGAAGATACAACTACAATAAGATAAAAAAGAAATAAACAAAAATTACCTAAATCGAGAGTCCATTGTTAGGCAAAACCTTCACTTGTAATTTTTCGATTCTTGTAATTCTAACATGTTGACTAGAGAATCCACTCCAATAACAAAGCAATTCTAACGTGAATATGCAACATTAGGTGTAGTGAAATGTTCTAAAATGCATAACATGAAAGAACTCAACTCACATAAATAGTTACCAAATATATACATTTTCAAAACAAGATCCATATCTAATACAATAGATAAAAAGAAATACAATGCAAATATCGAGCAATTAAATTTTCTAAAAAACTTAAAAAATAGATTTTCAAATATTAATTCATAATATCGATTTACATACATTTCACGATCTGTAAAAATTTAAGCATAAATTTGAAAAGAATCGATTTCAATATTTTTCTTTTCAAAAAAGCCTTTTCAAGAAATATAAAAAAATAAATATAAAAAATGCATTTATCTAAACAAAATATTTCTACTAATCACAATAGAGAAATGATTGCAATAAGCATAAAACTATATAACACTAATCATGAACATTATGTAATACCCCGTATTTTTAATGATTTTAATTATGGGATTAATTGACTTAAAAATGGATAATTTATTTAAAATTAATTTGAATTTAATTATATAATTATTAGCATGACGAGAGTTAGTATTTATTAATTGAAATTATGTTCAACATTACTTAGTGAGTAAAGTAAAATGTAATTATGAATTTATTCAAATTGTCGAGGGAATAATACGATAGTTATGGAAAATTAAGTCGGGATGCTTGTGTTAGGACTAAAATTTATGGAATAAAAGTAAATTATTTATAAGTCACCCATATGGTCTTTTAAAGTGGGCCAAAATATCCGAAAGGGTCGAGATAGTTAGAAAAGTCTACCCGGGGGTTTAGTTTGGATCACGGGGCATTTTTTAAGCCAAAACGACATCCCGAGAGGGTATTTTTGACATTTTAATTTTTGGAGTAATTAAACCCACGGATTTTCTAAGGCTATATCAACTGATAGGGTTAGGTATTCTAAGGTTATTAAATACAAAAACAATTGAGGCCATTGGAAGAGGAAGGAGAAGAGATCCTAAGCCAAAAATCACCCATAGTTGCACCTCTTTCATAATTAACGCCACGAGAGTGCATATCGAAAGACGAGGAATGTAGCCATACCCTTCATCATCAAAGGATCAGACCTATTGTTATAAGGTAAGTGTTGTTCTCACTTAAATTCAACTAGATAAATTATCCATGTTAGTAGAATATGATTAAGAATTAAATTTCATGAATGTAAAGGATAAATTTTGGATTAAATCATATTCTGGGTAGGATTCAGGATCAGGATTGAAGTACTGTCATGGAAAAAATAAAATTTAATACATTATGGGAATCTTTATGTAGAGAATTCATAGTTTTGATCATGTTCTTGAACAAAAGCCATAAACTAGGGTTTTTGAGAATTAAATTATAATTCAATTGAAAAGTTATTGAATCTTGATGTTTAAATGATTCTTGTACGTTAGAAACTGT
The DNA here is from genome assembly GCA_949130495.1 of Sambucus nigra. Taxonomy (NCBI): domain Eukaryota; kingdom Viridiplantae; phylum Streptophyta; class Magnoliopsida; order Dipsacales; family Adoxaceae; genus Sambucus; species Sambucus nigra. The sequence continues at coordinate 257,947,487 of OX422223.1, read as the reverse complement.
CTATATGTGTTAATTTAATGTTTAGCACCTTATTTTTGGAGTTTGGGAATGAATCAATAAGGTTTTAGAGATTTTTGGTTGAGGAAGCCCGTACCCTTAATTTGCAAAAAAATTAGGCTGATACCTGTTCGATCGATTGATCGACCCATGAACTCCCCTAGAGAATGTGATTTGTTTCTTTTTTACTAATTGATTAAATCCCAACTTTTAGAAATCATTGGTGATAGAAAGAACTTTTGCGTGTATTTATTTTTTCATCGTTGCTTGAAAATATCTTCTAATCAAAATCCTCAAATTACCTATAAAATATAGCAAACTCAAGTGTAGAGGTAAGTAAGGGTATCAATCCACATCAAGGGGATAAAGCAAGGGGAAAACAATTGTAATTCACTTTTTATTTTCCTTTTGGGCTTTTGCTTTTCTAATTTTTTTAGCTTTTTCAATATTAAAACAATTGGGTGAGGTGAGGGGAGATAACACTAAACTAAAATGTGAGATGAAAACAACTAACTATAAAGTGACTAAAAGTGAAAAATAAGGTCTAACACTAAAATAAGAGATAAAGTTAGGTAAATAAATGTGAGAACAATCAAGGAGTGGGATTACACCACAAATTTTATCTATTCTAACTAATTAATTTAATTAATTGAATTCTCCCAAATTAATATCAAAATTACAAATCAACTCTCATTGCAAATGTAATTTTAATAGTAACATTTTAGAAAATTAAGTTTGACACCCCACAACTCTAGAAAAATAGATCTACACTCCCTTTAATTAATCACCCGCTTGGATCGATCAATTAAAACTTATGTAAATTTTAGAAATTAAATTTGGAGTTGAAATTCAAGTTATAATACCCCACTTAAGAAACCCCTATCTCTAGTTCGAATCTAAAATGGATATTATAACTAGAATTTCAATTTTCTCTTGAAAATCATTTACCTTCTCTCTAGGCGTAAATTTAAGGGTGGAAATCAAAATTAACATTCAAAGGAAATTTTCAAGTAATCAAACTAATTAAACTAAAATAACATCAAATAAGGGTTTCCCCCCACCCCTTGAAAGGGGATTTAGCCTAACATAATACAAAGCATGATAATCAAATAATCAATAGGCATTTAAAATAAAAGAGAAAAGAGAAGAACAATCAAACCAATCTCTTGAATTTAATTGACTCCAATCCTCCAATTTGAAGTATACAACCCTCTTAATTGAGCATCCAAGTATTGCTGAAGTCTTTGAAAATTGGCTTGGATCTATTGGGTACGGTAGTCCAGTTGTCATTAGGTTTAGGTTTCTATCTTTGGTCTCTGGCAAAAGGACAAACATATTTGGTCTCACTGTTTGGTTTCAACTGTTGATTGTACTGATTATGTTTTATTTGAGAGACATTGAGACTAGGTTCACCTTTTTGAACATTTTGATGAGTTTGGCCTTATTTGATAAAAGTAACGTTTTCAGGAGAAACTTTGGTCTTACTTATATGCACTATTTCTCCAAAACCTTGGCCAGACTTATCTTCAGAGTCAAATTTGCTTCCAGTAACAATTTTTTCATAAGACTTAGTTTGTGTTTCAAAATGTTGGAATTTTTTAAACACATTTGAAACCATTTGTTTTTACTCTTCTAGTTCAACAAGGGTTGCCTTGTATTTTTGTTTAAATTCATGGTTCTTTTGAGTCAAATCTTTTATTTTCAAAGCATAGTCTTCAATTTCAGTCTCATGAGTAACACATTGGGCGGTATAATCTTCAGTGTTCTTTCTAATGGTCTGGTTAATCAAATCGATACGCTCATTTAAGGTTTTTATCATTTTTTCTAAGCGCGAACTCTTCTTAATTGTTTTAGTATATAACTCATGTAAATCAGGCAGATCATCATCAAACTCACTATGTGCATCGTGTGAAGTGTCCTCTATGTTTTTAGTAGGTTCATTACTTACGCACACATTCAATTCATCATCAACATTCTCACTTTGGCTCACACACAATCTTTCAGCAGTTATAGGAATATAATTATCAGGAATATCATTAACAACATCAACAGGCATAACAGATTCATGAGCAGGCAAGCATGCATCATCATTATATATTATCTTTGCAAATAAAAACATGCAATACTCATTTATCTGGGTTGACTCAGTTTCATCCTCGTCAGAATCACTAGAGTCGTCCCATGTCTTACACATATTGGCCTTGCTATTGTTATTAAAACTAGTTGGACATTTACTAACATAGTGACCTAGTTTACAACAACGGTGACATTTAACATCTTTTATGTGAGGTTTAGGTTTATTTAGGTCATAATTCCTTATATTTTCATAAGTGTATTTGGTATTGTCTCTGTCATGAGTTTTGTTAAATTGATTGCCTCGGTAATTTGATTTGCCTTGTTTAGAGGCTACTGCATTTCTAAATATTTTTGAAATTCTTACTCATAAGATCTATTTCATTGTCAAGGTTTTCCAAATCACAACTTTCAAGACAATCAGTGTCAAAATCTAAAGTGTTCAATTTAAGCACTGGCACTTTAGAAGAAAACACAACATTTGAATTAGAGGTTTTATTAGTCTGTCTGGTCAATTTCTTTTTAAAGTCTAGTTCCATTTCTACAGTCCTCAGTTTACTGCTAAGTAATTTAAGAGTCATATTAGGGTCATTCATTTCTTCAATAGCATATCTTTTGTAGTCAAATTTAGATTGTGATGACCTAATAATCTTTGACACAATTTCCTTTCTACTGTAGGTTATACCATTAGCATGAAGTTTTATAAAAATATCAGTTAACCTTATGTAGAAATCGCCAAAGGATTCATTGTCATGCATAATCAGGGTGTTATATTAATGGATGAGCATTTGAGTTTTTCCAACTTTGACACATTCATCACCCTCATGAGCAATGACTAGTGTGTCCCATGCCTCTTTACAATTAGAACATATGGATATTCTTTTGAATTCATGTTCGTTAATGGACATAAAAATGGAATTTTTCCCTTTGTTATTATCTAGAGATTTTTTTTTCTCTTTCTTAGTAAATTCACAGAGAAGTTTCTTAATTCTTATTGGATCAGTGGCTGAAGTAGGTTTAGTAGGATGTTCAAACCCTATTTCAATCATTTCCTGGACTTCATCACGCAAGGTTCTTTGAATGAAAGCAGTCATTCATACTTTCCAGTACGAAAAATTATTTCCATCAAAGAGTGGTGGTCTAGATAGGTTGCCTAACTTCTCAAATTTTTCTTCCATATTCAAAAAATTTTTAGAAAGAAGTTTCAAAAATAATTTCTCAAGTTTTAGGATCACAAAAGGTGTTCTTTCTCTGATACTAGTTGAAGAAAAGCTTTAGGGTTAAAAATCTTGTTTACAAGATTAATAACAAACTGTTATAAGTTGTGTAAACTTTGAATAAAATTTTTGGGCAAAACTCTTTTCGAAAAACACAAGATGTGTTATAAAAGTCTCTTTGAATGTATGGTTTAGATTTAATTGTTGGTTACCTTCTTTTTAAATTTTAAGGGACATCTACTAAAGTTACCATGCAGTTCCAATCACAACAACAGTTAAGAACATTCAAAGAAATAGACACATGGATTTTTAACGTGGTAAAAGCCTTAAACAAGGGAAACATTCACGGTTCCCTCTACGGCACAAAATAAAAATTCACTAGAATAAAGAATCAAATTACAACACTTAAGCAAACTACAAAGATCCTAACCTAAGTTCAGAATGTACCTACATGAGATTCTCTACTCCAAAGGTAATCTGAATTGGACTGATCTTTTCTTGCTACTTCTTTGTTTTTTCCTTGATCTCCTTCTCTTTGAATTCTGATTCCAGCAACTCTTTCAAAATCCAAGATTCTTAGACAGAACCACAGTGTCTAAGTGTTCGTGTGAGATAGTGTTTGTGATGTGCTACTACATGCAAACTGCTACTCACCCTCTCAAAATTATACAAACATTCCTAACAAATTACAGCACTTCTAAATGATAAGTTATTTCTGAATTTATATTTTCAAATCAAGACTTCTTGATCCTTCTATAAATCCACAAATCTCAAGGATAACTTGCTCAGAAGACAGTTCAAGGTCTTAAACAATTTTAGTATTTTAAAAATATTTTTGAAATTGTAAACCTCCAATTGAGATCCAAACTAGACTAGAAGTATATTTTGTAAAAACAGATTCAGACTTAACATGCAGAGGCTGATTCGACATATTTTGACATAAAACTTATTTTCTCAGATCTGTAGTTATTCTTTAAAACTTTAACTAAAGTTTTTTGTGTCCTTTTTATTTTTTTTCACTCGTATTTCATAAAACATGAAATATAAAACCAGAAACACGAACAACTCACTAGATCTGAAAATATTTTGAAACTTAGAAGTTTATATTTCAAAACTTGTTGAAACATAGTGGATCTAAAATACCAGATCCAAAAAGAGAAACTCAAAAAAAATCGTGTGATGTTCTCTTTTTAGAAAAACTCAGTTTCAATAATGAAACTTAAATTTCTCTAAGAGATGAGTTATGAGAGAATCAAGAACTTGAAGAGGTCTTCAAACGAAGAAAAAACCCAACACCAAAAACACAGACCCTAAAAATATCTAACTCTCAAGAATAGGTTTCTGGTGTATGGAACTTTGAGGTTTTGGTGTTTCGATTTTAGGAGAAATCACTCAGAGGTTGGGCTACGAAGAACCTATGGTTTCTTCTCACTTTTTTTTCTCTTTCCGTTCCCTCTCTTCTCCATTCTCTCTCTACTCTCTCTTTTCTCTCAAGTTAGACGAAATTGAAAAAGTCTGTAATGGCTGAGGCTTGATCCCTATTTATACTAATCAAAGAAGGATCCAGAACCTCAAACTCAATCCTACGGCTGGGATTGTATATTGACCATTTGACTTAAATCCAACAGTTCATCACAAGCGGTGGATTAAACATTTGTTGATTGGTTTAAACTGGGTTCACAAGCATTGACTCTCAACGCGTGAAGACCGTTGATAAGGTTGATCTAAAGGCTAAGAAGGTATAACTGGTTTGTGTCTTATAGAAAACACAATCTAAGCCGTCAAGAATACAACACGTGTACGAACGGGATGAAATTAAAAAAATGCGTGTTGAAATTATTTACAAAGCACACCTCAATTTCTCTAGCGCTTTTGGATTCTACCCAGGCAAACAATCAACAAAGAAAATTATTTTTTGAAATCCAACTTTTACCCACAACACTTTTAAAAACTATGTTTTAATTAAATTAAAAAAAAAATTTTAAAATTATATAAAATGTTTTAAATAGAATTAAATGATTTTAAAGAAATCTTAAAGTATTGTAAAACCATAAATGCAAATAGGAGATATGAATAATGCAGAGAGTGTGTCCTATTTGTGGTTTTAAAGTAGAAATTACTTCCCTTTATGTTGATCTTGAGAATTTTGTTGGACATGATTTTTTTATTTTTCTTGAACCCTTGAGGAGATGGAGTTCTCATAAAATTTAACCTATTTTGTCTAAATATCGAAACTAGTTGGAACTCCTATATATGTAGACTCAAGTAAGTCAATATATAGTGTGTTCTCATCCATTTTTTCCAAAGCCAAAGCATCTACCACCAAAGTTTCCTCCCCTCTGATTCTGCTGTCCTCGGCCCTATTGGTCGTCAAAACCCCTCCCTTGGCCCTATTGAAAGCGTTATTGTCCCTGCTGCTAGTGGCCCTAATTACCAGACTGGCCCTGATTCCCCTGCCTAAAACCTCCCTATCCCTGTCTTTAGTCACCTGATCTAAACATCTTAGCAGGGTCCCTCTAATGGGAACTCTGCTTTCCCTATCTTTGCTGACCCTGAGCTGGTTGTGCCCTACTGGCACCATTACCTCCTATCCTTCCCTGTTGGCTGGACTCCCCCGCTCATTTTCTTCCCTTCAGATGGAAGCATTGATCTTGGCAGTGTAGTAGGGCAGCATTAAATACATCAGTATATGTACCCAACGAAAGATTACCCAAAAGGTGCTAACAAATCCTCAAAGCCAAGTCGTCCATAAACATCTGAGTTTTCTTCCCATCAGTAGGTACCTCATCTGGAAGCAGATTAATCAATCTCGTAAACTCTTCCTCATATTCCACAATGATCTTCCCTTCCTGGGTGAGGTCCAGTAATTTTTACCTCATCTCAGTCTGAACGGGGGAAAGGAAATATTTACGATCGAACCACGCCCAGAAGTCCTGAATAGTCATGTTGTCTCTCTCCTTAGCAATGGTAATAGACTCCCACCACTGTAGTGCTACTCCCACTAGCTTAAAAGTAACGTCAGTGCACTCATACATCCTCAAGGGCCACTATATGTATTTTTTTCATTGGCTCGCTACCACAACATCGGAACTCCCTGCGAACTTCGGAGGATGTGCCTTCGAAAAGGAATCTATGACTTCCTCCCAAGAAGAAAGGAATGTGTGAGCTGGTGCTGATGATGGTGCCACTGCCTATGCCTTGGGTGGGACCTGTTGTACTACGGCTAAAGCTGCATTTACCGCTTGTACTACGATAGCAGTAACCTCCGCACCATTCATTGTACCCTAGGTCGAATCTGGATAGGGCTCAGACTGGACACCCCTAGGAGCTGGCTATGCACATCTGGGAGGCATTTGAGATGAGATAGAAGCTTTATAAGTCCACAATAAATATCTATGAATAGCTGAAGACGTAAAATGCGCAATTAATGAATACAACAGTCCTAAATATAGGGCTCTACATCAAAGAAAGCTACTCTGAAAGCATAATAAGCCACACAGATCCTAAAGACTTTAGAACCTGATGCTCTAATACCACCTGTGACATCCCGCCTAATTAAATACTGGGTGATCAATCTTTTATTAAATTTAAAACGGAATATCCAGTTGGATCAATCTAAGCATCGTTGTCAAAAAACTTTGTATTAATTACTAACCACCTAGAATTCAAACTCAGATGTCAAATTTTATCTTTTAATATAACATGCAAGGAATTTAATTGAATAACTAAACATTCACCATCCAATAACAATATCATAGGAATTAAAATGACATAATGAAATAAACTGAGTCGGAAGCAAACACTTCCAATCTAAATCCCAAATACAATAATCTGAAAAGGAATAAAATCCAACAACTGAAATATAAATGAATGTCTGAAACCACCGTCTCTAAATAAGAATGGGCAACATGCCCTTACTGAAAGAAATAACTTTGAATGAATTAAGGATAAATGTGTAGGCATCTAATACCGAGGTCCTATAACTTTCATAACAGTTACAGCACGTCAAATAAATGGAACTCCTATGCTTGGCGTCCCTGTGGTTGGGCACCTAAAAATTGTTTGACAAAAAAAAGGTTTGGAAGCAAACGAGTCAGAACTCGGGCTAAAAATATTTTCAAAGCAGCAAGTATTTAAATGCATAAATACCGGATAATTATAAACATGTTAGTCACGTGCTCTCACTTGAAATTCTCACCTCTCGACTATTGTGCACTCCTAACATATACTAGTTATACTATCTTACTTAAATACTTTGAATCAAGTCTCTCACTATGATGCCTAAGTCATTGTGCGCACCCGTATTACCCGAATAAAAAATTCTTGCATTTCCAATATTTATTAATCAATTCAAGTATTTATTTACTCATATAAGTTCCCACAATTATAACATATTTTACATGTCGTACTCTTTCTTATCTACTAAGTCACAGAGTAGAATAATCACCAGTGTATATATACATCACTATCATTATATATATATATATATATATATATATATATATATATATACTCATAAGGCACCCCGAGACTAAGCTATGGTGCATGCATACTCTGTTATCAAGTCCCGATATATCACATACTACATGAAGGAGTATAGGTTCATAATCACTCTAGAACCATATGAAAACACAATCCACACATAATAGAGCGAATCAAAGTTCCAAGTCACAAGGGAGACGCACATACCCACTCACCCCTATGACCGTCTGCACTATCATTCACAGATAGGCTGTACTAAGGTTTTATGATTCTGAGGTACAAGTCCATATTCCCCCGATGGTCTCATCAGAATAAAACTGTCATAGCGCGGAAACCTCAGTGATAGCAAGTAGCGCGATATGATGCATTACATATAATAACCCACACGATAGGTAATCACACAACCTAAGTGTGTGTGTATATATATATATATATATATATAGGTATACGCACATCGCAATTTTTGAGTCTCCTACACAGTATATTTATATCTCGAATATCCTACATAATATTTTATTTAACGCGGTAACTCTCGTCGCATAACATCAAGTACCTTTCCCTATCCCAAAAAGGTTGTTAAGTTTCCATTTATTCCTTGGGTTATTTCCGTATCTAAAATGTACCCCCACTACTGGTACAAGCCTTGAATATTCATTTATCCGATTTAAACCCTAATTTATATAATTTCCTTGCGTAACTCATTCGATTAAGACTCGTAATTTCCCCATTCAATTCCATATAAATAATATTTTTTGGGTCTTAAGTATATCATATTGTCCTTCCCTAAGTCTCATTATGTTCAATTAATCAACACCAATTGATAAGCACCCAAAACTGTACATTTTATACCCCGAATAGACGTACTTTAGTTGCTAATTCTCAACAATATGGGTCTTATAATTCCCATTATACCCTCTAAACCAAATCAGCGTTCGTTTAAGCACCGCCTTACAACCTAAAATGTCCAACTAGTTTTAATAACAATAGCAAGCCCAATATGTGTAAGACATGGGATGACTCTAGTGATTCTGACGAGGATGAAACTGAGTCAACCCAGATAAATGAGTATTGCATGTTTTTATTTGCAAAGAGAATATATAATGATGGTGCATGCTTGCCTGCTCATGAATCTCTTATGCCTGTTGATGTTGTTAATGATATTCCTGATAATTCTATTCCTATAACTGCTGAAAGATTGTGTGTGAGCCAAAGTGAGAATGTTGATGATGAATTGAATGTGTGCGTAAGTAATGAACCTACTAAAAACATAGGGGACACTTCACACGATGCACATAGTGAGTTTGATGATGATCTGCCTGATTTACATGAGTTATATACTAAAACAATTAAGAAGAGTTCGCGCTTAGAAAAAATGATAAAAACCTTAAATGAGCGTATCGATTTGATTAACCAGACCATTAGAAAGAACACTGAAGATTATACCGCCCAATGTGTTACTCATGAGACTGAAATTGAAGACTATGCTTTGAAAATAAAAGATTTGACTCAAAAGAACCATGAATTTAAACAAAAATACAAGGCAACCCTTGTTGAACTAGAAGAGTAAAAACAAATGGTTTCAAATGTGTTTAAAAAATTCCAACATTTTGAAACACAAACTAAGTCATATGAAAAAATTGTTACTGGAAGCAAATTTGACTCTGAAGATAAGTCTGGCCAAGGTTTTGGAGAAATAGTGCATACAAGTAAGACCAAAGTTTCTCCTGAAAACGTTACTTTTATCAAATAAGGCCAAACTCATCAAAATGTTCAAAAAGGTGAACCTAGTCTCAATGTCTCTCAAATAAAACATAATCAGTACAATCAATAGTTGAAATCAAACAGTGAGACCAAATATGTTTGTCCTTTTGCCAGAGACCAAAGATAGAAACCTAAACCTAATGACAACTGGACTACCGTACCCAATAGATCCAAGCCAATTTTCAAAGACTTCAGCAAAAAAGTCAAGTCCTATATCCATCAGTATTGTTCCTACTGCGATATTTTTGGCCATACTCTTGATGAATATTTTCAGAAAAGGTTGTACACCCCAACCTACCTAAACTTTAACTATTCTAGGAAATCAAGAAATACTTATGTACTTCCTAGACAGGACACAAACAACTCTAACTCTAAAAAGAAAAAGGGAGGGTCCAAGACTAAGAAAAAATCATTTAGAAAGACCCCTCAAACCTTTTCTAAGTCAAAAGGCCACAAATTTTTTAAAACTATGCCTATTTGGATTAGAAAAGATAATCTACTACCCCAGCTCAAGTGAAACATTGTTATTTTTGCTTTAAAGGCACAAAGCACTTCAACTGGATGGTATTTAGACTCTGAATGTTCTAAACATATAATCGGGGATGAAACCAAATTAAAAAACAAGACAGACTTCCTTGGAGGTAGTGTGATGTTGGAGATGGTGTTTTATCTCAGATCATAGGTAAGGGAACATTGAGTGAGCATGGTCTTCCTGAATTGAATGATGTTCTCTTAGTTAAAGGCCTTAAACCCAATCTCTTAATTATATCATAATTTTGTGACTCCAATCACTCAGTTACTTTTTCAAAAAATGACTGCCTAGTTATTGATGAAAAAGGTAATTATATTTTAATCGGAAATAGAATTCCAAAAACCTGTTACACAGTAATCCAAAATTCTGAATCTTACAATGTTGCCAGATTAGAGGATTATGATCTGTGGCACAATAGATTGGGACACACAAATTATGATAACCTTAGAAGATTGAGTTCCCAAGAAATAGTTAGAGGTTTACCTAAAATTAAAAATTCTTTTACTCTTATATGTGGACCTTGTCAGGAGGGAAAAATAAGTAAATCCCCTCACAAGAAAGTTAAAGATGTCCTTATCACTAAGACTTTAGAACTTATCCACATGGACCTCATGGGTCCTTCAAGAACAGTTAGTTTATGTGGAAACTCTTACATCTTAGTTGTAGTGGATGACTATATGAGATATACATGGGTAGCTTTTATGAAACAAAAATCAGATACTTTCAATGAATGCTTAAGAATCATCCTGAAATTTGAGAATGAGAAGGATACACAGATATGTCGAATTCAGAGTGATAGAGGTGAAGAGTTCAAGGACTCTGGTATTTGTGAGTATTGTGTTGCTAATGGCTATAAACATGAGTTTAGCGCTCCTAAAATCCAAAATGGTATAGTTGAACGAAAGAATAGGAATTTACAAGAAATGGCTAGGGTTATGTTACATGCTAAGAATCTCCCTAGATATTTTTGGGTAGAAGCTGTCCAAACCGCGTGTCACATTATTAATCGCATCAACCTCAGAAAAAATTCCAAAGAAACACCTTATGAGTTATGGTTCCACAAAAGCCAAACTTAAAATATTTTAAAACCTTCGGTAGTATATGCTACATATGCAAAGATAGAGAGCAACTTTCAAAATTTGATACCTGAGGAGAAAAAGGAATTTTTCTTGGTTATTCCCAAAATAGTAGGGCTTTGCGTGTTTTTAACTATAGAACCAAAACTATTATGGAATGAATTAATGTAATTATAGATGACACGAGTGTAAGGAAAAGTGACAGTCAACCAGTAACATTTGATGAGGACGAACCTAATTAATCCATTGATCCTCCAAATGATGCTGATGTATTGCCACCCGAGAGTCCTTCCGTACCCACTTGGGTATCTAAAGATCATCCGACTGAAACCATCATCGGTAATCCTTCAGAACCTGTTCGAACTAGATCCTAACTTCGACAAGTGGCACAATTTTCTTGTTTTGTTTCTATTGAGGAACCTAAAAATGTTAATAATGCCCTTACTGACTCATTTTGGATAAATGCTATGCAAGAATAGCTAATCCAATTTAAGAGTCAAGATGTATGGAATCTTGTTCCTAGACCAAAAGACTCAAAGGTAATTGGCACTAGATGGATTTTAAAAAAAAAACTGATGAAAATGGGGAAGTCATTAGAAATAAAGCTAGGCTGGTTGCACAAGGATACTCACAGATTGAGGGAATTGATTTTAACGAAACATTTGTACCTGTTACTCGTCTAGAATCAGTTCGTCTCTTACTTGTAATTTCTTATCACATGCAATTCAAATCATTCCAAATGGATGTTAAATTCGCCTTCTTAAATGGAGTTTTATTTGAAAATTTTTACGTTGAACAACCCAAAGGATTTGTTGATCATGTACACCCGGATTATGTCTTTAGACTTAAGAAAGACTTATATGGTTTGAAACAAGCTCCTAGAGCTTGGTATGAGCTACTGTTTACTTTTCTAGTGTCTCATAAATTTGTCCGCGACGGAAACAATCAAACGTTGTTTGTTATAAAGGAAAATCAACATGTCTTAATCGCACAAGTATATGTGGATGATATTATTTTTGGTTCCACATGTCCTAAACAAGTCGAGAACTTTTTTGATATCATGTATACTGAATTTCAGATGTCTCTAATGGGTGAACTACTATATTTTTTGGCTTTACAAGTAAAACAATACAGTGATGGCCTTTTTATATCTCAATCCAAGTATGCTGCAGATTTAGTTAAAACATTCGGCTTAGAAAATGCTAAACCTTCTAGAACCCCCATGAGTACTTCAACTAAACTTTCTAAGGATGATAATGGGAAAAGTGCTGATCCCACTCTTTATAGAAGTATGATAGGGAGTCTGCTGTATCTTACCGCGTATCGACCCGACATATCCTTTACTGTCAGTATCTGTGCTTGATATCAAATTAACCCCAAAGAATCCTACTTATTAAGTGTGAAAAGAATTATTAAATATATTAAGGGTACTTTAAAATTTGGTATTTGTTACACAAATGATACGACTAGTTCTATTGTAGGATACATCGATGCCGATTGGGCTGGTTGTTCTGACGATAGTAAGAGCACTTCTGGTGCTGTCTACTACGTAGGCAACAATATCATAGGCTGGTCACGTAAGAAACATAATATTATTTCGTTATTTAGCACCGAATCTGAATATATAATAATGGGTAGTTGTTGTTCACAATTACTATGGATTAGACAGATGCTTAGTGATTATGGTCTCACCGAAAAAAAATTAACCATGTTTTTTGATAACCAAATTGCCATTAATATCTCCAAAAATCTTGTAATGCACTCACGAACTAAGCATATTAAGAAGATACATCACTTTATCCGTGACCTTATTGAATCCAAAGGTCTCATAGTTGAATATCTGAACACTCAAAAGCAACTCGCAGATCTCTTTACTAAACCATTAGATAACATCCGATTTGAGTATTTGTGCACAACTATAGGCATGATATCTCTCAATTAATCTCTATTTTTTTGTGATTTATAGCCCTTGTATATTTGAGGAAAATTGGGGGAGAAGACCTTGAGTATAGCTTAGTGACTTTTCTATCTCTTCCTGATTATAACTCAAGTAAAATGTCATTTATTGTTTATTTTGTCACAGGCATTTCAGACCTGTTGTATAGCTTGTTACTATTTTGTAGGGTATTGGTCTGTATATAGTTGAGTAATGTATTTTTTTACCTTATTTTCGGTTTTAGGATGGGAATGGGTAGTTAGAATTTTTGTATAGGATAAATAGGATTTTTCATTTTGACCCACGAGTTCTGAATACTCAAGGGGATTTTGTCTCTAATATCCAAAGGGGGAGATTGAGAACACACTATATATTGTCTTACTTGAGTCTACATATATCGGAGTTCCAACTAGTTTGGATATCTAGACAAAATATGTTAGATTTTATGAGAACTCCATTTCCTTAAAGGTTCAAGAACAATGAAGAAATCCTGTCCAACAAAATTCTCAAAATCAACATAAAGGGAAGTAATTTCTACATTAAAACCACAAATAGGACACACTCTCTGTATTATTCATAGCTCCTATTTGCATTTATGGTTTTACAACACTTTAAGATTTCTTTAAAATCATTTAATTCTATTCAAAACATTTTATACAATTTTAAAATGATTTTTTTGATTTAATTAAAACATGGTTTTTAAAAGTGTTGTGGGTAAAAGTTGGATTTCAAAAAATCATTTTCTTTGATGATTGTTTGCCTGGATAGAATCCAAAAGAGCTAGAGAATTCGAGGTGTGCTTTGTAAATAATTCCAACACGGATTTTTTGATTTCATCCTGTTCGTACACGTGTTGTAGTCTTGACGGCCTAGATTTTTTTCCTGTAAGACACAAACCTGTTATACCTTCTCAGCGCTTTGATCAACCTTATCAACAGTCTACATGCGTTGAGAGTGAATCCTTGTGAACCCAGTTTAAACTAATTAAGAAACGTTTAATCCACCGCTTGTGAGGAACTGTTGGATTTAAATCAAATGGTCAATATACAATCCCAGCTATAGGATTGAGTTTGAGGTTTTGGATCCTTCTTCGATTAGTATAAATAGGACTCAAGCCTCAACCATTACAGACTTTTTCCATTTCGTCTAACTTTAGAGGGAAGAGTGAGAAGAGAGAGAATAGAGAAGAGAGGGAGCAAAAAGAGAGAAGAAACCCTAGGTTCTTCGTAGCCCAACCTCTGAGTGATTTCTACCAAAACCAAAACACCAAAACCTCAAAGTTCCATACACCAGAAACCTATTCTTGAGAGTTATATATTTTTAGGGTTTCTTTGTTTTTAGTGTTGAGTTTTTTCTTCGTTTGAAGACCTCTTCAATTGCTTAATTCTCTCATAACTCATCTCTTAGAGAAATTTAAGTTTCATTGTTGAAATTGAGTTATTCTAAAAAAAGAATATCACAAGATTTATTCCTAGTCTCTCTTTTTGGATCTAGTATTTTGAATCCACTATGTTTCAACAAGTTTTGAAATAGAAACTTCTAAGTTTCAAAATATTTTTAGATCTAGTGAGTTGTTTGTGTTTTTGGTTTTATATTTCATGTTTTATGAAATGCGAGTGTACAAAAATAAAAAGGACACAAAGAACTTTTAGTTAAAGTTTTAAAGAATAACCATAGATCTTAGAAAAGAAGTTTTATATCAAAATATGTTGAATCAACCTCTGCATGTTAAGTCTGAATCTATTTTTACAAAATAGACTTCTAGTCTAGTTTGGATCTCAATTGGAGGTTTACAATTTCAAAAATATTTTCAAAATACTGAAATTGTTTAAGACCTTGAACCGTCTTCGAGCAAGGTATCCTTGAGATCCGTGGATTTATAGAAAGATCAAGAAGTCTTGATTTGAAAATACAGATTCAGAAATAACCTATCATTTTAGAAATGTTGTAATTTGTTAGGAATGTTTGTATAATTTTGAGAGGGTGAGTAGCATGTTTGCATGTAGTAGCACATCACAAACACTATCTCACACGAACACTTAGACACTGTGGTTCTATCTGAGAATATTGGATTTTGAAAGAGATGTTGGAATCAGAATTCAAAGAGAAGGAGATCAAGAAAAAAATAAAGAAGCAACAAGAAAAGATTAGTCCAATTCAGATTACATTTGGAGTGGAGAATCTCATGTAGGTACATTCTGTACTTAGGTAAGGATCTTTTTTAGTTTGCTTAAGTGTTGTAACTTGATTCTTTATTCTAGTGAATTTTTGTTTTGTGGCGTATAGGGCACCGTGGATGTTTCCCTTGTTTAAGGGTTTTACCACGTTAAAAATTCCCGTGTCTATTTCTTTGAATGTTCTTAACTATTGTTATGATTGGAACTCCATGGTAACTTTCGTAGATGTTCCTTAAAATTTAAAAAGAAGGTAACCAACTATCAAATCTAAACCATACATTCAGATTGTCTTTTATAACACATCATTTGTTTTTCGAAAAGAGTTTTGCCTAAAAAGTTTATTCGGAGTTTACACAACTTATAATAGTTTGTTATTAATCTTGTAAACAAGATTTTTAACCTTAAAGCTTTTCTTCAATGGACACTGACATAAGGATTGTCCTGAAAGCGGTAGGTCCCCACAGCAGCAGCAGTAGTGGGGTTCTCGACAGGAGCTCCCGCGATCGATCTTTCCAGCTCCCCTCCCAGCACCACCACAGATACAAGCCTTACTAGTTATTCTAGTAGTTCCAGTTTAACAGGGACAACTACAGTATGTGCGTGTTTACAACATCCACCAGGTCGTAGTTCCCCAGGTTCCACCGACAGTTGAGGGCATATTTTGTATCCAGGGGACTTTGGGCCGGGTATTATTTGATGGCTTCACAATCTTTCATCACCACTAGATTTGTACGTGCTACAAGATTATTAAACACGAAAGATCGTACAGTTACTAGTGTAGATTCACCGCTGGGTTATGGGTCACTAATATTCTTTATATGTCGGGGCATGGGTATAGAGATTGGGAGATTTATTTTACCTGTCGATATGCTTGTATTAGATATTTTCGAGTACGATGCTATTACTGGGATGGATTGGCTAGTTACATATAGGGCCATGATTGAGTGCTGTAGTCATAGTATTGTGTTCGTCGTACCGGGTCAGGAGATGTTTTTGGTGGAGAAAGGAGGTAGTGATTCCACTTGATTCGATTTCAGTTATTCGTGAGTTCGCTGATGTATTTTAGGACATACTAGGGCTACCGCCTAGAAGATAGATAGAGTTTGTGATAGATTGGACACCAAGAACTCGGTTGATAGACCGTGCACCTTACCATATGTCTTCGACGGAGATGAGGGAGTTACAGGATTAGATCGAGCAGTTGTTGGGACATGGTTTCATCCGTAGAAGTACCTCGCCTTGGGGTGCTTTCGTACTATTAGTAAAGAAAAGAGATAGGTCGTTACGGTTGTGTGTTGACTACCGAGAATTGACTAAGGTCACAATACAGAATAAGTATCCATCACCCCGAATTGATGGCTTATTCGACCAGTTAAGGGGTGATGCCTACTTCTCGAAGATAAACTTGAGGTCGGTATACCATTAGTTACGTATCAGAAAGTAGGACATGTTTAAGACTGCCTTCTTAACGAGATATGGATCCTACAAATTCAGGTTTATGCCATTTGGGCTAACCAATGCACCGACCGTGTTTGTAGGCTTGATGAACAAGGTGTTTAGATAGTTCTTAGATTAGTTTGTTATTGTCTTCATATATGACATCCTGATTTATTCCCAGATTGAGGAGGAACATCTCGAGCATTTGAGACTAATTTTATAGACACTACTTGAGCATGAGTTGTATGCGTAATATGAGAAGTGTCGGTTCTGGCTGAGAGGGGTTCAATTTTTGGGGCACATTGTCTCTGAAAGATGGATATTCGCAGATCTGGGGAAAGTGTCAGTGGTGAGGGAGTGGAGGCAACCCATGATGTTGACAAAAATACATAGTTTCTTGGGGCTAGCTAGATACTACAAACGATTTATTTAGGAATTCTTGAAGATAGTGGGTCTGTTCACCAATTTGACTCGCAAAGGGGTGCCATTTATCTAGGATGATGCTTTCTAGTTGGCTTTTGATGAGCTCAAGGACAAGCTGACTTCAGCACGAGTACTAGCACTGCCCAAGCCGGGAGTGGAATACCTGGTGTATACTGATGCGTCCTTACTAGGACTTAAGGGTGTGCTTCAGTAGGAAGATAAGGCTATAGCTTATGCCTCTCGTAAGCTTAATCCTCACGAGAGGAATTACCCCATCCATGACTTAGAGTTAGCGGTAGTCGTGTTTGCACTTCGGGTATGGAGACATTATATCTTGGGGGAGAAATATTACCTATTCACAGATGACAAGTCACTGTAGTACCTATTCATGCAACGGGAGTTGAATATGTGTCGCCGAGCTGGCTTAAATTTGTGAAGGACTATCGGTTTGTCATCCAATATAACTCGGGAAAGGCTAACGTGGTAGCAGACACGTTGAGCCGTAGGCCAATAGGTGAGGTAGCTGAGGTGTGAAAGGAGAAATGGAAGGAGCTAGGACATTAGGTTGCAGTTTCCCGCTCATTTATGTCAGTGATGACGGTTACACCTGAGATCGTGACTAGGGTGATATAGGCTCAGGCAGCAAACTCGTTCTGTCAGAATTGAATTATATAACTTCTTGATGAGGGGGTAGAGTCGTATTCCATGATTTCAGATGAGGGCTTACGCTTAAATGGATGACTAGTAGTTATAGAGGGGGAGGATTTACGATATGCGGTGATGGTGAAGTCGTACAGTTCACGATTTATGGTACATCTTAGAGGGGATAAGATGTACTAGGATATGAGGCAATAGTACCATTGGAGTGGAATGAAAAAAGACATCGTTGAGTTTATTCAAAATGTGCCACTTGTCAGCTGGTAAAAGTGGACCACCAGAGATCACCAGGGCTCCTACAGTTGTTAAAGATCCCTATGTGGAAATAGGAGAGCATTTCCTTGGATTTCATCACAGGGTTGCCTACATCACAGGGATCACAATTCTATATGGGTGATTGTGGATTGGCTAACCAAGGTAGCTCATTGTTTTCCAGTTTGGATCGATTATACTACGGGGCAGTACGCTCAGATCTTCATTGTCGAGATAGTGAGACTCCACGGGGTGCCCCTTGATATTGTGTCTGACCGGGATAAGATTTTTGTGTCCATATTTTAGGAGAGCTTCCAGGAGGCCATGGGTACAGAGTTACGGTTGTGTTCAACCTATCACCCATAGACTGATGGGCAGATTGAATGGATGAATCAGTTGTTAGAGGATATGTTGCGAATGTGTATCCTTGATTTTGACGGGGGCTGGGAGCAATATCTCCCACTGGTGGAGTTTGGTTATAATAACTCCTATAAGTTTATTATTGGCATGACTCCATTTGAGGTGTTATACGGTAGGTCTTGTCATTCTCCAGCATGTTGGATAGAGGTGGGGGACAACAATCTACTTGGGCCAGAGGTGATTCAAGATACCTCAGCCAGGATTGAGATGATTCAGAGCCGTATTTGGGTTGATCAAGATATACAGAAGAGCTACGCCGATACCAAGAGTTTCTTCAGGGAGTTCAGTGTGGGTTGTGAGTATGTCCTATGAAGAGGATAATGTGGTTTGGGAAAAAAAGGAAGTTGGCACCGAGGTATGTAGGGCTATTCCCTTTTATTGAGCGGATTGGGACAGTGGCTTACAGACTTAGGTTACCGGAGCACTTGCATATGATTCATGACGTGTTACATATTTCTTCGCTGGGGAGATATTTTTGGGATGATTTGGCCCACACTCATATTATTTTAGAGGAGATTAATCTACAGCCTGATAGTTCCTACGAGGGGGTCCAGTTTCTATCCTAGACCGCTGCGACAGGAAACTGAGGTCAAAGGTAGTGACATTAGTACATGTTCAGTGGCGACATCATAATGTCGAGGAGTCTACCTAGGAGGGCGAGGATGAGATGCGCGACAAATATCCAACATTATTCTTACCAGGTATACCTTTACTTTTCTAAATTTCGGGACGAAATTCCGTTATTAGGGGGAAGTATGTAATACCCCGTATTTTTAATGATTTTAATTATGGGATTAATTGACTTAAAATGGGAAATTTATTTAAAATTAATCCGGATTTAATTAGATAATTACTAGCGTGACGAGAGTTAGTATTTATTAATCTAAATTATGTTCAATATTAATTAGTGAGTAAAGTAATATGTAATTATGAATTTATTCAAATTATCGAGTGAATAATACGACAATTATGGAAAATTAAGTCGGGACGCGCGTGTCAGGACTAAAATATATGGAATGAAAGTAAATTATTTATAAATCACCTATATGGTCATTTATACTGTGCCAAAGTATCCGTAAGGGTCGAGATAGTCAGAAAAGTCTATCCGGTGGTTTAGTTTGGGTCCCAGGGCGTTTTTTAAGCCAAACCGGCATCCCGAGAGGTTATTTTAGACATTTATTTTTTGGAGTAATTAAATCCACGAATTTACTAAGGCTATATCAGCTGCTAGGGTTAGATATTCTAAGGTTATCAAACACAAAAACAATAGAGGCCATTGGAAGAGGAGGTAGAAGAGATCCCAAGCCAAAAAACACCCATATATGCACCTCTTTCACAATTAATGCCATCGGAGTGTAGATAAAAAAACGAGGAACGTAGCCATACCCTTCATCGTCAAAGGATCAGACCTATTGTTATAAAGAAAGTATTGTTCTTGCTTAAATTCATCTAGATAAATTATCCATGTTAGGAGAATATAATTAAGAATTAAATTTCATGCATGTAGGGGACAACTTTTGGATTAAATAAAATTCTGGGTAGGATTGAACTACTGTTATGGAAAAATGAAATTTAATACATTCTGTGAATCGTTATGTAGAGAATTCAGAGTTTTGATCATGTTCTTGAAGAAAATCCATAAACTAGGGTTTTGGGGAATTAAATTAGAATTCAATTGGAAAGTTAATGAATCTTCATGTTTAAATGATTCTTATACGTTTGAAACTGTCTATATGTGTTAATTTAATGTTTAACACCTTCGTTTTGGAGTCTGGGAATGAATAAATAAGGTTTTAGAGATTTTTGGTTGAGGAAACCCGTAGCCTTAACTTTAAAAAAAAATAAGATGATATCTATTCGATCGATCGATCGACCCATTAATGTCGATCGATCGACCCATTTCTTCGATCGATCGACTCCCCTGGAAAATATGATTTATTTCCTTTTTAATATTTAATTAAATCCCAACTTTTAGAAATCTTTAGTGTTGATTAATTGAACATAATGAGACTTAGCGAAGGCCAGTAGGATATACTTAAGACACAAAGAATGTCATTTTTATGGAATTGAATGGGGAAATTACGAGTGTTAATCGAATGAGTTACATGTGGAAATTATACAAATGGGGGTTTAAATCGGATAAATGAATATTCAAGGTTAGTACCAGTAGTGGGGGTACATTATATATACTGAAATAACCCAAGGAATAAATGGAAACTTAGAAACCTTTTTGGGATAAGGAAAGGTACTTGATATTATGCGACGAGAGTTACCGCGTTAAATAAAAATATTATGTAGTATACTACGTAGGAGACTCAAAAATTGGGCCGTGTGTATACCTATATGTGACACCCCGACTAATTAAATTCCGGGTAGCTACTAATTTATTCAAATTAATTCAAAATGTCAAGTTGGTTCAGTTTGTAGCATCACTGTCGAAAACATTTTAACAATTACTAGCCACCTAATATTTGAAAAGTGAGTTGTCAATTTTAATTAAATATTATCATGCAATATGTAGATTATGAAATGCTAACATAACCACCACAACATAGTCACAATAGAATAACCATAAGATAATAATGAATATGGAGGAATACTCCTCACAACAATCCGAATACTGAAATAAACAAATACCAAGTCTGCATCACTAAATTAATTACAACCCGAAATCTAAAATAACTGAATAGATAAAATGTCTCTAAAAGAAATGTGGCGACATGCCCAACAAATGAGAAAATCTGATAATATAGATTCAAGATTGGAAGTGGAGGCATCTACGGTCAAGGTCATGTAACTTACACCAGCTACAGTACGTCACCGGGATGAAACTCCTATGCATGGTGTCCTTGTGGCTGGGCACCTAAAAGTTTTTACAAAAAAAATATATTTGGAAGCAAACGGGTCAGAGCCCTATTGTGAAAACAGTTTAAAAAATAGCAAGTGTTTTAATGACATTAAACAATGAATGCAAAATATATGTTAGGACGTACTCTCACATGAAATACTCACCTCTCGACTATCTGTGCACTCCTAATGTATCCGTACCCATTTTAGTTATTCCCATATCTAACTAGTCCAATACAAAAATCTAACATTACTACACTGTTCACGATTTAATTCCTGCGTCTTCATCTAAACAGAGAGCTTTACATTTATTCTCGTTTTCCCATATTAGTAATCCTACTTACTAGAGATCTTCCATCTTATCTTTACATAACGTTGCTATTATTTATACTCACATATATACATGACAGTTCATTTCAATTAACAGTATATTATTCTCATCATAAATATACAATACTAGCACCCCGAGACTAAGCTGCAGTGCAGACATACTCTGTTATCCAATCCCGGTACATCGCGTACATAAGGACCACGCATTCCGAATCTCTCAGGAATCGTTCTCAAATAACAACAATCACAAATAATGGAGGCGAACATAGTTCACATCACATGGGTCACGCACATACCTACGCTCCCATGATCAGCAGACTTATTAACTTCTCAATAATTCCTTCTCTGACCTATGTCCTCAAGGTACCAATCTAAATCCCCCCGTAGGAACTCAAAGATTAGATGGTCCTGATCGAATGCCGACCTCCCATGATAGCAAGTATGGTAGGTATGTTATACACAGATAACCACATATACTAAGCATTCGCACATCTTGGATATCTCAAAATATTAATAGAGGTATACTTCTCGTTCTTATACCATATACGCTTATAAGTCCCCGATTTATATACATTAAAGTTGTCAACTCTTCTCATGTTGTAAATAGGTACTCGTTTCCAAATCCATAATTGTCATCCGGTTAACTACGAGATTCTAAGTTTTACTCCTCAACGTACTCCAATCTCTCCATTATACTCACTGGTCAATAAGGGAAGGTTATTACTCCATTAAATAAGTCTACGGAACATTTGAAATAAAATCAGGCCTAAAAGGCCATTCTGTCAACTCGTTAGAAGTCTCATTCGAACGAAAGGCTTTGAACGAACTACCAACTCGTTATAAGGGACACTGTCATCTCGTTAGAAGCTCTTTCGAAAGACCTGGGCATGTTTTCTAACGAGATGGCAGAGTGCTCCCAGAAATCTCCAAATTCGTTTTTTCTTCATTTGTCTCTTCTCTAAATCCATCCTATGATCATCCAAACTAAGTTTTAATGTGTTTAAAGTACACTAAGTCCTCCTAGGTCACTTTTTAACATATATATGGGGACAATACCTCCTAAATCAACATTTATATATCATAATTCCCAAATCTTGTCCCAAACCCCATAAACATGAACACAGAATTTAGTGTCTACAACTACTTCTTAAAAATCCATTTTTAAAATCATCAATAGATATATTTTGGATATGAAATTCGTCCATAATTATTCTATATGCGATTCTCATATAAGATTTACAATTTCTATCTCCAATTTCATGGGTTTTCATCAAACTTTCAATACAAGACATATATTCAATTCTAAGCATGGAGGAAGCATTCACTTGAATTCATGTAATTAAACCACTTGCCTCAGATGTTCTGATTTGATGTTGAAGGAGGAAGGTTGATTCTCCTCTTTCTCTCTACAGATTTCTCCCAAAGATGGTGATGGTGGCTAGGGGTTTCTTTTGGAACCTCTTAAGACTCTCCCTTTAACTCCCGTAGCCCACTACTTGATAAATGATGATAATGGACTTAATGGGTTCATTACTAATATAACATTAACCTCTAAAATTCATGGGTTTTAATTCCCCTATTTTTAAATTACCAAACTACCCTTTTGGGTTGCCGGTATGGCTGCCCCGGGACCAAAACTAAACCCCCGGCTAGTATTTTCTGACTATTTCGACCCTTCTGGACACGTTGGCGCACTCAAAATGACCATTCGGTTGATAAAATATAATTCACTTTTTAATTTAAATAATTACGTTCCTGACGCGAACGATACGCGCGTCCCAACTAAATTTCCCAAATTATCGTATTTCAGTCTCGCGATAATTTTAATATTTTCAATACTCATGTATTACCATACATACTCAGAAATATAAAATTTTAACATCATAATCAAATACCAACTCACATCTCGCTAGTATTTATACTCGGATTAATTCCCAATTAATTCTCATTTAATTCAATTAATCCCTTAAATAAAATGAATAAAATTACGGGGTATTACACTATATATATATACACACACTTAGGTTGTGTGATTACCTATCGTGTGGGTTATTATGTGTAATGCATCATATCGCGCTACTTGCTATCACAAAGATTTTCGCGCTATGACAATTTTATTCTGACGTGCCCATCGGGGGAATATGGACTTGTACCTCAGAACCATGGAACCTTCGTACAACCTATCTGTGAATGATAGTGCAGACGGTCGTAGGGGTGGATGGGTATGTGCGTCTCCCTTGTGACTTGGAACATGATTCACTCTATTATGTGTGACTTGTGTTTTTATATGGTTCTACAGTGATTATGAACCTATAGTCCTTCATGTAGTATGTGATATATTGGGACTTGATAGCAAAGTATGCATGCACCATAGCTTAGTCTCGGGGTGCCTTATGAGTGTGTGTATATATATATATATATATATATATATATATACATATATATATGTATACACACTGGTGATTATTCTACTATGTTACTTAGAAAGAGTACGACATGTAAAATATGTCTTAATTGTGGGAACATATATAAGTAAAGAAATACTTCAATCGATTAATAAATATTGGAAATGCAAGAATGTATTATTCGAGTAATATGGGTGGGCACAATGACTTAGGCATCATAGTGAGAGACTTGATTCAAAGTATTTAGGTGATATAGTATAACTAGTATGGGTTAGGAGTATACGTTAGGATTGTACAGTAGTTGAGAGGTGAGAATTTCAAGTGAGAGCATGTGACTAACATGTATATAATTATCTGTTATTTATGCATTTAAATACTTACTGTTTTGAAAATATTTTCAACTCGAGCTCTGATCTGTTTGATTCCAAACCTTTTTTTTGTCAAACAATTTTTAGGTGCCCAACCACAGGGACGCCAAGCATAGGAGTTCCATTCAGTTGACGTGCTCTAGTTGTTATGGAAGTTACAGGACCTTGGTATTAGATGCTCCACACTTATCCTTGATTCATTCAGAGTTATTTGTTTCAGTCAGGGCATGTTGTCCATTCTTATATAGAGATAGTGGTTTCAGACATTCATTTATATTTCAGTTGTTGGATTTTATTCCATTTCAGATTATTGTATTTGGGATTTAGACTGGAAGTGTTTACTCCAGACTCAGTTTATTTCATTATGTCGTTTTAATTCCTATGAGATTGTTATTGGATGGTGAATGTTTACTTATTCATTTAAATTGCTTGCATGTTATATTAAAATATAAAATTTGACATCTAACTTTTAAATACTAGGTGTTTAGTAATTAATATAAAGTTTTTGACAACGATGCTTAGACTAGCGAGATAAGGGATACTAATTATCAATATTAAACAATGACTTCAGATTTATTTTCAAAGGTTCATATTAATAAAAGTATTCAAGATCCGAAAAGATATATGATTTTCACAACATATAACCGTAACACCCCATATTTTTAATGATTTTTAAATGTGGGATTAATTAAAATTAAATATGGGATATTAATTGATAATTAATACGAATTATAATAAATATTATCTAGTGAGATATGGGTTAGTATTTATTGATGTGAATTATATTGAATATTACTTAGTGAATAAAGTAATATGTGATTATGAATTTATTAAAATTGTCGCGAGTGAAAAATACGACAATTATAAAAATTAAGTCGGGACACGCATGTCAGTCGTGTTGGGACTGAATTTAATGAGATAGAAAGTAATTATTTTTTTGTCATCCAAATAATCATTTTGAGTGCGCCAATGTGTCCGGAAGGGTCGAGATAGTCAGAAAAGTCTACCCGGGGGTTTAGTTCGGGTCCCGGGATACTTTTAGGCCAAACTGGCACCCCGTAGGGGTATTTTAGTCTTTGGAAA
This sequence comes from Sambucus nigra, assembly GCA_949130495.1. NCBI lineage: Eukaryota > Viridiplantae > Streptophyta > Magnoliopsida > Dipsacales > Adoxaceae > Sambucus > Sambucus nigra. Next base: position 257,922,014 of record OX422223.1, on the reverse strand, counting down.
TTTTGAGAGAATTAAACCTACGAAAATGGCTAAGTGTATATCAACGTTGGGTTAATTCAATTAGGTTTATAATCTATAATTTTTTTTTTTACAGAAGCCATTAGCGGAGGAAGGAGAGGCACTCCTCAAGGCTAGAACCATCATTGTTGCAACTTTTGCACCACCAACACCTTCGGAGCATAGATCGGAGGAAGAAGAACATAAATCCCCCCACCAATTTTGCAGAAATCACTCTTGACAATTAAGGCAAGTATATATCTTGCTAAATCTATGTAGGATGTGATGTCCATGTTAGTGTAGGATAAATTTCATATGATTATTCCATGATTTGATTTGTTTTGGAGAATGAAAGATATAATCTGGGTAGGTTCTTGCATGTAGAATAAATTATAACATGTTTAGAAAACAAGTTCGAATCATAAATAAATGAAAAAATAGATTTGATCTGAGATTTTTGGTGTATGAACATGGAAGAAAACGAACATAGGGTTTATTGACAAATTATGAGAAAAATCAATTCTTGAGTAAATTTTATGATGTTTTGATGATGATGTTACGTTAGAAATCATCCATATGTGTATATATAATGATTGGGAAACTCAAATATGAATTTCATAAAGAAATATAAAAGTTTGATTAAGGAGTAAATGGAAAACGAATATGTGTGTTGGAGAAGAAGACCCCTAGACCATTTCAAATGGATTCGGCCAAGACCAAATCGATTCAGGACGAATCAATTAGCCCTTAGGCAAATTGATTCGGCTCCCCAGAATTTAACAAATTGTCCCCGTTATTGTAACACCCCAAGACTTTTGAGACTGAGAAATTAAATTTTGGGGAAAATAAAATTTAATTTAAATCGGAGAATTTTAAATTTGGGAATTTAAGTCCAAAAATAGAGGATGTTTTAAAGTATTACGGATGATGATTTTAAGGGTACCATTGATCCCGGAAGGGTCGAGATAGTCAAAATGACTGTCATTGGGTTTTATTTCGGCTCCGGAAAAATTTTAAGTTAGTTTGACTCGAATTAGAGTAAACGAGTCATTTAAAGTGTGTATTAACATTTAAAATTGGGATTTTGTTTTAAAGGTTTATGAGGCTTACGGATGAAGCCATTTCTCATTTGGGAGAAAGAGAGAAAAAGCCCTAGAGGGAGAAAGAAGAGAGAAAGAAGAAGAAAAGAAGAGAGAGAGGAAGAAAGCTTGGGGATTTCCGGTCAAATCGCGACATCGAGGACGATCCAACCTCTACAAATCTGAGGCAAGTGTTTAATCTTGCTAAATATCTATTTGTGTATTTAATTTCATAATTTGTGGGTTAAAGAAATGGATTTTGGGTATACATATCAAAACCTAGATTTTTGGGTTTAAATCTTGAAATCAATGTTTAAATATGGATTTAATGGATTAGAAATGGTTGGGATCAACTTTGGGTTGATTAATGGGTTTAACATCATGATTTGATGAAAGTTTGGGGATTAGAATGAAAGTTTTAGTGTATTAATTTCATGGGTTTTCTTGAGAAAGGGAAATCGGCCAGAATATCTGGTATGGCCGGTCGACCGCGCCCAAGGTACCAGTTGACCGCGCCTTAAGGGAAAGCCTACTGCATTTCTTCGTAGGCAAAATTTGGACCCGCGGTCGACCGGGGGTCTGGGACCGGTCGACCGGTCCCCTGTTTTTAGCCCAAGACTTGGACTTCTTTCTTTCCCTTTTCTTTTGGAATTTTTATTCTAGGGGCTTTCTTAATGGACTTATTTAGGAAGGTTATGATATTAGATTAAGGGAATAGGGCACTGGGTCGAATGGGGACTTGCGGGACTATGTTAAATTGATTTAGGAGGATGGGATGCCTATTTTAGCAATGACATGAATATGGAATTTAAGTGAATATAGATATGATGGGAGGTTAAAAACTCATAGAGAGAGAGTTGCGAGGGTATGTTATGAAATCCTAGGCCAATATTTATGTCGAATCCTTATGAAGATAGGATATTGTTGAGATTACAATTTAGGGCCCAATGAAAGAGAATAATGGCATGTCCTTAATGATAAAAAATTTAAGGAATAAATTGGAGAGGCATTAGACTAGGGGATTCATAAAAAGTGATTGAACCGTAGTCGAATTCGAGAGCGAGGAGATCATATTACCAACTAGAGTAGAGTGTGTAAATCTAGTTGGGGTAGATGTCGTTTATTAATGTGTGATTCACATAGAGGATTTTTCCCTAACATATGGGATTATTTGATGAAGTTAAGAATGAGCTTGAGGCTTATAGACTATTAGTTATATGTATACCGATAGTCGAAATCATTACTAGATTTATAATATAAATCTCGGATACAGATGGAATGTGTAGTGATGGTTTCCTACACAAAATTTTGGGTGATAACCCTAATGTTGAATTTATATGTATAGATATATACATATGGTTTTGGGAGACTATTCATCATAGGAAAAATGATTGAATATGTTTCAAGTGAGGGATTGTATTCACATATCAAGGTGAATGATATGAGTTTGTGGTGACGGCTTGTATATTGAGGATTTATCTATACTTATAACCGGGTTTATATATCTTATATATATGAATGAGAACTAGTTTATATATAGATATATGGATATGTGAATATGTGTATATATATATATATCTGTATGCATATAAATGTATGGATATATTTATGTTGTGAACATACATGGTATGGATATTTAAACCGGATATGATGGTTTATTATTGGATCATATGATTGGATCATATGGATGTATATATATTATGCATGTGAATGATATATATACTTATTTGGTTAAGCATACCCCGCTCATGCTATCATTGGGAAGTTGCGCGCGTAGAGGGTGAGCATCCTGGCTAGAAAAGCAGGGTGTGGATATTCCCCAGGTCATAGTCATCCCGTGTGTTATTATGTGATTTACATTTTTATATTTTTGGGATGAGACGTGGTGGGTATGTTTCGTCTCATTGCCGGTTTGGAGCTATGACCGCTTCCCGGGACGTCGTGTGCGTGAGTTTACCACGAGATGGGTGTCGTTTAGTCCCACCATGGTGGCCCCAGTATTGCTACGTGAGCCGGGCACTGGGAAGATGATAGCATTAATGCAGTTTATCGGCGCTATATATAGCCGGGTATTTATTTGTGCATGGCCTTTGTACATCATATATGGTATGTATACATGGTCATGGGATTGGATGATGGTGTGTATATATATATATATATGGTTAGAATAAATACCTATATATATATATATATATATCCTATAGATGAAAGGATATAGAATCTTTGTGGAGTACATCTTGGATGATTATGGTGTACTAGATTGATGGGGGTTGATGTATCGCATTTTAGGAATATTTCGGTTACATCATCCCAAGGATATTATTGGAGTTTTGGTAATAGTGGTGGTATTATATTGTATATATGGCATTATGGATCTCTAGGATCGACATTGTCAAGGAGTAGTGTAACGGGGTGGTTCCTTGTTTGGATTTCTCTTTGCGAGACACCCCACGCATGAAACACAGTGTAGTGTTGAAATTGGAGAAAAGTTCTGCCAGTTATGGTATGTACGGCATTATGGATCTCTATGATCGACATTGTCAAAGAGTAGTGTAATGGGGAGGTTCCTTGTTTGGATTTTGCTTTGCGAGACACCCCACGCACGAAATGTAGTACATTATTGAGGGTATAGAGAAGTTCTGTCGATATTTATGTGTGGCATAATGGATCTCTAGGATCGACGTTGACATGGAGTAGTGTAACGGGGTGGTTCCTTGTTTGGATTTCGCTCTGCGAGACACCCCACGCACGAAACGCAGCGCAGCGTTGAAATTGGAGGGAAGTTGTGTCAATAATAACTTTGTATGCATGTTAATTAAAAATTAAATCATATGTTTCAACCCAAATGCATATTGGGTAAATTATTAAATTATAATTGGTTAAAGTATAAACCGGAATCCACTAAGCCTAATAAGACACATATGATTGAAAATAAATACTTAATTGTGTTTAGAAAAGGGGTGGATCCTTGGGTTATGATAGGAAGGTAGATCTCGTGGGTATAGGCTAGGCCTATTACAAGTTAGGTTGTCCTTATAAATTGGGGTAATTTAACTAATAAAATTTGAAGATGCGAATATGTGCGCGCCTTTAGATGAGAGGTGAGTTGGGGTTCCACGAGAGTGCGATTCCATTTTAATTATGAAATAGTGCACCGATATTTATTATGCACGGTTAACGCACTTGCTAAATATTTTCACAACTCAGGATCTGACCTGTTTATTTTTCTCTCCTGCTTGTATATATATATATTACTACAGGTGTCCTACCGCATGGATGCCGGATGACTTTCTATCCAGAGTCTTGGGAATCGTGACAGGTGCGGACTGTTGCGGGATGTATCTGGTAGTCGCCTCCTACTTTTAAAATTCTAGATAGGATTCATGTTGTATATCGGGTTTGTACCCAAGGGATATTTATATAAATGTTTATACTTATTCCATTCCAGTTATTGTATTCGTTGTGACCCGACAGCTTATTCGGGTCTACTTTTTGTATCACATTCTGTTGTAGTTGATTATATCATTTTATTATAGCATTTCGTTTATCATAGTATTTCTTGCATCTTTCTCTTATTTATTAAAAGTTTTATAGTGTTGGGTTGTGTTATGTAGCATGTTTTAATTTATTTTAACATCTCGCCTATATGATATCGGGCAGTTAGTCCTATATTATATTTTATCGACAGTTGATGTTGAGACTGGACCATCTGAAACTCCTGATTTAATATAGTATAGGGTTGGCCACCCGTTATTATTTTAGGCGGGGTGTTACAGATGGTATCAGAGCATCATGTTCTAGAGTCCTTAGGATCTGTGCGAGTTTTATGGATTGTTTCGTTAACGTTCTTGACATAAATCCCTACAAATAGGACTGTTGTGTTCACTGCGTTGTTTTCTCCTGTGAAGTATATTCACTTGATTAGCGTTTTGATAACAGTTGTTCTTGTTTCGTTTCAGATGTCGCCTAGATTTTTGTCGTCTAGGAAAGGATAGGATTAGAAGTACAATACCCATAGCATATTTTGGGTATGCTTTGATCGGGGGTATTTTGTTTTCCCCAATTTCGGAGGAGATATTGAGGAGATATCTAGCATTGGTGTGAGGTGATTTATCGGTAGTTGAGTAAGAAAGGAAAAGTACTCGAATAGTGAACCTTGGACTTAGTAAGGAAAGTCTGAGGAGAGGTTAGTGTAGTCCTTGGGAGGTTTAGGTTGAGAAACCCGTTAACCTTTGTTAGGAAGCCTGGTGTTGGTGACTTTTCCCCGATGTGAGGTGTGGAGTTATCCCAATATTGGGAGTATTGCCTTCTGGGAAGTGGGAGTAACAAATTTGGAGACTCAGTTTCGTTGAGTGGGACTGAGGGAGTTTTCGGTAGTCGCAATAATACTGTCCTTCAAAATGGTTAGGAAGGATTTTGGGAAAGATATTTCTCTTGCAGAGAGATAGGTTTAGGAGTAATGATCGTCCTGGAAGAAGTAGAGGGTCTTGAACTGAGATCCTTAGATGAGGTGAAACCATTAGATTATGGAAGTACAAGGTAGAATACCTTTCTTTGGGTTTAAGCCATGCTTTGTGCGATATCGGGAACGTCGAGAGTTATAATATTAAATTCCGGAGGTGAGGAATATTAAGGTTTGTTAAGTAGTGGTTATTCGTCTTATGGATGGGTTAGGGCGTGTAATTGCGGTGTTCCAATGAGGGAAGAATTTGTTTCATGGAAAGGTGTTGAGTTGAAGTAGAAAATTTTTTATACTTGAGAGGTTCAAGTTTGGTAGCTTTATTTCGAGCGGATAATTTAGCTCATAGTTGTGCTAGTTTGGAGAACTAGGTATTGGTTAGAGTGTTGTAATTGTTGAGACCTTGTGTCCTAAACATAAGGTGTTTGTTTGGCGTGTCAGAAGACGCGAAATTTAATTATATTATATTCTTATATAGGCCTTCGGGCAATATGTAATATATTAAAATATTTTATAAAACTTTAACCCTGGTTCAACTAATCTCAATTCCCGACCTAGCTACACAGTAGTGTATTAGGAGGGTTCTTTGTTTGGATTTCGCTTGCGAGACCTCCCCCGCACAAAGGTAGCTAGTGTCAGGAATTGAGGAGAGTTCAACCGTTGGGAATTTTCAAACTTTTATATATTTGATATGTTATTATAGATTATATTGGTGATAGTTATGTTAAGATTTGAGGCTAATGGAGCCTGATTATAATTCTACGAGTGGAAACTCGGGTACAGGGTGTATGGGCGCCCTGGGTAGCTACTTGATTTTAAGGATCGGTAATGATCTATATGGTTATACGTGAGAACTAGAAAGGATCGGCATAGTGATCCTAAGATTTATGTAAGGACTAGATGATATTGAGGTCCTAGGCTTGTCTTAAATTTAGCGGACGAAATTTTTGTAAGGGGGGAAGATTGTAACACCCCAAGACTTTTGAGACTGAGAAATTAAATTTTGGGGAAAATAAAATTTAATTTAAATCGGAGAATTTAAAATTTGGGAATTTAAGTCCAAAAATAGAGGACGTTTTAAAGTATTCCGGATGATGATTTTAAGGGTACCATTGATCCCGGAAGGGTCGAGATAGTCAAAATGACTATCATTGGGTTTTATTTCTGCTCCGGAATATTTTTAAGTTAGTTTGACTCGAATTAGAGTAAACAAGTCATTTAAAGTGTGTATTAACATTTAAAATTGGGATTTTATTTTAAAGGTTTATGAGGCTTACGGATGAAGCCATTTCTCATTTGGGAGAAAGAGAGAAAAAGCCCTAGAGGGAGAATGAAGAGAGAAAGAAGAAGAAAAGAAGAGAGAGAGGAAGAAAGCTTGGGGATTTCCGGTCAAATCGCGACATCGAGGACGATCCAACCTCTACAAATCTGAGGCAAGTGTTTAATATTGCTAAATAGCTATTTGTGTATTTCATTTCATAATTTGTGGGTTAAAGAAATGGATTTTGGGTATACATATCAAAACCTAGATTTTTGGGTTTAAATCTTGAAATCAATGTTTAAATATGGATTTAATGGATTAAAAATGGTTGGGATCAACTTTGGGTTGATTAATGGGTTTAACATCATGACTTGATGAAAGTTTGGGGATTAGAATGAAAGTTTTAGTGTACTAATTTCGTGGGTTTTCTTGAGAAAGGGAAATCGGCCAGAATATCTGGTATGGCCGGTCGACCGCGCCCAAGGTACCGGTTGACCGCGCCTTAAGGGAAAGCCTACTGCATTTCTTTGTAGGCAAAATTTGGACCCGCGGTCGATCGGGGGTCTGGGACCGATCGACCGGTCCCTTGTTTTTAGCCCAATACTTGGACTTCTTTCTTTCCCTTTTCTTTTGGAATTTTAATTCTAGGGGCTTTCTTAATGGACTTATTTAGGAAAGTTATGATATTAGATTAAGGGAATAGGGCACTAGGTCGAATGGGGACTTGCGGGCCTATGTTAAATTGATTTAGGAGGATGGGATGCCTCTTTTAGCAATGACATGAATCTGGAATTTAAGTGAATATAGATATGATGGGAGGTTAAGAACTCATAGAGAGAGAGTTTCGAGGGTATGTTATGAAATCCTAGGCCAACATTTATGTCGAATCCTTATGAAGATAGGATATTGTTGAGATTACAATTTGGGGCCCAATGAAAGAGAATAATCGCATGTCCTTAATGATAAAAAATTTAAGGAATAAATTGGAGAGGCATTAGACTAGGGGATTCATAAAAAGTGATTGAACCGTAGTCAAATTCGAGAGTGAAGAGTTCATATTACCAACTAGAGTAGAGTGTGTAAATCTAGTTGGGGTAGATGTCATTTATTATTGTGTGATTCACATAGAGGATTTTTCCCTAACATATGGGATTATTTGATGAAGTTAAGAATGAGCTTGAGGCTTATAGACTATTAGTTATATGTATACCGATAGTCAAAATCATTACTAGATTTATAATGTAAATCTCGGATACAGATGGAATGTGTAGTGATGGTTTCCTACACAAAATTTTGGGTGATAACCCTAATGTTGAATTTATATGTATAGATATATACATATGGTTTTGGGAGACTATTCATCATAGGAAAAATGATTGAATATGTTTCAAGTGAGGGATTGTATTCACATATCAAGGTGAATGATATGAGTTTGTGGTGACGGCTTGTATATTGAGGATTTATGTATACTTATAGCCGGGTTTGTCTATCTTATATATATGAATGAGAACTAGTTTATGTATAGATGTATGGATATGTGAATATGTGTATATATATATATATCTGTATGCATATAAATGTATGGATATATTTATGTTGTGAACATACATGGTATGGATATTTAAACCGGATATGATGGTTTATTATTGGATCATATGATTGGATCATATGGATGTATATTTATTATGCATGTGAATGGTATATATACTTATTTGGTTAAGCATACCCCGCTCATGCTATCATTGGGAAGTTGCGCGCGTAGAGGGTGAGCATCCTGGCTAGAAAAGCAGGGTGTGGATATTCCCCAGGTCATAGTCGTCCCGTGTGTTATTATGTGATTTACATTTTTATATTTTTGGGATGAGACGTGGTGGGTATGTTTCGTCTCATTGTCGGTTTGGAGCTATGACCGCTTCCCGGGACGTCGTGTGCGTGAGTTTACCACGAGATGGGTGTCGTTTAGTCCCACCATGGTGGCCCCAGTATTGCTACGTGAGCCGGGCACTGGGAAGATGATAGCATTGATGCAGTTTATCGGCGCTATATATAGGCAGGTATTTATTTGTGCATGGCGTTTGTACATCATATATGGTATGTATACATGATCATGGGATTGGATGATGGTGTGTATATATATATATGGTTAGAAGAAATACCTATATATATATATATTTATATATATATATCCTATAGATGAAAGGATATAGAATCTTTGTGGAGTATATCTTGGATGATTATGGTGTACTAGATTGATGGGGGTTGATGTATCGCATTTAAGGAATATTTCGGTTACATCGTCCCAAGGATATTATTGGAGTTTTGGTAATAGTGGTAGTATTATATTGTATATATGGCATTATGGATCTCTAGGATCGACATTGTCAAGGAGTAGTGTAACGGGGTGGTTCCTTGTTTGGATTTCGCTTTGCGAGACACCCCACGCATGAAACACAGTGTAGTGTTGAAATTGGAGAAAAGTTCTGCCAGTTATGGTATGTATGGCATTATGGATCTCTATGATCGACATTGTCAAAGAGTAGTGTAACGGGGAGGTTCCTTGTTTGGATTTCGCTTTGCGAGACACCCCACTCACGAAATGTAGTACATTGTTGAGATTAGAGAGAAGTTCTGTCGATATTTATGTGTGGCATAATGGATCTCCAGGATCGACGTTGACATGGAGTAATGTAACGGGGCGGTTCCTTGTTTGGATTTCGCTCTGCGAGACACCCCATACACGAAACGCAGCGCAGCGTTGAAATTGGAGGGAAGTTGTGTCAATAATAACTTTGTATGCATGTTAATTAGAAATTAAATCATATGTTTCAACCCAAATGCATATTGGGTAAATTATTAAATTATAATTGGTTAAAGTATAAACCGGAATCCACTAAGCCTAATAAGGAACATATGATTGAAAATAAATACTTAATTGTGCTTAGAAAAGGGGTGGATCCTTGGGTTATGATAGGAAGGTAGATCTCGTGGGTATAGGCTAGGCCTATTACAAGTTAGGTTGTCCTTATAAATTGGGGTAATTTAACTAATAAAATTTGAAGACGCGAATAGGTGCGCTCCTTTAGATGAGAGGTGAGTTGGGGTTCCACGAGAGTGCGATTCCATTTTAATTATGAAATAGTGCACCGATATTTATTATGCACGGTTAACGCACTTGCTAAATATTTTCACAACTCGGGCTCTGACCCGTTTATTTTTCTCTCCTACTTGTATATATATATATATTACTACAGGTGTCCTACCGCATAGATACCAGATGACTTTCTATCCAGAGCCTTGGGAGCCGTGACAGGTGCGGACTGTTGCAGGATGTATCTGGTAGTCGCCTCCTACTTTTAAAATTCTAGGTATGATTCATGTTATATATTGGGTTTGTATCCAAGGGATATTTATATAAATGTTTATACTTATTCCATTCCAGTTATTGTATTCGCTGTGACCCGACAGCTTATTCGGGTCTACTTTTTGGATCACATTTTGTTGTAGTTGATTATATCATTTTATTATAGCATTTCGTTTATCATAGTCTTTCTTGCATCTTTCTCTTATTTATTGAAAGTTTTATAGTGTTGGGTTGTGTTATGTAGCATGTTTTAATTTATTTTAACATCTCGCCTATATGATATCGGGCAGTTAGTCCTATATTATATTTTACCGACAGTTGATGTTGAGACTGGACCATCTGAAACTCCTGATTTAATATAGTATAGGGTTGGACACCCGTTATTATTTTAGGCGGGGTGTTACAGTTATGTCTCAAATTCGTGGGAGGCGGCCGAATTAACTTGTGAATTAAATTTTAAATATAAAGAAAGTTTATTTAAAATATTAGTAGGCCAATGTTGGGTAAAAGACTCAGACACATTAGGGGGTATTGCGATATAAGATTAATTAGGTACAATTGTAAAATAAATACCTAATTCGAAGAATTTTATAGTGTCTCGAGAAACATGGATTTAAACTAGTAGAATGTGAGAGATATAACTACCGATCTAACTTAAGGGACATTGGGTAACTTTAGGAATAAAGGGAAATACTGGAATCTATACGGTGAGAAGTATTACGATAAATTAATAATATGTAAGAAATACGAGAGATATGAACTATGTGTGGAACGAGTTATAGATTATGTGCCTACCTATACCGAATATATATCTATATAGGTTGTGTGAATACCTAATGTATGAATTATTATGTGTAATGGACATACCTACGCTACTAGCTATCACTGGAGTTTTTTGCGTCGGGACAGTCTTATTCTGATGAGCCCATTGGGGAGGGGGGGGGGGGGGGGGGAGGATATCGACTTGTACCTCAGAACATAGAACCTGGGTACGGTCTATCTGAGAGAATGATATTGTTGATGGTCATATGGGTATGTAGGTATGTGCGTATCCCATAGGCTTGGAACTATGCTCACCTCCAATATATATGATTTATTTTGATATGGTTCATGAGAGATTCTGAACCCATAGTCCTTTGAGTAGAGTATGATATACTGGGACTTGATAGTAGCGTATGCATGCACCAGGAGGTCTCAGCCTAAGGGTGAAGTATTGTTATATATATATATATATATAGTGATGAAAATATATATACTGATAACTTATTCTACTGTGTGTGCTTAGTAGAAGGAAGGACGGTGATGTTTAAAATAACCCATGTACGTAAGGACTTGATTATAAATCGAGAAATTTATAATCGGTTATTGGATATAAAGAATACCATAAAGTATTGTATGGGTGATACGGGTGACACAACAAGTCAACTCATATAGAACTATACCTGATTAGAACTAGTTAAGCAGGGTAACATAACTAGGATGGGTTAGAAATTTACGTTAGGCGTGGACATTAGTTGAGAGGTGAGGATAATCAAGCGAGAGCAAGTGGACTAGCATGTACAAAACATTCGGTATTTATGCATTTTAAATACTTACTAAAATGTTTTAAACTGTTTTATGTAACAACCCAAAATTTTGAACGACTATTTTATATTATTTTTGCCCGATGGGATAATTTTATAAAATAGGGGATGTGGGAGTAAATATTGTTTCCCGTAATATTAAGGGATAATATTTACTATGTTTGTCTATTTACCGTTATGAGAAGGTAAATAGTATTATATGGTGTATTACTGCGTCGTTGTATGTGAAACGACGGTTATGACCTGCATATAAATGGGGTAAAATTTATGAAATAACATGAAATTGGAACACAAAAATAGTTCACACTTTCCCGAATGCCAAAATAGGGGGTGCGGTTGTTTTTAGAATAGTCGAGATAGTCGAAATAAGTACCCCGTTGTAAATTTTGAGATTTGGGCATTTTAAGGGGATTATGACTCAAATTAGTGGTTCCGAGTCATTTTAGTGGTGTATTTACATTTTAATGTGGGGATTTATGTTTTAAAACCTGTATAAGTTCCCCCACCCCTTTTTCTTTCTTTATTTGTGAGAGAAACCAAAGTAGAGAGAGAGAGAAGAAACAATTAGGAGAAATGGAGAGAAAGAGAGAGAATGGGAGATTTGGGCCGGATTCCATCGCCACCGGAGGTGATCAGAGACTACGAACCTCGAGGCAAGTTTCTTACTTGCTAGATATTGATTTAATGTGATAATTTTGCATGTATAGTTAATTTTGGAGGTTTAAACCCTAAATGGATTTTTGGTTGATTTTTGTGTTAAAACCTTTAATATTGTAGATTGTATGGTTTGGGGTTGTTATATGGGGTTACTTTGGTGTATAATTGTTAGGTTAGTGTTATTGGTGGAGGGAAATGAAGGAAGTAGAGGATTTTGGGTTTTAGGGTTCGGATTTTGGCTTTGAAGAACAAGGGTTTTCGTGGATCTGTTAGGTGCGGTCGACCGCGGTCCAAGGACCGGTCGACCGGTCATGCCAATACGAGCTTTTTGCTTTCTTTTGTATGCAAAGCCATTTAGGGGCGGTCGACCGCGGTCCCCTGGCCGGTCGACCGGTCCCCTGTTTTTCCACTCTTATTTTCTTTAGTTTCTTCTAGCTTCTTTAATTTATGATAGGAGCTTAGGAACCTTCCTTTGGGAAGTATTTAAGAGTCCTAGAGGGTTGTTATGGGTAGACTAATGTCCTAGGATAAAATGGGAGGTTTGGGTTTACCCCGAGGGCTAGTTTTTTAGGTTAATGTCCGTATAGAGTTGGAGATTAATCGAAAAATATAAATTGGAGAAAATGCGGAAGTTGAGACTCTTGGGAGATACTCCTTGAAGGAGGTTTACTTTGAGGGTTTATGAAACTTTATGAACTCTTGGAGACTAGTTTGAGGATTATGGTACTTCGGGTCTTAACTATTAATAATAACATGACACTAAGAATGAGATAAACATATGATAATATGTGGTATTAATGAGTAAGTACAAATGATTTTTGAGAATGTAAAAGTGGAAGTTTTCAAAAGGAAAACGTAATGATTTTTATAAGTGTTAACTTATGGTTACACACGTCCCTAAATCGCTATCATAAGGGAAGTTGTGTACGTGTGGTGAAGCCCCCTGACTAATGAACGCAGGGTGGATATAGTCCCTAGGCCATATGGGCATGTTATAATGCGCTGGTTAGGAGATTCTGGGTGTGGTCTTGACTTTCCCGCAGGCAATATGGCCGCTTCCCAACGTTGGTAGGTTCCCAGGTTGTCTTGTATAGATAGTCCCTGGAAGATGATAGCCATTTAGGGGCGCGTCCAGTGGGGAAACCCGGAGGGACGGTCTTAGATTATTAAAGCAATTCATGATAATGAATTGGCTTTAATTACATTTCCTGGATGGAAGAAGGGAAATGGGATATATGGTACAAAAATATTTTTATGATAATAAAAATGACTTTTGATTTACACTTCCTGGATGGAAGAAAGGAAGTGGGATTTTGTGAAGAGGTTAAAGCATTTTTATGTTAATAAAACTTGCTTTAAAAATGTATTCTTCCTGGATGGAAGAAAGGAAATAAAATTGGTTATGTAATTGTATAAATGAGATTACTTGGTAAACATTTGATAAAATGTTGTACCATTTATGTATATTCCTATGAAAGAAATGGGAATGATACATAAGAGTTATGGGATTGAAATGGTAAACATTTGATAAAGTGTGGTACCATTTATATACATATTCCTAAAGGAAGAATTAGGAATTCTTCTTTTAAATGGTGGATGGGTTTTATTTTATATTTTCTTTGTGTAGCTGTAAATGTAACCTTCCACACTTATGCACACATACATTTATATTTTAATTATTGTGCTTAGGGTCTAATGGATCTCAATGATCAACCTTGCCTAGATAGTAGTGTATCGGGGGGGTTCCTTGTTTGGATTTCGCTTTGCAAGACTCCCCATGCACGAATAGGGCATAGTGTTGAGACTGGGGAGAAGTTAGCCCTTAGTACTTGGGTTAACTAGATCACCTCACGTTATTGCGTTAGGTTACTGCTAGATTGAGAGGTGAGATTTATCTTATGCTATATGCGAGTGAAATACGCATTTAACTGTCATGCATTTTTTTGTCACATGGGAATCATATCAAACCGGGTCCTGACCCGTATATATTTCTTTGTTTTTGCACATACTCTTTGCCGTTACAGGTGCTCTACCGCATGGACACCCGTATTTACATTTCCATTCCGGCTGTCATGGAGCTACATCATAATGCGTATGGTGTAGGTTGCTTGTATTAGACGCTTCTTTCTATTGTACTCTAGTTATGTTAAGTACATTTGTTCGGGCGTGTTTGCCCAAGGTATTGCACTCATTCGTTATATTGTAAATATTAAATTGTAATACTCGATGTATTATTGGTATTGGTCTGTTCACCGACATCTTATTCGGTGATGTTTATTTTTTTGTCATTCTTCATTCATCGATTTTGATATCCACCGTTTTTGTAAATAGGATTGTCTAAGTGTTTTTCTTTTACTTTCAAAATTTTAAATTTGACAGTCCGTTTTCTAAAATGATTGGTGGTTATCTCGTACTATTATTTTAATCGACAGTGATGCTGAGAATGGACCATCTATGATTCCTGTGATTATTAGAGTATTGGGCTGGCCACCTATTATTTTAGTAGGCGGGTTGTCACATTTTACTCGGGCTCTAACCCGTTTTTCTCCCAATGTTTTTTGTAAAACTGTTTTAGGTGCCCATCCACAGGGACACTAAGCATAGGAGTTCCTTTCATTTGATGTGTTGTAGTTGCTGTGGAAGTTATAGGATCTCGGTAGTAGATGCTTCCACATTTATTATTTCTTTCATATGAGACACTCATTTCAGTTAAGGCATGCCACCCATCCTTATTCAGATATTTTTAGAGATAGTGGTGTTATTATTCATGTCTCATCCGTTGTTGGACTAATTTTCAGTTTATGGATTATTGTATTGGATTTTTAGGTTGGATGGGTTTATTCCAGTCCTATTCTATTTATTTATACATTTCATCATTTATATGTTGTATATTTAAATGTTGATTGTGGTTTAGTTATTCTTTTAGAATATTGCATGTTTAAATTAAGATTAAAATTTTGACATCAGCTTAATTAACTAATAGGTGATTAGTAATTAAATGTGTTCAACAGTGATGCTAAGAATGAACCAATTTGATATTCTGTTTTAAATTAAATAAAGTACTGATCACTCGGTATTTAATTAGGCGGGGTGTCACAATAGCATATAACACAAAAACTAGAATATTAGATCATAAAAATTCATCTAAAAAATCTAGGAGAGATTAGTTTTTGAAAAAAAATAAATATTTGAACATTAAAGCACAAAACGCTCTCTACAACAACACAATATTTTAATCTCTTCTTGAGATGACGTGTAAGATCATTGAGAGTTTTTAAAATAAAAACTAAATATAATAAGAGTAATCATAAAATCAAAACAATATGTGAATTAAAATAATAATTCTCTCTCTCTCTCTCTCAAAATATTACTCTATAATTCTTTATATTCTCTCTAAAAAAATATGAAACCCTATATGTTTTTCCCTCTTGAAAAATATAGGTGACCTAACCAACTTACCCTAATAAACTCTGTAATGGGGTTTATATAGGTGAGCGAATAATACTTTAGAAACTCTAAGGAGATCAAGGGATTAGATTCAAAATAGCTTAAAGGATAAGTTGACAGTTATGAGACCCACACAAGTGAATACTAGCCGATACAAGCGAAATCTGTAGGATTAAAATCTTCGTAAGGCATATTCTTGATAGCTGGTCCTCACTTGAAATAGAGAACCAAGATGGTTATTCTCACAGCTAATGATGGATGCGTGGTTGTAATACCCCGTAATTCTGCTAAATTTTAAATTACGTGAATAGAGTAATTTAATGCTTTAATTAAATTACGTGAGTAGAGTAATTTAATGTGATTAAATACGTTTTATATAAATTACGTGAGTAGAGTAATTTAATGTGATTAAATACGTTTTATTTAAATTACGTGAGTAGAGTAATTTAAATAGATATTATGTTAATAAAGATGAATATGTATTATAGAAAATTTACTAAAGGTGAGCAGAAATTTTCAACGTTAATATGTACGGTCTAGTGACTATATGGACGTACCGAAAGTATCTCGACAAAATTAAGGATGAGAGTAGAAAAATATTTACGAGACTCAAATGATAATTTAGAGTCCACGGTTGATTCCGAAAGGGTCGAATTAGTCAAAATAGTGTACCCGGGGGTACTAGTTGAGTGCCGGGTCATTTTCGGGCTAAACCGGGACCATTCGGGGGCATTTTGGTCTCTTTACAATTATGGGAAAGAAGACCTACGAATTTTGAAGCCCTAAATCTGATTATAAGAGTGGTGGCTAGGGTTAGGCAATTAGAGTTACACCATAGCCATTAGAGAAGAGAGAGAGAGGCAAATTCCTAAGGAAAAAGAAGGAAGGAGGGATCATCTTAGGAAGATTTCATCACAAAGATTGTTGGGAGGGAGGATTGAAGTATCAATATCATCAATCATCATCAACAACCACGAAATCAGACCCTACAAATCATAAGGCAAGTGGTTATTTGCAAAATATAATTGAGTTATAATACCCATGATTAAGACATAGGAAGAACATGATTTTATGATATTCTTGGGAACAAACAATTGATAATAATCCACGATTGATAAGGATTTGCATGTAGGACGTTTTTGAATTACCAAGTATGTTTATATCAAAGAAAGCTTGATGAGAAATTCGTAAGAAAATCTGGAATTTGGATGATAAATATAAAGAATGCATTTTTAGGGTTCTTGAATATTAGAGAGATTTTCAGTGAATTTGGCCAAGTTTTGTAAAGATTTTGTTGTTTTAAATCGTTAGTAATCATCCCAGAACATGTAGGAATGATTAGAAATTGTTGGTTGTGAATATGATGGCTTATCATGAAAGTTAGAGATGTAAAATTGGTGAAACCCGTAGGAAGAAGATGAACTGGGTCTGTCACTGCTTGAACGATCGATCGACCCTTGAATGTCGATCGATCGAGCAGTCGATCGATCGACCTTTTCCCTTCGATCAATCGACCATGTCTGAACTATAGAGAATTTGTGTATAAATTTCTTTAATTGCCGTTGCTTAATGGGAACCTTAGAAATGATATTTTTCCTATGAGGAGACTTTGAAATTTCCAGTAGGTGTACCATTAGGTTCCTCCACTAATGATTGAGTAGGAATGTTGGAGAAATGGAATGACGAAAGAACAATTGACTTAGCCGTGGGTTGAGATGGTTAATTTAATTACGGAAAGAGTGAGACTTAATTCCGGAAAGAAAATACCAGTAGGTTAAAATTAACTTAACTACAGAATTAAGGGAGGGGTAACTAGGGCCCTTAGAGTTACGCGAATACTCGAATAAATACAATAGTGCGAGAAATTGTAATTAATAAGTACGGAGAATATAAGTAAAATATATTACGTACGGGTATGATTTATTAGGTCGAGTGTGTACCTACTATATCTATATAAATAGGTTTGGGTTAAGAGAATATTACCTAAACTAATTATGTTAGGGTCGATGTGACATTCCGAACTAACATAAAGTTATTATATATTTGGGGTCGATGTAAATGCCGAACCAAACTTTGAACTGGTGTCGCGATGAAAGAGTCCCGAACCTGAATATGTGTATATATTTATATTTGTAGATAGTTGGGGTCGATGGATCATTCTGAACCAACTTTCACTTAGAGTCGATGAATTATTCCGAGCCAAGGGTCCTTTGTGTGTAATAAAAAGGATATATTAGAGGTAACTAATATTAATTACATTGTTGTGGGATAAAATGTTTCTATGTACATAATCTACAAATTGAGAATAGTAGTCAATGAAATGATATGTGAATGTATTCGTAATAATTTATAGCATGATGAAATTATTACAAGAATAAGGACAACGAACAGAAAATGAGTTAACTACGGTTATGGGAAGTATAACTAGGTAGACTAAGTATCCTCAATAGTTACATACTACATAAGAGAGGTGAGGAAGTTCAAGGGAGTGTGCTAAACCTTAATATGTGTAATCAATAACTTAATTGTGATAACTGCTTGCAAAATATTTTCAAATGTTTTGAGTACTAACTCTTGCTATGTAAAAATTTTAAAAACCTTTTAGGTGCCCAGCCACAGGGACACCCAGCTTGATTTCATGTCAGAGATTTGGGAGCTGCAGCTAGTGTGGAGGTTGCAGAGATTGTTTAGACGCTTCCTCTTTTTCAGTTCTAGTACAGGATCTCAGTTTTATTATTCCTAGTTGGAACATGTCGTTCCACCTTTACTATTACAGTTTATTCTAGTTATGGATTTGTAGTTGTTTTTCTTTTGGGCCGTGGTTTACGTCAAGACTTTAACTGCTTTCAGATTATTTTTGTGTACTGCGTATTCGTATCTAGTATTGGTAATGTGTGGTTTGGAATATTTTTTGTTTAAGAAAGATAAAATTTGGCACCCGTTTTAATTTCATTTAGGTGGTTAGTAATTTTTAAAAGGCGTTCGACAGTGATGCTAAGAATGAACCATTAAAGAAACCTGTTTATATTAAAATAAGGCTTGATCACTCAAGGTTTAATTAGGCGGGGTGTCACAGATGGTATCAAAGCATCAGGTTCTAGTGTCCATAGGATCTGTACGGCTTACTACGATTCAGCGTTACGTTTGGTTGTATTAGAGCCCTACTATTAGGATTGTTGTTTGAAAATTTCCTCTGTTGCGTTATCGTACTTCTGCTCTTAAATTTTGTATAAACTGTGTACTTATACAAATTGAATCTTATTTCAGATGCCACCAAGGAGACTGAGAGCAGAGAGGGATAAAGCCAGAGAGGAGGTGAGGGAGGCTCATCAGGAGCCACAGGTACCGATACCACCACCCCCACCCGAGCTAATTTCCACTACTTAGGTTGCAGTGATAGTGGCTCAGGTAGTTGAGACAGCGATGAGGGCAATGGCAGCCCACTTTCCTCAGCCCCAAGTACCTCCCCCTGTGGCACCGGTAGTGCAAGTTCCGGCAGGACCATCTACTTGGCAACGAGTCAGGGAGACATTTCAGAAGGGGCACCCACCCGAGTTTCAGGGCAGTACTGATATAGTGGAAGCGTGCAACTGGAAGAAGAATATCCAGCGCCACTTGCGTATGCTAGAGTGCACCGGAGTATAGGAACAGATGCTAGCCACTTTTCGTCTGTCAGGAGCGGCCCTACAGTGGTGGGAGTCAGTTACCACCACCGAAGAGAGAGGACTATTTCCGAGTTTTGGGTGAGATTTGACCGTAAGTATTTCCCTCCAGCAGTAAAGTCTGAGATGAGAAAGAAGTTCAACCAAGTGGTTCAGGGTGATCGCTCAGTTGCTGACTACGAGGAGGAGTTTACCCGCTTGGCCAATTTTGTGCCAAACGAGGTGAGCAATGAGGAGAGGAAGAAGTACAAATTTATGGAGGGCCTAACCTGGAGAATCAGACAACATTTAATTGGTAATCCGGCATTGGTAACCTACACAGATGTCGTCAATGCCGCTCTACTACACTGTCAGGATCACCGTTATCATACTAAGGGAAGTAAGAGGGGTGAACCTAGCCAACCGGGCAAGGTGGATGGAGGTAGTGGCAGAAGCACAACACAGCAGCAGACAGCGGGTCAGTTGGGGCAGGATTCCCGACAGGGGAACCCTTCCAAGAAGTTTAAGCACGGGAAGTATCGCTTCGACCGGCAAGGCCAACAGGGTCCTCAGCAACCAGTCCCACAGGGTCGATAGGGCCAGGGTAATCAAAATGGGGGACAACAAGGCCAAGGGCGACAGGGCCAACGTCAGGGCCAACAGGGCCAAGGACAAAGATAGTTTCAGGGTCAGTGCTTCACTTGTGGTCAGCAGGGTCACAAGAGCAGAAATTGTCCACAGCAAGACCGGGCACAACAGCAAGGTGCCCAACAGGGGCAGCAGGCACCATTAGCCCCAGCAGCAGTACAGGACCCACAGCCAGGGAAGATGCAGTACGGGCGTGTGTTCAACATCCGTGACATTCCATTTCAGCCGGCACCGCCGGCAATTGGGGGTATGTTTTATATTCATGGGCTTGAGGGGAATATTTTGTTTGACACAGGGGCGACACATTCGTTTATTTCCACTAGATTTGCACGGGCAGCCGGCCTATTAGCGACAGCAGACACTCATCTTATGTGTGTGGAGTCACCGATGGGTAGTGGGTCCCTTATTCACTCGATTTGTAAGGGTGTGGACATTATGGTCGGGAGATTGAGTCTAGCGGCAGACCTTATGGTGCTGGATATGGAGGGATATGACGTCATCCTAGGCATGGATTGGTTGGCACATAATAGGGAAATAGTAGATTGTTATGAGAGGACCATCGTGTTCTCCATCCCGGGGTAGGAGATGTTCCTTGTGGCAATGCCACTTCCCGAGGGAGGATCGCGAACTCATTTATATTATATTAAGGAGGAGACCTCACGTGGGGTTGTCGTTTCTCTGGACTCAATCCCTGTGGTGAGGGATTTTGAGGATGTCTTTCAGGTCCACCTAGCAGAGAGATAGAGTTCGTGATTAATCTAACACCGGGGACGAGACTGATTGCCAGAGCACCATATCGCATGGCTCCTTCAGAGATGCGGGAACTAAGAGAGAAAATTCAGCAACTATTAGGACAGGTTTTTATTCGACGGAGTACATCTCCATGGGGTGCGCCAGTATTGTTTATGAAGAAAAGGATGGTTCACTTCGTCTGTGTGTAGATTA
This sequence comes from Sambucus nigra, assembly GCA_949130495.1. Lineage (NCBI taxonomy): Eukaryota > Viridiplantae > Streptophyta > Magnoliopsida > Dipsacales > Adoxaceae > Sambucus > Sambucus nigra. Next base: position 257,900,936 of record OX422223.1, on the reverse strand, counting down.
CAGAGAGCTAAACAAAGTAACGATACGTAATAAGTATCCATTACTGAGGATTGACGACTTGTTTGATCAATTGAGAGGGGCTGCATACTTCTCAAAGATCGATTTGAGATCGGGTTACCACCAATTGCGCATTCGTGAAGAGGATGTACCTAAGACCGCTTTCCTGTCGCGGTACGGGTCATATGAGTTCAGAGTGATGCCTTTTGGGCTAACTAATGCACCGAAAGCATTCATGGATCTCATGAACAGGGTATTCAGGGAGTTTTTGGATCAGTTTGTGATTGTATTCATAGACGACATTCTAATTTACTCCCGTACAGAGGAGGAGCACGCAGAACACTTACGATTGGTCCTACAGACATTGCGGAACCATCAGTTATACGCCAAATTTGATAAGTGTGGATTTTGGCTTCTGGAGGTTCAGTTCCTAGGCTACGTCGTATCTAGCAGGGGCATTGCTGTTGACCCGAGTAAGGTATCGGCGGTGAGGGAGTGGGGACAGCCCACGACACCGACAAAAATTCGCAGTTTCTTGGGATTGGCTGGTTATTATCGCCGCTTCATCAAGGGATTCTAAAAAATTGCCGGACCATTGACGAATCTGACTCGGAAGGGAATTCCCTTCGTATGGAGTGATAGTTGCCAGTTAGCATTTGATGAATTGAAAGACAAGTTGACATCAGCCCCCGTTCTTACCTTGCCTAAGAGCGGAGTGGAATACCGAGTCTATACTGATGCGTCCTTACAAAGACTTGGGGGTGTGTTACAGCAGGAGGAGAAGGCTATAGCTTATGCGTCACGAAAGCTAAAGCCACATGAGAAGAACTACCCCACCCATGACCTCGAGTTGGCAGCGGTTGTTTTTGCATTGAGGATTTGGAGACACTATCTTCTGGGCGAGCAGTTCACGCTATTCACGGATCATAAGTCATTGCAATATCTGTTCACTCAGAAGGACCTGAACATAAGGCAGAGAAGGTGGCTTGAATTCGTGAAGGACTACCAATTTGATATACAGTATCATCGTGGTAAGGCTAACGTGGTGGCAGATGCGTTAAGAAGAAAACCTACCGAAGAGTTAGCAGAAGTTTGGAAAGCAAAGTGGAGTGAGCTCCGACACGAGGATGATATGGCGAGAGCATGTATGGAAGTTCTAGCTATCACTTCCGAGAACGTTACGCGGATAGTGAGGGCACAGGCAGAAGACCCATTTTGTCAGGATAAAGTACAACAGTTACTGGCCAAGGGGGCAGAGTTCTACTCCATCAGTTCAGAGGGTGGACTACGTTTCAACGGTAGACTGATAGTACCCGAAGATGATGATTTGAGGCATGCCGTTATGACAGAGTCACAAGGGTCAAAATTCTCGGTACATCCATGTGGGGACAAAATGTACCAGGATATGCGACGAGTATATTGGTGGTCAGATATGAAACGAGATATTGCAGAATTTGTCTCAAAGTGTGTTACATGCCAACTCATAAAAGTTGACCATCAGAGGCCTTCAGGGATGCTACAACCACTAGAGATTCCCGTGTGGAAGTGGGAGAATATCTCAATGGATTTTATTACCGGGTTACCAACCTCGCAGAAGGGCCACGATTCCATATGGGTAATTGTGGATCGTTTGACTAAGGTCGCACATTTCTTAACGGTTCGTACGGATTATGATACTATGCGGTACGCGCAGCTTTTTATTTTAGAGATTGTTAAGATGCACGGAGTTCCTATTAATATCGTGTCGGACCGAGATAAGATATTTGTGTCGCATTTTTGGCAGAGTTTTCAGGAGGCCATGGGCACCGACTTACGATTGAGTACGGCATATCACCCACAGATGGACGACCAGACGGAAAGAGTAAACCAGATGTTAGAGGACATGCTGAGAATGTGTATTCTAGATTTTGGGGGAAATTGGGAGCCATATCTTCCTTTGGTGGAGTTTGCGTATAATAACTCTTACCAATTCACTATTGGCATGGCTCCATTCGAGGCGCTTTACGGGAGGCCTTGTCGTTCACCCGCTTGTTGGTTAGAGGTGGGGGATAACAGGCTTTTAGGGCCAGAGATGATACAGGAGACTTCCTCCAAAATAGAGTTGATTCGAGGACGTATTCGAATAGCCCAGGATAGGCAGAAGAGTTATGCTGACGCCGACAGGAGACATGTGGAATTAGATGTGGGAGGCCAGGTGTTAATTCGAGTATCTCCTATGAAAGGGGTTACGAGATTTGGCAAAAAGGGGAAGTTAGCACTGAGATATGTGGGACCGTTTCCTATCATTGAGAGAGTGGGACCGGTAGCTTACAGATCGGGACTCCCTGAGCATCTTCAGCGAATACACGATGTGTTCCATGTGGCGTCGCTAAAGAAATACAAGAGGAGCGAGAGAGCCTTCTGGCACATTCCACTGGAGGAGATCGATTTGCAGCCAGATATCTCATATGAAGAAAGACCAGTGGCTATCCTGGATTATAGTGAGCGCAAACTAAGATCCAAGGTGGTACCCTTAGTGCGAGTACAGTGGGGACATCACAATATGGATGAGTCCACTTGGTAACGGGAAGAGGATATGCGAGAACAATATCCAGAATTATTTATAGCAGGTATTTTTCTAATTTCGAGGACGAAATTCCTTTTGTAAGGGGGGAAGTATATAATACTCTGTAATTCTGTTAAATTTTAAATTACGTGAATAGAGTAATTTAATGCTTTAATTAAATTACGTGAGTAGAGTAATTTAATGTGATTAAATAAGTTTTATATAAATTACGTGAGTAGAGTAACTTAATGTGATTAAATACGTTTTATTTAAATTACGTGAGTAGATTAATTTAAATAGATATTATGTTAATAAAGATGAATATGTATTATAGAAAATTTACTAAAGGTGAGTAGAAATTTTCAACGCTAATATGTACGGTCTAGTGACTATATGGACGTACCGAAAGTATCTCGACAAAATTAAGGATGAGAGTAGAAAATATTTACGAGACTCAAATGATAATTTAAAGTCCACGGTTGATTCCGAAAGGGTCGAATTAGTCAAAATAGTGTACCCGGGGGTACTAGTTGAGTGACGGGTCATTTTCGGGCTAAATCGAGACCATTCGGGGGCATTTTGGTCTCTTTACAATTATGGAAAAGAAGACCTACGAATTTTGAAGCCCTAAATCTGATTATAAGAGTGGTGGCTAGGGTTAGGCAATTAGAGTTACACCATAGCCATTAGAGAAGAGAGATAGAGGCAAATTCCTAAGGAAAAAGAAGGAAGGAGGGATCATCTTAGGAAGATTTCATCACAAAGATTGTTGGGAGGGAGGATTGAAGTATCAATATCATCAATCATCATCAACAACCACGAAATCAGACCCTACAAATCATAAGGCAAGTGGTTATTTGCAAAATATAATTGAGTTATAATACCCATGATTAAGCCTTAGGAAGAACATGATTTTATGATATTCTTGGGAACAAACAATTGATAATAATCCATGATTGATAAGGATTTGCATGTAGGACGTTTTTGAATTACCAAGTATGTTTATATCATAGAAAGCTTGATGAGAAATTCGTAAGAAAATCTGGAATTTGGATGATAAATATAAAGAATGCATTTTTAGGGTTCTTGAATATTAGAGAGATTTTCAGTGAATTTGGCCAAGTTTTGTAAAGATTTTGTTGTTTTAAATCGTTAGTAATCATCCCAGAACATGTAGGAATGATTAGAAATTGTTGGTTGTGAATATGATGGCTTATCATGAAAGTTAGAGATGTAAAAATGGTGAAACCCGTAGGAAGAAGATGAACTAGGTCTGTCACTGCTTGATCGATCGATCGACCCTTGAATGTCGATCGATCGAGCAGTCGATCGATCGACCTTTTCCCTTCGATCGATCGACCTTTTCCCTTCGATCGATCGACCCTGTCTGAACTATAGAGAATTTGTGTATAAATTTATTTAATTACCGTTGCTTAATGGGAACCTTAGAAATGATATTTTTCCTATGAGGGGACTTTGAAATTTCCAGTAGGTGTACCATTAGGTTCCTCCACTAATGATTGAGTAGGAATGTTGGAGAAATGGAATGACGAAAGAACAATTGACTTAGCCGTGGGTTGAGATGGTTAATTTAATTACGGAAAGAGTGAGACTTAATTCCGGAAAGAAAATACCAGTAGGTTAAAATTAACTTAACTACTGAATTAAGGGAGGGGTAACTAGGGCCCTTAGAGTTACGCGAATACTCTAATAAATACAATAGTCCGAGAAATTGTAATTAATAAGTACGGAGAATATAAGTAAAATATATTACGTACGGGTATGATTTATTAGGTCAAGTGTGTACCTACTATATCTATATAAATAGGTTTGGGTTAAGAGAATATTACCTAAACTAATTATGTTAGGGTCGATGTGACATTCCGAACTAACATAAAGTTATTATATATTTGGGGTCGATGTAAATGCCGAACCAAACTTTGAACTGGTGCCGCGATGAAAGAGTCCCGAACCAGAATATGTGTATATATTTATATTTGTAGATAGTTGGGGTCGATGGATCATTCCGAACCAACTTTCACTTGGAGTCGATGAATTATTCCGAGCCAAGGGTCCTTTGTGTGTAATAAAAAGGATATATTAGAGGTAACTAATATTAATTACATTGTTGTGGGATAAAATGTTTCTATGTACATAATCTACAAATTGAGAATAGTAGTCAATGAAATGATATGTGAATGTCTTCGTAATAATTTATAGCATGATGAAATTATTACAAGAATAAGGACAACGAACAGAAAATGAGTTAACTACGGTTATGGGAAGTATAACTAGGTAGACTAAGTATCCTCGATAGTTACATACTACATAAGAGAGGTGAGGAAGTTCAAGGGAGTGTGCGAAACCTTAATATGTGTAATCAATAACCTAATTGTGATAACTGCTTGCAAAATATTTTCAAATGTTTTGAGTACTAACTCTTGCTATGTAAAAATTTTAAAAACCTTTTAGGTGCCCAGCTACAGGGACACCCAGCTTGATTTCATGTCAGAGATTTGGGAGCTGCTGCCAGTGTGGAGGTTGCAGGGATTGTTTAGACGCTTCCTCTTTTTCAGTTTTATTATTCCTAGTTGGAACATGTCGTTCCAACTTTACTATTACAGTTTATTCTAGTTATGGATTTGTAGTTGTTTTTCTTTTGGGCCGTGGTTTACGGCAAGACTTTAACTGCTTTCAGATTATTTTTGTGTACTGCGTATTCGTATCTAGTATTTGTAATGTGTGGTTTGGAATATTTGTTGTTTAAGAAAGATAAAATTTGGAACCCGTTTTAATTTCATTTAGGTGGTTAGTAATTTTTAAAAGGCGTTCGACAGTGATGCTAAGAATGAACCATTAAAGAAACCTCTTTATATTAAAATAAGGCTTGATCACCCAAGGTTTAATTAGGCGGGGTGTCACATCGGTAAAAAGGTTTAGCCAAATAGACTTGGCACCTAATATTCCTAATAGAATATGTGTCTAAAAGACTTACACATGTATGCACCTTATTATCTGGACAGGCAGTCAAAAGGATCAAACACCTAAACAATTGATCTAAAGGCTTTAGCTACGGTTAATAGGCTACCACCGAAATGGATCAAAGCTCCTCTATTAAATGTTTAGAATCAGTCCCCCAAAAATAAATGAATCCTATAGTTAAGAAGCAAGTGTACAAATTGACTATTTAGGAAATATTTTAAAAAATCCATTTTAAATTCAGAATAAATTCCAAACACTATTATAAAATCAGGAAATTAAATTTTTATAAAATAGGAATTCAATTTTATTTTTGGAAAAACTATTTTAGACACAATTAATATTATCAACATGAAATGCATGAGTGTCTAAAACGTGTCAAATGTATATGTGCATCCACTTTGTGTTATACCTTTACTCGGATATGGTTGTTAAGTCGGGTCTCGAGTCTTGAGGAATCTTGAACAATTGAATAGCATTACATGATGTACCATAGAGTGATCTCGAACTAAAAATATGTTTTGATACAATATCCAAACTAGTTGAAATGCCTAAATAATATAGACTCAAGCAAGTCAACTATTTGGGTGTTTCAATCTCCTTCTTTAGATATTTGTTACAAAACCCTTTGAGTACATCATGGATACTCTTGGAAAAAAATAAAATACTAAGTCCTATATAATAATTATTGATCTACCCATACCAAGTCCTAGAAAAATAAAAAATATAAGAATCAGCTAAATATTAATTGCCCTAACACCTTCTTCTGATTTTCTGCACAAAACTTGAAAAATCAAAATCACGAGAGTAAGTGTAAGATATCAAAGAGAATGATAAATCATATAAAACAGGATATCATAAATTTAATTCAAGAATAAAAAATAATAGAAATGATGTACTCTCCCCCCGCCCCCCCCGCCTTTTTTTTTATCTCAAATAGACAACGGTAAAAAATGATAACATGGAGAATAATTAAAAATAACTACCACAAAACATAGAAACGAATCTAATAAAGTGTCTCTCCTACATCAAAATGATTTTAAGAGGTGCATTTTGTATTTTTAAACATCCATACCCTAAAATCTCAGAGGATATATCATTACCAAGATTAAGACAGGAAAATATGTATATATGGCTGAATAAATGAATAAAGCACATTCATATAGTCTTCAGGGAAACTCAAAACAAATATAATCAAGAGTAATAGACATCATATACATAAACTTAACAAGGTCAGCACAATCTGAATATTTAACAAATAAAGTATCTTCCCCTCAACCAAAGCCCACGATTACTTAAAGTATTAATAATATTGTTTTAAACATTCTAACAAGACATAATCCATAATGTCAACATATGAGGAAAGAACAATTATAGGAGAAAAATGTTCATTCAAGAGGTTATACATATAAATATTTAACATCATATTTTCGATATAAAGAATAATTAGAATTCTAACATAAAATCATGAGATCAAGAAAATACATGTATTACATTCAAGACGGTTAAATTTTAATTTCAGAGCACCCGCTTCTATAATAATTGATTTTTTTCTCTCGTATGCTCATAAAGCAATAATCTAATTTCATAGTTTTTCTAATAAAATATATATAATCAAAATAAGAATAATATTATTATTTGACCTAATCAAATTTTAATACATGCGTAAGTTAAATCAATTAAATTTGATTTATTCTAGTGTCAAATTCTTAACAATTTGATTTATATTACATTTAGCTCAATATATCCAATATGATGAATTATTCTAAATCAAGTATATAAATCATATAACAAGTCTAATCACACATAGAAGAAGATGAGGCAAGGAAGATTAACATGCATGATTTTTCTAATGTGGTAAAATTTCAAATCAAGGAAAAACATCTGTGACGCCCTCTGTAGAGTAAAATAAAAATTCATTTGAATCAAAATGGAATATGAAATTACAATAAGAAAAAAAAATAAGGAAACCAAAATTTACCAAAATCGAAAGTCCAGTCTTAGGCAAAACCTTCACTTGTATCTGTTTTTACTCTTAAAACTTCAACAAGCTCACTAAAGAATCCACTCTGATAACGAAACGATTCTATTATGAATATGCAACATATAAGTGTAGTGAAAGTTTATAAAATATACAACATGGAAGAACTTAACTAACACAAATAGTTACCTAACAAATTCATTTCCAAAACAGGATTCATATCTAATACAATAGATAAACATAATCGCAATGCAAATATCAAGCAATTTAGTTTTCTAAAAAACTTATAAGGTAGATTCTAAAATATTATATCATAATATCTATTCATATTGATTTCAGGATGTATAAACAATCAAGCATAAATAAAAAAAAAAGATTTCAACATTTTTCTTTTTACAAAAATATTTTCAAGAAACGTCATTGAAAAGACCCATATTTTTAATAATAATAATAATGCAAAGGAAATATATTTTTGTGCTTTTTTCATTTTTTTAAAAATTTTTAAAAATTGCCAGAATTTATCTAACATAGTACAAATAGTGTCATATTACTAAGAAAAAAAAAGTTTGACCCCAAATAGCCCCAAATCTAAATCTTACATTGTCCCCACTGTAATCATAAATGCACATAAAATATAAAAATAAAGTATAAAGAGTATGGGATAACACCTATAGGATTGAAAGCGTTCATTATGATTTACCTGCACTCATGGTTAGAAACCAAACAAGAAAACAGAACAACATACTAAAGCGATAAAAAAATTGTAATGAAATCAAATTACTAACTAAAAACAAAAGAAAACAATACTACATAATATACATATGTGGTGTTAATAAAATCAATCCATGTAAACAGGATCCTCTAAAAGAATAACATCAACTTGTAGGTTTGGCAACTCCAAAAATGGTTTCAACCTATGTCCATTAACTTTAAAAACATTACAATCTTTTGGATTTTCAATCTCAATGGCCCCGCGAGGATAAACTGTATGTACTATAAAAGGACCAGACCATCAAGACTTTAGTTTACCTAAGAATAAATGCAAATGAGAATTATATAGAAGGACCTTTTGACCAGGGTAAAAAGATTTACGAAGACTATTTTGATCATGTACCATTTTCATTCGTTCTTTATACTTTTTCACAATTGTAAGCTTCATTCTCGATTTCTTCTAACTCATCAAGTTGGAGATTTCTTTAATTACCTACATGGTCAAGGTAAAAATTAAGTTGCTTTATATCCCAAAATGCTCTATGTTTAAGATCAACTGGGAGGTGACACACTTCACTATATAGAAATCGATAGGGGGACATCCCAATAGGAATCTTATATATCGTACAATATGCCCATAATTAATCAGTCAATCGTAAAGCCTAATATTTCTCATTAGGATTAACTATTTTCTTTAAAATGTGTTTTAATCTCCCTATTTGATATCTATAATTGATTACTTGTTTGAGGATGATATCATGTTTCCACTTTATGAATTACACCGTATTTCTTTACTCAGCTCTCAAATGGCTATTGCAAAAGTGTTTTCCTCCATCACTTATAATGGCACGTGGTGTACCAAAAAGTGCAAATATCGAAACACCACTTTGTGGTCATTGGTTTTTCACGCTATGGCTTCCACCCATTTTGACATGTAATCCAATGCCACTAAAATATAGAGGTAGTCATATGAACTAGGAAATGGACCAATAAAATTAATATCCCACATGCCAAAAATTTCAATAATTAATATAGGTGCATCATATATTTATGATTCAAAATACCTAGTTTCTAACATCTCTCACAAGATACACAATAAGTATGTGAATCACAAAAGAGGGAGGGCTAGTAAAATGCACATTGTAAATTTTTTACAATGGTTTTCCTTGAAATAAAGTGTCCTCCACACGGTTTGATCATGGAAAAATGAGAGGATACTTAGTTGGTCACTTTTGGGAACAAATTTTCTAATGACTTGATCAAAATAATATTTGAATAAGTAAGGGTCATCCCAGTAATACTTCACCTTAGCTAATAATTTGGACTTATCTTGTTTGGACCAGTGTGTAGTCATTTCTCCAGTAACAACATAGTTCACTATGTCAGCATACCAAGGTGACTAAGAAACATACATAAATTTATCATCGAGAAAGGTCTCGATTATGGGCATGGACTCACCAGTAAACTCTATAATAAGGCTAGATAGGTGGTATGATACAACATTTTCAAATCCCTTTTTGTCACGAATTTCTAATTCAAATTATTCTAGCAATAGGACCCAACAAATAAGCCGTGATTTAACATCTTTTTTTAGAAAAAAAGGTATTTTAGGTCGGCCTGATCTAAGAATACAAGAACTTTAAACCCTAAAAGATAAGATCTAAATCTATCTAAGGAAAATACGATGGCATATAACTCCTTTTCAGTAGTCGAATAATGAAGTTGCTCATAGTATAGAGTTTTACATGCATAATAAATCACATGTGGAATTTTGTCAATCCTTTGTCCTAACATGGCACCTACTGCATATTTAGATGCGTCACACATAATCTCAAATTGTATACTCCAGTCTAGTGACCGAATTATAGGTGTTGATGTTAAGGCAAAATTTAAGGCCTCAAATACTCGAAGACCACATCATCAAATATAAACGGTGCATCTTTGGCCAGAAGGTTGCATAAAGGTTTTGCAATCTTGCTAAAACCTTTAATAGACCGCCTATAAAATTCCGTGTGGCCCAAAAATGAATGTATTTCTTTTACTATGCATGGAGGTGGAAGGTCAGAAATTAATTCGAGTTAGTCTTTATTAACCTCAATCCCATTTTTGGATATAAAGTTCCCCCAAACACAATTCCTTTTTGTCCCATAAAATGGCATTTCTCCCAGTTTAACACTAAATGCTTCTCTCTACATCTCTCCAAAACTAAGGATAAATAGTGTAGACACTTGTCGAATGAAGATCCAAACACTAAAAAATTATCCATAAAAACTTCTAGGAAATACTCTACCATATCAGAGAAAATAGATTTCATACACCGTTGAAAAATGGCAGGTGTATTTCATAACCTAAAGGGAATGCATCGATATACGAGTTCACCAAAAGGACACATAAAGGTGGTATTTTCCTAATCGATGAGGTCTAAAGGAATTTTGTCACAGCCATAGTAACCATGTAAAAAAGAAATAGCAAGCATGACTGGCTAATCTCTCTAACATATAATCAATTAAAGGAAGAGGAAAGTGATCTTTCCTAGTCATTTAATTTCACTTATGATAGTCGATGCAAACACACCATCCTATTTGAACACGAGATGGAAATAAGTTATTATTTTCATTCATAAGTATATTGACACCATAATACTCAGGTACAACACATACTGGACTAACCCATTTACTATCTAAAATTGGGTAAATAATACCCTCATCTAAGAGATTTAAAAATTCCGCTCTTACCACTTCTTGCATCATGGGATTCAGTCTCCTGTAACACTCGTGCCCGAGATTTGTACTTCGGTCCTTGTAATCTGTATGCCCTTGGGACATGAATTATATATTATGAATGGATGTAAAGTTTGAGCTATCCATGTGTACTTTATGCAATTTAAATTGGATTTTTAATGGCCTAAAGTTGATTTGAAATATTTGGTTCTCATTCGAATGAGGTTCGAATGACCTTCTAAAGACTAGGATTTGTTTATTTCCATCATTCTTTGAAATCTCGTTGAAATGCCCTCGTTCAAACAAGGTGCATTATCATTCGAATGAGGGGTAGTTTTGAGTTTGAATGAGGTGGTTCCCTTTGACCTTTTTAACCAATGTTTCTCACTTGTTCATACCACATTGGAACTCTCTTTTAAATAAGGAGAGATCTCGTTTGAACGAGGTCCAAGTTGTTCGAATGATCAGATGCATATCAGGATTTTCTGCACATTTTAATATTTTATCGCAACATGGGGCATTGGATTTTTTGAGTTGTCGAGCTCTCAGCAGCTCATATTAAAATGAGGGTGTAAGGATAAAATTTCCATGTGTGTCAATTTGTATGTAATTGACTTATTTTCAGAACAAAACTTGGTTGAGTCATAGAGAGATTTTTATTTGTCACGATACCCACATAGTCTGTGTTAAAGACGTAGTGGACAAGCTTCAAAGATATATCATGCTGTGTTTATTAGTGCACGTTTCATGTCTTCATATCAGTTTGCATTTTGAGATACTCTCAGGTAGTAACGCATAATGTTTATGGGACTCATAAAATGTTTTAAGGATGATATTTTTTTTATAAATAATTTTAAAATGTTTTATCTTTGTTTATTCTGATATAAGTATTATTTAGAATCGTATGAATTATCTCCTTGTGTTTAGAGACTTCAAACGACATAAACAGTTGTTCAAACAACATCTCATTGTCGTTCAAACGACATGGGCAAGTCATCCAAATGACAGGGCCAAGTCATTAAAACCACATTGTGATCTTGTTCTAATGAGTAATCGACTTAACTTTTTTATTAAGGCGTGTTTCTCCCAGAATTTTGAAGGGTGAAGAATAAAAAATACTGAATAAACAATTTCATTTTTCTTCATAAGTTTTCTAAGGTTTTCAAAGTATAAAACCATCCTTATCGCCTCACGATCCGAGCTTTCATACTCATATGCTATAAAGATCTAATTTGCACCATATGGAGTTTGTTCATCTCTGTTGACCATTATTTCATTGGAGTTTTGCGGTGAAGAAACGGTGAAAGCCGTGTTTCGAATTGTAGACGGTTTCCAAAGCTGCATCAGTGGACCCTGAGGCACTCGTGGACGCGTGTGCTGTGGATGAGTATCGTAGAAAGATTTCTGCGTGGGCATTATGGAGGAGCGATTAAAGAGAAAAGCAGCATCAAGGCTTATGGGGATCGAGTCATTATGTAAGTATGTTTATCTTCCTTTGTAAAACCATATCACAGTGATTATCTGGCTTAGGCTGTCCAAGTTTTTTACCTTAGTGGTTTTCTCGTACATCCGACATTGTGAACTTTACTTTATTTTACTTTCTGTAATCACCTAGATGCATGTTCAGGATTAAACAAGATAAATTTGGGCTTAAGTAAAATCAGTTCACAAACTTGGTACGTTTTAAATTTGGAAAAGGGTTTTTGAAAGAAAAATTATTTTGTCACCTTGAAGCACACTTAGAAAAAGGGGCCGACAAATTGGTATCAGAGCTAAAAACATTTTTTTTATTGTGTGTTGATCCCTTATGCTTTTAAGGATGAATTTTAGAATTTTTTTATAGTTTTAGAACTCCTATTTTTAATGGCACAAATTATGCTTATTGGAAAATGGGAATGAGAAGTGCTTTAAAATATATTGATGAGCGTGTTTGGTTAGCGGTTGAAAAAGGTTGGTCACCACCAGTCACACGAGAGGGAGAGGTCACTTGTTTGAAACCTGCTGAGTCATGGACTGAAGCCGAACATAGACTTTCACTTTATAATTCTAAAGGTCTTCATGTTATTTCCTCACATGTCATCCTGGAAGAGTATAATCGAATCATGACGTGTGAAACCTCAAAAGAGGCTTGGGATATTCTTGCACTTGCTCACGAGGGCACTATAACGGTTAGGGTATCTAAACGTTAAAACTTCACTATCCAATTTGAGACGAATAAGATGTTAGAGAGTGAGTCATTTGATGATCTTTAAGATAGATTGTCCAACATTGTCAACTCATCATTTAACTTGGGAGAGAAAATACCTGACAACCAAGTCATAAAGAAAATTTTAAGGTCGTTGCCTAGTAGATTTGATCCCAAAGTGACCGTTTTAAACTTCTTGGGTATGATTGAATCAACAAAACTAGAAGAACTTTTAGGTGATTTACAAACTTATAAGTTTGACATGTTTACCTCCAAGCACATGCCAAAGAAAGAAAAGGGAATTGCTTCAAAAGACCGAAAGGAGGAGACTAATATTTCGGATGATGACTCCGATTCTGATTTTAAGGATGTATAATTGTTAGCAAAGAAGTTCAAAAAGTTTCTTAACTTCCAAAAGCAATCGAAAGATGCCAAAAGACTTGAGAAATCCACGAACAACAAGGTTGATCACGCCCCTAAGAATAAAAATGAGAATGTTAAAAGGGATGAGTCGGCTAGGTGTTTTGGTTGTGACGCCACCTTAAGTTATAGTGAACCAGAAGAGGGAGAGAGTTCCCCTATTGAGCACAACTTTATAGCATTCATGGAATGTCATATGAGCGATGATGATAAATCTTCCCATGAAGATTCTCATGTGAATAACACTTCCGAGGCCGTTGAGTGTGAATCCTAAGTAAGTGAGAGTGAAGGTAATGAGGAATAGGAGATAGATGTGGGAGAGTTGCGAGTTGCCTTTAATGATTTGTATAAGGAAGCGGTAAAGGTGAAAAAGGAAAACTTGAAGTTGTAATCTAAGTTGAATGAGCATTTTGTAGAAAATAATGATGCTTTGATTGAGGATCTTAGGGCACGGGAGAAGACACTTATAGAGAAACTAGAATACGTTGAGGGTGAGAGAGATAGTCTTCATGGTTTGATGGAGGTGTTGAAGAAAGAGAGTATAGAGTTTTAGGATTCTAGGCTTTTGCTTAAGTCTAGGATTAGTGAGCTTAAGGAGAGATTGAGAGACTCAAGTAAGGCGAAATTTGGTTTGGATGCAAGGTCGGAAAAGTTGGATAGGATTTTAGGCACCCTCCAAATCAAGGATGATAGGTGTGGTATAAGCTTCGATGATCGTATTGCTCCAATTCCCAAATCCAATATCAATCGTGTGAGAGAGCCAACTAGGAACGTTAGGAGAGGTCCACATATAGGTCACATTCCTCATCGTGTTTAAACTTGTACTCATTGTAGTAGGAAGTGTCACCTTAGGCGATTTTGTTATGACCTTAAATATGCTCTTAGAAAGTTGAGGAATAAAGTCGTTTCGGTTCCCAAAACCCCCATGCGTCAGTATACACCTACTTGGGTTAGGAGATCAGACTTATAGTATTTAGGAATTAAACTTCATAGTTCTTGTTTGGTTGCACTTGATTTTTCCCATGCTAAACATAAAGAATGATTGTGTTGTCATGTTTGTCATATGCTAGTCTTTGCTTCGTGATATATATCTTGCTAGTGTTATGACATGTATATCTCTTTGTTTTCTATTTTTCATTTATTTGAGTCTTATGAGAAAAATACAAAAAAAAAAAATTGATAATTTTTTTTTGAAAATACAAAAAGATTTTTGGTTTCTTATATTTTTGAAAAAAATACCAAAAGATTTTTTTTGAGTCAAAAATATTTTTTGACAAAACACAAAAATATTTTTGGTCCATTTTTGTGCCATGAGTTTTCATGTTTGATGTGGCATATTAGTGTCCTTGGACCCCCATAATTTTATTATCCACATGGCTAGGACATTTGGTCATAATTAATTATGCGTTTAATGATAATAACCATTAATTAATGGGGATGTTTCGAAGTTGATTTACATTTGGATTAAACTTTGTATATATCCCATTGCACACATGCACGAGTTTAAATGAATGTTTGACTTCTCATGCATATTTGAGTTTGGTGAGACATTATGCTCTCAATTTTGTCATTTATACGCAATTAGACTTAGGAGGAGGTGTGCATGTAAGAACCATTTGCCGTGAGAATTTATATTGCTTATATTGAAAAAATGATGAGTGTTCACGGGAAAGGGTTGTGAGAGTACAATTAATTTTTCATGAAA
Source organism: Sambucus nigra (assembly GCA_949130495.1). NCBI lineage: Eukaryota > Viridiplantae > Streptophyta > Magnoliopsida > Dipsacales > Adoxaceae > Sambucus > Sambucus nigra. The sequence goes on along the minus strand of OX422223.1, from coordinate 257,885,693 downwards.
GCCACCGTTAAAAGAGACCAAGAAAAAATAATGGCAATAAAAAGAAACATATGCCAAAATAGGGACAATAGGGTTTCTCTAAGTTGAGAAAAGTTGAAACCTCAAAAGAGCTTGAAAAAGAAAATATAAATATATGAGGGTGTTTGGATGGAAAAATAAACCGGTTTGCACCACGAATTCTGATGTTGGAAATCGTATCATGACGCTATTATTTGTAGAATCGTCAAAATTCCGAATTTGTGTGCATATTTTTTGTTTAGTTCAATAAGGTCAATTTATTTATTGTCATAGATGGCTAAAACTAAGTTTAATGACATGTCGATATGAATTAGAGATTCTTGATCATTTTGATGTGTTCATGTTATTATTCACTTGTTGTAGTTCATGCTCATTCATTCCATATCCATGTTTGATCTCATTGATACTGTGTTAGCATAAATCTCACATTGTTTTTTGTTTTATTTTTCTATTTTGAGTCTGTTTTGCTACTGTTTTGTATTTTCAATACCTGTTTTCATGAAAAAAATTCACTGGACAAAACTTTGCCATTTTTGGTGCTGGAATACAGAATTTGTTGAAGTTATTCAAACTAATTATGGATGTTGTTCGAAGACTGGTTCAAACGACATGAGTTTCGAGGCAATAATTATGTCATGTATGGTCGTTAGAAGGGTCATTTTTAAGGTTGTTAGATATATTGTTCGAATGAAAACTTACTATTATAAGTCTTTTTTTACGTCGTTCAAATGACATGGCATAGTCGTTCGAACGACCCAGAGAGGATTTTATAATTTTCTTTTTGTTTAGAACCTACTTCGTATATATGCTTACATCTTACTATTTTGGTATTTCTGGATTGTTTGGATAGTTTATATGCATTTAGTATTGATTATTCATGCTTTGATTCTTATTTTGCACAGGTCATGTTTGGTCACATCTTTGCTTAGAATGATTATTCATTCTTTATGACTGTTTACTATCTACAATTTGGTATATTGTGATTATTTTTAACTCGCTTTCCTTGTTTATATAGATATGCTTCGTGTGATTCTTTCATTCTCGATATGATGTTAAAGAGAAGAAGAGTTTCAAGGTTTGTGGGGATCGAGTTATTATGTAAGTCTGTTTGTCTTCCTTTGTAAAACCGTATCACAGTGATTGTCTGACTTGGATCGTCCGAGGTTTTTCCCTTAGTGTTTTCCTCGTACACTCGACATAGTGAAGTTTACTTTATTTTACTTTCTGTAATCACCTAGATGCATTTTTTGGATTAAACAAGATAAAATTGGACTTAAGTAAAATTGGTTCACATACTTGGTGTGTTTTAAATTTGGAAAAAGGTTTTTGATAGAAAAATTATATTGTCACCTTAAAGAACACTTCGAAAAAGGGGCCGACAGAGGGTTTAACCCTTGGTTAAAGGGTTAAGGGTTGGGGGACTTAAATAGATGTGAGAGGGTTAACACTACACCAAAACTGTCAACTTGTCACGGTCTTTGACCGTGATAAGTCCAACTTGTCAAGGTCAATGACCGTGACGAGTCTGGGGGTGATAACTTCTTTTGTCACGGACTTGTCATGGCCAAAGACAGTGACAAGTTCATTACATTTGTCACTATCTTATCACGGTCTTTGACCTTGATAAGTTTTGTCATGGTCAAAGATCGTGATAAGCCCGTGACAAAAAAAATTATCACGGTCAAAGACCGTGACAAGTTACTTTGCCAAGGACTTGTCATGGTCTTTAACCGTGATAATTCTCGGCAGAATTAAAAAACTGTTGGGTAGTATGGCCACCGCCACTGCCCACCAGTATATTTGTACACGTTATAGCAAAATTGTACCTGTCCAAACAGCATTTATCCAAATAAAATAGAAATAATACACCAAATCATGACATATATAATCCATATCCAAATAAAATAGAAATGCAAATATCCATCATATCCAAACCAACATGTACAAAAAAAAAATACAAATATAATCCAATATCCAAATAAAAAGATAGAAATAATGTTATAAAAAAGGAGCAGGTCGGAGGAGGAAGGAAGGCCAAACGACTTCTGAATTGAGATACCCCTCAATATGCTGAATGTTGCATTGTTCGCGCGATGACAAAGGTGAGTTCTCCTTTCCCTCCAGCACATGCGTGATGTGCACTCTTGCCTCAATGTCTTGGAGAGGACGTCCATGAATTGGCATACCCGGGAGGAATCTCAAATCCCTCAACCCCCTCTCTATCGTCTCCCCACAATATATGTCGAGTAGAAACACGCTCGGCCAATCGATTGTTGACGTAGGCCGCTCGACGGGGATCACAATAGGAAATGGATCATTATATGGAGCTGAGTCCATGCGTATCAGCGATGAAGTAATGACGTCCGCATCTACCTCTACCTCTTTATCCTTTCCCTTAACCTTGCCCAACTGACGCGTCATGAAGGCGTATATATCTAGGACCATCGCCTCCAACCTTGATAGCTTCTCCTCATGGCCGTCCACCTTATGTGCCAACCCATTGTTGCTCATCTCCATTCTGATGATCCTAGACTTACCCACCTGCGAGCTCACCCCCTAGTCCTACTCTTGCGATCCAGCTCGAGCACTTAGTTGAGTGTGTCCGAAGCCAAAGATGCTTTGTCGACATCGGACTGTGACTCATGCTCTTCCTTAAAATTTTCTCGAAAAGACGAATATTACACGATTAGTTAATTAACTAAATAAAAAAATTATAACGTAATTAAAAATATTAGACGTTTATAACTTACAATGGTGTCTCCGATGCTCGAGGCCACCTCCTTATCCTTGCCCTTTTTCATCTGAAATTCCACATAGGCATCGAACCTATGTCGCCTACCCTTAGGGCCACTCCCCGTGTCCTGAAATAAAATAATACAGAATTAGTAAGTAACGCAAAGTGATGCCAAATTAGAACACCATAAAACTAAAATTAAAGAAAAATAAATAGTTACCATCCTGTGCTCCACCCTGGCATAAGACGTCCGCTCGGAATAGCGCACGTCCGACTTTTTTGCCCGTTTTTTCCTCCCCGATTGGCGAGATGCCAATTGCCACTCATAGATCTCACTGTCGATAAACTTTTTCCACTGAGCCAATGAGATCGGCTCCTTCGGGAGGACAGTGTCAAGTAGTCTCAGAATAGACTCCCGGGTCTTCCCACAGTACCGGACCCAAAAATTCTTCTTCTATGTCTTATATTGATCCCTCAATTTGTTCCAATGTCGAGTCACGGAGTTGTGGGGGCAGACCGTATTGTTCCTGTCAAACAAATACAAACCAAAAAGTAAGCAAGTGTTAGTTGCTTATAACTATAACTATAAATATAAATATAAATATAAATATAAATATAATTACACTACCTGTAGTGCCCCCTAGATGTTCATCTTGAGGTTAATAGGCACGACTCTCCAATCAGTGTACCCCGGGCCAACGATCTCCTTCAGCAAGTCTAGCGCTCTTGCTAATAATGCCGTCTTCTTCTCGACGACGGGACCTAATTTGCCTCATTTTGGGGGCCTACTGATCGAGGAGCCCTAGTCGCCTCCGCTACCGTGCTCAGATGAAGTAAATTTCTGCAAAAATTGTTTTTATTAGTACAAACATGTTTATGAACTTTGAATTAATGCTCAAATCTGATAATAACAATACATACCAATTTATACCAATACCAAATTCAATTTATAATAATTTATACCAATACCAAATTCAATTTACACACCCACACCCTCTTCCCACAACTCATTTAATTCTTTTACCAAAGGATCCACGTGGACATCGATGTCTTCACTTGGTGCCTTTGGCTAGGTATCAACAAAGACAACATAAAAAATTAAGGTCACATACATTGTGAAGGAGGGTGGTTGAGTTGGGCTAGGATCACTGTCCATACACTCAGATTGGCGCTTAGATTTCCAAACGGATTGAAACCATTTGTTGATATTGTCAAACGAATGTTACGCTATTCTTGAGAAAAATAGGGATACTCAAAACTCATCCTCTTCCAAGATGTAGAATCAATAGGATGGCACATGAGATTTTCCCCTACTTCTGCGCTAGCATGCCAAGTCATTACCTTCGCTATCCATGGTACTGTGAAAAACCACTTTGATCTAGGCCCAATGGGAAAATATTTCTACACTTTTTGATGAACTTTTGAGCTCGTGCCTTCCTTGCCATTAGATTGGAAATAGCTAGGTTCATCGCATACCGGACACCGATCGAGATTTTTATACTCCTTTCGGTATAGTATATAGTTATACACAAGCATGAATTGATTTACACTTCATTCCCAAACCTTTCAATCTGTATTTTATAGTAGGATAGCTGTTTGGAAGCATATTCTGCTTAGGTAGCAAGCCCTTCAGCCTATTCAAAATTCCTGTTACGCTATTGTTAGACAAACCATATTGGGTCTTCAAACTATGCAAAACCAACCATGGCATGTAAAGTTATTTGATCTTTTTCACAACCAGAGTATAACGGATGACTCGCCTTAAATTTTAAACGTTGGTAGTCATCGTCAAGTATATCCCGATATCTTCATGATCACCTGAACCTTGTACATCGTCAGTGACCTTATTCTTTTCCACTTCATGAACTCCATACGAGTCATCAACTGAATCCTCTAGCATATTATGATCTACATTATCATCCTCCCCTGTATATCTATCCTACTTGTTGAAGGTTGTTGTGAAGGTTGCTCGGGGACAAAGGGAACTTTCGGTTCCCCGTGCAAAACTCAGATTTGACAACTATCTTGCATACCCCATATTAACAAATGTAGTTCAACCGTTTTCCACTAAAACACCTTACCATTCTTACACCTAGCACACGGACACAAAAACTCTTCATCATTATGACAACTCTTTGCGTATTTCACAAATTCATTAGCACCTATGCGAAATACATCCCCTAATCTATTTGTCTCACCCATCCACTCTTTGTATTTAGGATATCCCATCACAACTACTACAAATAATCACCTCTTATGGGTAAAAAACGTATATTCATGGATTAGCATAAACAAAAGCGTGAATATTTAGTTCCCATTAGTATAAACAATCACCTAGTGAATGCGTACGCATAACAACTAGAAGGGAAGTTTCTATGCGTAAATTTATTCATGCATTCAAATTCAATTTTAATTTGAAATTTAAATTAAAATTCAATTTATAATATTAATTCCTATTTCCTCCATCTCCTCTAAAGGGTGAGTTGTTCCATCCCATTCAAGACCGCATATTTCTGTAATATACTTAACAGCTCATGCACATTGTTCCAATTTGAGTAAAATTCGGGAGCATATCCCCATAGTTCTCCAAGTGCATGTCATAGATTCACAAGTATGAGTGTTATTTCAATTTATCAATTGAAATAACACTTAACATCGCATCATCTAGTATGTACCTATAGAAAATTAAGATAACTGTAGAACTTGCCCCCAAAGTAACAAGTTTAAGCCACTAAGAATATTATTATACCGAAACTATGCAGTCCCAAACTGTCCAAACAGGACAATTTGAGAGATCTCATTACAGGGGTAATGACTCTCGAACTGGTCTAAAGGGCTATTGAATGCGTACGCAAAAGAGCTAGAAGGCTAGTATCTATGTGCAATATAAGTAATTTAAAGTATGTTTAATTTAATTATGTCTTATCACAATTCGAGAGATTTTATTTAATTATGTAATTTAAAGTATGCTTCATTTGATTTAAAGTACGCATAAGAACTATAGAATGTTTTACTCCATTTCATAAGGATCTAATGGGATGGTAAAAGCATGTTAACTATATTAAAGGTTTGAGTTGTCACTCCTGCCCATCACTAAACTTCATGCGTGGAATGTCTAACCGAAGTGAAATCCAAACAATCCCCCCCCCCCCCCGTACGATACCCTTTCATTTAGATTAGGTAGTTGTTAAGACAATTTAATTTAAATATCTACTAAGTAATCCAACTTGTCCAAATCAACTCAACTCAATTAAATTCAATTCAATTTAATATAAAAATATCAATACCAATGCAATTCAATTAAATTCAATATTAATATCAATACCATTAATGCAATTAAAAATCAAGAAACAATTGTGATTTATATAATTGAAAAACATATACACACACACACACATGGACTTTACTCTCACAAAACACACACACACACACACACACACACACACACACACACACACCACTGCCTCCCCCACCCCCTACACCCACTGCCCCCCCCCTAAATATTGTTTAGACACTAAAGTCCCTCGTGATATATATATATATATATATATACAACCCTAATTAGCTTTAAGCCCTAGCTAATAACTCCCAATCAACATTAACAATTTCTAACCAATTTCAAACCTCAATAACAATACACAAAAAATATTTATAATGTCAAATTAATTTTATTTTCTAAACAATAAGATTCATGAAATATTAACAATACCTATTAATTTCAATCCCAACTAACACCATCCAATCAACATTAACAAATAATAATACCAATCAATTGCAAGCCCTAAACTAAAAATATCCAATCAATATTTATAATGTCCAATTAATTTAAGTTCTAAAATGTAACACCCCGTCCACCCGGGGAGAGCGAACGGAGCGCCACTCATCGATAAAATTAAACTAATCCACAATCACAAGGTATAGAGCATCTAAATCCCACAACAACAAGAGAGGAAACCACTAATCTCAAATCTCTTCAATTACAACAAGTCTCTCGAATTAAAATACAAATCTCCAAATCTCTATACATCAAAATAATACAAATCTTTCCCAAACAATCCTCGCTAAAATCAATCTCCATAGCGCCCCAAAATCCGTGCTAACCTGCCACTAAAAGAAAATATGGGGAAGTACACAATATGATAGGAATTATGCTCAACAAATACGGATTAGCAACGAATAAAACGTAACAACACGAGTACGAATATTCAAATCATAATGCAAATCTCAAAGCATTTATCAATATAATTTCTCAACAACACTTTAACTGGGTCACCAGGCCTCACCACATCCGTATATGCTTTATTAAGCCATAGCTCGGGAAATAGGAATTTTGGCGGGTGCCCAACATCCGTGCCATATTAAAATCTCATGACAACATGCTCATTAACAATATAATGATACCATATGAATCAAAATAATTTCAACAGTTATTTTCCGGATTTCAATGAATTTATCAATTCAAATATGAGTTCAATTAAACAAGAATTCAAAGAGAATGACACTCGCGAGATTTAAGGAGCATATTGTGTAAAACCCCATACCTCAAACCATGATGAGAAATCAATGATAACATCCTCAAGATCAACACAAAAGATCTACAGAAGCACCTCCAAGAACCTCCAACAAAATATCCCCAAGAACACTTCTAATCTAAGGTTGGAACTCATAAATCTCAAGGGCCAATGTGTATATAAAAAGAAGAGGAATATAAAATATATTTGCTGCCAAAATTTGTGCCAAAAGTAGGTTAAAAGGGTTGTCCACGACTACCTTTTATAATGCAAATAAATGAAAAGTTGGAATCCAAAAGACTCATTTAATTAAGGCAAATAAATGAAGAGTTGGAAGTCAAAAACAACTCCAAGAGTTAAAAACATTTAAAAATCATTTTAAAATACGTTTTAACTTCGATTTCGAAACCGTTTGAAATTATCGCCTTTAAAAATAATAACCAACATATTTGAGCAATAAAAATAATTTTATCAAAAACTTTATTTTCCTCCATTTTCCAGAAGTTAATTAAAACAGCCCAAAATTACGCGGGTTGTTACATAAAATACCCAACTAACACCACCCCCACACACCCTACCCCCGCCCCCATCCCCATATACCTATACACACTCCCCCTACCCCCACCCCTACTGCCCCCATCACTCCCACCACTCCCCCACTGCCCCCCGCCCCACCACTACACACACACACATGCACACAGGAAAGAGAGAGAGAGAGAGAGAGGGAAAAATGACCTCAAAGTAGAGAGAGAGAGAATCGTCGCTCGAGCTAGAGAGAAAATGGAGGGAAAGGAAACGGTGGGAAAAAAAGAGGCACCTAAGGTTTTAATTATAAAACTTGTCACGGACCTATCAAGGCCTTTGACCGTGAAAACTCTTTAAAATTTTCACGGTCATTGACCATGACAAACCGTTGTCATGGACTTATCACGATCAATGATCGTGACAAGGCTGGACAACTCAAAGGTGACAATTTAGCCTTTTTGGTGTAGTGTAAAGAGCCATTTTTATCAGATTTTTGGAGCGCTCTCTTTCTTTATCTCTCTCTCTCTCTCTCTCTCTCTCTCTCTCTCTCTCTCTCTCTCTCTCTCTAAACCACACTATTCCATCGCCCATCCATTTCCACCACTCTCTTAGGTTTTTACCTTCCACCCTAAGCATTTTCCAAGCTATTCGAAGACAAAACCAGCGATTTCAAGCCTAGTTGAGGAAGAGATTGGATTAAAGAACACATTGTTGGAGCTCTTGAAGAAGTTGGAGATTTCTTGAAGGTGTGGAGTTTTTTAGGAGCTTTCAAGTCACCATCTTAGTTTTTCCTCTCTAAATAAAAGGTAGGGTTTTCGTCCAAGAGTTTTCAATATTAATGGCTATTAGGATGCATGCTAGAATAGTTTTTTTTCAAAATATTTTCTAGTATGATGTTTAAACTTTTCTTGCAAAAATGAGACTTTTGAGAAAACTAAGTTTAAATGGATTTTGATGAACAAATGACATTTTAATCTTGTAAAAATAAGGAAATAATCATGAAAATATATTTTCAAGTCAATATCATGTTTAGTTGCATATTTAAGGATTTCTAGGCTTGAAATCCTCCCTGAAATGCTTAAAGTATTGTAGTATGTTATATGAGGATTTATGGACATGATATGTGGAATTAAAAATGGATTTCTTGATGAAATAAGGAAGATGGAAATATTGACCCTAAATATGTTGTAAAATGAAGAATAAATGATATTTAATGCAACATTTGGGTATAAGGGTAAAATGGATATTTTGTAAAATGGTTTTTATGACATTGAATATGTTTCTTGAAAAGATATATGAAGAAATGGGATTTTCCTGGAGAAAAGGGATAATGTATTATTTTTGGACATGAAATAATGAAATGCGGTTTATAGGTAAAACAACGATTTATGATGCCATGATGAAATAAATGTGTTTTTTCACAAGGTTTCGATAATGAAGGGTAAAAGGGTAATTTTGATAAAATAGGAAGGTCTTAATGGTAGGACTTCCTCATTTGACCTTATCATTCGATTTTGTGAAAAACGAATTAATGAATGAAATGGCATGTGAATGATGAAGGTAAAGGAATAATGTGGACATTGGTAAAAATGTTAAAACACATTAATATGGATTTTGATGAGACTAGAAAATAACTAAGAAGGTGTTGGAGCCCTTGGGGGAAAGACCCAAAATTACTGACCAAAGCATATGGTAGTATAGCTGGCGATGTAGAGCCCGTTAAAGTATGGGAATAATTGGAGGATTCCAAGAAAAGATAATGGAAATGAAAATGAAGTTGGTTGTGCTTCAGGAATGTAAATATGACAATCCAAGGGATAAAATGGAGACTGAGGAATTAAAATGTGATTTAATAGTCTCTAGACCCAGTAAAGGGAGGCGTAAAATGGTTAAGTGTGAGTATGAGCACATCGCTCAGATGCATTGCATAGTAGTTGCATTCATACTGGCTAAATGATAAACATTTTTGAAATTGTTCAAAATACATGTTATATGTATAGTATTTTCATAGAAAATGTACAGCTTAGTAGTTCCCACCCTAATGAGATTTTTCTTACCCGTGCTTTTTATGTTAAAAATCCCACCCCAACCCTAGGTACATCAAGTAGGGACATTGGCAAGGAGGTCAGTAAGGCCCCTGGGGACGTTGGCAAGGCGGTCAGTAAGGCCCTTAAGGGTAGTAATTTCCATTAGAAGCTCTGTCATTTTATTTAAACATGTCTTTGAAATGAAGGATTTGGGATATTTTATATCATTTATTCCGGCCTTTAGCCAAGTGATGTAGTAATATAGGGGTAATTGTGATCTATTTCTTATTTATTAAGCGTTGGTGGATTAAATGGATTTTTATAAATTAACTTGTTAACTAACTTAATTACTTAATGTGGCCACTTGTTTCTCAAATTAAAACTGGTAATTTAGTCTTTATATAATGGTAAAATTGAAGGGTTTTTCTTAAATAATAGAATTGAACTTTCTCCCTCCCCCTTTAACTCCTTGACTCGGTGCGGGTTGACTCGTTGGTGACCTAAATTTCGGGTCGAGGCTTTACAAATGGTATCAGAGTAATAGGGTTCTTGGATGTGACAGAGTGTTTAGACTTTCTTAATGCGCTTCCATTTTAAGTTTATGTTGTATTTACCATTTTAGATGTTACTTAATTTAATCACTTTCATTTTGTATCATTGTGTATTAAACTTTCCTTTCTTGTGTAGATGACTACACGTTGTGGTGGGGATAATGTCTCAAGAAATAGTGAGCTTAGACGAATGATGTTGGCCATGCATTAACTTGCAGAATCTTTCTCATAGAAATAGAGGGACAACCGTATTGGAATCATTGAGAGCACTGCTATGACCTCTATTCTGAAGGAGTTTAGGAGGCTGCAGCTACCCACCTTTAATAAGGAAGCTATCCTCGATGCTATAGAAGAGTGGCTTGATGAGGTCACTCAGGTTTTGGAGATTCTTTATGTGCCAGCTGGGCACAAAGTCAAGTTAGCAACCTTCCAGCTCATAGAGCAGGCATAGCACTAGCAGAGTGCCTCCTCCACTAGTGTCACAGAGACTATAAACTGGGAAAGATTTAGGGTCACATTCCTAGATCGGTACTTTCCCCAAGCATTAAAAGATTCTAAGAAGGATGAGTTACTTTATCTAATTTAGGGGAAGACATCCATAAATGAGTATCAGGTCATATTTGAATGTATGTGGATGTAGTGTAGAAGGATGAGAATGAGAAGACAAGGATGTTCGTCAAGGGCCTTAACCACAGTATTTGGCGGATCATCGTTAGTTCTGATTTTCCAAACTTTAGCATCGTGGTGAATAAGGAGATCAATCTAGAGTTATAATAAGAGGATGGCAAGGCCATCAGCGAAGAGAAGAGGGGAGCCCAGTGGCTCCTAAGGCAGCAATCATAAAAAGTCCCATGGCCGCCATAGGGGTTGGTTCATCATCCTCCCAGTAGCGATCAGAGTCCCATGGCCCCTACTAATAGGACTTATTTTGCCTATGGGTCCCCCGGTAAGTTCAAGAGGGATTCCTCGCAGAGAGCTTTGGGTAGTTAATAGGACAGTCAGCAAACTGTCAACTATGTAATGGGTAAGAGTTCTAGCTACAAGGGTCCCACCCAGCACCAACAACAACAATTTTCCTTGGGTTATCACCAGCCGATAAGGAATAGTGTGGATGGTTCACATCCTAATCAGGGGTAGAGTATCAGTTTAACTATAGACGCGCCTATGCCATGTCACAATTTGCATCACCTTCCAGTGATCCCTCCATAATGGAAGGTATGGTTATTTTGTTCAGCACATGGGTAAAGGTACTATTTAATTTTGGAGAATTACATTCATTTATCTAAAACTCATGAGCATTTAGTTTGGGGTTAGAGGTAGATCGATTTTACCCTCCTATCTTCATAGGACTTGCCTTGGCGACGATATAGTTCTCGATAGGGTTTTGTGTAGTTGCATGGTTATGGTTGTAGACTATGTTCTGGAGTATGACTTTATCCTTATGGACATAAAAGGGTTTGAGGTGATCCTTTGTATTGATTAACTATCCTCTTTGGAAGCGAGCATCGAATGCCATTGGCATAGTGTCTCATCTCTTCTAAATGGGTCCCGCCATTATTTCGATAATTAATATGATGTTGGTTATCATTGTAAGTTCTCCATTACGTGTGAGCATATATGGTACTTTGGTTTGTTGAGTAGTATGGTCACTTAGGATGAACTGGATGGTATGTTGTTAGACTACCTAGTGGTGCGGGAGTTTCCTAATGTGTTCCTAAATGATCTTCCTAGTTTACCTTCACACCTAGAGGTGGGATTTTCCATAAAAGTTCATCAGGGATCTCGCCTATATTTGTACCACTTCACAGGATGGCTCCAGCAAAATTACAGGAGCTAAGGGTTCAGTTGGAGGAGTTGACCACTAATGGGTTCATTTTCCCTAGTGTATCCCCTTGGGGAGCTCCAATACTATTTTCCATGAATAAGGACAACTCCTTGTGACTTTGCATAGATTACTGGCAGTTGAACAGGGAGATAGTGAAGAATAGGTACCCTATGCCCCTTATCGATGATTTATTTGACCAGCTGCATGGGACAAGCAGGTTTTCAAAGTTTGACCTTCGATCCGATTACCATTAATTACGTATCAGAGAGGAAGACATTCCTAAGACAACGTTTCAGACTCCATATGGGCATTATGAGTTTCGAGTGATGCCCTTTAATTTGATGAATGCCCCAATGATGTTAATGGACTTGATGAATCACATCTATCACCCTTACTTAGATTAGTTTGTAGTGGTCTTTATGGATCATATAATGGTAAGTACAACATCGAATGTGGACCACAAGGAACACCTTCTCATGACGTTGCAAGTGCTCAGGGAGAACAAGTTCTACGCTAAATTTAGTAAGTGTAAATTTTGGATGGAAGTGATCAAGTTCCTAGACCATATGGTTTCGCGCGACGACATTTCCATTGACCTTCTAAGGTTGAGTCTGTTTTGAATTGGGATAGGCCAAAGACAGTCGCGAAGGCACATAATTTCTTGGGTTTGGCCGGTTACTACCTTCAATTTTTATAAGATTTTTTGAGGGTTACTGTAATACTTCATATTTTTCTGCATATTTGAGATTTAATTAATTGAGTAATTAAATGATTTTTATTTTAAATTACGAGAGAGAAGTAATTGAATTTAATTTAATTGAATAACGATGTAATTATTAAATATTAATCGAGAGTGAAATAAATACTAATATTATGAATTATATTTACTGAGTGAAAAGTAAATGGTTAATGATTAGAAATTACATCATAGTGAGTGATATGGGCGTAATTGGAATTTATCTCAGCCGGGAGTCACGTGTAGATTAGCTTGCAGTCGAGATGGGATATTTATTTAGAGTGACTCGAATGATGATTGAATGGTCACATATGAGTCCGAAAGGTTCGAATTAGTTAAAATAGTATACCTGGGGACGTCGATTGAGTCACGAGTCAATTTTAAGCTACACCGGGACTATACGAGGGTATTTTGGTCATTTTACATTATGGGCTTTAGAGACCCACGAATTTTAGAATTCTTAATCATCTTATAGGGATTTAGGGTTAAGGTTTAGAGGTTAGAAAGCCCAGAGAAGCCATTAGAGACCAATCTTGGAGCTTAAAGAAGGGTTCTTGAGAAATTCAAAGGAGTCTTGCACCACAAACACTTGGGAAGGAAGATTGGAGGAGAAAAACAATCAACTTAACTTCTAATGCACGACACCAGAATCTATAGTACTAAGGCATGTGTTTATTACAATCAATATGAAGTTATAATAATAGGATTTCAATTATATTGATTATTTTGATGATTCGTTGAAGCAAAGATTGATTTAAATGCATGTTTGGGTAGGAATTGCATGTAGACAGATTCCATTATTGAATGTTATTCATGATGTTTTGATGCAAAAATTACGTTAGAAACTGTCCTAATACATGTGTGAAGGATTTAAGACAATTGATTTGGATTTTGGTGGAGAAACATATAAGTTATAGGTGTATTAATGGTGAAAAAGCATATACGAAATGAAGAAGACAAAGTTCAGAGGGGCGATTAGTTCGGTTCCCAGAAAAAATGTAAATCTCGCATTTGGCTAGAACTCCTAAATTATTGCCGGGAAAACTTTTGGGAGATTGTTATAATATAACGAAGGATATATTATATTGCAGTAGGCCATGATAGGGTTATGGGAGTTTAGTCGTATCGACAAAATTAAGATGGTGATAAAACGAGATTAAACGGCAAAGTAAATAAATCGCGAGAATGAGAATGTAATTTCGTGAAAGCCTGAGTGAGCTTATGGAATGAACTAGTAGGGTAAGAAAGACTTAGCTACTAAAATCACAAAGGGGTAACTTGGACCCTTAGAGTAGATATTAATACTCAATTAAATACGATAGTGAGAAAAGTCGTGACTTGATAGTACGGTGAGTATTCGAGTGTCGTATACTACGTACGAATGATGATAATTGGGTTATGTGAATACCTACTGAATATGTATATATCTAGGTTGTGTGTGTACCTATATGATTGATGTTATGAGTTAGCAAACCTACGCTACTTGCTATCACTGGAGGTTCACTCATAGTGGGCGATCCCACCTTGACAATTCCAGTGAGGTCTGGATTGGTGCCCCAGAACATAGAACTTAAGGTGGCTCGCTATGTGACATGTATTAGTGAGACCGACATGTCATTTAGGTACGTTAGATATGTGCGTAACCAAAGTCTTAGAACTATATTCGCCTCCTCCTTTTGATATTTGATTTTGGGTTTGAGTAGACATGCTGAACCATTAGTCCCCATTTAGTACGAGAGGTACTTAAACTGATAGCAGATTATGCCTATTGTTTTACGGTGATCTTATTGAGAGACACCGTATTGATATATATACGATCGTGATTATTCTACTTATGTGTGATAGTAGAGTGATAGATAGTGTATATCTAAAGAATGAATTAAGTAGTGAAACTTTATTAGCTGAATAAATGAGAAGATAAATGAAATGTTAATTTCAACTTTTAACATATGAGAAATGTTAATTCGGTTAGCATACTGTATGGGAGGTACGGGGACTTAGAGATGTGAATGTCAAGATAGTTACTTATGTCCAGTTAGCTTGGGTATAACTAGATAGGCTGAGTAGAGAATGTCAGGCGTGGACAATAGTTGAGAGGCTAGGAAACTCAAGAGAGTGTACTTGAACCTAACATGTGTAATCAATAACTGAACATTTAACTGTGATAAACTCTTGCTAAATATTTTCAAAATGTTTTGAGTACTAACTCTTGCTATAAAAATATTTTCAAAACCTTTTAGGTGTCTAGCCACAGGACGCCAGACTTGATATTCTATTCCAGGGAAACGTTGTTGTAGCAAGGTTGGATGCTTGCAGGAGTTTTTATTAGACACTCCATTTCCTCATTTCATTGTGTAGGATATATTGGGAGGACTTTAGTATTACAGTTTTCATTTGGGCATGTTGCCTCATTCAGATTTTGTTCAGTTATTATTATGTTGGATTCATTTAGTTTGGTTTTAGCCGATGGTTTATTCTAAAATACTTTATTTATCTATATCTTGTGATGGATTCGGCTCTTTATCGGCGTATGGTTTTAATTTGGTTTTTTTCATGTTGTAATATATTTAATGAAAGATAAAATTTGGCACCAGTTTAATTAACTAATAGGTGATTAGTAATTAATTTGGTTTTTGACAGTGATGCTAAGAATGGACTAATTTGGAAATCCTGATTTAATTTAATAAAGGACTGATCACCTAGCATTTAATTAGGTGAGGTATCACAGATGGTATCAGAACATCAGGTTCTAGAGTCCATAGGATTTGTACGGCTTATAATGATTTTAGCATATCGTTCGTTTGATTTATTGCTCTATTATTAGGACTGTTGCTTTTATCTTGATGTATGTGTGATTTATATACTTCTGCTATTTTGATTGTAGTGACTGTGAGCTCATACAAATTCAATTTATTTTCAGATGCCACCGAGGAGAGAGTGAGCAGATAGGGCCGAGGCTAGATAGGCTTTGAGGGAGTTTCGATAGGAGCCACCGCCACCGCCACCGCCACCGCCACCGCCACCACTAGTAGATATGATTTCTACTGCCCAGGTGGCAGAGATAGTGGCCCAGGTGGTCAATGTAGCCATGAAATCTATGAAAGCCCATTTTCCCCAGCCCCAAGCCCAACCGCTAGTTGCACCAGAGGTTCAGGCCCAATCAGGGACATTTTCTTGGCAACGAGTTGGGGAGACATTTCAAAAGGGCCATTCGCCCGAGTTTCAGGGAAGTATTGATGTGGATGTAACATGTCAATGGAAGAAGAGCATTCAGATCCATCTTCACATGGTGGATTGTACCGAGATGCAAAAGCTGATGTTAACTACCTTCAGATTGGTCGAAGCGGCTTTATAATGGTGAGAGTCTGTGATCATCGCTGAGGAGAGATATTTGATGACTATTATAGAGTTCTGGGTGAGGTTCGATCTTAATTACTTACCACCTGTCCTTGAGTCTGAGATGTGCAAGAGGTTTAGGGAAGTTATTCAGTGTAACCGCTCGATAGCTGACTACGAGGAGGAGTTCACCCATCTGGCTAACTTTGTGCAATATGAGGTGAGCGATGAATAGAGAAAGAAAATTAAGTTCATGGATGGTCTGGCTAGAAGATCGGGCAACATTTGATAGGTAACCCAGCATTAGTGACATATACTGATGTCATTAACCCTGTACTTGTTCACTGCAAGGATCATCGCTTTCACGGGAAGGGAATCATGAGATGAGTAGAGCCTAGCCAGTCGGGCAAGGAAAATGGGGGTGGTGCTAGTGGAGCACTTCAGCAATAGTAGGCAATCAACCAGTAGGGAAGGATTCCTGACAGGGGAACAATGTCAAGAGATTTAAGTACGGTTACCGATTGGGTCAGTAGGGCCCAAATCAATAGTAGATTCCTTAGGGCTGTTAGGGCTAAGGGAACCAAAGGTAGGGCCTAGGCCAACAAGGCCAACAACGTCAGGGCCAAATATAGAGGGTATCCGTGGGTTAGTGATTTATATGTGGCCAACAGGGTCACAAAAGGAGGGATTGCCCACAACAGGGTGGAGCACAGCATCACGGACAACAGGCTCCAATACCTCTTGCAGCACCAGCACCACCACCACCATCCCCACATCAACAGTAGGGGAAGATGCACTACATGTGCGTGTATAACGTCCGATAAGTAGCCATGCCACTAGCACCTCAGGCGCCGCCGACAGTAGAGGGTATGTTTCCTATTCATGGGCTTGAGGGTAGGATTATGTTTGATACTGGGGCGTCACATTCTTTTATAAAAACTAGATTTTCTAGAGCTACCGGTTTATTTGAGACAGTCGATAGTCTCCTTACGTGTGTAGAGTCACCGATAGGTAGTGGTTCATTGATACACTCGATTTGTAGAGGAGTTGATATTATTATAGGGAGACTGAGTTTAGCGGCGGACCTCCTCGTGTTAGATATGGAGCATTATGATGTGATTTTGGGAATGGATTGGTTGGCGGGCTATAGAGCGATGGTAGATTTCTATGAGAGGACCATTGTGTTTTTCATTTTGGGGTAGGATATTTTCCTTGTGGCGATGCCTCTTCGTGAGTGAGGATCACACACCCACTTATATTATATTGAGGAGGACACCTCAAAGGAGGTATTTATATCGTTAGACTCGATTCTTATTATGAGGGAATTCGAGGATGTATTTCAGGAGATACCAAGGCTACCACCCAGTCGCGAGATTAAGTTTGTTAGAGAACTAGCATCGGGTTCGAGACCGATTGCCCGAGCACCTTACCTTATGGCATCTTCAGAGATGGGTGAGTTGAGAGAGCAGATTCAATAGCTCTTGGGTGGTTAGGGTTTCATTTGATGGAGAACATCATTGTGGGATGCACCGGTATTATTTGTGAAAAAGAGGGATGGTTCACTCCGCTTGTATGTCAACTACAAGGATCTAAACTAGGTCACGATATGAAATAAGTATCTGTTTTCGAGGATCGATGACCTTTTTGACTTGAGGGGAGCGGCGTACTTCTCCAAAATTAATTTGAGATTTGGGTATCATTGGTTGCGCATTTGGGAGAAGGATGTTCCTAAAACTTCTTTTCTATCGTAGTATGGATTGGACGAGTTTACGGTGATACCATTTGGGCTCACCAATGCCCCGAAGGTGTTCATGGACCTCACGAATAGGGTATTTAGGGAGTTCCTAGACCGGTTCGTGATTGTGTTTTTAGACAACATTTTGGTCTATTCTCGCATCGAGGATGAGAACGCAGAGCATCTGTGTATGATTCTATAGACACTACGGGACAATCAGTTGAACGCCAAATTCGGGAAGTGTGGATTTTGCTTTTGAGAGGTACAATTTCTAGGCCACCTTGTGTCCGATAGGGGCATTGCTATTGATCCGAGTAAGGTATCGACGGTAAGGGAGTGGGGACAGTCCACGACACCGACCGAGATTCGCAATTTCTTGGAGTTAGCCAGGTATTATTGTTACTTCATCTAGGGGTTCTTAAAGATCGTGGTACCATTCACAAACCTGACTCGCAAAGGGGTATCATTTGTGTGGAACGATCATTGTTAATTAGCATTTGATGAGATAAAGGACAAGTTGACATCAACACCCGTAGTTGCTTTGCCTAAGGGAGGATTGGAGTAATGGGTCTATACTTATGCATCCTTTCAGGAACTTGGGGGTGTATTAAATCAGGAGGAGAGGGATATAGCTTATGAATCCCAAAAGCTTAAGCCCCATGAGAATAATTACCCCACCCATGACCTTGAATTAGCAGTGGGGATTTTTGCATTGAGGATATGGAGATATTATCTTCTGAGGGAGCAGTTCACTTTGTTCATGGATCACAAGTCACTTCAGTATATCTTCACACAGAAGGATCTGAACATAAGGAAGAGGACTACTAGTTTGATATACAACATCATCCTAGTAAGGCTAATATGGTGGAAGATGCATTGACTGAAGACCTATAGGAGAGATAGTAAAGGTCTGGAAGGAGAAGTGGAGTGAGCTTCGGTACGATGATAAGGTTGCCCAATCATGCATGGTAGTTTTATCTATCACTCCCAAGATTGTGATGCAGGTAGTGAAGGCATAGGTAAAGGATCAATTATGTTAGGATAGGGTACAACAGTTGTTATCCGAGGGCACATAGTCTTATTCGATTATCTCAGAGGGAGGTCCATGGTTTAATAGGAAACTTGTAGTGCATGAGGATGAGGATTTGAGACATGCAATTATGACACAGTCTTATGGTTAGAGGTTTGCGGTACATATCGGCGGGGATAAGATGTACTAGGAAATAAGGAGACAGTACTAGTAGTCGGGTATGAAGCGAGACATAACAGAGTTTGTTTCAAAGTGTGTTACCTATTAGCTTGTGAAAGTTGACCATTAGTGAACTTCATGGATGCTACAACCACTCGATATTCCCAAGTGGAAGTGGGAAAGCATTTCGATGGATTTTATTACTGGGTTACCGACATCGTAGAGAGGTCACGATTCCATTTGGGTGATAGTGGATCAACTGACCAAGGTGGCTCATTTCTTGCCAGTTTGCACCGATTACGAGACAAGTTAGTATGAACACCTGTTCATCGCATAGATAGTGAATCTGCATGGAGTGGCGATTAATATTGTATTTGATAGAGACAAGGTTTTTGTTTATCACTTTTGGCAGATTTTTCATGAGGCCATGGGCATAGACTTGCTGTTGAGTATCGCTTACCATCCATATATAGACGGGTAGACTTGGAGTGTTAAGAAGATTCTAGAAGACATGTTGAGGATGTGCATCTTAGAATTTAGGGGAGGTTGGGAGTGATACCTTGCATTGATTTCAGTTTGCATATAACAACTCTTACCAATTTACCATCGGCGTGGCACCATTTGAGGCACTTTATGGGAGATCTTTTCGTTCACCCACTTACTGGTTAGAGGTGGGAGACAACAAGTTACTGGGTCTAGAGATGATACAAGATATGACTGCCAAGATTCAGCTTATCTGGGAAGCATTCGGATAGCTCAAGATAGGCAAAAGAGTTATGCTGATGTCGATCGGAGACACGTTGATTTAGAGGTTGGCGACCAGGTGTTGGTACAGGTATCTCCCATGAAGGCAGTTATGAGTTTTGACAAGAAAGGGAAGTTAGCACCGGGTATGGGGGGCCTTTCCCTATTATCTATAGAGTGGGACTGGTAGCATATAGATTGGGCTTACCGGAGCGTCTTTTGCGGATACACGACGTGTTCCACGTGGCATCACTGAAGAAGTACAAGAGGAGCGAGAGAGCTTTCTGGCACGTTCCACTCGAGGACATTGATTTTCATCCAGACCCCTCGTATGAGGAGATACCCGTGGCTATTCTATATCGTATGGTGGTACCTCTAGTTAGAGTGCAACGGGGACACCACATCATTGATGAGTCTACTTGGGAGCGGGATGATGACATTGGAGAGAAGTATCCAGAGTTGTTTACTGCAGGTATGACCTAATTTCGGAGATGAAATTCCTTTGTAAGGGGGGAAGTATGTAATACCCCGTATTATTCTGCATATTTGAGATTTAATTAATTAATTAAATAATTTTTTAAAATTACGAGAGAGAAGTAATTGAATTGAATTTAATTGAATAACGATGTAATTATTAAATATTAATCGAGAGTGAAATAAATATTAATATTATGAATTATATTTACTGAGTGAAAAGTAAATGGTTAATGATTAGAAATTACGTCATAGTGAGTGATATGGGCGTAATTGGAATTTATCTCAGCAGGGAGTCATGTGTAGATTAACTTGCAGTCGAGATGGGATATTTATTTAGAGTGACTCGAATGATGATTGCAAGGTCACATATGAGTCCGAAAGGATCGAATTAGTTAAAATAGTATACCTGGGGATGTCGATTGAGTCACGAGTTAATTTTAAGCTACACCGGGACCATACGAGGGTATTTTGGTAATTTTACATTATGTGGTTTAGAGACCCGCGAATTTTAAAACTCTTAATCATCTTATAAGGATTGGGGGCTAGGGTTTAGAGGCTAGAAAACACAGAGAAGCCATTAGAGACCAATCTTGGAGCTTAAGGAAGGGTTCTTGAGAAATTCAAAGGAGTCTTGCACGATAAACACTTGGGAAGGAATATTGGAGGAGAAAAATAATCAACTTAACTTCTAATCCTGGAAATCAAAATCTACAATACCAAGGAAAGTGATTATTCGAATCAATATGAAGTTACAATACCCATGTGACTAGGGTTTCAATTATACTGATTATTTTGATGATTCGTGTAAGAAAAGATTGATTTAAATGCATGTTTGGGTAGGAATTTCATGCATGTTGATTTGATATCTGTAAAGGATCCAAAAATTAAATCTGGGTTTTGATGAATAATAGAGGAAGAACATGAAAACCTAGGGTTCTGTAGGATTGGAGGTTTAAATCCTTTCTTGAATGTTATTCGTAATGTTTTAATGCAAAACTTACGTTAGAAATTGTCCTAATACATGTGAGAAGGATTTGGGACAATTGGTTTGGAGTTTGCTGGAGAAACGTGGAAGTTATATGTGTATTAATGGTGAAAAATGCATTTACAAAATGAAGAAGACGAAGTTCAGAGGGGCGAACCGATTCGATTCAGAGGGGTGAACTGGTTCGGTTCCTAGAAAAATGTAAAATCTTCCGTTTAGCCTAAAACTTCTAAATTGTTTTCAGAAAAACTTTTGGGAGATTATTAGAATATAATGAAGGATCTATTATATTGCAGTAGGCCACGATAGGGTAATGGGAGTTTAGTGGTATCGAGAGAATTAAGACGATGATTAAATGGGATTAAACGACAAAGTAATTAATTCGCGAGAATGATAATGTAATTACGTGAAAGCGTGAGTGAGCTTATGGCATGAACTAGTAGGGTAAGGAGGTCTTAGCTATTGAAATCATAAAAGGGTAACTAGGGCCCTTAGAGTACAGATTAATACTGTATTATATACGATAGTGAGAAAAGTCGTAACTTGATAGTACGATGAGTATTCAAGTGTTATATACAACGTACGAATGATGATAATTAGGTTGTGTGAATACCTAATGAATATGTATATATATAGGTTATGTGTGTACTTATATGATTGATATTATGAGTTAGCATACCTACGCCGCTTACTATCACCGAAGGTTCTCGCGTACTGGGCGATACCACCTAGACGATTCTAGTGAGGTATGGATTGGTGCCCATGAACATAAAACTTTGGGCGGCTCGCTATGTGACGTGTATTAGTGAGACCGACGTGTCATTTGGGTATGTTAGATATGTACGTAGCCCAAATGCTTAAAACTATGTTCACCTCAACCGTTTGATATTTGATTTTAGGTTTGAGGAGACATGCCGAACCAATAATTCCCATTTAGTACAAGAGGTACTTGGACTGATAGCAGAGTATGCCTATTGTTTTACGGTGGTCCTATTGAGAGACCCCGTATATATTAAGTAGTGAAACTTAATTAATTGAATAAATGAGAAGATAAATGAAATGTTAATTTCAATTCTTAACGTACGAGAAATGTTAATTCGGTTAGCGTACTATAAGGGAAGTACTGGGACTTAGAGATGTGAATACTCTAGATAGTTACTTATATCTTGTTAGATCGGGGAGTATAGCTAGATAGGCTAAGTAGATAACGTTAGGAGTGCATAATAATTGAGGGGTGAGTAAACTTAAGAGAGTGTACGTGAACCTAACACGTGTAATCAATAACCGAACTTTGAACTGTGATAAACTCTTGCTACATATTTTCAAAATGTTTTGAGTACTAAGTCTTGTTATAAAAATATTTTCAAAACTTTTAGGTGTCCAGCCACAGGGACGCCAAACTTGATATTCTATTCCAGGGACACAAAGTTGCAACACAAGTGGATGCTTGCAGGAGTTTTGATTATATTCTTTCTTTCCTCATTTCCTAATGTAGGATCTATTGGGAGGACTTCCGTTTTAAAATTTTCATTTGGTCATGTTGCCCCATTCAGATTTTATTTAGTTATTATTATGTTCAATTCTTTTAGTTTGGTTTTAGCCGATGGTTTATTCAGCAAGACACTATTTATCTATATCTTGTTATAGATTAGACTCTTTATTGGTGTATGGTTTTAATTTTGTTTTTCTCATGTTGTTATCTCTTTAATGAAAGATAAAATTTGGCACCGGTTTAATTAACTAATAGGTTATTAGTAATTAATTTGGTTTTCAACAGTGATGCTAAGAATGAACCAATTTCGAAATCCTGATTTAATTTAATAAAGGATTGATCACCCAGTATTTAATTAGGTGGGGTGTTACAGTTACGTTTCCCCTCACAAAGTTGACTCAGAAGGATGTGCACTGAGTTGTTCCAGGATTATGAGTCAGCCTTTTAAGAGTTAAAGGTAATGTTGATTTTTGCGCCCGTTCTTATCCTTCGAGATTACGGAAAGGGTCATACCATGTATTATGATTCTTTTGGGTTAGGTCTCGACACGATATTGATACAAAACAGTCAAGTAGTTCCTTATGCATCGTGTTGGTAAAGGCGCAGGAGAGGAACTACCCCACCCATAATTTGGAGTTATCCATTTTGGTGTTCGCACTTAAGATCAAGATGTACTACCTATATGGGGAACAATTTGAGGTGTTTTGTGATCATAAGAGCCTCCAGAATGTTATTACATAGCGTGACTTCAATCTTCGTCAGAAAAGATAGATGGAATTTATGGAAGGCTATGACTTATCCTTAGAGTATCATCCCAACAAGGCCAATGTGGTGGCCGAGGCTCTTAGTCGAAAGTCTAGCCTTACTCTGAAAGCGATAAAGTGTCACCAAGCAAAGATGTTCGACGAACTACAAAATTTCGATCTACATATCCAACAGGGTTATGATAGGGCATACATTTGGAGTGTGGTAACTAGTCTAATTAGTATAAAGTTCTATACGCCCAATCCTATGATCCCAAGTTTTCACATTACCGTGACCATATTTAGAGGGATAATGTGTTCGACACCCTGACCGTGGACAAGGATGGTTATGTGTAGCATAAGGGCAGGTTGATTATCCCGATGATTAATGCTCTAGGACGTAGTGATGATAAAGGCCCATAATTTGTGCTTTAGAATACATCCCAGTGTTACGAAGATGTGTAAGGACATGTACAAAGATTTATGGTGGTCTGGTATGAATAGGGATTTGGTGACGTATGTAGCTAAGTGCTACACCTACCAGAAGGTGAAGGTAGAATACAAGAGGCCGATAGGGCTATTGCAACCACTAACCATGGCAGTGTGGAAGTGGGATCATATCGCAATGGACTTTATCATAGCTTTACAACGGTCTGAGCGTGGTCACGACACGATATGGGTTATAGTGGATCGACTCACTAAATCTGGACACTTCTTACCAATTAAAGTCACAGATAGTGTGGATAAGTTGGCAAGGTTGAATATCTATAGTCCAACTTTATGGTGTTTAGCTCTCAATTGTCTTGAATATAGATCCCCAATCCGTGTCCTTGTTCAGGAAGACATTCCAGCAGGAGTTGTGCACCGAGTTGAGCATGCATACAATATATCACCCTGAGATAGATAGGAAATTATAATGAACCATCCAAATCTTAGAAGACATGTTGAGGACTTGAGCGCTTGATTTTTAGGGTAATTGGGTGGAGAATGTGCATATGGTAGATTTTTGTACAATAGTTACTAGGCAAACATTAAAATGGCTCCCTATAAGGATCTTTATGGGAGATCGTGCCTCTATCTAGTTTATTGGGTTGAGGTAGGTGATAAGCATCTCACGAATTCGTATTTGATCATTTAGATGATCGATAAAATTTGGGTAATTCGACAGAGGCTCATGATAGCTCAGAGATGACAGAAGAAATACTCTAATAATTAGTGCCACTGAAGGTTAGATGTAGGACCGACAGTCAGTGTTTGGTCAAAAAGGGAAGCTTTCCCCTTGGTGTATTGGCCCTTTTGAGATCTTGGAACTGATTAGAGATGCGTCGTATCGCTTGGAGCTACTTCCATAGTTTTCCCAAGTTTATAATGTGTTCCATATTTCTATGTCGAATAAGTATCTTCATGATAGTAACCAATTTGAGTTGGAGGAAGATGTCATATTTTCGATGCGACCTGTGTCTATTTTGGACCGCGAGGATAGAGTCTTGCACAACAAGGTCATTCCCTTAGTGAAGGTCCTCTAGAAGTTTCAAGGTGTTTAGGGTGTGACTTGGGAGAGCAAGTTGGAGATGCCTGAGAAACATAAAGAATTCTTTGCTTATATTGGCTATTTTGATTTCGTGGATGAAATATCCTAAGAAGGGGAGAATGTAACACCCTTTCTCGAGATTTTTAATTATGTCCTGTAATCTGTATGCCCTTGGTAAATGAATTGTATATTATGAATGGATATTCAGTTTGAGCTATCCTTGTGGCCTTTGTGTAATTTATATTGGAGTTTTAATGGCCTAAAGTTGATTTATAAAATTTGGATATCGTTCGAATGAGTTACCATATCGTTCGAACGAGGTTTGAACAACCTTATAATAACTAGGACCTATTTATTTTCCATCGTTCTTTGGAATCTCATTGGAACGCCCTCATTCGAACGAGGTGCGTTATCATTCGAACAAGGGATAGTTTTTCGTTTGAGTGAGGTGGTTACCCTTGACCTTTTTAGCCTACATTTCTCCCTCATTGGAATTCTTGTTCGAATAAGGAGGGATCTCATTTGAAGGAGGTCCAAGTCTATTGAATGACTGGATGCAGATCAAGAATTATTGCACATTTTAATGTGCTGTCGCGATCTGAGGCATTGTATTTTCTTAATTGTTGAGCTCTCAGCGGCTCAGATCAAAATGTCTCACATCGAAATAGAGGTGAGGCATTGTTTGAAGGGTTGTTTGATCAAAATGGCTCAGATCAAATGTCACGATGTGAGGCATTATTTGAAGGGTTAAGGGTTGGTGGATATAAATAGAGGTGAGAGGGTTAAAGATCCATTTTCATCATCGTTTTGGAGCTCTCTCTCTCTCTCTCTCTCTCTCTCTCTCTCTCTCTCTCTCTTAACCACACTATTCCATTGCCCAACCCATTTCTACCACGCTTTAAGGTTTTCCCCTTCCACCCAAGCATTTTTCAAGCTATTCTAACGCTAAAACACCCATTTCAATCCTAGTTGAGGAATAAGTTGGATTAAAGAAGCCATTATTGGAGCTTTTGAAGAAGTTGGAGCTTTCTTAGAACTTTGGAGTTTTTTAGGAGCTTTCAAGTCATCACCTTAGTTTCTCCTCTCCAAATAAAAGGTAGGGTTTTCTTCCAAGTGTTTTAAAGATTAAAAACTATTAGGATGGACTCTAGAATAGTTTATTTTTATTGCAAAATATTTTCTAGTGCGATGTTTCAAGTTTTCTTGCAAAAATGGAATTTTTGAGAAAACTAAGTTCAAATGGCTTTTGATGAACAAATGATATTTTAATCTTGGAAAAATGAGGAAATAGGCATGAAAAACTTTTCCGTGTCAATATCATGTTTAGTTGCATATTTAAGGATTTCAAGGCTTTAAATCCTCCCAAAAATGCTTAAAATATTCTAGTATGTTAAACAAGGAATTATGGGCATGATAAGTGGAATTAAAAATGGGTTTCTTGATGAAATAAGGAAGTTGAAAATATTGACCCTAAATATGTTGTAAAACGAAAAAGAAATGATATTAAATGGAACATTTGGGTATGTGAGTAAAATGATCTTTATGACATTAAATATGTTTCTTGAAAAGAAATACGAAGAGGTGGGATTTTCTTGGAGAAAAAGGATAATGTATGATTTTTGGACATAAAATCATGAAAGGTGATTTTAAATGTAAAATGATGATTTATAATGCCACAATGAAAGAAATTTGTTTTCATAAGGTTACGGTAAATGAAGGGTAAAAGGGTAATTTTGAAAAAATTAGAGAGTCCTAGTGGTTGGACTTCCTCATTTGACCTTATGAGTCAGTTTAATGAAAAATGGACAAATGAATGAAATGGCATGAGAATAATGAAAGTAAAGGAATAATGTGGACATCGTTTATAATGTTAAAACACATTAATATGGACTCGGGTGAAATCGTAAAATAATTAAGAAGGGCCGGGAGTCCTAAGGTGAAAGACTTAAAATCACTTGCCAGAAAATATGGTAGCAGAGTCGGTACTGTAGAGCCTGTTAAAGTATGCGAATAGTTAGAGGATTTCAATAAAAGATAATGGAAACAAAAATGAACACGGTTTTACTTAAGGAATGTAAATAATACAACCTAATGAAAGGGATAAAGTGGAGACTAAGGAATGAAAATGTGATTAAATAGTCTTTAGACCAGGTAAAAGGTGGCACAAAATGGTTAAGCATGAGTACGAGTACATGGCTTGGGTGCATTGCATAGTAGTTGCATCAATACTGGCTATTTGATAAACATTTTTGAAAATATTTAAAATACATGTTACATGTGTAGTATTTTCATATAAAACATATAGCTTAGTAGTTACCACCCCGCTGAGGCTTTGCTCACCCCTACTTTTATGTTATAATCCCCACCCCCACCCTAGGTACATTTAGTAGGGACATTGGCAAGGACGTCGGTAAGGCCCCAAAGGGTAATATTCGCCGTTATAAGCTCCGTCATTTTATTAAACTTTTCTTTGAAACGGTGGATTTGGGATATTTTAAATCATTTTATTATGGCCTTTGGCCAAATGATGTAATAATACAGGGACAACTGTGATATATTTCTTATTTATTAAGCATTGATGGATTAAACGAATTTTCTTATTTAAACATTGTTAATTATCTTAATTACTTAAAGTGGCCACTTGTTTCTCAAATTAAAATCGGTAATTTAATCTTTATAAAATGGTGCAATTGAAGTGTTTTTCTTAAATAATAGAGATGGACTTTCCCCCTCCCCCTTTAAATTCTTGACTAGGTGTGAGTTCACTTCATGGTGACCCAAATCCAGGTCAAGGCATTACATCACCGCTGTGGTTTATGTGATGTTTTAAAG
The DNA here is from genome assembly GCA_949130495.1 of Sambucus nigra. NCBI lineage: Eukaryota > Viridiplantae > Streptophyta > Magnoliopsida > Dipsacales > Adoxaceae > Sambucus > Sambucus nigra. Next base: position 257,857,702 of record OX422223.1, on the reverse strand, counting down.
CCTTCTTCTAAGTGATTTTTTTTGCATAACTATACATGGACTAATTCCTTTTATATCTGCTATGGACCATCGAATGGCTTTTTTATGTTCATTCATGACATCTGATACTTTCTTTTCTTGATCATAATCTAAGTTTGAAACTATAATGATAGGTAATGTGTAAGATGAAGCTAAAAATTCATATTTAAGTTTATCAGGTAAGGGTTTTAGGTTAACTTTGGTGTTTTAACCATGGAAGGAAGTGGTGGTGATGAAGACAATGTGAGGGGTTGCACTTTTGATTTGTAATTAGATGTGCTCATTAAAGGTACCCCATCTAAAAGAGTGTTGACTTTCTCAATGGACTCATCAATGTGAAAATCACACCCAAAGTTGGAAAAGCGTGCCTTGATTGGGTCTTCATAATGTTTTTGGAGAATAGTCTCCTTTATTAGATTATTAATAATATTAATCTCATCTATATCATCATTTACATCTAGTGGGGGCATACCTATATAAAAAATATTAAGCTCAACAATAAGATTTCCAAAGAAATTCTTCATTAATCAATTGCGACAGCTTATAAGAGCATTGAATGTGACTAAGAACGATCGCCCTAAAATGACCGAGATTTTCTCTTTTACATTAACTACGAGTTGGGATTCAAGGACGACAAAATATACTAGAAAATAAAGGTATCAACCTTTACGAGGGCATACTCAACTACACCGCTAGGAAATTTCATGGAACGATAGGCTAATTGAAGTGTAATTGGTGTAGGCTTTAAGTTTCCCAAAAGTAATTGCTTATACACTGAATAAAGGAGTAAAATAACTCTCTCTCCTAAATCTAACAAAGCGCGCTCAGTATTATGGAAAACTGGAATAAAGAATTCTATCATGATAGAATGAGCCGAGGATGCTAAGTCAATCCTATAGCGTCTATAATTAGTGCAATGGTAAGAAGGATCTATCCCGGCTGCACATTTGAGGTTTTAAAAAGAAAACGAGAAAATAACTTTCCTCGCAGGTCAAAGCTCAAAAAGTTTGAAAATATTTTGAAAGTAATTAAATGTATTAACTCGATAAAACACGTAGTGTGCTACTTTCATAATTGATAACTAGTCGCACTCACATGAGATAAATCCTCTCTTCTCATCTATAGTGCGCACCTAACACATTCATTTTATTATCCTAATTATACTATACTATCTAGCTAGGACAATAACCTTTATCCAATCCTAATCCCGCTAATAGTCACAATTAGCTAAGTATATGCCACCCTCACTAGGTATATATTCATAAATAATATCGTAGCAATACTCATGATATAAATAAGTGTTCACATAATATAATACCATAGCTACACTCATGCTATAAATAGATATATACCTCATATCATATATATATACACACACGTATAGTCGTATCCCAGAGCATAGACCTCACTGATACATCCTTTGTGTGCTATCAGGTTACGGGCATCACACATTAGACTGAGCCATCGGATCAGAATCTCACCACCGAACCCAACGTAAACACATATAACAGAGGCGGTCATAAACATATGTCCAGGGATTGAAACTATACCTCATCGTACTCAATCGGTCTTGAATACAATACCTATCCTCACACATGTATAGTGGCTATGTAACAGTATTAAGAGTCAGGGAATCAATCTAACACCTGTTGGTCAAAGCTAGGATGGGTTTCCCACAACACGAAACCTTCTAACGATAGCACTATCAAGTATATATGTTCAATGTAAACACTTAGAAATCACACGTATATACGTGATATATATACAATTCCCCTAATACATATATAATACTAACATCGCATGAAATCCCACAATGTACTAGTCTCCTAAATCCTAAAGTCCGAGATAACTTCCTAATGGTACATCTGAGTGTTCACTCACTTGAATTTATGATTTTACTCACACGAACCCATCAATCTGTTGGCGAAACACTCATACCAAACCCTCAAAATATTCCCTAGTAGTCCTACTCTACCCCGAAATCCCCTACATTCATTTCCCAAGCTCTAACGGGTCAAAACAACACACAAACAAAAACTGAGCATGCTAACAACCAAATCGTTTCTCTTTGCAGACTGAACCAATTCAGTTGAGCAAACCAATTCACTCCCCAAGTGAATTGGTTTCGATTTAATGGGTTGTCTATCATCTTATTCATAGAGTTTATCTCCTAAGGTCCCAAGCTCCCCCAAACATAAAACTAACATCCTACATCATTATACTAACATTCTAGAAGCATTATAACATAAAATTAATCCCAAATCCATCATCAAAACCCTAGGATTCTAAATGAAAATTTACTTTTATCAAATCCATAATTAACCCAAATTGAATTTCTATTATTCCAACCATCACAACATTGTTATACATGCTCATCATTGTAAACCCAAAATTAATTACGAAATTTCTATCAAATCAATCAACTAAATATCAATTATAAATATATATTATTATGATCTACATCTCTTAATTAACTAATCAAAATTTCAACCTTTAAATCAAAGATTTTTATACCATTAACTACGAAAGTGATTAACTATATAGCTATGCAATTTAAAGAAAATAACTACTTGCCTTTGAGATCTAAATCCGAAGTTTCGACTGTTGTGATGGGTTGAATATGGAGATTGTTCCTTTTCTTCTATTCTCCGAGTCTTTCTCTCCCTTTTTTTTCTTCTCTTCTCTTGAACTCTCTCTAACTCAATTATGCAGGAGGCTAAAGGTGGGATTCCATCCACTTTCCCTACCCATAAATAGCTCGAAGATACATCCTAATCCCGTTTTTCCATTAAACACTAGGTATAAAATGGCCATCCTACCCTTATACGGGTCTTTCTCTGTCTAAAAATCCCCGAAACCCAATCATAACACCCGGGTACCTATTTTGGACTATTTCGATCCATTAGAGATCACCAATGCACTCAAATGGTCATCCAGTCACCCAACTACAAATATTCCAACATCTCATTAATTGGGCCCAACACATGCGTACCGTACACACCGCCCATAATGTATATTGATCCATTTATGTAACACTCTATTGACATAATGCAATAAACTGTCGCTTTTTACTCATAAGCAACATATAATAAATCACATATCTATTTACTCAACACTCCAAAGTAAATAATAATAATAATAATAATAATAATAATAATAATAATAATAATAATAATAAATATTAATCCTTTTCTCACTAATTAATATTTATCGAGATCCAATTTAATTTCCCCAATTAAATTAATAATTATATGCACACGAAAATTAAATAATCATAAAAGTACGGGGTGTTACATTCTTCCCCCCCCCCCCCAATAATGGAATTTTGTCCTCAAAATTTGAAGTTACCTTCCACGAAGAGTTCTGGATACTTTTCCCTCATGTCATCCTCATGCTCCCACATCGACTTGGCAACATTGTGGTGTCCCCACTATACACACACTACAGTACCATCTTTCACCCAAGCTTTCGCTTTCTATGAGACAAAATGGCAACAGGTATCTCCTTATAGGAAATATCCAACTGTAGGTCATTCTCCTCCAACGCTAGATGCCGATAATCCATGTCATCCTTAAGATCCCTCATTAATGACTACGCATGAAACACGTTGTGAATCCACTGCAAATTCTCCAATAAGGAGAACCTATACGTAACTGGCCCTACCCTCTTGATGATAGGAAAAGTCCCTACATACCTAGGATCTAACTTCCCCTTCTTTCTACACCCTATCACTCCCTTAATGAGATATACCTACAGTAACACTTGATTACCCATGTTAAACTCCAAAAATATCCGGTTCGCTTCGGCATAACTCTTCTTCCGACCCTGATCTACCTGAATACGAATCTTGATCAACTCAATCTTACTGGCATGTTCTAAATCAAGTCCGGTCCGAGAAGCTTGATGTCCATCATATCTAACCAACAAGTGGGCGAACGACAAGGTCTCCCGTACAAAGCCTCCTACGATGCCATGTCAATAGTAAACTAGTACGAGTTATTATATGAAACTCCCACCTAAGCTGCAGCGCATTCCTTCTAAAAGGTCCTAAGCAAGACGCCCCTGTGGCAGGGCACCTGTAATACATACATATATATACAAGAGAGAGAAAGAGAAAAAAAACTGGTCAGAGCCCGATAGTGTGTTTGATTTAAAATACGTTTAGCAAGTATTTAAATTGATACAGGCCATTGCAACAACATATTAGTGCGACACTCTCTTGAGAAATTCTCACCTCTCTTCTAATGTGCACACCTATCGCACTAACCTTCCTAATGGTCTATCTTATCATGTAACAAGCTATCCTTTCCCAATGGATTAATTTATCTTATATTACTCGTGAGATTTAAAATTAACGATTTAATTGTTTGAAGATACTATTCAATTAGTAACCAAAGTTCTCATTTTAACCTTATAAATCAATAAAGATTTCCAGTGTCATATTATACTTTCTCAACACAAGTATTTATAATTTGAGCTATCAACCACGTCCTACATATCACATCACAGTAGACAGTTCCAGATTTTAGAATTTCATATATATATTAACCACTCGTAAAATATATATATAAACCATAACTGCACCCCAAATAAAACTATGGTGCGGGCATACTCTACTATCCAAACCCCATATCACTCACATTAAGGGGAATACAAATTCGGAATCACTCTCAAATTGTATTAACACATACTCAAACAATATTGAGACGAAGTATAGATTCCAAGTCCCTTAGGACCGTCTGAACTATCACTGCGATAGCCTGTACCAAGGATATCTATACACAAACAAGATGAGGCGAAGAATAGATTCCAAGTCTCTAAGAGGATGGCACATGCCTGCGTCTCTTAGGACCGTCTGAACTATCACATCACTAGCCTTTACCAAGGATATCTATCTTCTAGGGTACAAGTCAATATCCCCCATAAAGATCCCATCGAGATAAGACTGTCCCAATGCGGAAACCTCAGGGATAACAAGTAGCGTGGGCATGATTTTCACACATAGATAGTATATGCATACACAATCATATAACTATACTAATATTACAATATCAATAGTGGGTAAATTCTCAATTCCCGTAATTACGACATTTGTATTTATTTCTCATTATTTAGTTATCACGTATAACCATTCACATCTTATTTTAATTTGAGGAACTTTTTCCACTTACTACATAACGCTCATGGATTCTATCCTCCCAAGTATAAAATTCAGTAGGTATACACATTTGTCCCAAAGTAACTCTCTTACGTGTCTCTTTCTCTTTATATCATAAATTTACCGACCCTTATGTAATTATCCCAAAATACAATCTTTGCCCGACATCGAAGGTCCCAAAAATCTATTCACATGTCCTACTAGTCTCCCCTATCTCCCAAAACATTTCATTAAGGATGCCCAAGAATTTTCTCACAAAAAATTGAATTTAACTCATTTAATAAGATAAATAGGTGTCTGCGAGGAGGGGTCGATCGATCGAGGTTTGGGGCTCAATCGTTCGAACCTTCGATCGATCGAAGCTCTGGGCTCGATCAATCGATCAAACAGGTTTGCGAAAACTGCAGAATTGCAGTTACGGGTTTCCTCTACTAACATCAACAAATTCCATCTTTTCTAATCCCAATCGACCCAGAATTGATACTACTAACCCTATATCATCATAATAGGTATTTTCAACGTAAAGCATGTGGATTTCTGGGATTAAATCATGAATTAACAGCCCCAATTTCATACAAAAATCTCAAGAACCCTAAATTCTCTTAAACATGGTTCTAACATTTATTTCCAGAATTCTCTTCTTATACACATCATAATTTCGTGGTTTAAATTCATCTACACGGCAAGGGTTTCCAGAATTATCAATTAGACCAATACTACATGGATTTTCCTATCATAAATCGGGTTTTCCTCCATTAAAACTCATCTTAATTACTCCTAAACTAATATGAAAGATGCACCAACGAAAATAGCAAGATAAACACTTGCCTGGGATTTTCGACGTTCTGATTTGGCGTCGAATTCGGTATGGTTGTGTTCCCCGTCTCGCGATCTACGCGTTGGCGGTGGCGGCGGTGCAAACGGTTGAGTTTCGGGCCTTGAATTTGCCTTGAGAGCTCTCTCCTTCCTCTTCTATGGCCGTCACTTGTGTTTAGAGTTTCTAACCCTAGAAGTTAACCTAGGTATCTGATATAACTCCTCTAATTTTCGTGGGTTTAACTACCCAAAAATGTAAAATGACCAAAATTCCCTCCCGGGTTACTAATTAGGCCTAAAAACGCCCCGAGACCCAAACTAAACTCCCGGGTACACTTTTCTGACTATCTAGACCCTTTCGTATGCGTTGGCCCACTCAAAACGACCATCCGAATAACTTATAAAATATTCACTTTTATTAATTCACATTTAGTCCCGACAAGGCACAGGCGCGTCCCGACTTAAATTTCCAAAATTGCCATTTTATTCACACGTGACAATATTATAAAAATAAATCTCATATATTACTATACTCATCCAGTAATATGCAACAAATAACAAATTTCCAATAATTACTAACTCTCGTCACGCTAGTAAATATTTAAAGCAATATTCCGGATTAAAATTAAATTAATTTATCTCAATTAAATTTATTAAATCCCATAATTTAAAAGCTATAAAAATACGGGGTATTACACTAGATGTCATCCAACCAAGTTTTATCCATATGTAACATTTAATAAATTGATGTTAATGAACTAAACATACAACATGCACATAAATCCGAAATTTTGACAATTCTTCAAACAATGGAGTCATGACATGATTTTTCAATATTAGGTTTCGTGATGAAACCTCGTTGATATTTCCATCCAAACTCAAAATATAATCATATTTTTTTTCTAGATATTTTGAGGTTTGTACTTTCTCACCTCAGACAAATCCTATTGTCCCTATTTTTGGCATATGTTTCTTTTTATTGCTTTAATTTTTTCTCGGGCACTTTTAAACAGTGGGTTTCGTGACGAGTTTATTATACTCTCGCAGCCCTTTGTCATGAACAATCATCATTTTTAAATTTAAGCAATATCTATCCTCACGGGCAAATGGTTCTTACATGCACACCTCCTCCTAAGTCTAATTACGCATATATGACAAAATTGAGAGGACAACGTTGTAACAACCCTCGCTTTTGAGAACTTATTTTATATTAATTTACCGTGTGAAGTAATTATATAAACTGTTGGAAAATGGAGTAAATATTAATTGAATGAGTTGAAAGATAATATTTACTAGATTGTTGCATATTTACTGTATGTGTATGTAAATATCATCATGTTGCGTTTTATAGTGTCATAGGCTTTAAATGACATTTATGGCATAAATGAAACCGGAACTTGAAATGATTTATAAAATTGTCGGATTCCAATTTAGAGGGCGTAGTTAGTCCCGAAATGTGCGAGATAGTCGAAATAAGTGCCATATTGTATTTTTATGTTTCGGGCACTTTTGACTAGTTATAGCTTAAATGTGTAGTTATGAGTCATTTTAATGTTGTATTAACCATTTAAGTTGGGAATTTGGACTAAAGTCACGATTTAGTCTTGCACCACATTTATTTCTCTTAAGTGTGTATTTACTAAACTAGAGAGAAAGAGAGAGGAGGAGAATTTGTGGAGAAAAGAGGAGAGAAGAGAGAGATTGAAGATTTGGAATTTGATCTTGCTTCCATCTTCCAAGAATTTTAGATTTCAACCTCAAGGCAAGTTTTAAATTGTATTGATAGTTATGTATTGGGATCAAATGAATAAATATGGATTTTGTGGTGTTTTAGCCCTAATCATAGTTCAAATTGATGATTATGTGGAGTGTAGTAGTTGATAAACATGTAGGATGGCTTTGGGTAGATTAATGGTGGTTGATGTGTGTAAAAATGGAGGAGAAATAGGTTTTGGGGGAAATCTAGGGTTCATAACCCGTAGCCCATTCTTGAAAAATTCACAGGGGCGAATCAATTCGCTAAGGGGTCAGGTTACAGGTCTAGGGACCCGAATCGATTCGGGTTATGTTCGAATCGATTCGGCTGAAATAGAAAGTTGGGTTCTTCACCCGAATCGATTCTCTTTTGGGCGAATCAATTCGCTGCATGGGGCAAATCGATTCGGAATCTTGCTGTTTTGAGTTATTTTTCTAACTCAATTTCACCCTTTTTCTTTAGGATTAGGACGTAGGAACCTTCTTGTATGAAGTAAACTTCGAGTCCTAGAGTCCTAGATGAGTTAATTAACTACCCTACATTAGAAATGGATTAAATGGGGATTATTCCGGGGGTGTACAAATTGATGTTAGGGCATTCTTTTCCTTTAGTCAATTATTATGAGACTAGGAGTTGTAAGGTCATATTGGGAGACTTTAGAAGCTCAATTGAGGTATGCTAGACTTGGTGGTTTATAGTGACACCATAAATTCTTAGAGTATGAATAGGACGTTCCTTAATCATTGAAGTTATAATGAGGGCATGAAATATGTATGGCTCCGGATAAAATGTGATGTATCTATTAAAATGGAAATGAAAATGGTAAATAATAATTTACTTAAACACCTCTCTCTAAATGTTATCATAAGGGAAGCATGCGCATGAGGTGAAGTCCCCTAGCTAGTGAATGCGGGGTGAATATAGTCCTCGGCCATGTGACCGGTTATTATGTATGTTGTATTTATTGTGCGATGTGGGGTAATTCCGGGTGTGGTTATGACTCACTCGCAGGTATATGGCCACTTCCCGACGTTGCGTTAGGATGACCAGGTTGTCTTGGTTGATTGGCCCTGAAAGATGATAGTCATTTAGGGGGGCGCACTGTGGGGGAACTCGGACGGGCGATCTTAGAATCGTTATATATAGATGAATATAACTATTCTTACTTAAGTTGGACTTGATTTATGATAAATGCCATAAAGAGAAAATAACTGTGATTATGTTTCATAATGAGAAATGGAACGATGAAATGAAATATTCTAAAGGATGAAGGTTTTTAATTAATGATATTCATTTATATCCTCTTGCATAACTGAATTAAACTTATGATCATTTAAATTGCCTTAGTTTATGCTTTGAAATTGTGTAGGTAGATTCTCATCTTTATCAATCATGATTAACTGTTCATAACTTTCATACTCTTTATTCATCTGGCGATCATATAAAACCGGGCCCTGACCTATTCATATTTATTATTGTTCATGAATCTTATATTCAGTCAGGTGCTCCTTCGCAAGGATGCCCGTTTTGACTTTCCTATTTTGATGTTTTTGGGGAGCCGTTATACTTTGCGAATATGTCAGGATATGTTGTTATTGACGCCTTCATTTTTTGTACTCTAGTTATGATCGGGTCATTTACTCGGGCATGTGTCCCAAGCTATTGTACTTGCTTATTGTAATGTATTATGTAACTTAATTAAACTGTTGTAATACGTTGTAAGTGACTATTGATCGACAGCATATTCGGTCCCCTTATTGTATATTTGTTGAGGATGTAATATAAGTTCTTTTGGGTTTCCACTTTCTTTTCAAATTGGGTTGTTTAAATTCTTTTTTTTAACTTATAAAATTAAATTTTTGGCAACCCATTTTCTGAAATATAGGGTGGTTATCCCGTATACTTATTGTATTATTGTGATGCTGAGAATGGTCCAACTATGATTCCTATTATTATTGAAATATCGGGTTGAGCACCCATCATTTTGATGACCGGGTTGTCAAAGATGGTATCATAGCATCAGGTTCTAGAGTCTTTAGGATCTATGCGGACTTGTCACGTTCTACCATAGCGTTCTTTGATATAAAGCTTAATGTTAGGACCGTTTTGTTGCCTATGTTTGCGATCTTCTGCAAGATAGATTATTTTATATAGTATTTTAACTCTATTATTTCTTCATCTCAGATGTCGCCTAAGAGAGGTCGCCCCGTGAGAACGAATCGAGTTATAGAAGAGGAGGTAGGTCCTCCACCGCCACCACAAGGAACTATAAATGCTATTGAGGTCACAAATATTGTGACCTAAGAGGTCAACGCAGCGATGACTGTCGTGGTTTAGCAATTACCACAAGCTCAGCCGCAATAGCTCAGGAAGTACAAGATCCTTCGGGACCTTCTCCGTGGGAGAGAGTCAGAGAATCATTTTTAAAGGGCCATCCCTCAGAATTCCAAGGAGGATCTAACGTCATAGTAGCTAATCAGTGGAAAAAGGATATGCAGCGCCATCTGCGCATGGTGGAGTGTAGTGAGGAAAGGAATAAAATCCTTGTTACCTTTAAATTAGTCGGAGCTGCACTACATTGGTGGGAGTCGATGACTACGCCAGAGCAGAGAGATGCTATGACCATCAATGATTTTTGGGTTTTGTTTGACCGGAAGTATTTTCCTCCTGCGGTTCAAAGGGAGATGAGAAGAAAACTTCAGGATGTGGTGCAAGGAGAGCGTTCAGTTGGAGAGTATGAAGAGGAATTCACTCGGTTATCTAGTTTTGTACCTGATGAGGTGACTCCGGAGGAGAGGAGGATATCCAAATTTATTGGAGGTTTGCACTGGAGGATACGACAACATTTGCTGGGCAATCCAGCCTTGCAGACTTTTGGAGATGTGATGAATGCAGCGTTACTCCATTGTCAGGAATATCGGTTGTATGTTCAAGGTAGTAAGAAGGCTTTAGTTTTGGGGCAAGCTGGGAAACTTGGAGGCAATGGGATAGGAGGAGGAGCATTTCCCTCATCCCAATCTTCGAGAAATAAATAAAAAGAAAGGGACCCCCAACAAGGGGCCTTGTCTAAACGGCAGCGTTTTGGTGGATTCAATGTTCGTGGTAGTAATATTAGGCACGGTCAAGGTTCCCCACAACAGCAACCAGCAGGTCGGGGTGGTAATGGGGGTAGAGGCTATCCAGGCCAAGGAGTTGGGAAGTTTAGAAATAACCGGGGCCGAAATCACAAGAATATGACGAATCGATGCTTTCAATGTGGAGATTTGGGTCACTACAGGAGGGCGTGTCCTTAGTTGATTGGGGGACAACTTCCTAGGTTTACACAGCATCCAAAGGCTCAGTTACCACCACAAGTACCTAATCCTATTATCCATCCACAGCCGGGACAACTAAAGTATGGTCATGTTTACCATATTCCAAATGCTATGCTTGCTCCGGCCCCGCCAGCGCCACCATCTATTGAGGGTAAGTTTCTCATTCAGGGGCATATGGGTCGTGCATTTTTTTATATGGGTGCGACACACTCGTTTATTTCTAGAAGTTTTGCCTAGTCTACAGAGTTGATTAAATCTGCAGAGAGTACCTTCACTAGTGTTGAGTCTTCTATGGGTGATGGTTCACTCGTTTTCTTTGTTTGTAAACAAATAGGAATAAATCTTGGTAACTTGTGTTTTGAGGCCGATTTGCTCATCCTCGATATGGTCGGGTATGATGTAATCCTGGGTATGGATTGGTTAGTGAAGTGTCATGCAATAGTTAATTCCTATGAGAAGAGTATAGTTTTTACCATTCCGGGGTAAGAAATGTTTTTAGTGGCCATGCCTCATTCGGAAGGAGGTTCTAGCACTTACTTGTATTGTATTGCGGAGGAGACTTCTCGGGATGTAGTCGATTCCTTAGATTCAATTCCGGTTGTTAGAGATTTACAAGATGTTTTTCAGGAAATACCGAGTTTGCCTCCGAGTAGGGAGATTGAGTTTAAAATCGATTTAGCACCGGGAACGAGATCGATTGCTAGAGCTCTATATCGTATGGCTCTTGTTGAGATGAGGGAGTTAAGGGATCAGATTCAGAACTTGCTAGAATAAGGGTTTATTAGGTGAAGCATGTCGCCGTGGAGCGTTCCGGTGTTATTAGTGAAGAAAATGGACGGTTCTCTTCGGTTGTGTGTTGACTACAGAGAGTTGAATAAAGTCACCATCCAGAACAAATACATGTTGCCTCGAATTGATGATTTATTTGATCAACTTAGGGGAGCATCGTACTTCTTTAAAATAGATTTGAGGACGGGGTATCACCAGTTGCGAATACGGGAGCAAGATGTGCCCAAGACTGCGTTCCTAACGAGATATGGATCCTATGAATTTTTGGTTATGCCTTTTGGACTAACCAATGCTCTTGTCGTGTTTATGGATTTATGAATAGAGTGCTCCGAGACTTCCTGGACCAGTTTTTTATCGTGTTCATTGATGACATTCTAGTGTGTTCTCAAACAGAAACCGATCATGCTACTCATTTGCGGTTGGTCCTGCGAAGGTTGAGGGATCACCAATTGTATGCCAAGTTCGAGAAGTATGATTTTTGGTTGTAGGAAGTACAGTTTTCAGGTCACATTGTGATAGCCCAGGGTATTTTGGTGGACCCAAGTAAAGTTGTTGCGGTGAGGGAGTGGGGTCAGCCCACCACACCTACCGAGATTTGTAGTTTTCTGGGTTTGGCGGGTTATTACCGCCAATTTATCAAGGGTTTTTCTAGAATTTCTAGCCCTTTGATAAATTCAACCCAAAAAGGGTGAGGTTTGTATGGGATGATTCTTGTGAGTCGGCTTTTGACAAGCTCAAGGATAAGTTGACTTATGCTCCAGTCCTTGCGTTACCAAGGCCAGGATTGGAATATTTAGTCTTTACCGACGCATCTCTACAAGGATTTGGAGGTGTACTTCAACAAGAATGACGTGCTATTGCTTATGATTCTCACAAGCTAAAGCCCCATGAAAATAATTATCCGGTGCATGATTTGGAACTTGCCGCAGTTTTTTTTTCCTTTAAGATTTGGAGGCATTATCTCCTAGGGGAGAAATTTCGTCTTTTCACGGACCACAAATCGTTGCAATATTTGTTTTCCCAGAGAGATTTAAATATGCGACAACGCCGGTGGCTAGAGTTTGTAAAAGACTATCAATTTGACATCCACTATCACCCGAGCAAGGCGAATGTGGTGGCAGATGCTTTGAGTTGGAAGCCTGAGGGGGAGTTAGCGGAGGTATGGAAAGCCAAATGCAAGGAGCTTATCCAACAAGATGAGGTTTCTAGGGCATTTAAGTCGGTGTTGATTGTTACGCCTACTATGGTGGCAAGAGTTTTAGAAGCTCAAGGAAGGGATAAAGGTTGTCAGGACCGTATACACCAATTGTTGACTGAGGGAACAGAAGCCTACTCTATAAGCTCGGAGGGTGGGTTACGTTTCCACAGGAGGCTCATTGTCCCGGACGAAGAGGATTTAAGACGGGCGGTGATGACAGAATCTCATGGGTCTAAATTTTTAGTGCATCCTAGTGGGGACAAGATGTACCAAGACATGTGCCGTCAATATTGGTGGGCGGGCATAAAGCAGGATATTTCTGGGTTCGTTTCCCAATGTACTACTTGTCAATTGCTGAAGGTAGATCATCAAAGACCAACGGGTTTGTTGCAACCATTGGAGATACCAGTATGGAAGTGGGAGAGCATCTCAATGGATTTTATCACGGAATTGCCAACGTCGCAGAGCAGTCATAATTCCATTTGGGTTATTGTTGATCGTTTGACTAAGTCGGCACATTTCCTACCCGTACGCACAGATTGTAATACTGCTCATGGTGCCCGGCTATTTATTACGGAGGTTGTTAGACTCCATGGGGTGCCCATAGATATAGTCTCCGACAGAGATAAGATATTTATTTCCCACTTTTGGCGAAGTTTTCAAGAAGCTATGGGAACCGAATTGAAATTGAGTACTTCTTATCACCCTCAAACAAATGGGCAGACAGAAAGAGTCAACCAAATGTTGGAGGACATGCTCTGAATGTGTGTGCTTGAGTTCAAAGGCGGTTGGGAACAATATCTCCCTTTGGTCGAATTTTCTTATAATAATTTGTACCAATTTACTATTGGGATGGCACCCTATGAAGCACTTTATGGATGGCCTTGTAGATCGCCCACATGTTGGTTGGAGGTGGTGGATAATAAATTTCTTGGACCGGAAATGACCCAGGATACTTCTTCCAAGATTGAACTCATCCGGAATCGCATTCGAATAGCTCAAGATCGTCAAAAGAGTTATGCCTATGCAAATAGGAGGCATGTAGAGTTGGAAGTTGGGGATCAAGTCTTGGTGCGTGTATCGCCAATAAAAGGTATAAAGCATTTTGGGATGAAAGGAAAGCTTGCGCCGTGCTATGTTGGACCTTTTCCCGTTATTTCCAAGGTAGGTCCGGTGGCGTATTGTAACAACTCGCGTAATTTTTGGGGTATTTTCAAAATAAAAAGGAAAAATAAATTTTGAGCTAAATTATTTTTATTGCTCAAATATGTTGGTTATTATTTTTAAAGGCAAGAATTTCAAACGATTTTGAAATTGGAATTAAAATGGAGTTTCAATTGAATTTTTATTATATAGAAGAGTCCCCAAAACATAAAACTCTCTTAGAGCCCTCAAAACATAAAACTCTCTAGAAAAATAAATATTTAAAAATATTGAACGGTCCGATCGAGATGAATTTTTTTCTGTAGCTGCCTCTCATCTTCGACTAATTCTTTGTAAAATTTCTTCTAATTCCAATGGTCCGATCGTCCGAAATAAATTTTTAGTGTTTGTATCTGATTAGAACTCTTTTCTTAATCAAACTCTTAATCCTTTATATATCAAAAAATTTGTGGCTTGGCTTTTCAAATCACTTTTTCTGAAAATTTTCAACTAGAAGACCTCTTCAAAATTACTCCCTTTCATATACAAACCATAACCCCAAACTTATTCAAGATTTCAACCTTAGATTAAAAGGCTTATTTGGTGTTTTCTCGAGTTTGGGCTAAAACGAGATTTGATTATTTTTGCGAGAGGAACGTGATGGTGTGATTAGATTTTCAGGTTGAAATTATGGGATGATTCATGTGATGATTTTGAGGTATGGGGTTTTACACAATATGCTCCTTAATCTCGCGAGTGTTTCTCCCTTTGGTTTCATGTGATTATTGACTCATATTTGAATTGTTAAATTCTTTTGGAAATAAAAAAATATTTGTTGGAATATAATTTCAATTCATGTGATATTATATTTGGTGTTGAGCATGTTGTCATGAGATTTTAATATGGAACTGAAGTTGGGCACCCGCCAATATTCCTTTTTCCGGATATGCTAGAAAAATGCATAGGCGCGGTACAGTGGTGAGGCCTGGTGACCCGGTTACTGTGCTGTTGAGAAATTATATTGATATAATTTCTATTAAGATTCGCATTTGATTTGAATATTCATATTCGTATATTTACGTTTTATTCACTGCTAATATTTGTTGAGCATCTTTCCTGTCGTATTGTGTACTTCCCCATATTTTCTTTTAGTGGCAGGTTAGCGCTGATTTTGGGGAGCTACGGAGAATGATTTCAGCGAGGATTATTTTGGAAAGATTTTTAATACAAGATGAGAAGATTATATTATTTTGATGTATAGAGCATTGGAGATTTGTATTTTATTTTCGAGTTAGTTGCTATATATAATTCGAGAGACTTGGTATTTATTTGAAGAGATTTGAGATTTGTAGTTCTCTTTTATTGTTGTGGAATTTTTAGATTCTCTATACCTTGTTATTTGTGGATTTGATTAGTTTTATCAATAGTAGTGCTCCGTTCGCTCTCCCCGGGCGGATGGGGTGTTATACGTATCAACTTGCCTTACCGGAACACTTACAACAACTCCATGATGTGTTTCATGTTTCCTCTTTGAAGAAGTATAAGAGGTGTGAAAGAGGCCTTTGGCATATTCCTTTGGAGGATATCGATTTGCAACCCGATATTTCGTATGAAGAACAACCAGTTGCAATCTTTGAGCACGGAGTGCGTAAATTGAGATCACGAGTGGTACCCTTGGTGCGAGTTCAATGGGGTCATCAGGACGCCAAGGAATCGACATGGGAGCGTGAGGACGATATGCAGAAAAAGTATCCGCATCTCTTCTTGCAAGGTACGCCTGAATTTTGAGGGCAAAATTCCCTCATAAGGGGGGGAGTATGTAACAACCCTCGCTTTTGAGAACTTATTTTATATTAATTTACTGTGTGAAGTAATTATATAAAATGTTGGAAAATGGAGTAAATATTAATTGAATGAGTTGAAAGATAATATTTACTATATTATTGCATATTTACTGTATGTGTATGTAAATATCATGTTACGTTTTATAGTGTCATATTCTTTAAATGACATTTATGGTATAAATGAAACTGGAACTTGAAATGATTTATAAAATTATCGGATGCCAATTTAGAGGGCGTAGTTAGTCCTGAAATGTGCGAGATAGTCGAAATAAGTGCCATATTGTATTTTTATGTTTTAGCACTTTTGACTGGTTATAGCTTAAATGTGTAGTTGTGAGTCATTTTAATGTGGTATTAACCATTTAAGTTGGGAATTTAGACTAAACTCACGATTTAGTCTTGCACCTCATGTATTTCTCTTAAGTGTGTATTTATAAACCAAGAGAGAAAGAGAGAGGAGGAGAATTTGTGGAGAAAAGAGGAGAGAAGAGAGATATTGAAGATTTGGAATTTGATATTGCTTCCATCTTCCAAGAATTTGAGATTTCAACCTCAAGACAAGTTTTCTACTTGCTAGTATGTGATTTAAAATGAATAAATTGTATTGATAGTTGTGTATTGGGATCAAATGAATAAATATGGATTTTGTGGTGTTTTAGCCCTAATCATAGTTCAAATTGATGATTATGTGGAGTGTAGTAGTTGATAAATATGTCGGATGGTTTGTGGTAGATTAATGGTTGTTGATGTGTGTAAAAATGGAGGAGAAATAGGTTTTGGGGGAAATCTAGGGTTCATAACCCGTAGCCCATTCTTGGCAAATTCACAGGGGTGAATCGATTTGGCCCTGGGGCGAATCGATTCACTAAGGGGTCAGGTTACATGTCTGGGGACCCGAATCGATTCGGGTTAAGGCCGAATCGATTCGGCTGAAACAGAAAGTTGGGTTCTTCACCTGAATCAATTATCTTTTGGACGAATCGATTCGCTGCATCGGGCGAATCGATTCAGAATCTTGCTATTTTGAGTTATTTTTCTAACTCAATTTTCACCCTATTTCTTTAGGCTTAGGACTTAGGAACCTTCTTATATGAAGTAAACTTAGAGTCCTAGAGTCCTAGATAAGTTAATTAACTACCCTACATTAGAAATGGATTAAATGGGGATTATTCCAGGGGTGTACAAATTGATGTTAGGCCATTCTTTTCCTTTAGTCAATTATTATGAGACTAAGAGTTGTAAGGTCATATTGGGAGACTTTAGAAGCTCAATTGAGGTATGCTAGACTTGGTGGTTTATAGTGACACCATAAATCCTTAGAATATGATAAGAGGTTCATTAATCATTGAAGTTATAACGAGGGCATGAAATATGTATGGCTCCAGATAAAATGTGATGTATCTATTAAAATGGAAATGAAAATGGTGAATAATAATTTACTTAAACACACCCCTCTAAATGCTATCATAAGGGAAGCACGCGCATGAGATGAAGTCCACTGGCTAGTGAATGCAGGGTGAATATAGTCCTCGGCCATATGACCGGTTATTATGTATGTTGTATTTATTGTGCGATGTGGGGTAATTCCGGGTGTGGTTATGACTCACTCCCAGGTATATGGCCACTTACTGACGTTGCGTTAGGATGACATAGGCCCTGGAAGATGATAGTCATTTAGGGGCGCGCACAGTGGGGAAACCCGGACGGGCGGTCTTAGAATCATTATATATAGATGAATATAACTATTCTTACTCAAGTTGGACTTGATTTATGATAAATTCCATAAAGAGAAAATAACTGTGATTATGTTTCATAATGAGAAATGGAACAATGAAATGAAATAGTGTAAAGGATGAATGTTTTTAATTAATGATATTCATTTATATCCTCTTGCATAACTGAATTAAACTTATGATCATTTAAATTGCCTTAGTTTATGCTTTGAAATTATGTAGGTAGATTCTCATCTTTATCAATAATTATTAACTGTTCATAACTGTCATACTCTTTATTCATCTGGTGATCATATGAAACCGGGCTCTGACCCGTTCATGTTTGTCACGTTGTGTTATCTTCTGTTGTTGTGCTTCTCCTCTTCTCTATCGTATGGGGTTTTTCTCTCTTTATTTTCTATCCATTTTTCTCATATGTTTGGTACCAATTGTTATACAATGTAACCATCAAGTGGTTGGTTGACTGAACTAAGTTCAATATGTGCAAATTTTTTGAATTGGAAATGAAATTGCGTATGTATGGAATAAAAAAAATGTGCTTCTCTCTGTTAAACTCAACTTTTCAGAGAATGAGGAACATGTTATCAAGAAACAAAAAAATTTAGGCATATACACTTCCCAATTCTGCGTTATTTTAGTTGTATTCTTCAAATTATTTTATACATTTTAGTTATTGTTGAAATAAAAATCTCAATTATTCAATAGATTATCCAGTTTTTATAAGTTATCCATTTTTTTTAATTTTATATAATAATTTGTATCATTCTATTTTCCCCATTAAAATTTGCAGAAATTCTGTAAATCGTCATTTTGTATAGATGGTATATCTATTTTTTCACCAAGATGAAAAGGTACATTTACCTCTTTGTTTCTATTTATCATATTTCCCCTATTCTACTTTAATTTTCCAAATATATCATTCTTACTATGTTGATATAATATTTAATGGGATCTACGTGGTAAAAGATTTCTAT
Organism: Sambucus nigra; assembly: GCA_949130495.1. Lineage (NCBI taxonomy): Eukaryota > Viridiplantae > Streptophyta > Magnoliopsida > Dipsacales > Adoxaceae > Sambucus > Sambucus nigra. The sequence continues at coordinate 257,838,959 of OX422223.1, read as the reverse complement.
AGCCATGTTAGAACTTTATAGCTTCATAAGAATTTAGTGTATTCATTGCAATAGTAAAAGTTAAATGTGAACATCGATATTTATTCTTTCTAGCACAACACGTGTTCAATGAAATGTTTTCATTAGTTTATTTTCCAAATTTGGGCCCTCACCTATTTCACATTATGATTTTAGAAAATTTCTGCAAATAATATAGTTTTCCTCCCCATATCCAATAATTTCCAAGTGACTATATCATTAAACACAGTTAAATTGGTATTATTACCGCATTTAATAGGTTTTTTCCTCTTAAATAATTGAATTTTTCATATTTTCTTTTATGAATTTCTTTGACAGTGCAGAAGACTTGGGATGAAGTAAGTAAGGATAACAGATAATCCATCACCCCATGGGTGCATGTTCTCCTCGGTTAATAAACAGAGGTTTTAAATATATTTGTTTAAAAACCTAATGTAATACATATACATTATTATTAATTATAATTTTTCTTCTTGACATTTTTTATGGTAATTTATAATTTTGGATAGTCAATTGAGTTCTTCTTATATGTTTGAAATGACTCATAATAACCAAAGAAGCTTTCATATGTTATGTTAGCTATAATAATAGTCTTATAAATATTGATTTTTTTAATTATGATATATCACTATATAACATCTTCCTTGCTCCATTAAACATGGTAATAATACTCCATAACATATCACTATATCCCTATTTTATTCCGGACTTTATACTCCCGAATGATTCAGAATTTATCTCACATTCCATCATTTATTATGTCCGTATAAATATGTTTCACATCTCGTATATATATATATACACATCAAGTATATCCATACTTATATATCACACACTATATAAGTATAATAACCATCCCTCATAGCTATAACTCAATGGATGTAGTCTCTCAATGCTATCATCTTCAAGGAAATTACTCACACATCATCCTTGGTACCAGGGGTCGGACTCTCACACCGATTTGGTTAAAACCAAATCACAACGTATGGGAAGCGGTCATAGATCATCACTGAAAATTCGAACGAAACATACCCACCACGTCTCACCCCTAATAAAAAATTACACAATATAAAATGGACGCTATAACTTGGGGACTATACGCTCCCTGCTCCTCAATCCAGGGGCCTCACCCAAATCGCGCAACTTCTCATGATAGCATTAGAGGGGGTATGCTTCACATAAATATACCATTCACACACAGATATATTCATAATTATTTTATATATATTGTAAAATTTCCCCCATATATAGTATATATCTCTTCTCAATATATATGGCTATAATTGTCAAACTCTTATAGCGATAGCCAAAACCTCGAATGTTCCCATTAGTAATAGTATATAAGTATTTATACACTTAAAATACTAAATCCACAAGTATTCCCTTACTTAAAATATAACTCGCACCTTACTCACTTTTAAGGATTATAATATAAACCCGAATATACCAATTCGTAATAATTAAATAAGTATACTAACTACTTTATTTTAATCTCCATAGGTGCAGCCTCACCTATAATAATAATTGTCAATAAAGACATACCGAATAGTAGCTTAAACCTCTTTAGACCATATATTAAATTCCATCCTACTCGCATTCTAGAATCCACTCAAATGTACTTGTCCCATAGTTATTCTCTACGCATAACTATATAAACATACTTGCCGAAGAACTTTTCTCGAATGTTACCCATCCTAAACAATCATTTAAAAATATAGTCCGGATTTATTTCTACGAACCCAAGGTTTTTATTTTTTTCCTCAAGTAATTTAGAAGTCCAAAAAATTTATTTAGGAACCCCTAATATTTATCTCCAAACAATTTTAGCCTTAATTTTTTCAATTTTCGGTTTGATTTCCGCGCTAACGATTTCAACGTCGGAACTGCTTCCTTAGAAAAATCATTAAAAATTAAAAAAAAATCTGAAAAATACGGGTCGGCGCCCACGCGACCATATTGAAAAGATCTAGAACTTTTATGTTTTGACCAAGAGCTGAATCAATTCTCTTTCTGGCCTAATGGACCCCGCAAGCTGCTGCGTTACTTTTCACTCTCTTCTCCAAATAACAAATCTCCATTAATGCACCTCCAAGCTTTTTATCTTCTCTCCCATTATCATCCAACATCAACCAATAATATATCCACAAATAAAAATGTTTCTAATCATCCTAGAACCAATAATGAACAACTAATTACAATTCATTCTTAAGTTTCTCAAATTGGATATTAACCGGATTTTACTCGTTCAAACTTCCGAAACCCCCGTTTTGATTCACGAAAACCCAACCCAAACATCATTATAGTTTTTACACACCAACTATAATATGAGAAATAAATACATTAAATCATAAAAGCAAGTTAAACACTTGCCTCGTGGATAAAATCCGACGACCCCGAGTCGAATCCCGCGAAACTTGGTCGGAAATCCCCTTCTTTCTTCTCTTCGCTTTCTTTTTCTTTCTTCTCTTCTTTCTATCTTATCTTTCCCTCTCCTGGGCTAAAATGTGGGAGAAATGAGAGTTCTCCCCTTATAAATCCCGAAATTGGGTGTATATCCAATAGTAAAATGACTCGTGTACTTAAATGCGAGTCCCGACTAGTCCAAAAAGCCCCCAAAACCCAAACATTACCCCCGGGTACTTCATTTTGACTATTTAGGCCATTTCGAAACCAACCGCGAACTTGAAATCTCTATCCGAGTCACTTAACTAAAATTAACTAACTAAATCCAACACATTCCAACACACGTATTTTCCAATTAAAATATTATCCTCTGTCGCTTTACCCAACTGCGATGCGTAATTAAAATAATCCCACTCATATTCTTAGTCTCGTAAGAAAATATAATCCATGTAAATATTAATCTGACACTTTCAAACTAATATTTAATATTCACTTTATATTCTAAATTTATTTAATTTCACTCATAAATTCCAAAATTACTATTCATAGTAATTTCCTCAAATGACCAAATTACGCCACTTATGTAATTTAAAAATCTTTATAATGTACGGTGTATTATAAAGGTGTCAGCGGTGAGGGAGTGGGGACAACCCACGACACCGATAGAGGTGAAAGTTTCTTGGGGTTGGCCGGGTACTACAAACAGTTTATTAGGGGATTCTCGAAGATTGGGGGTCTATTGACTAATTTGACTTGTAAAGGTGTACCGTTTGTTTGGGATGACGCTTGTCAGTTGGCTTTTGATGAGCTAAAGGGAAAATTGACTACAACACCCATACTCGCATTTCCCAGGGTAGGAGTGGAGTATTTTATTTTCACCGACGCATCCCTATAGGAACTTGGGGGTGTGTTATAGTAGTTGGACCACGCTATAGCTTATGATTCCCGCAAGCTTAAGCCTCACGAGAGGAATTACCCCCCCCCCCCCCCCCATGACTTGGAGTTAGCGACAGTCGTGTTTGCATTGCGGATTTGGAGACACTATTTGTTGGGGGAGAGATTTGTTTTGTTCACAGATCATAAGTCACTGCAACACTTATTCACTTAGAGAGAGTTGAATATGTGTCAACGCAGGTGGCATGAATTTGTGAAAGACTACCAATTTGACATCTAGTATCACCTGAGGAAGGATAATGTGGTGGAATATTCATTGAGCCGCAGATCAGTAGGGGAGGTAGTTGAGGTTTGAAGGAAAAGTGGAAGGAGTTGGGACATCATGATTCAGTTGCCCGCTCATTTATGTCAGTTATGATCGTCATCCCCGAGATTATCACGAGGGTCGTACAGGAAGAGGAAATAGATTGTTTTTATTAGGAGCGGATTAGATAACTCTTATTCGGAGGAGTAAAGTCCTATTCCATGAGTTCAGAGGGAGGTTTATGATTTAATGAGGTTTGTTATCCCAGAGGGGGAGGAGTAATGACACCTAGTCATGGCAGAGTCACACAACTCCTGATTTGCGAGACATCCTAGAGGGGATAAAATTTACCAAGACATGAGATGACAGTACTGGTGGAGTGGGATGAAGAGAGACATTATCGAGTTTGTTGCGAGGTATACCACTTGTCAACTGGTGAAAGTGGACCTTCAGAAGATGACAACGGTTTTATAGCCATTAGCGATCCCGATGTGGAAATAAGAGAGCATTTCCATGGACTTTATTAATGGTGTGGGCACTTACTGTCAATCAAGCCCATAAGAGTAGATGACCAAAGACAAGTGAATTAATGAGGCCCCCGACCCAAATTATGAGCCTTGGTTAACAGTTAAAATTGAACATATTACCGGGTCTATCCCCAAAAATCCCGGAGAGATATTCAAGGGATATTGTCCCAACGAGTCAGTTACAACCACTTTCAATTAACATAATATATATTGTATCCCTGGCCCGAGGCATAGGGGCATGTAGAAAAAACCTTCTAGAGAGTTACTTAATAAAAATAGTAGACCTCTCCGTGGATATAGGTAAGTTACCGAACCACATATATTCTTATGTTGTGATTGTGATTTTTGTTCCTCTTGATCTCTTGGTGATTATTTTCTCTTATTATTTATTTTGTGATTTTTGTCACCACAATTGGAACCGTCAATGGGAAACGATTTTTAGTCCCACGAAAACCTTCATTAATAAGAACCGACGATGTCCCATCACAACAGTAATGTCCCTCAAGTAGGTGGCATTAAATAATAGACTAAACCTCCAAGGATAAGTTCAGAGATTTGTCATTCAAACCCAAGACTTTCCTAGGAGAGGCAAGTCCTTGAAGAGAGACAGAGGATGCCCGGGTCGACGTAGATCTCTAGATTGATAGAATCCTATGAAGCCAGACTCCAAGAGCATGAGCAGGCCACTCACCAACAGTAAGATGAGAATGCTCACCTCAATAGGTAACTGAAAAGTATGGAGAGATAACTCCATCGAAACATGGATGACGCCATAACCAGATTCCTAGCCCTTAGGTGAGCAAGTCTCGTAGCCGAGGAAGGAGCCCGAGGCATGGGTAAAAAAGAACTAAGAGTCACTGTTCAGATAATGACCATTCCGAATGGCTAAGACCATCTGTCCACTACAGGAGTCCTGGTAGACAGAACGATGACATAAGAAGTTTGGTCCAGAGGGAGATGGACCAATACCCAGCTCATCGCGGTGCCAGATCTTTGAGAGAGATATCCATGAGAGCTCTCAAAACATAGATGAAGTCCCCTTTTTAAAGGTAAATAGAAGAAGAGGATCCCCAAATAAGTTTGCGATTCTCAGGTTCAAGATTTATGATGGGAAAACTGTCCCCATTGACCATGTCAGGCAATACTGGCAAGCTATGACTCTATAGAGTCACAATGATGCGTTCATGTGTCGAATATTCCCTTTGATCTTATAAGATGTCACCCAGAAGTGGTTTAATAAGCTAACTAATAGGTCCATCCGAAATTTCAAATCTTTGGCTTAGCAATTTACAACTCGTTTCATAACAAGCAACTCCCACCCGAAGAGGATAGATGCATTGCTTACTATGAAGAAGAATCTATAAGAGAACCTCAGAGAATACGTGAAGAGGTATTGGTAAGTGTTTAATGAAATTGAGGATTGTTATGTGAAGGTCGCCATAGCGTCCTCTAAAATTAGTTTTTTGAGCTCTTGCCTCCTACATTAGTCCTTAACTAAGAAGGAGTCTACATCCATCGATGACTTGATGGCTCGTATTGAGAAGTACACCAAAGTCAATGATGTGACCCATCTTAATGCAGGGGATAATGGTCATGCGAGGACTGGCAAAGGAGTAGAGAATAATGAGCCACAAAAAAAGGGAACAGGAACGAGGGCAAAAATGGCTCCAAGAATAGAAGAAAAAATGATGCCTCGAAGGAATTATAACTTATGAATACAGTCTTCAAGGAGCCAATATATAAGATTCTTACTAAGATCAGAGATAAGCCGTTTATTTAGTGGACGAAGAAGATGGGAGCAGACCCCTCCAAGCTGAATAATGTACTAAGGTGTGCGTTTCACAAGGTCAGCCACAAAACTGAGCATTGTAAATCCCTCAAATATCATCTCGAGGAGTTGTCCCAATCCAGGCAACTTAATGATTTTATCGAGAAGAAGGTAGGGAAGGTAGCAGTAAATGGCGAGCAGAGACCCGATAACTTCCTCGAGGAGGATATCATCCACGAGTTCACAGTGATAGATGGGGGGTCAAACCTCAAGAAAATTCAAGGAAATACAACTCGTATGGAAGTAAAAAAGATTATTACAGTCATGAAAACCTTTCAGATTGACCCAACCAAAACTTAGGTCGGGAAGCGTCGATGATCAGAGAATGTCGATTATAATAAGCACATTGTGTTCATTGATGAAAATTTAATTGGGGTGAAAACCCCTCATCATGATGCATTGGTCATCACTCTTAGGATAGCCAACTGGGACATCAAAAGGTTGCACGTTGACCAAGGAAGCTCATCCCAAGTGATGTACCTAGAGTTGTTCAAAAAATTGAAGCTGAGCGTAACCAACCTCAAGGAAGCCAATGTCCCATTGGTCGGCTTCGCTGGAAAGATTACAGTTCCTTTGGGGAATATTGTCCTGCCAGTTAGGCCAGGAAACATTTAAAAAATGATAGAGTTTCTAGTAGTTCACATTGAATCTCTGTACCATGCCATCCTCGGCAGGAGGTGGGCCCATGCAATGAAGGCCTTACCATCAAAATTTGAAGTGTATAACAGATTTGGGAGTAGTCGAGATCCATAGATATCAGGTTATGTCCATAAAGTGTTTCATCATGGTCATTCACCCCAAGCAGGAAAAGAAAGTGGAGGAATCAAAAAGTAAGGAAGAAGCCCAAGAGGGGTTGATACCCTCCAAATAATAGCTAAGGTACGGTCAACTAGGAGTGGAGGAGACCAGTATCCATCCCTCTGAGAGGGTCATTGAAGACCTAAAAGAAGTCGCTGCTGGAAGTAGCTCGATTGAGAAAAAGTTCTTGATTGGTACATCTTTGACCGATCGCAAGAAGAAAGAATTAGTCACCCTCCTACGAAAAAATTTGGATATTTTTGAATGGGAACCCTAAGATCTTCATGGGATAGATCCCACCATTACTTGTCATCGATTGCATGTTGACCCATCCTTCAAGCCAGTCACACATAAGGCTCATTGAATAGCCCTGTAGAAAGCTAAAGCAGTAGAGAAGGAGGTCGAAAAGCTATTGGATGCAGGTTCTATACGGGAGGTTTATCTCCCTAAATAGTTATCCAACCCTGTAGTAGTTCCTAAAAGAAATAGAAAATGGAGAGATTTTATCGACTTCACTGACCTCAATAGGGCCCGTCCCAAGGACAGTTTCCCCATCCAAAGATTAATCAACTAGTCGACGCTACAGCAGCTCGTAAGAGGATGAACTTTTTAGATGCCTACTCTGGATACCACCAAATCCCCCTTCGCGTGCCGAACCAAGATAAGACCTCTTTCATAACCAATGTTGGTTTGTATTGTTATAAAGTTATGCCCTTTATCTTTAAGAATGCAGGAGTGACTTATCAGCGGCTAGTTACAAAGATGTTTAAAGAGAAAATGGGGGATAGTATGGAAGTTTACATTGACGGCATGATATTTAAGAGAAAGCTTAAGGATGATCACCTCTCTGACCTGGCGAGAACTTTCGATATCCTCAGGAAATACCGAACGAAACTCAAAGCAACTACATGTTCTTTCGATGTCCAGTCAAGAAAATTTCTTGGATATTTGGTCAACAAGAGAGGAATAGAGGAAAACCCGACTAGATTGATTCCATAAACAAAGTTCAACCCCTCAAACAGTAAGAGATGTATTGAAGCTCATCGAAATGCTTGTCGTGCTCAATCGATTCATTTCAAAAGCTTTGAAATGATGTCAACCATTCTTTCAATTTTTGAGAAGAAATAAGGTCATGACATGGAATGAGGATTGATCTAGAGAGAGCCTTAGAAGAACTCAAGGCCTATCTCACCAGGCCACCTTTTCTCGTGATTCCTAGAGAGGGCGATCCTTTATACCTTTAACTCGCTGTGCCAGACCATGTTGTGAGCTCCGCCTTGGTATATGAAAGAAAGAGAGGCCAACATCCAGTCTACTATGCAAGTAAGACTCTTTTGGAAGCCTAGCAGTGGTAGCTGCCATTAGAGAAGATTTCTTACGCATTGACGATATCCTCGAGGACACTAAAGCATTATTTTGAGGCCCACTCCATCTTTGTGGTTACTTCACATAATTTAAAGGTTGTTCTTAGGAAAGCCGGCCTCTCCGGCCAACTGTCGAAGTGGTCAGTCGATCTCGAAAGGTTTGATATTCACTTTAAACCAAGAACATCCGTTAAGGGGCAAATCCTATCTAATTTTATCGTTGAGTTCACAGGAGAACATCCTGCCAATCAGTCAAAAACCAGTCAACCAATGGAAAGCTTATAGGAACCGAGCATTTGGACCTTATACATTGATGGAGCCTCTAACTCGAGGGGGGCAGGAATAGGTATCGTACTAGTGACTCCAAAAATACACTACTCGAGCAGGGCATCAAACTGGGATTTAAACCCTCTAATAATAAGGAAAAATAAGAGGCGCTGATCGTTGGATTACGTAAAGCATAATTACTCGGGGCAGGGTACATTTAAGTCTGCAGCGACTTTTAGCTAGTATCCAACCAGATAAACGGTGATTTTAATGCAAATAATCAAAGGATGGTAACTTATCTCTCCATTATGAAGTGACTAATGGCCAATATCGATCAAGTGTATGTTCAGCAGTTCCCTAGAGGACTGAATAGACATGTTGATTCCCTAGCAGCTCTGAGTTCAGCAATAGACTCTGACTTGAGAAGAAACATCCAAATAGATTTCCTCGCGCAGCCCAACATTGATCAAACTACTGAGCACTGAATCCCGAGTGGATTCTCCACATTGAAAAGGCTCTGAACTGGATGGATCGCATTGCAGACTACTTACGAAGTGATGTACTTATAAGTGACAAGAGGTTGGCTCATCAGATAAGAGTCCAAGACTACTTCCTCGCTAGACCCTCTTGTATTAGATCCTTCCTCACTAGACCTTTATCCACTGGATTCCTCTTTGCTAGATCCTTTACCACTGGATCCTACCACGCCACTATAACCTCTACCACCTTCAGCAACATAAGTCTCTGAGTTGCTCTCTTCCTCGTTGTCTATCTTGATGGATTCGAGAGAACCTTCTTCTTCTTCTTCTGGGATATCAAGGTAGGGAATGGTATTCACTGGGTGAGCAATAAAACTGATTGTAATGCTCTTCTATTCCAATAAGAAAGCAGCAGACCTAGGATGTTTGCCTTCAGCTATGGGGTCCCTTATTTCATAGGCTTTTACCAGCTCAGCAGCCCGGATATCTCAGAGAATAGGTTCTTGGTTTTTGGACCTCTATGAAAAAAGGTAAGAGAAGAGAACATTAGAAGAAAAACACATTAAAGTATACAAGCAAGAAATAAATGGAAAGGTTTGGTAACAACCTATGTACTCCTCCCCATAAAAAGGGATCTGAGGTCCCCTCTACCTTATGCCCTCTGTTTGGGGAGAAAATTTCCAGTTTCTAGCAATGAACCCTTCAGACTAGTAGTCCTTAAAGGAAACAAGTAAATTTACTACCAATACCCTATCTGGACTCCTCGCCTTCATATATAACAAACCCCCACTTATGCGAGAGAAAAAGTAACAGTAGAAGATTTCGAGTAACCCTAAATTTGTGCCATAGAGATAATTTATTCTATGGACTCGATTAACGATCTTCTAAACATTTGGAGAGCAATGAGCAGGAACTATGTCAAAGTATTGAAAAAAATGTAAAAACAAACAATTTGGGGGGAATGTCAAACCCCCTTAAGACAGCAAGAGGACATGTATCCAGTGTCCATCCTCAATATCATGAACATTATGTGGAAAAGGGTCACACTCAATATCTACCCAAATAGGGATATTGTAGCATTTTTTGAATTTCGTCAGAGATTTATTGTCTATTTTCACCATGGAAAAACCCTAGCTACAATGGAAAAAAAGCAATGACAAAAAGAAATAAAGAAAAAGGAAGGAACTGGTGACTTATGAAGTGAGAATCAAGCTGGAAATGTTGAAAATCTTTGAATTTGGGAAGATGAAGAGCAAGAGACAGCTTGGAAGATGAAACGCAAGAGACAGCTTGGGAAACAAAAGAAGCAAAGAAGGTGCAGTGGCGATAGAGATTGTCCAACACTTGAGTTTAAACTTCTCAAACATACAACACACCGATCGAAGAAGATTTTCCGCTCAAATATCCAGTAAAATGATAATTCACACCCCTTATAATCAAATAAACTGCAATAGTTCCATCACAAGGGAGACGGTACCTTTTTAAAACTTATGGGCCCAATATGTCGACCCAAAATTTTAGGGGAAATTATGGGTACCTATTGTCGATCAAGCCCATAAGAGTAGATGTCCAAGACCAAGTGAATTAAGGAGGCGCGCGATGACCTAAATTATGAGCCTTGATTAATAGTTAAAATTGAAGATATGACTGGGTTTATCCCCAAAAATCTCAGAGATATATTCAAGGGATATTGGCCCAATGATTCGGTTATAACCACTTTCAATAAACATAATATATATTATACCCCTGGCTCGGGGCATAGGGGTAGGTAGAAAAACCTTCTTAATATTTACTTAATAAAAATAGTAGACCTCTTTATGGACGTAGGCAAGTTACCGAACCACGTATATTTTTGTGTTGTGATTCTGATTATTTGCTGCTCTTGATCTCTTGGTGATTGTTTGCTCTTATTATCTGTCTTGTGATTTTTTTCACCACAACTGTTTTACTTACTTCACAATGAGGTTGTGATTCCATAGGTGATAGTGTATCGACTGACCAAGGTAGCTCACTTCCTGCCAGTTCAGACTGATTATACCACGGGATAGTATGCCCATATTTTCATTACTGAGATCGTGAAATTACATGGGGTGCCATTAGATATTGTGTCCGACAGGGATAAGATTTTCGTGTCTCAATTTTGGGAGTTTTTCCAAGAGGCTATGGGTACCGAATTGTTATTGAGTACAACTTATCACTCAAAGATGGATGGGAAGATGGAGAGGAGTAATCAAATGTTGAAAGATATGCTACGTATGTGGATCCTCAATTTTGGGGGAGGTTAGGAGCAGTATCTTCCGGTAGTGGAATTTGCGTGTAATAACTTATAACAGTTCATGACTGGCATGGCACCATTCGAGGCATTATATGCTAGACCTTTTCATTTTCCCGCTTGTTGGTTAGAGGTTGGGGATAACAAGCTTCTCGAACCAAAGTTGATTCAAGATACGTCGGTCAAGATTGAGTTAATTCAGAGCCGTATACGGATAGCCCAAGACCAACAGAAGAGTTATGCGTATGATAAGAGGTACTTCCTGGGGTTTAATGTGGGGGATCATGTGCATGTACGTGTATCTCCTATTAAGGGGATAATGAGGTTCGAGAAGAAATGGAAGTTGGCACCAAGATACGTGGGGAAATTTTCGATCATTGAGCGTCCAGTTGCATATAACCTTGGGTTGCCGGAGCATTTACATCAGATTCATGATGTATTTCATATTTCTTCGTTGAGGTGGTATCTCTGGGATGAGTTAGCTCACATTAAAATTTCTCTGGATGAGATCGATTTGCAGCCAGATATTTCATACGAGGAGAGGTTGGTTGTTATCGTAGACCATAGTGAGAGGAGACTGAGGTCGAAGGTAGTTCCATTGGCACGGGTTCAATGAGGGCATCATAATGCTGACGAATCCACTTGGGAGCATGAGGATGAGATGTACGAAAATTCTCCAGAGTTATTCATACCTAGTATTTCCTCCTTCCGAATTTCGGGATGAAATTCCATTATTAGAGGGAAGTATGTAACACCTCGAAATTTTTTTGATTTTTAAATTAAAAATTAATTGGGATTAATTAAATTATATATGGGAAAATCAATCCGGTAAAATAAATATTAATTAGCGAGATAAGGGTCAATATTTGTTTATATTGAATATTACTTAGTGAATTTGTAATAATAATGATAAGGAAATATTATAATAGTCGTGAGTGAGCAATATGACAGTAATAGTAATTTAGTCAGGACGCACGTGTTAGTCGTGTTAAGACTTAGTTTAATAGACTTATAACATCTGGTTGGTTAGATGAAATAGGGTTAGAAGTTGCAAACTCATAGAGAGGCCATATGAGGAAGAAGAGAGGAGACCCCAGGGCCATATTTCACCATTCTTGCACCACAAACACCACCATCATGTAGATCGGGAAGAGTGGATCACAACTACACCATTCTTCTACAGAGGATCAAACCATCAAGCAGAGGAAATTATTTATCTTTCTAAATTTTTGAAAGATATACCGTCCGTGTTAGAGTAGGATGAATTATATCGTATATACATGAATGTTAATGTTTAATTGGGAGACTTTAATCCTAATATTGGGTAGAATTCATGCTAGGCGTAATTCCTTACGTAAGTAGAACGAAACTGATGATTTAGCATGTTAAATTTATGAAGAAATCTGGGTTTATGGGGAAGTTCTTGATCAAGATGATATTCAAGGTTTTTTTGAAATTTAATGTTTGTTAAATTCTATTTAAATGATTTTATTGATGATTTAGGGATTTATTTATGTTATAAATCATTGGTATATGTTGGAATAATGTTTAGTAAACTTGTTTGGGAGTTTGGGTTTAAATCATGGAGTTTTTTAGGGTTAACAATGGTGTAAAAATCGTAATAGTAAAAATCGCATGTACCCCCAAACCGGTTCGACTGTACCTTCAAATCGGTTCGCATGTTCCCTCGAACCGGTTCGAGGGACCTGGCATTTATAAATTTTGTTTTTATTGATTTTGATAGGCTCGTTGATGATTTCCTTCCACGTGAATAGAGTTCGGGTTAGCAATGTATGTAATATATTTCATAAGTAATTTCACCATTTATGATGGATATGAGTGAACCACGGGGCTTAGTTTAACATTTAAATGTTCGTTAGTAAAATCAAATGGGTCACGAAAAGTGTAAGTGAATATACGACCGGACCAGTGATGGATGAATATTTTCGTTACTGAAATAACTCAATGGAGTGAGTAGGATTATTCGAGTAGTGGGGGAAAATATTCAGGAAGAATACGGCGAATAATTTAATGGAGAATATAAAATGCGAGGATATCCGGGTATTACATATACTACATATGAGATATATGCTATAAGTTGAGGGTATACCTATATCGATGATGTTATATGTATATACATAGGATGTGTGAGTGCCTATTTTGTGACTTATTATGTATATGGCATACCTACGCTACTTGATATCGTGGGAGGTTTGAAAAGGGGACAGTCTTATCCTGATGAGCCATCTTGGGGGATTTTAGACTTGTACCTTAGAACATAGAACTTAGGGACGACCACTGCTTGTGTGAATGAGGGTGTGCTCGGTCATTTGGGTGCGTAGCCCAAATTCCTAGAACTACGTTCGACTCCAATCATGTCTGAATTGTATAGTGTGGTTCGAGAGTGATTCCGAACCAATAGTCATTATTTAGTACGTGATGTCCAGGGACTTGATAGCAGAGTATGCATGCTCCGCATGTGTAAACCTAGGGGTGTCATATTATTATATATAAAAATAAAGTGATGAAAATATATACTTGTGATTTATTCTAATGTGTGTACTTAGTAGTTGAGAAAGATAATGATACCTAAAATAACCTAAGTATGTGGAAACTTAACATCTATTTAGTGAATTCTTAATTGATTCAAGATTTATGAGAAAACAAATGAATAACGTATTGTATGGGTAATACAGGTGGGCATGCGAGTTAGTATGTGTAGTAAGATAATTGACTTGAACTTGTTAAGTGGGGTAACATCACTAGGACGAGTTAGTAGAATACGTTAGGAGTGCACAATAATTGAGGGGTGAGGACCTCAAGTGATAACATGTGGAACTAACATGTATATAATATCTGCAGATTATGCATTTTAAATACTTGCAAATATTTTTAAACTGTTTTACTCCGGCTTCGACTCGTTTTCCAAATCTATTTTGTAAAAAACATTTTAGGTGCCCATCCATTGGGATGTCAGGTCTAGGAGTTCACATCATGTGACATGCTGTCACTTTTGTGAAAGTTGCAGGACCTCGGTAGTAGACACCTCCATATTTATCATTTATTCCATATGAGTTATCTATTTTAGTCAGGCATGTCGCCCACTCTTATTCAAATAGTATTTCAAAGAAAGTGGATTTCTATATTTACTTTTCAGTTGTTGGACTAATTTTCATTTATGGATTACTCAATAGGATTTTAGGCTGGAGTGGTCATTCCAGTCCTATTTATTTTATTCGGTCATTTTGCTATTTATTATGTTGGTTGATGGTGATGGTGATGATTCAATTATTTATTTATATATGTTGTCGCATGTTAAAAATAAATATATTAGATTTTAGCACCGACTTAATTAACTAATAGGTAGTTAGTAATTAATGATTTTTGACAGTGATGCTAAGAATTAACCAACTGGATATTTTGTTTTAATTTAATAAAGTACTGATCACCCGGTATTTAATTGGGTGGGGTGTCATAGCTGAAAAACGGAAAGTTAATATTGCAAGTGTTTGCTCTCGATTTTCTCTCAAGAAATTTTCTAAGGTAATGAAATCCTCGACGTCCTTTCATTTATATAAGAGGGTTCTGGAAGGTGAAGTGTACTGTGGCACTCTTTCGCATCCCAGACAAATAATTTGCAAGATAATAACACTAACAATCATGGCCAAGGGAATATAACACAACCGCAACATCAACTCGGCACCTCTTGGCTCTGAGGCTTGGGGGCTTATTCATATGCCAAATATTAGCACCTATCACAGATACTAAGTGAAAGGACGCTACCTGGGAATAGACAGGTCGCGATCAGTAGTTAACACCAACCACTATCTAGGTTCAAACAGGTTGCAACCACTTTCTCCATCCATAATGTATAACTTATCGTGGACATCAGCACGTCATCAGTCACTTAACAGCTCTCCTACTTCTAGAAAAATTCCATGATCGCACAACTTATCCACATGTCACGTGCTCCGATCACGTGACATTTCCTTTTCACTTCATTAATTAGAAGGGCACACCTCACAAATACCAAGATGGATCAGGCATCGAAGCCCTGCCAAAATCTCCACGCTACCTCTCTACAAGCTACCAAATGCTTGGGGGCTAACCTGACTGTAGGCACCTGAGCACTTGCCTTACAACCCGCATCCTTGGCTGGTTAGGTGTAATACATTAATGTATTGTCCTCTCTATCTCTCTCATGTATGCCACTAATGGCATCACAGCCTTGTATTATTGTAGATACATAATGAGACTAAGGCATCAAAGTGGACGTATGCTCATTTTTATAGCCAAACCACTATATATCTTGTGTATTTATCCTCTTACTTGCTTTATTTACACTTTTATACTTGATAGTATAGTTGGGAATGGAATATGTATGATTTCTTGCATCATCACCACTCATGATGAGAAATCTAAATGAAAACAATGGTCCCTGAGAGATCAACTAGGTTTACTATCTTTTTTCTAACTATAGACCTAATGGGGAAACCAAGTGTGTGTAAGAGGGTGAAATTTTGTCGATTCCTCCAACGAATTCGTAGGTTGGGGACCATTGAGTCATCATTCAAAGAATGATCTTCTTCGGGCTCTTCAACACATCTAGCTCGCCTACCACATGCCATCTAGACAGACAAATGGGTAATTGATTGAAAATAAAATACTATCTACAATCAACAACCTACACAAATACACCAGACGAACCACCACAACACCAACAACTAACAACAACAAACAAGTCCCAAACTCCATCAAAACACAACAAGAATATATATATATATATATGTGTGTGTGTGTGTGTGTGTGTGTGTGTGTGTGTGTGTGTGTGTGTGTGTGTGTGTGTGTGTGTGTGTATTAAGGCCCAAGAAAATAATAATCGAAAAATTAAATGATATTTCATAAAAATTTGACATAAATTTTTTTTATAGTTAAAAGGTGTGCTAAAAATTATGAAATGTCATTTGACACGAGCAAACAAGCAAAAATAATAAGAAATATTTTTAATGTTTTTCAAAAAAATAAATAATATAAGAACAACGCCCAAAAGATTTGAGTTCTCATTTCAGATGGGTTTGGATTAAAAGAGAAATACATCTTAATGAGAAGTTTTAAATGATTGAAACGAACCCAACGTAAATGAAATCCCAGATAAAATGATAAACAAATGAAATAAAAGAGGAGAGGAGAGAATACCTCCAAAGAAGAAGACCAAACACCAAAATACTTATAAGAGAAGTGATATGGGCATGTACTAATGGAGGATGGAAGAAGATGTGGAGGTTTTGGTTATGGATGAGAGGAGAAATATGAGTTGAGATGGGTGGAGAAGTGGAGGAGTTGGGGTTTTAGAGAGAGAAAAAATAGAGGGAAATGAAATGGATAGATTTGACCAAGTAAGAAAAAATTAAAACGTGGGAAAGATAAAGAAGATCCAACCACCGATTTAAAAGCCCAATCCTTCGAACGAGTAGTGGTCTCATTCAAACGAGCCTATTTAAAATGGAAAAAAATAAAAAATAAAAATAGTGGAAAACAAGAAATAAAATAAGACTAAAAAAAATTACTTGGCATAAAATGTGTTCTAGGGAATGTGTTAAATATTCAAAACGTGAAAATGGAATGAATGGTAGTGAAAGAACCGAATTGGAGCATATGCCAAAGATGACGTATAAGTGCAAAATGCCAAATAATATTCCTAATAGTCAAGCACTCAAACTAGCCTTATGTCGATAAATGGGACTAAAAAAAAGTTAATTCACCTCAACAAAAATGCTTAGGAGTTTGATGATTCTCCGGCCAATAGCGTCACCTAAAAAGCAATATTTTGACTTATTGTGCAAACCCATTGATGATCGGCTTATATCTCCCTCAAGAATAATTTGGAACCTCACACAAGGGAAAGAAGATATCATATATATTTTGTCTATTAAATCATCAATGAGAAAGAAAATAAATTTGGCCTTGGCAATTCTATTTTTCTATGCCGAATAATATTTTAGGCTCTTTTCAATGGGGTATTTTAATGCAAAAGAGTTTTCTCTTTTCGTAGCCCCTTTCCATTGCTCACACAATTTACATAATCCATATTACATGCAAAATATTTTAATAATCGCATTTAACATTAAGTGACAAAATTGATAGGACAAAACCTTATTCTACCTAGCATATGTAAATCAAGATTAACATCATAAGGAACCCGTGAAAGGTGTGTGCATAAAAGGAGATGGTATGAAGCCAACATATAAAGAGATATCATAAACAATCATCAAAGCGTCATCACAATGTATAAAAGTCATAAGTGAGACAAAATCAAGACTAGCTACCCCTCATAAGCCACGACACGTGGAATGATAGTGCGTCCCGAATATCTTAAAACATATCACAAAAAGACATAAATAATTTTTTTTATTTTTCTTTAAAAATTCTATAGAACAAAAGAAAATGACAATGTTTTTGGATTTTAGTAAAAATAGGTACAAAAAGATAATCTAGTTTATATGGATAAGGATGAAACATAAAGCATGCCATAAACTAGATTTAGACTCCGAACTCAATCAATAAAAAAACCAATGGATTTCCTAAGATTCTCGAACCTAAGGGCATCTAGAGGTTTGGTAATAATATTGACAAATTGACATTCGGTGATGACAAAGCATAAGGAAACAATTTTTTCTTTAACTAATTCGCGGATAAAGTGATCATGAATCCTAATGTGCTTTATTCTAGAATTTTGAACGGGATTTTAGGAGATGTGAATTGAACTCATATTATCACATTAAATAGTCATCGTGCCCTGAGAAATTCCGTAAGCCTCCAACATTTTCTTCATACATATCAGTTATGAGCAACAACTTCTGGCGGCTATGTATTCAGCCTCCACCGTGGATAAAAAATGGAGTTTTGCTTCTTTCTCATCCATGAGAGAAGATCACTCCCAAAATAAAAACACCCGCCCAAGGTGATCTTACATCCATCAACATCTCAAACCCAATTAGAATCTGATTACGCCGATTGACAATCACTGGTGTTGAAAGAGTACTAAATCTCAAAAGACAGGTTCCCACTCACATATTTTATAATATGTTTAACCGTAAGCAAGTGTGGATCTTTCGGGGTCCCCTGATAACCGAAGCAAACTCCTACACTAAAGGAAATATTTAGACGAGTAGCAGTTAAGTAGATTAAACTACCTATCATACTCCTAAAAAGAGTGTTCTTTACATCCTTTCCCTTGGTGTATTTTATAAGCTTAACGGATGAACTCATGGGTAAGCGTGTATGCTTAGCGAAGTCTAAATTAAATTTCTTCACAAGATCTTTCACATACTTAGATTGGAACAAAAATGTCCTACTATCAAGTTGACGCACTTGAAGACTAAGGATTTAAGTAAGTTCGCCGACCATACTCATCTCAAACTCACTTTGAATTTCTACTGCAAATAGATGAGTATGTTGTTCATATGTGGACCCAAAAACTATGTCATCAACATAGATTTGGACAACCAAAATAGCACTCCCATACTGACTAACAAACAACGCCATGTCTACTCCCCATCTCGTGAAGCCACAAGCAAGGAAATAGGAAGTAAGCCTCTCATACTAATCACACGGTGCTTGCTTCAAACCATACAGGACTTTCTTTAAGTAAAAGACGTGGTTTTGGTGATTAAGATCTTCAAACCCTTTTGGTTATTCCACATAAACTTTTGTAATACCTCGTGTTTTTAGAATAAAATATTGTGACGAAATTTAATTAAATAAATTCGGGAATAAATTAAATTGATGGAATATAAATTAAATTGGTAGAAATTTAATTGAGAACAAATTTCTTATTTGTGATTGTATATTGATTGGATTGAATTGTGCATAACGGGATCCGTCGTGAAATATAATTTGAATGTTAATTAACTTATGGTTATGTGTTGATTAAACATAATGAAAGTGTGGATGTCGAGAAAAAATAATTCGGGCATGTTTTGGGAAGTTTTGCGGACTCATTTATGTGTTTTAGACCTCTAAAAATGAGCACATGATATAGATATACCATTTAAGGTGTTGTTAGGCCATTCCGATTATGGGTTCAGGTTCATTTGCGGACCCAAAAATAGAGATTAAAGCTTAACTCAGGATTAGCTAATAATATAAGTCAATTAGGGAGGTAGAGAGTCCCATTCATTTATCCAAAACTAAACATAGCTGCCCCCATCCATACAGATAAGTTATCAAGACCAAAAGAGGGAAGAAGACTAAGATTCAATAGAAGAGGCAGTCAATTTTCAAGATAAGGCAAGAATTCTCTTCCTAAAATTAACTTCCAATATACTTCTTGATTCATTGATGTATTTTATCTTGAAATTTTAAGGTTAAAATATGTGATTTGATGATGATAGGATGGAATTATCCTTATGCGTGTAGAGGAACAAATATGAATTTGATGTTTAATGATTGAAAAAAATGATGTTAAACTCGAAAATTTAGAATTGAGTAAATTTTGAATTGGACATCATAATCCATGTTGTAGAACTTTTAATTGATGATAACTAAATCCATGTATAGAGCCTTCAATATGAGCATGATTAAATATGAATATGGGTCCAATAATTGTGGATAGTTAACTAAGGGACCGTTAATGGAGCTCTAGATTTTGTAGAAATTTTCAAAAAAATAATAATTAGTCATTTAGGGGATATTTTTGACATTCTATACTGGGAATATAGAGTTTTAGAAAAAAGAGAGTCCTAATTAAATTAAGTTAAGAACATGTGGGAAGTAGTTTCATAATTTCTAGAGTCATGATGATTATTTGATGATTATTTTCTGAACAACACATACTATTGAAAAAATCTGAACTGAATATCAGACTTTGAATTAATTTCTGAAATAATATATAAATGAATTTATCTTTTGGGAAAAAATAAAGTCCTAATTAAATTGATTAAAGAATGCATAGGTGCTAGTTCATAATTTTTTGGAGTTTCGATGAATACTTTGTGATTATTTTCTGAACAGTGCATAGGGCTGAAATTTCACGTAAATTCTTGAAAATCGATCGACTTCCCCATTTTCCTTAGGTTTGAATCGTAATTTGAATATTGTATTAACGAGCCAAATTTGTGATTCTTACCTCTTTAGGTAGAGTGATCCGTGGGGAGAATTTTGGACATTAATTAAGTAAATGTGTTTGGAGTTAAACCCGAAATCATACATGTGAGAATTAACTATATTATTGAGAGGTTATTGGATATGTAATTTACTTAGTGGTTAAATGAGGAAATAAATATATATGTAGGTTATGAGTTGGTATATGTGTAGAAAGAGATATATGTGCTGATGGTTTGGAGGCGGAATAAATTAAGAGTTGAATTTAGTAAGGATGTTATTTGAAAATTTGTGAGACTCATTGGGGGGAGGGGGGGGGGGTAATTATACGGATGGTTACCTATACATATTATTTGCTAAATTATGTAATTGTTATTTGGGTTAACATGACCATGTTCGTGGGCAGTTTATCGTTTGGGGTTGCATACATCTCGGGACCAGAGCACGCGTCATCACAGGTGGGCTAGGCATTATATATGTCATTATTATAGGTACTACATAGCAGTGCCACTTACAAGGAGGTAAGTGTAGATGCTGGGATCCATTGTCACTGTTGGGGGTGTGAACTGTGCAATGGTATACTGCGTAGGGACCACACCACTTGTGTGTGTTTTGTGATGTCGAGTGGGTGCAAGGTAGAAAATTTTAAAGAAGACTCCCCATTCATTTGATAAAGAAGATCGTCAAGATTTTGTGATCCGCTATCGAACTTATTCTAATTTTAAGAGCTCAGATCAAATCGGTAATGATATACCAATTTGATTCGATCTCTCTTATTGAATTGCTCATTCAATGATCATTCTCAATATTTTTCCTTGAAGAGGATTCGAACATCCATGCTCTTTAGCACGAGGTTTTGAGTCTCGCATGTCAACCATTTCTTGGATGAGTGATTCCTTCAGACTTATCGAATAAACACAAACATGACACTGAAGGTAGATGCCTTTGTGTGTCGTATATATATAAGTACATATATCATTATATAAATTAATTGAGATTAATTAATTATT
Source organism: Sambucus nigra (assembly GCA_949130495.1). Taxonomy (NCBI): domain Eukaryota; kingdom Viridiplantae; phylum Streptophyta; class Magnoliopsida; order Dipsacales; family Adoxaceae; genus Sambucus; species Sambucus nigra. The sequence goes on along the minus strand of OX422223.1, from coordinate 257,817,693 downwards.
AAAATGATGTAGACAACCAAATGTCAACCAAATACTATGTAAATTCATAATAGAATGTTATATTAGCTTTGTGTGCAGTAACATTGCAGTACTCTGGGAAATGGGGTTATGCGTCTGGATAGTTACCTTTGGGACGAGAACTATGCTAGATGCATCTTGTTTTTATGGTGGTTATGGGTATTAGTCTTTCACGGTTGAGGACTTGGGTTGATATGCGTGTCGTATTACACTTGGACAAGGGGTGAGGTACTTGACGCATATAAGTGCCGATGGTTGGTACATACTTTGAATTAACTGTGTTATTGCATCTTAATTTTTTAAGTTAATTCTTGCAACTCTAGGGTGATGAGCCAAATTAAAAAAAAGTTTCCCCCCTAGGTTTATATAGACAGGGACGACATGACTAACGAGATATCAGACTTGTGGTCATATTTTTATAACGACTACTTTAGTTCATTTGATTCTAGCATAGGTTTCTATTTCCATTTTTATAAGTTTATTATTTTGGATTATTGTATGGACATAAGCCCAAGTTTATTATTTAGTTACTGGAATAATTGTATTGCTGTTGGATTTTTTTATGACTAGTTGGGTGTTAGATTTTTATTTATTATCAGTTGGTATTTAAATGGTTTTTGTGCATGTCATTTTTAAAAGAAAATTTCAAATGTGTTACTATTATTATTATGGTTTCGATTATGAGAATGATATAGATTGATAGACAAGCCCCATTTTCAGCGTATTATGTCTAACCAACCTTTACGTGGAAAATAGAGGTTGTTATAGTTAGTATCGAAGCATCCAAGTATTGTCATCCTTAGTATCTTTGTTGCCTTCATTAGGTTCTATGTAGCATTCTATGATGTGTAGATCCCTATGTTTAGGAATCATTATATTCCTTATGTTCTATTGCTAAAACGAACCTTGTTTGGTTTCAAATGGCAAACATTAGGAGAGGCAGACCAAGATGTGTCACCACACAGGCTATAAAGGAGGGGTCTCAGCAAGAACTGCACCCACAGCCACAACTATCCCCACTAGTGGTCGGTTAGGCATAGATTGCTACTATTATGACTCAGTTAGTTTCCACAGCGATGACCGCTATGCTATAGCATTTCCATCCATCGCCGCAGCAGCAGCATCAGCATCCACCACCACTCTTACAACAGGCTGTGCTACCAGTGCAGATACCTAGTTCAGTATGGGATAAATATAAAAAGGTCTTCACTAAGGGCCACCCACTGGAGTTTACTGGCAGTCATGACATTCTGGTGGTGAGTCAGTGGAGAAAGGATATACAGTGACACTTGAGATGGTAGAGTGTACGCTAGTTAAAAATCAGATGTTAGCCTCATTTCGACTTGTTGGGGTAACTTTACAGTGCTGGGTGCCACCACATTGGAGGAGAGAGACAATTTTTCGCTTGACGAGTTCTGGGGTAAGTTAGAGGGAAATTGTTTCCCACCAGTAATTAAACTCGATATGAGAAGAAAGTTCATGGACCTTAAGTAGGAAGGTTGCACAGTAGCCGAGTACAAGGAGGAGTTCACTGCATTGTCCTATTTTATTACGGACGAGATACACACAGAATCAAAAAAGATGGAAAAGATTGTGTCAGTAACGGCCTAGAACATCAGGAAGTCTTTACTGGGGAATCTGGATTTCATCACCTATACTCAGATGGTGAATGTCGATTTACTGCATTGCCAGGTACTCAGTGCATTTCAAAAAAATAAATTGGAAAAGAGACCCAACTTAGAGACATCGAACCATTAGGGTAAGATGAATGGGAGACTTAGGTTTGTGGAAAAATTATTTACATTAGATATGTTAGAGTATGATATTATCCTAGTGATGGATCGGCAAGCCATTTATAAGTCTTGTGTTGATTTTATGGGACCCTTTAGAGTTAATGTTCAAGTGTAGAATGACTGGTTGGACAATGGTGTTCACCATAGTTGTAAGAACTATTATGGTAATTATAATGTTTATAGAATAGTTATGGTAAAATGGATGGCGATGTAAACTTGGGATTAATATGATGACTTTGTGAAGTTTAGTGCACTCAATGTATTGATGTGATTTTAAGGATTACGAGGAATGATTTGGGCGCTTCCAATTCATGTCACGCTCAAATTGGAAAAGATTTATTGTGGTGAAAAACCATTCGTGATTTCGATGAGAATAATGTGCGAGTGTTTGGACCTAGGAGTAAGGTCACCATGTGATTTCAGAATAAGGAGGGTGACACATCAATTAGAAAATTATACGAGGATAATGTGAATTGTGCATCATAGACGTGTGTTTTATTGATGTACTAATGATGGATAAGGTGTATAGACAAGAAGGTGTCTAATAATAAATTTTAGATATAATAGCTTAGGACCAATGATGGTTTAAAAGAGTATATAAACCATATATAGTGAGAGTTTATATGGGAAATGGTATTTAGCCGTGGGTTTTTGCATGAATAAGGAAATGTTGCCTTACCGAGAGTAGGCACAACAATGTGAAGATTTAATGATTTGTTATTGACGTATTTATTAAATTAAGGATACAATGAATGTTCGACTCTGGGTAAGAACATAGACTAGAAGTTAAATTTGGCATACGTTAAAGGATGAATAAATTTGATGGTTATCCAGGGACAAATTTATTTTAGTAGGATAGGATATGCATAATGAGAAGCATTCGTATTGTAAAAGTTTTAGTTACTGTGAGAGGTTTATGGCTAGTGTAAGGACACAAATTTTCAATTGAGTCCTTTGTAGTTTTGGCTCAATTTCGGACAAAAACATTTGAGTCATAGGATAGTGTTCTTGTGTATCCTTCAAGCCTATGACAAGTTTGCGTTGAAGACATTGTGGCCTACTTATCAAGAGAACATCAGTGTCGAGTTTCAGTGCCACGTTTCACGTCATCAACATCATATTTCAAGACTCCAAAGGTATGAATGCTTTTATATATATTTGTAAGAGACTTGGAATAATTTTCAATGGGTGTAATATTTATTTAAAATAAAGTTTTTGGGCTTAAAATTGAAAAATGATCTTCTGACATTTCGTTTGAAATTGTCGTTAATCGCCTTTCGAACGAGATTTCGCTCGAACGAAAATCTCGTTCGAATGATATTTTCGGCGGGAAAATTCTTTGATAGTTTTTGGTAGTTTTCTCCATCTTCCCACTAGTTTTGTTCCCACTATCTTTTGCCAGTTTCAATATGTGTGGGAACCAACTTTTTCACATTAACTTTTTCATCTTCTACAACCTCTAAGAGAATTTTGAGAGCTTAATTCCTCCATGAAAAAGTTCATGTTTTGAGTGTTTGTTTTTCAAGAAAATCATTCTTAAACGCTTTTGTTTACACCCATATTAGTTTATTCCAAGTACCACACACACACACACACACACACACACACACACACACACATATATATATATATATATATATATATATATATATATATATATATATATATATATATATATATATATATTTCTTGGAGAATTTGGCATCGGGTTAATTCTCATCCCATAAAAAAGTTGTTTTGGTTTTTCTCTATTCCAAAAAGGAGAAAAGTTTGTTGCGGCGTTCCCACTCGGAGAAAGGCTTCGGGTGTAGGTTGACGGTTGTCTTAAAAGCTTCATTGGTGGATTCCAAGGTTTCGGTGGATTTCGAAAGAAGATGTGTCAGGGGCTTGAAAAGAGTCGAGTCGAGTTGAGTAAGTCATTTATCTTGTACTTGTAAAAATACCGTACTTAGAGGACTTAAGGCTAGGGTCGTCTGAGGTTTTTCCCATTTGGGTTTTCCTCGTACATCGTGACGTAGTGGTTATGAATTTATTTTCTCTTGTAAAATCCACCTTAGATGCATGCTTAGGTAAAAAGATAAAATTTGGTTTAATTCACAGTCTTGATTAAAATGGTGCTTTCTTAATTATTTGGGTAAGTTTATTTGAAGTTAATTTAATTCAAATTGGCACTAAATTAATTGGATAATTATCTTGCTTAAATTGTTAAAAATTGATAATTAAATTAATGTGCTTTGAGTGAATTTAAAGTGTGTGTGTGTGTGTGTGTTTACTTTAATTCACTGTGTAGTGTTTAATTTTAATTTGTTAAAATTTTTGTTCACCATAATTTTCCATGTTTTTAAAGAAACGAAAATTAAATAAATTTTGGAAAATTAATTTTAGTTAGTAATCATCTTTATTCCGCATATTAAAAGGAAATTATATTTGATTTTGAATATTGAAAATATTTAAATTGGGGGACCCATCACGCACTGTCAATTGGTATCATAGCCGGAGCGCTAAATTATTACGTTAATGTCCTTTTTAATATTTTGGTTAAAAATGGAATTTTTCCCATTTTCAAAACTTCCTATTTTCGATGGTTCTAATTTCGCGTTTTGGAAAGCGTGTATGAAATCGTCACTAAAATCTGTCTAAGAGAGTTTGGTTGTCTGTTACTAACGGTAGGTCCCCACCCACACATTTGGTAGAAAATGAGCGTGTTCCAAAACCCACAGATAGATGGAGTGAGAATGAATTTAAACTTGCAAATTTTAATTCCCGAGGTTTAAATACCTTGTTTAGCACGGTCACACTGGATGAATTCCGACGCATTATGATGTGTGAAACCGCTAAAGAAGCTTGGGATATTTTACAACTCACTAATGAGGGAACTAGTGTCGTAAAAGCTTTTAAACTTCAAAACCTCACCACTGAATTTGAAACCATCAAAATGAATGAAAAAGAAACATTTGATTAATCTTATTCTAGACTTTTTGATATAGTTAATTCATCTTTTAATTTGGGAGATAAAATACTCGACGACCGAGTTGTAAAGAAAACTCTTAGGTCCCTACCCAATAGATTTATTCCTAAGGTGATCGTGTTAAATTTTATACCCACATTGCACTCTACCAAACTGGAGGAACTAGTAGATGACTTGCAAACCTACGAACTAGATATGTTCCCCTCCAAAAATGAAAAGAAAATAGAGAAGGGCATCTGTTTGAATGTCCGTAAGGAGGAAAAACAAGTTGTGAATGACGAGAGTGATAGTGACTCGGAAGATATGGCTATGTTTGCTAGGAAGTTTTTTAAATTTAACAAAGATAAATTTAAAAATGATTTTAAGAAATTTGAAAAATCTAAGCATGATAAAGTCGAAAGATCCCTAAAACTTGTAATGAAAATTTAAATAGGGACGAGTCGAATAGGTGTTATGGTTGTGAAGGGTATGGCCATAGGTCTTTTGAATGCCCCACTAAACTAAGGAGAGAAGGTAAGCAACCAATTTGATATAATGCCACCCTTAGTGATAGTGATAAGGAAGAGGGACCCAATTCCCCCACTGAGCGCAACTTTACCGCGTTCATTGCTAGTTATGTAAATGATAGTGAGAAATCATCAAATAATTGCATCTTAATACATAACACTTCCGAGGCCTTTGTTTGTGAATCTCTAATAGATGACGATAGTGAGAGTGAAGAAGAAAAAGAGAGTGAAAATGAAGAAGAGGTTGATATGAGTGAACTTCAATTTGCATTTCAAAAATTTTATGAAGAATCTATTAAATTAAAATGACCAAATTTGAAGTTGGAAGCTAGTTTAAAGGAGCGTGCCAAGGTTATCGATGAGAGTGCGTTAGTTGATGACCTTAGGATACGAGAGAGAGATCTTTGAGAGAAGCTTGAGTATGTAGAAGGTGAGAGATATAGCCTTAAGGTCTTAATGGAATCCTTGAAAAAGGAGCTACTCGCATTTGAAGAGCGCAATGGTTTATTAGAGTCTCACATCTTAGATTTAGAAAATAAATTAAAAGACTCTAGTAAAGTCAAATTTGATTTGGAGTGTCGTTCGGAGAAACTAGATAAAACATTAGGAATAGTCCAAATTAAAAATGACACATGTGGTTTAGGCTTCAATACTTTTAGTGAGTCTACTCATAAATCCAAAACTAATATTTTAGGAGAATCTTACAGGAACAATGATATAGATCATTCCTTAGGTAATTCTTTTCGTCGAGTCTTTACGTGCTCTCATTATGGGCGAAAAGTTAATCTTAGGAAGTTTTGTTTTGATCTTTAAATGAGGTCCTAGAAAATCCCAACGTAAGGCAACCGAGGTAGCCAATATTCCTATATCCCGAGATTGTCATTCATCATTAGTTTGGGTTAGGAGATCCGACTTGGTAGCTTTACAAGATAGGATTTTTTTATTCTCATTTACTTTCACACAATACCTCCCTTGTTAAATCCAAAGGTTGAATGTGTTAGATGTTTGCATACTTTAGCTTTTGTACTTCATGCTATCTTATCATGCTAATTGTATGCTTATTTATCATGTTTCTAGTATATACTCCATGATTTATCACATGCTAGCGTTATAATTTGTGTTTATCTTTTGTATTGTATTTATTTTAGTTTTCATTATGTGAAAAAAACATAAAAAGATTTTTGTTTATCATTTGTGTTTTACCTTTTAGTAATTTAGGCTTAATGAAAAATAAAAATAATTTTTGTTTGTCTTTTGAGTAAATAATTTTGTTTGGTTGGTTAAAAATAAAAAAAAAACTCAAAAATAATTTTTTTTGTGTGTATTTTGGTTTTACACACCTTTTGTGGCATATGTTTGTGTTTGAATCCCCTTTTTTTTTGCTTCCATGTGGCTAGAACTTTCGGTTAGAATTTTGATCCTTAAAATGTTCTTTATCATGCATACATGAAGTTGTTTAAGTTTGTCTTGCTTAATGGATTCACTTTTATATGCCTTTCCACACATGCACGAGTCTTTTAAACTTTTAAATTCACATGTATATTTGATCTTTATGAGGTGTTCTCCTACCAATCTAGTCATCTACGTATTATGTGACCTAGGAGGACTAGTGCATGTTAAAATCCATTACACGTGAGATTTGTGTGAGATATAAAAATGATATATATAAATGTGCACGGGGAAGGGCTCCGAAAGGAAATATTATCTTTTGCGAGTAAGCCACCGTTTGAATGGACTTAAAAGAAATACGTGGTCCAAAGGCCTAAAAAGACTATGGCATTAATAGAAAATATTTATCCAATGACTATATTTGTTTAGTTTTATATATTCATTCAAAAGAGTATATATGCTCATTTTGAGGGAGTTTGGATGGTATATCAACGATTTGCACAATGTCCGTCTATCCTAGTTGCTCTTTTATTGTTATGACTCTATTGGTTTATAGAATCATCAATATGCTAGGCTTTTATGCGTTGTGTTTGTTTGTTCATAGATTTCAATTTATCATGTCACATAAGGCTAAATCTTAAGTTGATAATGTTTTGCAATCAAATGAGAACTCTGTGAACATGTTTAAGTGATTGAGTTTTAATTCATTGGTATCTTGTTCACCCCCCATCACTACTGTTTCCATATGGCACATTTATGCCATAAGAGTGTGGAAAACTCATACTATAATATTTTGTGTCATTTTTGTATTTATATCTATATATGTGTGCTTGTGCATCTTTTTAAATCTATTGTGTATACAGATATGATATTTTTATTTGTTTAAGCCTTTGCCAAATTAGCTAGTCCATTTATGCCTTTTACTTCATAATTGGTATCTATTGTGTTGCATATTTAGTTTGATATCACATGCTTAATATCTTATATTAGCCAAATTGATATCATTTTTGTCACATCATAGTTGGTATCCATATATATCTGTTTTGGTTTAGTTACTTTTATTGTTGCCCATATCCTTTCACGTTTTTATCTCCTTATGCACATTCATGATTTACTTGCTTTTCCCATATTTATCACTTAATTCTATTGGGGGAGAAATGAGTATTTTATTAATTCTATCACCTTTGTCTATTCCTGACCAAAAAGGGGGAGAATGATAGGGGGAGAAATGATATCTAATCCTATTATAATCGTATCTTAGTATCTTAGTTTAGGAGATTTAACGTAGGGGGAGTCGCAACCTTCTTAGGTTGATCATGGTTGATACAGGAAGAATTAATATTGGAGGAGTATTTAGTTTACATTCATTTAATATTCTTGATATTCCCTATGCGTTTGATAGTTTGTTTAAGTGTTCATGAATTTTTCTAAGTGGCAATTTTCATTGGCAAAGCTATTTATCCTAAGTATTCCGTGAATCAAGCTTCTTATTTTTATTTTGGGTGGGAATTTTTTGAGTCTAGTAGAGATTGATGGCACTTTAGGATTTTTTTTTGTTTTTATCCCGGAATAACCAAAGGGGGAGATTTGTAAGGACAAATTTTTTTAATTGAGTCCTTTGTAGTTTTGGCTCAATTCTGGACAAAAATATTTGAGTCATATGATAGTGTTCTTATGTATCCTTCAAGCCTATGACAAGTTTGCGTTGAAGACGTTGCAGCCTACTTATCAAGATAACATCATTGCCGAGTTTCAGTGCCATGTTTCACATCATTAACATCATATTTCAAGACTCCAAAGGTATGAATGCTTTTATATATATATTTGTAGGAGACTTGGAATAATTTTCAATGGGTATAATCTTTATTTAAAATAAAGTTTTTGGGCTTAAAATTGAAAAATGATCTTCTGACATTTCATTCGAAATTGTCGTTAGATGGTCGTTCGAACGAAAATTTCATTCGAACGAGATTTCCGACGGGAAAATTCTTTGACAGTTTTTGGCAGTTTTCTCCATCTTCCCACTACTTTTGTTCCCATTATCTTTTGCCAGTTTAATATGTACAGGAACTAACTTTTTCACA